>RPOG01000004.1:1608946-2208946 GCA_008086565.1 Thalassoma bifasciatum
TGCATCCAGTTATTTACAGACTCATCACTCTTTTTGTATCTGGGCACATAAATTTGCTTTTTTCTGTGATTCAGCACAAGTAATAAGTTAGATTTTCAGATTGTAGCTCAACACTGACCGATTATTTGTGGTTTAATCCAGAGAATGGTTCTTAGATGTACAAAAGGGTAAGTTAATATAAATCCTGCTCATATAGAGAACTGTTTTCTCTTGGAGGACTGTGACTGTGACCTTAATGTTAAGGAGAAAAAAAACTTTGTCGTTCAGTTTAAAGACAAAAATGATGATAGGCAAGAAAGCGGGAGAGAGAGCTAGAGAGAAAGAGAAAGACACACACCATGTGTCAGGACTGCTCAAAGACTTTGTGCACTCATGACTCAGCCAGTTCCCCACAGCAAAGATACATCACCTTTAATATCAGTCAAAGTTGTTTGAGTGGATTCTCTGCCTGATTTTCTCCTTGTTACGCCTCATTTTATGAGTTTTACAGACAAATTGAGGTTTAGTGTGAAATAGTCAGGCTTGTTAAGAATAGCGAATCACTTCTGGCTTAAAGGCTTATAAACAAAGGGATTTAAGACAGATTAATTTTTTTTTTCTATCAGGATTAAATTTAAAAACACTCAAGGGTGAGAGTAAAAGAGAGGACACTCATAATTTAGGAGAAATGGAGTGTTCGGGGGTATAGAGACTTGCTTTGTTCATTGACTGGTATTACTAAGAAACAATTCTGTATATTAGACTTTCAAAAGCAAATATACAAAGATTATTCTGGAAGTGGCACAAATAGTCTTAATTGGCTTAAAAATCTATCCAAGCCTACACAATGCCACCCAAATTCTTTTGTCACAACCATGAAATGATTTAGTCATCTTCACCCACAGAAAAAAAGAAATACAGAACAGGCTTTGGGATTCTCATTTTGTGTGACAGATCTTTATTCATGATGTCAAATACTGGATATTTCTCTTCCCTGCCAAACTGCTGAGTTTGGAAAATTCACTTCATTCCTGCATGAGAGATGAAAAGCATCTAAAGCTGAAGTGGAGAAAGTAGGGCAAAGAAAAGAGATTTATGAGAGGCATTAGATACTCTATTATAACGGTCAGCGATGATGAGTTCATATCTGCACCCCAGTCGCTCAGTAAAGGCCACTACGTATTCAAACTCCAGAAATTTGAATCCTGCTGCTGCTGAAAAATACACCTAACTGAAAATTATGTACAGTGATAACTACATAAAAAGACACATGAGTTAATATTTATCATCTGGTATGACAGTGGATTAAACTTGGTGAGTTAAAAGCTACATTTATTTGCATGTGCGGCTAACTAGGTCAGTTCTTACAGCACTTAACCACATGTTAGCCCACTGAGACTGCTGGGGGGGATGTTCATTTAAAATGATCATTAACTTTAAGGATTGATGTGACGTTCCCTCAAACTAGCTCATTCTCCGTGTAGAAATTCCCAGTTGTGACACTGGATGCTATCAGATCATATTAGTCAGACTAACGTTAGAAGCTCTGCCAGCTCTCCACCGGATAAAGGATTGCAGGCATACAACAGCCACATTTGAATCATTGAGCTCAAAACTGTACAATCTGTGTATGAATTGCATTAGTTTTGCTGTGCTGTTGTAAAAAGACATACACAAAGCATCAACCCCATTCATGCTAAATTTTCTCTTTTGTATCTGAATTCAAGCAAAGCAAACTGGCTCAATCATTTGCATACTCTTACAAAAATAGGAAAAAGCATCAACCAAACTAACGAACCCAAACAAAAACAACAAAAGGTTACTTCTACATGCTATCTCTAAGGTTCCAGCAGGACTGTAATTGATTTACGGCACGCATAGTCTCTGTGATGACACCATGGTGGCTGATGAAGTTTAGCAGTGACAAGAGAGATCTGAGTTTTTCTCTGCTGAAAACGATCTCTTGGATTTATTTCTGTCGTAATGCTGGAAACAGGAGGTAGACTAGATGACAGAAACAGAACATAAGAAAGCTAAACAGAATGTGATAGAGCACAGGCTTGTGGCTAAAACCTGAGCTAAAGACTAAAACAAAGGCTAAGTTGTTTGTGAAAATGTTCATTCCAACCCAAATGCCACATGCCCACTTGGTTCATCGGTGGTGAGCAAAGGCTTCTGGGAAGCAGAGTCTTGATTGCTGATACTCATGCAAGCTTTCTGTGAGAAAGTCCTCACAGCCACTACAGCAGTGGAAGCACTTTGTCTAAACTTTTCTAGGCCATGAGGAGACAAACTGATTTGAAAAAAAGGCTTGTTCATTACCATTTTGAAATATATTTGTCCGTCTGCTTTTTGTTCTGGTGAATATAGCTAACATTTCACGTTTTTTTCCTCATTCATTTTTTACTTGTATTATCTTGTTGGCCTGTGAAACACATTTGACGATGATTAACTTTTTTCTGCAAGTTGTGAAATAAAATCAAACACAACAAGGATTTTTGGGTAAATAATTTTTATCTACATCATTGAAAATGTACGTCCGTCGTCAATATTTTATTTTCCTCTCATTTTGAAATATGTTTCTCTTTAGTTGTTGTGCATGTGTCTGATAGTGCATCACAATAAAGAGACTTTTCTTCAGATTTCTATAACCACCATCACAAAGTATTTTGATGTTTTCATAATTAAGTTGAGTCACCTGTGCAAGATTAAAAAACAATGTTTCTTTGAGCCTAGACAGTTTTTCTCCCTCACCTTTTGACCCCTGAGGCCTTCTGGTGTATGTCTGTCTCTCTGTCTCTCTGTCTCTCTGTCTCTTTCTCTCTTCATTTTCTATTCTGCTTTTTGGGAGGCCTGGATGGAGAGTGCAACTTTTCCTCACCTATCCGTAACCCTCAGACAAAAAGATATTAATAGACTGTTAGTGCAGAGGCAGTGCATTTGTGGGCTAATCCTTGTCAAAATCAGCTGCCCGTTATGTCTGACGACTGGTTAGTGACTCAGACACCATGTTGTTTTATGTACCTTTTGCTTTATTTCTTTTATAATTTTCAGTTTTAACCTGAACTAAAATTAGGAGTAGCATTCAGAGAAGAAATACATTTTCCTTATGCTCTCTGTATTGTATCATATCCTTCCTTAGGCACAGATTCTGATAACCTTACCTGTCTCTTCACTGCTTGCATAGAGGAAGCCCCCTGTTTTCATTTTCAGAACACCAAACTGAACTCTTGAACCCTATTTCCTCCCGAAGCCCAGGTGAGCTCAACAATGTTTCTCTTTCAATATTCTGCCCAACCTGCCTGCTGCTTCTGAAACCTTTCTCAGGCACTTTCTCATTCATCACTTCAGGTCTTCATTTAGCAGAGTACTGCTCCCCCTGATTAACTAGTCCTCTAATTGGATACCCCTGCATTTGGCTTTTCAGTTTCAGACATTTTTCCAGGCTTCTCTATATTATGGGTGTGCGACAAAAGTTAAGGCATGCACAACCTTTATTGTAACTCAAATAAAGAAGCGTTGAGAGCTGTGGCTTTTCATTTTTTTATTGAAAAGGATGAGCCCTGTACTTCACTGACTGCCTGCAGAGGACTGCATATTATCAGCAGAGCACTGACCTCAAAACACACAGCGAGCGGAGATTAAAGAAATTAATCTTGGTGAAAAGATGCTATGCTGCAAATGAGATTTCACCAGGTGGACACAGATTTGACTGTGACCAGAGTAGAGCAGGAGTCTCTTTCTTAGTCATCTCTACAGCTTCACAGTCAGTGATGTTGGACAGAAAAGATAATGTGCACACCTGTCAAGAGAAACCTGTGCAGCCAAACGCAATCATGTACAGAGGTCCTGCAATAGTTACAACTGTGTTGATCCTGAAGCAGATCTCAAAATATGATGCTCTCTGTGTGCACTTGCTGTCCAGATACAGATTGAAGAGACATTTTCTCTGTAGTGTGTTCGCTGAATTTTTATTTTTATCATTTTGCCATGTACCATTAAACTAGTATTTATGGGCCACACTTCTTAGTAAATAACCCAAACAAATTCATCTAGATCAGTCAGGTCCATTATTGCTCCATCACGGCTCCAGACATGATAGGTTTCAGTTCTAGTAAATGAGTTAACTTCTTCTGGCTCCTGCATTTCTGATCTTGTAGGTTGAAAATCCTTGAGCTGATAAGCCTTCTTTTATTACTGGATGCCAGGGCAACGGTTTGTATGTAATACAAGCAAGGAAGGGACAAGCACCAAAAAACAGTAAAACTTCATCAACAAACTGTCATAAGGGGTGAAGCCGACCTGGGGTCAAGAGGTTTGAGGTTTTCAGAGACCAATAAAGACAAGATTGGGGAAAGGATTAAGAATCATGAAATCTTCCGCCACATGACCAGCTGTCCTGGGGTCTGGCTCTGTGTAATGCAGTTGGTGGGTGTTGACTGACAAGAAAGAATAGAGCTAAACTGCAACCGACCCATCAGACACTGATGTAGTGGACGCTCAGCTTCACCCTCTGATGTTTATCTAAAGGAACTATTGCAAGGAGTTTCGGCTGTTGTCAGCAGCAAACATTTTCTAACGGAGGTTATTTTAAAAGAATGTCTGAGTTTTCTTTGGGCTGGATATGTGTATTGACGTGTGCACAATAAGTGCATTTACTCCATTTACTCTTTATTTAAACAGAAAGCATCCATTGATTGGCAAAGCATCTTCAGAAATGGAGTCCTGTTTGGTATAGGTTTCAAAATTTAGTGGGTGGATAAAAGTTTTGAAGTAAAAGTGCAGAAAGGTAAAAAAAAAAAACATACCGAGATCACAATCAACAGACTCAAATTAAACAGAGATGGGAGCAAAAAAATAATGTCAGTGAACAATGGGACACAAGTCAGACTGAAACTACTAATGAATGAATCGTAGTGTTAGGTGTTCCTCATTTCGTCCTCACAGCCAAGCTGTTTCAATCAATTAAACATAAAAAACATGAATTTACCAAAAGCAGCTCCTTTCTCTTCCACCATTAAATGAAGGACCATAGTTGTTCCCCAAGCTTAAAGACAGCAGTGTGTCTTGCGGGCTGTTTAAAAAGATTGCACTAGCTTGAACTGGTGCCTTTGATATTGTGTCCACCTCTGACAGATTAACAAGGCACGTGAGGCTTGTCTTTGTCATGCGCAGTGTTCGCCTTACATTTCACTTGTTTCATCATGTATTACAGCACTTCATTTTATTGTGTGAAAGATAATGGTAATCGTGATCAAGGAAGCAGCGTGCCCTCTCTCTGTGAAGTCTTCTGAGACATGTTTGTAATGGAAGCCTCCATTAGTAAATGCACTTCAATATAGTGTGACAATGGTCTCTGGGTCAATGTCAGTAATTGTTATTTTGCTGCTCCATATCTTAACACATGACCTTATTTTACACAAACACATTTGTCTCCTTCTGCTGGTTGTGAAGAACTAGAATATCACTGTAATCCTCCCAAGTTTTTCTTTTACAATGTGCAGGTGATAAAATGTCAGATGAAGTGTAGAAGCACAGTTGTAATCTGATGTAAAATAATATTTACATGAACACATGGCACATTGTATGCAATCGTTTTTCATTCTGACAAGTTTTTACTCCTTTATTATCATGAATTAGGAAAATTAAAGTATCACTTTGCAATATGATTGTACATGGTACACATGTTTACATGCATTATTTATGAGTGATTACTTGTATTCCCTATTTGCAAATGGGTTCAGATCTTTCTTTGTGCACTTAAATCACAGTTCAATACATGATTATCTACAGTCCAGTGAAACTTTACCCACCTGTGTATAAGAAACTAATGCTGAAAAAAATTAATGCTTTATATTCAGGGAATTTTGAACAAAGCAGCCAAGCAAGTTTTCTTTTAGTTGTGAAATTAAAGCGTGTTAAAGGACTGTTGGGTTTTTAAATAAAATCAATTGCCTTTTTCCATTCCTCTCTTCACCAATCAGCAAAGTGCACCAGTTAAACATGAGTTAATTGAAAGTGATCCTACGCCTCAAGGGAAATTTTCTCTTTCTGGTTAGTTCCCCCACACTCTGAGAGTTCAGGGAAAGGGTCAGCCCCCACACCATATCATGGGTGGATTTGTGTCAGCCATTTCTACCATTTAATGGGAGGATTGTGAGACAATTGGGGGGTCAGCCTCAGAACAGCACCTCTTATAGCTGGCAGAGATTTAGTGTCTTCTCCAAAATGTCTCCGAAGAAAATTTCACGATATTCTCTTAAATTTATTGTAGTGAGTAAAAGGTTCAAAAGAGGCTTCAAGAGTTAGCTTTCTCACTTATCCTCCCTGTGTTGTCAAGACCTAATTCTCACACATCACAAGTGTGCTTTGTTGATTAATGGTGGCTGTCTCCGCTGCTTAAGAACTTCCAGTGGTAGCGTCTTTGTCTGCCGGACCTCACAGAGATGATTACAGGATAACCTCTTGCACACAGTAATTAATCAGCCCACAAGGAGACGTTAGTTCGGATGAATGTGACAGCTGCTTGGCTGGGTAGATCACTCAGAAGGAGGATCAAAGGTCCCTGATACCGAGCGAAGAGTGTCTCTGAGGCTGGCTCCATTTCAAATGCAATCGATGGAAGTTGCAGGTCCAACACCTGCAGGTGTTTACAGTGTGTCACTTGAATGTGTTCATGAATGAAAGGTCATTTCATGACTGCCCTGTGTGTGGCAGGGAACAGTGATTGGACTCTCAAGGACAAGCTTTCCTAAAAAAAAAGACAAAAATGCCCTATGAAGAGAGGAGTGAGTTATAAAGACTGTTGATGAGTGAAACTGGAGCAGATTCATTGTATTATGTAAAGAGACCACACAACATTTGCTAGCTACCTGATACCTCACGCTGGGTTGAAGCAGCACAAGACAAAAGAAACTTACTTTAGCTCTGAACACTTACGCACAGAATTAATGCAGCTCAGACAGTCTTCTTTTCACTGTGTTTTTTGTCCATATTATCCTCCATGTATGGCAGCTTAGCGCCCCCATTACACTGGCAGTAAACATCCTCATCCTCAGCAGTCCGTGATCTTTGCTTCAGTCATCATTGTCCCCCTTGTATCAGATTGACAACAGAAGCAACATGATCCACAATCAGTTGATTGGCACAAACTTATCAGCACTCATGGCACCAGAACTTCATTACATAATGAAACATTATAGGGAACAAACACTTTTATGGGGAGGCTTGAAAACCTTTCTCTCCTGTCACTGCTTCAACACATCACTGTGTACAAAACTGGACAAGGTCATCCTTAGATTTGCCTCTTTAATAAGATTATCTTGACACCTAGCCAATACAGACTGTATTAATCTAAATTTTTGTGCAGTTCATTTTATCCTGCACTCATATAAGCACTATCCACACGGGACTTGAATCATCTGGGGACCTGTAATTTATCAATTACCTCCTGATATAAGCACTGGGTAAGTAAGTCTGGAATTTATTTGGAGTTACTGACATTTCTGAGTGAAAATGGTGAGGCGCTGCACAACACCCATCTTGTTTCTGGGGGTACATCACGCTTAGCCTTCTGAATATTAAAATAAAAAAACAAGAATATACACACAAAATGCCGTTGGAACCATTGTCTTACACAACCGCCATTATTTTTTAATAGGTATGGGGCGTTAAGAGGCATTTTAATAAAGCGAAAGATGTCATTTTGGATTGAATTATAATCAAAGAACCTTTGTGTCTTGAGGTGATTTACCCCCAAGTTCTTACTTTACAAATGCCAGACATGGTTGCTCTACAAGGAATCGAAAACAGACATCCTCCATCTGAGTATTTGAGGTCTGGATTTGCAGTTTGAAGTTTGGATTGCAGATCTGATTTTTGATATTTTAGTACACAAGGGCTTCTGTGGGCTGAAAAAGTGTGCAGAAAATAGGTGAAGCATGTGGCTGGTGATATATTCGATCTGAATTCTTATCAAGATATGAGACCCTTGACTGGAAAATGTTTGATCTTGCTATAAAATTAAGAGTTGCTAAAATTTACTTTAATGGGTTTTCTTGGCTTTTGAAAGTAGCCCCAAGTGGACACTGGCTGAACTGGAGTTTGTTGCACTTCTGCACTGGCTTTATTTTTCAGCACCAGTGGTTACTGCTTGATAGTGGTGGGTGGATCGATCTAGAACATCAATATCAACGTTGGTACCAGTATTGGTCAATACCTGTCTGATGAGATCATGCAATAGGATAAAGTTATCAGAATATTGCTGATTTCCTAAATATTATGGAGCTGTATGGTGGCGCAGCGGGTAGCGCCTCAGCCTCACAGCAAGAAGGCCGGTTCGATTTCCCTGTTCGGGCATGGTGGGCCTTTCTGTGTGGAGTTTGCATGTTCTCCCCGTGCATGCGTGGGTTCTCTGCGGGTACTCCGGCTTCCTCCCACAGACCAAAAACGTGTCCACGTTAAGTTAATTTATTATTCTAAATTGCCCATAGGTGTGAGTGTGTGCATGAATGGTTGTTTGTCTCTATGTCAGCCCTGCGATTGACTGGCAACCAATCCAGGGTGTACCCTGCCTCTCGCCCAATGACAGCTGGGATAGGCTCCAGCCACCCGCGACCCTGAACAGCAGGATAGACGGTTAAGAAAATGGATGGCAATAGTTAATCTACCAGTATGTGCAAGCTGTTTGAACAAAATGACACGTTCACTGCTGGAATATAATAATTATTGATATCCATGGACATTCAAATGTACTGTTTTACAACAAAAAGGAAAAAATAATGCACATAATTTTTTCTGGTTGAAAAATTAAAGATTTACTTTCATTCACTGACACTCATTAGTTTAAGTGACTGTTTTTAACTAACTTCTTTTCTATGTAAAAAGTATCAATATTGGCCATATTGGCCCTTTATTTACTTGTTATTCCATTGATACCACAATTTGCAGTATTGCACACCACTACTGCTTGGTTGTGATGGCCATTGGGAAGATGATTGATGAGCAAATAACTTAAATTCCTCTTATTTCAATGGACTTATTGAGTCAAGTCCTTCAATCATTGGCCCATGGTCAGTATTTCACTCTTGTAGTTTACCTGATTTTGCTCAATGGTGCTTGTACCTGGAGATGAAATTGAAAGGTGAAACAATTTATCAATGTTCAGTTGTGTTGAGTTTGTTAAGATGAGAACAAATGAGCAAAAAGAAGTGGAAAATGTTTCTTCACCACTATATAACGAGATAATAGAAAATGCTTTAAAAAAAACTTTTTGCAGTCTGGCAGGTCTGTTAGAAGAGATGAATGGGCTACATTCTCCTGCATTGATCATCTCGCTGCCATAAATGGCTGCTGCTGAACAGGCAGGATGAGGACGTGGGCTGTCATTAGATCTGGACAATGTATCAAGGTGATGCCTTTCAACTGAAAAAATATATTTGAGTCCACTATTATTTTATTACTATTACAATTTTGAAATTATATTTTAATGGCAAATTACTACAGTTTGTTGTTAGTTCTTGAAATAAAGCTGTTTGTGTGTGTTTATGTTGTTTACTACATCATAACTCAAAAGTAAGCTTGAGTAATCTTTGGGAAATATGGTAAATCAAGCAGAGGTAAAGCTGTTTATTCCGTTTAAGAAATAAATGATGAATTATACTGGTGTAACATCAATTTTTGTCATCACAGAGGAAAAAACTTTCTCTCTGGCAGCCTGCTGTGTTGTAGCTGTCTGACAGATTGGATCACAAAGTCTGTCATTAGCAAACAATCATCTGTCGAGCATGATTCTGGAAAACACTGTCACAACACAATCAAGATCTTTTGTCAAAATATCGTGAAAGACCTGATATCCTTTTGGATTCTGCAGCTCCCATTTCCCATTTCATGGATCATCTTTGGTTATCTGCAAATGAAGGATGTCTTTGAGCCAGTAAAATTAGTAGATGCTCTGAACAAGTGGGGGAAAGAAATAACAGGTCAACCATGCATAGAAAAAATGAACTGTTTTACCCACAAAATTCACTGGTTCTGCTTCAGTGTGTGGAACTGCTCCAGAACTGATACATTTTAGGCTTTTTCCCCATTTGCTGCAGCATTTAATGAGCCCATTTTCTCCTTTTGTGCAGCACAAACATGCTAATAGGCCTTGTCACCTCCAAACAGAAAATCCAGTAATCACCTAATGGCACAAAAAGAGACCTTTTCAGAGGTATTAGAAATGCAAAGTTTCCCCAAACTAAGAATTTTAAAGGTTGAGCTGATAATCAACTTAGTTAATATGCAGATTGAATGACTTATTTTCATACGTCAGTGTTTGCCCTTTGTTCAAATTTGCTGTCATTAGTCAGGATGCAATCTGTCCCTGCACACACAGGTTTAATTACAACAGCATGGGAGTTAGGTGAGTGCAACCCTCTTCCCAGCACGTGCGTCTCACCGGGTGGAGCTGGATCAGCGCCAGACCCCTATCATGACCCGCCACACCTTCATCCCTCTTTGTCTCGTTGTCTCTATCTCGTGGCTTCATCCAGTACTGCAGCAAGAAATCTTATCCCTATTCATTTGGAAAGATCTCACCCTTGTGACTCTGAAACAGTTTCTGCTCGTGCAGGAGACTTACAACCATCAAGTCTTAGATCTTCAGCTGGATTTGTTCCATTGCTCGAACTAGAGGATATCATCAAATGTGCGGGGTGAATGTGGCTGCTGTTATCGCGGGTACAATTGGATTGTAACACTTTGTGCTCAGGTCTGTAGAAATAGCCCAGTCAGATCCACTTCCACGGTGAATCAGTGCGCAACGAGGGCGCGTTCAGCAGCAGCAGGGGCGGCTGTCAGTCCTTGCCATCCCTCCCATTGGCTACTGCAGGATGCTGCCTGTTTCCTTGATCCTCACATGCAAGTGGAGCAGACGGAGGTTTGCAATGGAGCGAGGGAGGAAACCTTCACCTGTAGATATTTGACAGCATCCTGCGTAAATTCAAGGCACTTTTTCAACTACAGCCCTGCGCTTTGGATTCAGCGTCGCTGCATAATCGGTGGAAAATAACTTTATTGTTTCGTTTGTTTGCGGGCGTCTGTCGCCCCGTGCTCCGGTTAGACGGGATCCTGCAGGCTGTATGGAGGGATGTCGGCATGGCTTGCACCAGGAGAACCAAAACTTTGGTGTCCACATGCGTGATTTTGAGCGGCATGACCAACATAGTGTGCCTTCTCTATGTCGGATGGGTGACTAACTACATCGCCAACATTTACATCAAAGTTCCCATGCCTTTACCGGAGAGAAAGTTAGAGGGGGACAAGAGAGGAGACACGCTCCGGATCATGGAGAGGCTCGACCGGCTGGAGAACGTGGTCAACCAGCATATTCAAGGTAAACCTCCTCCGATTTCACTTGAGCACTTCCTTAACCTTCCACCTTCAACATCTGAGCTACATCTGAGAAAGTTTTAACGAGGTTTAGGCTACTTTAAATACCCTGAAAGGTGTGATTTTCTGTACGCAATCTCTGCCTTTTGGGGAAATAAATACAACATGAGCTCTTTTATCAGCACAAGATCGGGTTATTTTTAAGAAGTCGAAGAACAAAAAGGAAAAAGCTGGAGCTGAAACCTGACTTTTGTGGGAATGGTGCGGAATGTGCAAGTATTACATGAACCGATTTGGATCTGAAATTTCCCAATATAACTAAATAAAGAGATTAAATCAAGCCTGGTATAAATATAGCATACTTAATTTTGAGTCTGAAAAAATTGCTGTCCCCATCTCAAGCAGTGATAGAACCTGTTGTTTGGCACTTTAATGCTGTTATGTTCTGTAGTGTGTTTTTAGACAGGTGTGAAACATGCAACTGCCCATATATTGAACAGCACTTGAAAATGTAGTGTGATGCACCATTTTTCACAAGTGCACTTACATTTTCAGCTGTGGCATTAAAAATAACACTAAAGCACAGCTACACTACAGCACACTGCTCAAGCCTACATTGAGAAAATGATGTGCTCTTCTTGTTTATTCATCCTTAAAACACCCATTTCTACCCCATGTAATTGGAAATGTTGTCAGAAATAACAGTTTGAACCTCCGCTCCTTTGACACAATTTAATCCCGACTCGTTCCTTGCCTGTAGGAATGACTGGAATCTTTTTTTCTCAAATTCCTCCAAGCCTTCCCTCCACTCCCAGCATACAGTTACTTTACACTTGATCACACATGGTTAATTTCCCTCCTCTCTCACTCTGTGTCTTTAAAGGAGCTATTCTTGTCATCAGAGGGAGGGAGGGGGGTCTCGTTTTGGGCAGGCCCCCATATGAAATGGCACGGAGCTGGAGGAGAAGAAGTGAAATGCAGACAGAAATCAACTCACGCTGCTGTGAGCAATAAAGGCTCTGTGCTAAGCCTGGGTAAACATTCCTCCTGGAGGCAGGTCTCACTTTCAGCCTGGCACCCGAAGGCGTCTGCGGGGTGGAGCTTTGTTCAGGTGCCCCTAGTGACTTTCCCCCAAAGTCATGTTTCAAGTATTTCTGTTGCTCTTACAGCAAAGATCATTCATGCTAGGTTAAAGCAGGAGATCAATCAGCACTGCCTGTGAACACCTACATGATGATTTTTTTCATTTTAGTGAGCCTTCATAATGATTATTCTGGAAGTTAGTCATATGAATTTATAGCTTTCACACTTACATACAACAGTTTCTTTGTCTGTTCACTCAAAACTCATTGGGCAAATGTTTCCTGTATGTCAAGCAAAGAAACAATATCTTATCCACCAGACAGATCACACAATGTACGTCGCCGCATGAACTTGATTTAAGGCAAGCAAGCTTTTCGTTTTTCTCGCAGAGTTAGATAAGAAGATGAAAACAGCTCCCATTTCTGTTCAGTAAATGTGAAACTTGTATAAATGAAGACTGAAAAGGGAGGAAAAGATAGCCTGGATTTGTCAAAAGGTAGAAACAGAAAAATTAAGCCTGCAGCTACTTTAAAGCTCACTAATTATCACACTTCATCCGCAAGCTAGAAATAGTTCTTCGCACAACTCTCTTTAAACCACAACTTCTTGTTGTTTCACTTTGGTTTTGTTCAGATTAAACAAACAAGATGTAACTGTTAATTAGTGAGCTTTAGAGGTGCTGGTATTTTTTTTTTCACCTTTTATCAGAGCCAGGCTACAACGGTTTCCCTCTGTTTGAAGTCTTTGTGCTAAGCCAAGCTAACCGGCTGCTGCTCTGCTTTTACCTAAAAAAAAAAAAAAAAAAAGAAAAAAAAACCATGGGTGCTGGGTCAACTTTCTCTTCTAACTCTCCTAGAAATATAATGGCATGTTTCCAAAATGATAACCTCATCCAAAAAACTTGCTGTGCCTCATTGTGTCTTCATGCCACTGTTAAAACTAGGACAGTCAGCCAGTGGTGATTAAAAAAGTCCCACTTTTCACTCTTTCGTCACTCATCTCTCATGCTCAGCCAGCATTATCATTATTATCTGCTATGGGTATTTGTCCTCATTTTAGTTAGTGAACCTGTTTCTAGGCCCTTGACATAAACCATAGGGACACAATGACAGACATCACATTAATACCAACAGTAAGTCTGCGTGCTTGTCAGATTTTTAGAGCACCGTGCAGAATCTGCTGGGGCTAATGCTGGAGGCGACTGTTGGTGTCACTCAGTATCAGTGCATGTATGCAACAATATAAAACTGCTCCAACAAAATGACCTGCCACTTTAAGTACAAGCCATATTGTCTGCCCTTCCCTGATAATTGCTGCGAATGCATCCGTTGCAAATATAGAGCCATAATGTGAGCCTGTAAGTGGCCGACGGCATCAACACTCGGCAAGCTCCAGGCACATTCAGAGAGTCATTAGTGCACTTTTGACTTCTCTAAAAATACATTTCCTTCATATATCAAGAGTCAAGTGGAGAAATTGTATATTCTTGCTCTTGCATATTTAAATTGAGAACCATAATTTGCACATCTAGAAGGTCTTAGTTTACTATTAACACAGATCCACATGCACTTTTTTTAAGTGCACTATGAGACCAGCGGTGCTCCCACACCACAGAGCATTACTGCATACAAAATGAAACATCCACTTTAGCTGACTCACTGAGGACGGTCAAAAGAGGCGTCTCTGGTGTCAGCTTCCCACTCATGGATGAGACAAGTATTATTCCACTTCTCTTACTATGCCATGAAGTTAAGTGGACTGTTACCAGGACAAAGCACCACAGCAACAGTGAAGAAATTCTCTCTTGTATTAGATACAGTGAGCTGAAGAAAATTTATTGGCAAGTCAGACGAAGCAGGTTCACACACGCCCACCATTACGGCTGTTTGCTGCATGCAAGACAAGAATGAGGGAAACACCTAGAAGCCGTGTATCACAGAACAGCTGGTGTTTTGCAAAAGTTGCTCTGATTCTGGTCATCTGAAAAGGCAGTGTTGAAATATAACTTAAGACAATTTAAGAATAAACAAGATTAAACAAGTAATAAACAATGCAGTACAATACTGACAATCTGCTCCTAAGTGGTCAAATAATCTGTTATCTGCACATGACAAACTACATCAATATAATTCTCATTTGTGCAGTAGTTGTGAAACACAGTGAAGGCTTTCTCTGGGTACCTTTAGGTACTTAAACTTTTGATACTTTCAAACAGTTTACTGATAACACCTTTTGTCTATCACCTAATGATATTCAAAGTGTTTGTGTTGACTTTGGTGCCCCCTCAAAGTGGTACATCTAATCTCTTTCAAGATCTTGTCCTAGACTTGAATGATAAGATGTCTTGACCCAAGATATTTCATCCCTTTTCCTTCAATGGTCAAATATATCACTGACTTGGGTCTATGCTGGGGAAGTTTTTCATAAAGGCTCCCAAGATTCGGGTGCTGTAATCACTCTGACACAACTGGAGTCTGTGACAGATTTTACTATAATGACTATATATTTTATATATATATATATATATATATATATATATATATATATAAAAATCTTACTTATAGTAAGCTTGTTCTTTGCTAGCTCATAAAGAGGCACCAGTACTTTCAGTCTCTTTTAGTACCAATTAAATAGTTTTACTATACTTTTAAGTAATGTAGACTGATTAAAAGGGCTGAATTATGACATTTTTTGATTATTTGTATTGGCCAAAGACTGTGCTCATGAGGCATATTTACAAAAAATAAACACATATTTTCTGCAGACACTGCAGGCAACCTCATCAGTGGAAGTAGTGTGGCACAATATGAACTAAAGTGATTTTTCCCACTCAGTGTTTTTTTTTGTTCTTTAGCCAACAGTGTCGCTCATGTTATCAGTATTTCACGAGTGTATTTTGTCAAATGAAAAACAGGTAAAAAAACAGTGATCTGCTGTCTGATTGTTGGCATTGGCCATGAAAGAGCCAGTATTGCACAGCCTTCGGTTTTAACCTACACACTGTCTTAGACTATTTTTGAGGTCAAGTCAAGGATCAGAGTACGTCTTTCAATCAGTGTGTCTGCATCATATATTTCTTTACAATTTCATAGCTTTTTAAAACTTTCTCTTTCTCATGATTTAACTTGTCTATAATGTATGTGCCAGCTGCACAGTGGTGCGATGGTGTGCGCTGTTGCTTCACAGCAAGAAGGTCACCAGTTTGAATCTCAGTTCAGGCCTTTCTGTACGTGGAGTTTGCATGGTCTACCCATTCATGAATGGGCTCTGTCTGGGTACTACAGCTTCCTTCCACAGTCCAAAACCATGCTCACCAGGCTAATTAGTGAGTTTATAGTGACCCTGTTAAAGGCTGTCTGTCTCTGTGATTGACTTCTGACCAGTCCAGGGTGTAACTCAGCTCTCGCCCAAAGACAACTGCGACCCTAAATAAGATAATCTTTAGGAGCTAAATGAATGAATGAATGGATGTGAATGTGAATTAAGTGAATTTGTTTCCCTTGACAACAAGTTGTTTCATGCAGTTCCCCTCGGAGAGATTTATGAAGTCGTGTTGAATTAAAGTGAGGAAACTTGGCTGCAGCTCTCAATGGTTTAATTATTTTGCAATCCTTTGATAGTTTTATAGATTTTTGTGTTCTAGCATTCACACACTCTCAGAGTCCTTGATGTATTCTTGTTTGGTTGCGTGTTTTTTTGTCTGAGAGTCCAGAAATTGTAGGTGTTCATTTTATTTTCATTAATAAAAAATAAGAGAGTAAGTGATCAAATTTTAGAGCCTCTGATGATAAATGTTTGACTTTTTAAGTATGACTGAAAAGCTCATCCAGTGTTAAGTTGAGTAAGTTGTAGAAGTAAATAGTAAACAAATAATGCTTTTGTTGATTCCTTAGTTTAAAACAGTACATCCTTTTGTAGAACATGAACTCTACAAACTAAATTAGAAACACTGATCATAAAAATGTCTTTTCAATGAAAGGATCTTGGTGCCAGATGAACAAAAGTAATAGTGGTACATTTAAAAAGTGTGTGCATGAATGTGTGAAAGAGTTTCATTGGGATGTTGTTTATGATGAGGCAGCTTGTTTGTTTCATGCCTTTCTCTGACCTCTGAGGATGTGTATTAGCAGCTCGTAGTTTGACTGAATGGCCATGAGGCCTGTGAGAGCTGCTCATTAACACAGTGCTGATTTAGCTGCAAATGATAGCGACAGCTCCCGAGATGGCTCCGAGCAAATCCAACCGTCAAGTCAATTGAGCAGCTCAGTATAAATCAGCGTTACTGTCGATGCTCAGAGGACAGTTATATTTGAGTTTTTATCTGATGTGATATTCCATTGAGTACAGCAGAAGAACAAATAAGTTTTAGAAGGAGGGAGCACATACATACATACATACATACACATAGATGGTGTGTGTCTTTGTGTGCATGCTTGTGCATGCAGGCTGTGGTATGCAGCCAACTTGCACTCAAACATGCTTCCGACTCTTTGTATGTGTGCGGTCCTCTGGGAGAAAGACCAGTTAAAAGACTCCTTTGATACAGTTTTAGAAGAAGGAAGCCGTGTGTCTTTAGAGATAAATATACCTCTTCGTTTTACAACTAAGAATATGACATGGCATGTTGATGAATAAAGGATGTCTAAATAATTGTAAGAGACACTGAAAATTAATTGAAAGCAAATTTATTCAGGCAGAATAAATGTATACTGGCTCAGTTATCTCCACCTACATCTACTGTATTTGCCTGCAGTGTTAATTGGACTGTTTAATTCTGTTATATGACATCTTCTGCAATGATTATTGGAAGCTGCCTGATTGCTGGAGATTATGTTGTAATTTTGTTGATGACCATTAAGCCTGCTGGTGTTTTGTGTTGACAGGGAGTGTTTAACAGAGCTAGAAAAGAAATGAGGAATACCTTCTTGTAGCTAATTAATTGGGCCTAAATTCTATAGAGGCCATCAGTCAGAAGACTCGTGTTAGTGGGCACAATCAGAGCAGCTAGTTAATGTGAATGAGGGGCAGGTGTGATAGCAGGTGATGAGAAGGCGACTGGGGAGCAGGAGGAACAGATGAGGAGCTCTGCTGTGTGGAGAATGAAGGCGGGCGACTGACTGGACAGGATAATATCGCTATTAAAAGATCCTTAAATATTAAAAGATGAAAGAGGTTACGTTACCTTATTAGCACATAAATTAAATGATACATTCTTTATTTTTATTTTTTGTTTTTTGCCATGACAACTATTGAGTAGGCTGATGACACTACTTGAAAGTACCATCATGACTGGGCAACTCTCAACCTCTTTCGTACGTGCTCATCGGGAATCTTAATACTGAACCTCAATTTCTTCATTTTGAGAGGACAAGATAAGGCCGATTGAGGATATTCTCAAGACATACTGTTGAACTGTATGTCAGCCTAGGTCATACATATAACCATCCTTCTCCCCACGTTTGCATGTGGATTAAAACAAGTAAATGCAAGCTGGAGATGGATACTGAATTTGGCATTGTCATAGGTACTTACTAAATTCAGCCAGTACGACTGAGTACTGATTCACGTAAAATCAAACGTTTTGATCCCTAAACATCTTGTGAATGAGAGGGAGTGGAAGAGTAGAGATGGGTTTTAATTTGTGCATTATCAAGAAAAAACACTGCATAGTTATAGTGATTAAGTTGTAGTTGAGGGTTTTCATGTTGATCGTATTGGTTCAAATGTGAAAGGCACCCATTCCCAATGAAAGCCCCCTCTCACTCTCACTCTCTCCTCTGAGTTGGTGTAAGCCATTAAAAAGCCATGATAAATGTGTTGCAGTCTTGGGCTGCATGAACCTGGAGAAAAATAGTACTGTGATATTTATGTTTCTTGCAATATCATTGTGATATTTTTTTTAAAGTTAACTTCTCTCCTCTACTCAGCTGAATTCTCCCTGAAATGATAACAGACTCTTACCCAATCACTCCTGTTTCTCTCTGCCTCTGTGTATGCTATATGAGTTTGCAAAGAGTCTTAATTATGTTGATATCTATAAATTATTGATATTGAAACATAATATTTCATGCATGTGATTCTTCTCACATCCGGTCAGACTGTTTGATTACACACTCCTGCACAGAGTTTGTCCTCCAGCGTTTTGCCTTTTGTGTAGGCTTGAAAAGTATTCTGTCACAGATGTGAATCAATGACAAGCAGTGTTTAGAGACATTTCATAGAGCAAGCACATTACATTTTGTGAGAATGGTTCTCAACGGAAAGAGCGACAGAGCGACCTCTGCAGGAAGACAAGCTGTAGAAACTGGAGTCTGGTGAGTCCACAGCAGCGGCCCATCTACAGTAATAAAAGCAGATTGGAAATGGCGCTGATGGTTGAGACTCAGAATCAGCATAATAGTAACCTCCTGAGGGTCACTATTTCTATCGTTCATATCTTGCATAGTGAAGCTACATAAGATTTGTGTTTGTGGTGCACCCTCCAGGGGTCTCCTCCTCCAGTTACATGTTTAACTGTGTGTACAAATGGAGAGCCATCAGTGAATTCATGATAGCGTCCACTTTGACATTTGGTTTATGTGGGATGGCCATGTTGTTTCAGCAGTGTTTATGCTAATGTGTCCGTGCGTTAGCTGTCTGTGTCTCAGGCAACAGCAACGTTGATTGACACAGAGCTTATCTTACACTTACCTGACTCAGTAGTTCTCCACTATGTCTTGCAAGACTCTTTCATTTTTTTTCATCTATCTTTCATATCATGAAGGTGAAATCTCATTTAAGGCATATCCTGTAGGCAGTGCACAAGATATGGGACTTACTTCATCATATACTGTGTACACATCTTTTATTACCCAATGATCCCAGGCAATAATGCAATTTTTAAGCCACTACTTATATAACTGGTATACAGCACGAGACATTCCTATGATCAGCCACGTTTCAGTGTAAGAATCAATAATGGAAAAAAAAGAAAGCTGTATTTTAGCCAATATCGTAGTCTTGCTTGGCTGGCAGAATTTCATCACTTAGTCATTAAGCAGAAGGTAGATACTGAGCATACCCTGCACATTTGAGTGCTTATAATAGCTCGGCCACCTTACAGTTCATTATGCATGTGCCTTGGCCGCTATTAAAATAGTGTAAATAAAAGAGGTTTAGCTCCTCTTTGTATAGAAGAAATACAGAGTTACTGTAACCACAGTCTCTTTAAACATTCTGCTGAAGATTTATAAAAGTCTGATTCATCTGTCAGCACAAGCAGTCTGCTGCCTGTGGGCAGGGATACAGATGGTGAGAGAGAGAAAGTCTGGGGTGAGGAGCGAGAGGATATTCTGGGTAATTCCAATAAATCGAGCAGTTATTGAAAAACAGGGATATAAATGCACTGGAGAAATGTTTGGTAATGAAAACAATTAATTATTCGGACTCCAGAGGGCAAAATCCTCATGAAGAGAATAAATTAGGCGTGTAAAAGCTTCTTACAAGAATGTTGATTCAAAGGTCATCCCCTGGCACTTTTTGCTAAATAGATCAGTCCACTTTTCCAAACATTTCAGTGTACTTTCCCCCCGCTGATATTCTGCAGCCTCGACAAAAATACAAGAACAAGTCCATGTGAGTCAGACTGAAACTGGGTTTATGAATGAAATCACAGCCCTGTGTGACAGCAAGCCATTTATCTGTGTACGCAGACAAACACTGACACACTGATATCAGCTTGGAATTAGTAAAGCAAACATAATGTGGAGTGTACCTTTTACTGCTGAGTGTTTGCCAAGGGTGAATATCATGTGGGGTACTGTAAATATACCAAAGTGAACAGCTTATATCTGCTTTAATATGAGGTGTAAATGGTAAATAGACTGTTTATATTGCACTTTCTTGTGTCATCTGACCACTCAATGCACCTGTACATAACATGTGAATTTTCACTATTTACACCACAGTCGTACAGTGACGACAGAGGCTGCTATGTAAAGAGCCATCAGTGTTTACAGTGTTCACACACCTATGGCACAGCACATGAGACAGTTCAGGGTTAAGTTTCCTGCCCAAGGACACATAAGCATCTAAATAGTGGGACGTGAACCGTCATGTCTCGAGACTTGAGATGGTATTTGCTATTAATTGTCCCTAAACAACTGAAAAATTAATGATTGATTAATTCTTTGGTTGTTCTGAAGCAAAAACTCATGGTTAGGATGAACTTTTGTGTCTGTTATATTTTCCCTCACCACTCCTCTTCTACACTGCCAATCTGATGCACACAGCTCCCAAGGTGCAGAAATTGTCAGCAGTGCTGTCAATCATTGTTTCACACACCCCCAACTCTCAAATAGTTGGGCTTCAGTTTAATATAGTTCAGTTTAGTTTGAGTTTGAGTTCATAGGTGTAAAAATATACAATTCACATACTGTAGCTCATCATACATATAGACAAAGGGATGTGATGAAAGGGTGAAATTGATAAGGAACTAAACCTGGGAACCCTCTTATATTTGTCTCCCATTAGTCTTACCAAGCAAAGCGAGAAACACAATTGAAAGTAAGATTACTGATTAAAGCTAACATACACTAGCACATCATGACAGAAAGCATGTATTAGAACATGTTGCGATGAAGAAGGCAGATTTTGAAACTTAAGCTGCAGCTGTTCAGCAGGGGGAGCTCTAAAAAGTTTCACTTCAGTGTTTCAAATATATGTTTCCAGACATTTCTTTTTTGTTGGTTGAAGAGTTGGAGAGTGACAGGAAATATGGTGAGTACAGAGAGGGGGGTGACATCCAACAAAGGATTGTGATGCTATTTTTATCAGCAAAAAGAACATCATAAGCCAAGCTGACGTAAATTCACAAAAAAGATTTATTGAAATAAATATTTCAGAGTTTCAGAATTGAAATAAATCATTATTAACAGTGAGCTGTCAACGGCTTTCTTACTGATTTTATATGATGAATGTGCACATCTGTCATCATTTCTGTACCAGACTAGTGCAGTAAAAATGGTTATAAAACAGCATTTACTGCAAATAAGAATAAATACTTTTGCAAAAATGTGTAGCATCAACCAGGATGGATTAACATCTGATAAAGAGAGAAAGAGAAATAATAGACTGAGAATTGAGCCATTTTTGGCCGTTTGTGGAGTCTCTTAAAATGTGCTTTGATAATTTCTAAGTAACCTCATTACTGATATTTTCGGGAAACTCCTCTTAGGCTTGTTGATTCTAACAGTAGTCTCAGCCTGAAAATGCTTTGGGGAAATAAGGTCCTGGTCTGAGCTGCTGCTGGTGTGTTCAGCGTCTGTTTGGCTGTCTCCCTACTCTCACCACCATCTAGCAGCCAGCTGCTTAGATCTGCACCCATGAACATCATGGATCACTGTGCTGTGTGCATCCAGCATGTCATATTGATCATGTGCAGTCAGTACACCGAGCCATCTGTTCATACCCTGACTGAAAATGTCAATAAATACAATAAATTTCTGTTTAACTTGTGAAACTTGAGAGCTGCTTGGAGGGACATTTTTCATGTTCTGGACAGAAGCAGCCTTTTCTCCTTTCAGCGGACCCTTCCATCTGTAGGACAGTGGACTTAAGCTGTCAGCATTCGATTTGACTTTATTGAATCAGCTGTTTCTGGTGCAAGACACAGTGGAGATAGATTACAGGGCGAGACTGGATGAGACAGAGGAGAATTATCGTGGACTCGTAACTGGATTCATCAAAGCTATCTATAATTTAGATCTATCAGAATACATTTTCTCAAGCCTCACTCATCATTAATCTATTGCTGATAAAACAGAATCTCGGACTGCAGTTATCTGCCACAAAGCACTGCGGCTCAACCCCAGGGAAAAAACCCATGAGGCGGGCATGTCATATATCGCAGATCAGATGGGACAGAGCAGAGGGATTTTAAAAACTCAGTTATCCAGGAATCCTTGAATGCCACCAATGTTGATTTTCAGTGCTGCAGCTGATCACACTCAAGATAAGTGTTACTTTGGATACGCACATAATTTGTGATAATTCTGGAGGTTTTACTTGTTCTTAATCAGTGAAAATAAGCTACTATTTATATAATACAAAATGAAGATCTGATTGAACAGAAGTTCAGGTACATTTAATTTAAGACATTTCTAGGCTGTGCAGAGTGCACATAATCTAATTTCTCTTGCACCACTTTACAGTACTTACAGTCCCCAGGAATGAGCTTCTTTCTTTATGTTGGTAAACCACAAAAATATGATCAAAGTTGAAACTGATTCTTCTTATGTTTCAGCTTGAGGAAGGAAATAAGCCTCCATTTTTCTACACACTCTGATGTTCTTACTTGTTTCTTTTTTTCAAGATGTTGAGTCACACGCTTCATCTGTCTCATTCTTTGCTCAGCCACTATACCTCAAGTCTCAATCAAGTCTTAACTCATCACTGTTCAAGTTCAAGTAGAGCCTGAGTCACCAAAGAAGAATCTTGCTCAAGTTTGAGTTCATAGCTTGGGCCAAAGTCCAGTCCTTGATATAAATATGAGCATTTCTCAGTGGGTGGAGCACTGTTCTGCTCCTAACTATCCCAAAAAACCTCAGCTGACTGTGGGGACTTTTGGATGAGATACGTTATTTATTTAATAACATTAGATTCTCACTCATCAACAAAATTAGAGGTGTTTGTTGAGTATGAATGCACACCACACCTCTCGCAATCAGGGAATATGCTCACTGTGCCCCCACCTTTATTCTGCACCCTCAACAAAATTATAACAAGTGCATGTGAGTCGGACTGAAACCATTTAAGGCCATTTATCTCATAGACAAAGAGTGCACTGATATCAGATTAGCTCTGATTCCTAAACTTGCTCTTCAGGCATCCTGGCAGAAACTGTTGTTAAACACGAAGGCATGTGAATGCTGATTCAGCTTATTAACATAAGCCAGCTGCTCGAACGGATAAATAATGAGACTTTTAGAAGTACCAGAAGGAGGCATGGTCAATGCAAAAGTCAACTCAGTTTATGTTTGTCTATTGCCAATCCTCAACTTAACTCAGAGGTTAACCATTTGGTTCTACAGTAACTGCTTAATCGGCTTCTGAACAGTTTTTATTAGTCTGGTTCAATGACTGGCTTTTAGTGCATTGTCTTTTGTGACTTGGACATCAATGGGCTCCTCAGCTCAGTGTTGATGTCTCCTGCTACAGTGCTGCATTCCTGCAGGTAACATGAATATGGCTAAGTTAAAAGTTACATTGAAAATAAATGCCAGAAAGACATTTTTGTAGGTCTTGTTCCCGCCTCAATAAAACACTGTCGACTATTATAACTATTAAATTTTTCATCAATGAATAAGTTTAAGTCCTCCTTTTACTGCTGAGTCTGCAGTTAATGCTTGAGCTTAGGTCAAAGACAGAGTTATTAGTCTTGCATATCGAGACTTAAGCTGTTTTGAGTCTCGGTCCCAGATTAGAGTTTTCCAACACTGATGTCATGGTTAAGTTCATCTGTTTCAATTGCACCTGTTTTGAAACCATTTTCTGCTTTAGTCTCTCTTGTCTTATCCTTACAGCCCTTGTTGACACTGCCATCACACTGTGAATGTTCATCACAGCAACAACCTCAAACACCCCTGAGCTCAGGCTTCACTCTGCTCTCATCTGACCACAGATACATTTCTCTGATCTAAGAAAAATAGCACACCACATGAAGAGTTAGGCCTTTTGACATCAACTTTTACCTATAATGTGACTTTTCCAGTGTAGCCGAGCATGACACCCTGCATCTTTGATACTCAAATTATAAATGAGCATTGAAACTGGTGGATGGACATACTCTTACAAAAAGTTTTTTTCCTAATCCACAGGCATTCTGTCATGATATTGGCCTTTTTTCCTTCTCTTTAGAGGCCAAAAGATGACTGATTACTTGCAACACTGTAAATCCAGCCTCGCCCATCATCTCTCCTCCAAAGTTCAACAAAAAACAGTTGCTTTATGCTGCTGACAGGCAGTGCACTTCAGCTCACAAGCAATCTGTAGAAATGTATGACAACCAAGGTGCAGCAGACTGAGTAAATCAACTCTGAGCTGCAGCAAGTTAAGTGATTTTAGTTGATACTGTCATAATTGAAAGAAGTATTCATCTTTCTATACAAGGAAAAATCCAGCTAAGAAGTTCATGAAATTAGTCATATCTTCTATTTCTACACAGTTAAATGCTTAAATTGCTGCTTCAGAAAAAAAACATCTTCATAAGTAACAATGCTTTGTACAGTCCAAGGGCTTAAACATGATTCGGAAATATACTAAACATGATGCAAGGTGTTCATGTAAATGTGGAAAACTAAATATTGACCATATATCAGCTAATCTTTTAAGTAAAAGAAATGCAGACTTTGGTATATTTTTTCTAATTCAGATGTAGTTTTTAAGATGATGGTTTCATCTTGCAGTGAAATATCTCACTAAATGGTAAACACTGATTGGCTATTTGAACCAAAGCTTGACTGAAGCTGTTTTTTTATGCAGCATTAAGCATAAAAAGTTCAAGGTTTCTTTTTCTCAACCAGATCAATTGAAAACAACTGTTTTCAGACCATTTCCAAGGACATGAATGAGAAAAAATGTCAATAACAAGATTGCAAAGAGACTAAATAAAAGATTTGAAACATAAACAAAATGAGAAAAATGGCATTGCCTTGTGAATATACTCTTGTTATGTGACACCAGGGTTACAGTTAGAGAGGTGAAAAGCTTACTTCTCTTGGAAAAAAACAACCTTTTATCACTAGAATAAAGATTTTATGTCATTTTGTGGGCCTGCTAACACAATCAGTACACGCAGCTCTTTGCTTGTAACTCGTCTCAAAGTCTTTACGTGGCATCCAAAGTGAGACCCTCTTCGGTTTTATGGCTCTGTACAGATTTAAATCACTGAGGAAAAGTTAAGATCATGTTCATGAAATAAAGAGGCCATAAAGGTGTTTTATTCTCAAGTTCTTAAAGCACTCAACCTTTCTCCATGCAATTTAAGGTGAGGTGCAGTCACTGTGGGAGGGCTGTGCAGTATCTGGTGTAGAAGTTTTCACCTGGTTCAGCTCTTTACATCTGACTCATGTGAGTGTGAGATGCCTCATGTTCCTGACAAACTGAATGAAGTCATGGTCAGAGAAGGTGCCTCTTGTTTCACTTTGTACACCTTGATTGTTGTTGTGATGTCAAATTTCAGATTGATAAATGAGTCAGGCAGTTATTCACTTCATATAGATATAAGCAATAATTTCAGGCTCAAACAGAAGGACACTTGATGTTTATGTTTTTTTTGTTTGCTGTTGAGAATTTGAACGTTGCAGGATTTTGGTGCAGGTTTCTTGTTTGTGAGCTCTTGTGAATTGTCAAGTGTGGTTAGAACATGAACCAAAACTTGAATGAATGCTCCAATTTTATCAAGTTGTTTTTGTCATATCAAGACATGCAGTCAGTAGTTGCACACAGTCACTTGGGATGTTGGAAGATTAACCAGAAGAAAGTGAAGGTGCATCAGCAGTTACGTGTGTATGGAGAATGAATACTGGCTGTCTTTAAAGACAGAAACTTCTTTTGCTGATCTGAACAATAACTCAAAATCATGCAACAGCACTTTGTAAAGCAATCCATCATAAAGATTTTTTTTAATCAAAGAGAAGGTGTGTGACATGTAAAGTGTGTAAATACATACTGTACATGTTAATGAAATCAGGGGTATCAAGAGGTAGCAGGGGATACTGGAAGGACTTCCTAAAAACTCAAAATACGCCACACAATTGACATAACAATAAAATAATGAGCCGAAGAAAGGCTCACGTCCAAGGTATAAAAATTAGGCCATGTGTGTTGATTTTTCTATGGTTGTTGTGAGGCAGCTGTTTTGAGTGTGCCTTCACGCTTCCTGTGTGCTCACAAGTGCAAACAATCAAATATTCACGAATGCATCTAATGCAAATGCTTAGTATAAAAGTACATCCAATCCATTCTGAGGATTCTTGTTTGCATTTGCATCGGGATGTCTCAGATGAATTGTACACAGAGGAAAACAGCAATGCATCACAACCCTGGAATTATTCATTTACAACATTTCAATTTCCTATTTGTAGTCCTCTGAAGGCCGACGTGCTGTTTTGTTGATGTAAGAAATGTATGCTCTGTGTAGTGTGTGTGGTCCCATAGAATATAGTCAAAGGGGAATTTCCCTCTTTTGTATTAGCCACATTTTCCATTACTTTCCAAAATAAAGGCACACTTTCACTGATCAAATCTTGAGGAATGTAAGAACTTGATGATCAGATTACAAGATCACGCGCCTATTAAAGTAATCTAAAAGTGATATTCAGAGTAAACCTTGCATCAAAGTTTCTAATTGTTCCATTGGACTACACCCCAAAATGTGTTGGAAAGCTTTCTGTATCATTTGACAGGAGCTGATAGGCGGATACAGCTGTCAGGCAGTGCTTTGTCAGTGTGCTACACAGGGCAGCGGCTGCCATCAGCAACCAGCCAGCAGCCATTCAGTCTGCCTGGCTCGGGGTGCAAACCATCACGGTGCAAAAACTCCCCTGTCATGTGCTTTTGTGAGACATCTGCTGTGTGGTGATAAGGACAGGCTGGTTTAACTTTTTTCAACCTTGCAAAGACTTTTCAAGCTATTTATACATCACATTGTATTGTTGTTGGAATTAATGTTCGATAAAATCCTCCCTAAACCTAAAGGCTGCATCCTGGAGCCGTGTCGTGACTCTAACGGCCTTTTTTTTTTTCTTTTTTCAAAGTGATGTGTGAAAATATAAGACCACGTCTGCTTGGCCCTGATTAGAGACCTCAGATTCAGAGAACACAAATTCTGTATTTCTTTTATCAGCAGTCTCCAGTTCAACACATGGACTTTCTGGTCCTAGAGAACGTTTGCTTTTGGTCTGTGTTTTCATTTTGCATGATGCTTTCGTGAACAGCTTGTGGTTCCTTGCCTGAAGCTGCACACAGCTGGAACATTTCACTACCTTTTCTGTCTTCAGAAGACATTTTGAGGCATCATACTGATTCTGGTGAACCTTGGGATGATGATACAAAAACCCAGCATACCATACACTCAGCAATACATGATTCTGATCAGCTATAACTTTTCAAATTAAGGCACATTTTATCTGCTTCCACTTGTGGGTGATCCGAATTAATAAAAGATGGGCCCATCTTGAATGTTTTCATGGTTTCTAAAAGAGTTTAATGTGTGCTTGTCAAAAATGAAAAAGCATCTTGTAGCAATATTTGGGGCTTTATAGGTCTAGCATGGCTCTGTGCATCATAAAGATTTAGAGTTTCTCAGAAAGACAGCTCCCAAATGTGAGATTTATCAAAACCAGCCGATCCTCTTTTGAAAAATGCTTTTAATGTGCACAATAGCTGCAGTGTTGGTACAGTTTATTCAAAAAAATAAGTCACAGACAAAGTTTTTTTCAACTTATGTAAAGTAAGTATTCAAGACCAAGATATTGCTCAGATATTTCTAAAGTTTTGCTTGTTTGTTTATCACCTGCAGCCTTTTTTCACCAGAGGCTCGCTCAGCCTCATTACTGGCCTGTGGCTTGTATCTTCACCCCTAACAGCTGATGTGAGAAGTGTGACACATTAAGCCAGCTGGTTTTGCAGATGAAGACAGCCTTAGGATATTTTTTTCTCTGTTTCCACATGAACAAGAAAAGAAGATCATACTTGAATCTAGCCTGTGTGGTTTTATATGCCTGGAGCTAATGTTACCCATGATATTAAATATGTAACTATTTTGTGTTATTCACCTTCCTTTTCTAAGTGGTGTATTTTTGCTGCTGTATTTCTTTTGTGTGTTTTGACTTTGTGTTGGATCCAGACACAGACAAGGAAAAATTCCCTGCCGTCAAGATTTTGTGTTGGTAGAAACATCCAGCAAATTTAAAAAGAAGCCAAATCCAACACAGAGACAAATGTCTCAAACAACTACAGCAACAGAAATGTGCTTCAGGAAGTCAAAACAAACACTTGAAGAGTTGTTGAGGGAGACAGTATATGTCAGGCACTTTCACAGTCCCAGAGATAAAACACAGTTGTGAGTAACTTTACTTTCTTTGTGTGACACAGCCACCTGACCCTGTAGAAAACCCTTTATACCGTCGACTCAGGGGGGTCCGCAGTATGAAGGATAATGCCTAATAATACCCTAATGTCTAATACCTAGCTGCATTAGAAAACTGAAGGCAATGCAAAAGCGTGAAAAAAATGCAGTACTTTGAGTGTCCACTTGAGGCTGGTTCAAAAAGACAGAGAATATCTATAGAGCTCAGTGGCAAATGCAATTCTCATGAGAAAATTTAAAAGGCTCACTGCCTAGTTAGAAAGATCTTTTGACTTTTATGTAATACAGCTGATAGTTGTGTGACACTGTGCATTTACAAGTTCAGAGACAGGTTGGCACATTGTAGCTGCCTGCCAGCAGGTTTACGGTCAACCTCAGGTTAGGTCAGAATGTCTAAAATTGTAGCCGCTATCATTGGTTTTTCAATAAAGCGCTTTCTTTTAACCATCTTATCACCAGTGTTTGATCTCACTAAGACTCCTACTGTGTCCGTAATAACTGCTCTATGTGCCCAGCATCACTTTCATCAAACTCAGCCATCATTTCCAGTTTGGACAATAAACCAAAATATTCAAAAGAAAAAATGCAACACAAGCAGCTTCCAACATTTTGTGGTCTTTCTTGCACTTTTGTTGTGATGGCTAAAAAAAATTGCATTTTTGTGTATCTATTTTCTGGGTCTGAGCCCGGTTGACATTGAATTGATTATGTCTTTCTAAAGTTTTCTTGCTATTGTATGTTCTCTAAATTTCTGTGACACATTTCTTTTTATTGATGTTAAGATTCATTTTAACTTTTTTGGAGTTGCATACTGTTGCAGCAAATGAAAATCTTGGTGCCATAAGCTTCTCTTTGAAATTGTATCTCTTATTTGTATAGATGATAATGAACAAAACAGTTTACTCACGTAAACATTTCACAGGATTCACACATGTTGTGTTTTCTCTTATTATGTGGACATCAAACTTTTTCATTGCATTTCCTGAGGCACATACCGACAGTACATGGCTATCCAGACACTAGTATCCGACCACAGAGTCGCTGCCATGAATTGACATCGAGAGAGTTTTTCAACAAATCCACTAACAGTACACAGCTGACTTATTGATGTGTGTATCCTCCACCAAAGAAGACTAAATAATAGAACTGAAGGTTTCCAGTAAAGGAATAGTTGAAACCAAAATCTACCTTTATTGTGCTTTGACAATGCTGCAAATCTGTCCCTTACATAATTTGAATGTCAATCTGAGACCTTCTGCACAGTCAACAAAGCTTCACTCAGCTCAACAACCCAGTTTCCCAGTTAATTGCATCATTTCTTTATACTTATTTTGGATTCAGTGCTTGAAGTTTCAGTCCATGATTCTGAATTTCTTTGCTTTTAGTTTACAAGAAGCCATGTTTATCTTGACATAAAAGTAATAAGACGGAGGGAAGGCAGAAATAAAAAAATGATAAGATAAAAAGAGCCTCCTAGGGCTCATTAAGCGGAGCTCTCCAGCAAAGGCAAGGGCAAACATCAAAAATAAGGACACCGACTGAGGCTTTGTGGCAGATGTCAACAAGGAAATGCATGTCTGTTTGCACCTTTGTAGTCTTCAGAACTATGGACAAATGATATGAGCCATAAATGCATGGTATAAAAAGAGCTTAAAAGAGAAGGGAAAACCTCATGAGACTTTTTGTAATTTTTCTCACTCCACTTTCTTTTCAGCTTTTCAGCCCAAAAACTAGCCCTGCTGAATTACACCTCTACTGACTGCCAGTAATTTCTAGAGGATATATTTTTTATTGCTTGATTCTGAATAAAGCTGTCAAACAGCTTTATCATATTTGATTGCTTTTGAAGAATACAAAGCAAATCTTAGCAGTGCCAATAATTTCAATTAATAACTGACAGCACCCATCGATCCCTGGTTTGTCCAGAAGTATTTGGCTTTTTCATGACTCACTGTTGGTTTGCTTTTGCTACATGATACAGGTTCTGTCTGCTTGAAACTTCAGTCATCCTGACAACAAGGCACACATGTAAAATTTTACAGAGCTGACTTCACTGTGAAAAAGGAAAAAAGTTATGTAAATTCAAAATTTCAAGACAACTGTCTGCACTAAATCTTGCATTTTGATCCAACTAATACATTTTTGTAGAGATAACTAAATATCAATATGTAATGTTACCTAAAGTTTTGAGTTCTGCACACTAAGGTTTTATAAAAATGCAAACTGGAGCAGGATTTTATCCTCTGACCTTCCAATCGGAAACCTCCTCCTCACCAATTCAAAAATCACAAACTAATTTTTTCATGATCACTTGAGCAGTTGTAAAGCTAGATTTTCAATACAACCCTCAGAAAAAATACTTTTCTTTTAATAATCTACACAGAACAGGGGAGATGGCCGCGCATGTGGGAAATTGAAAATTTAGATGAAGGCCCCTGTAGATTTGAGTTTGAGACCCTGCTTTTTTGATGGAGCGTTCTCAAAGAATCAAGTGATAGCTGCGAACCTTTGATTTAAACTTTTGCTAGCTTAACTCAAGACACAACAAACGTAATAAATATAGTTGAGATATTTACTTTGTACTAGTTTGTATTACAGTACAACATTTTTTTGTTTCCTTTACCAGAAAATAATTTTCAGGCCAACAATTTTAAGTTTTCATTTTTACACTGTGACTTATAGTCAAGAACCCACTCATTAGGTAAGCACTTTGTTAACTTTTCTGATTTATTCACAGGCCTAAAGTGATTTAACCTTGCAGAGCAGATGGAGCTGCCTGATTCTTATCTGAAATCCTGCAGATCCATCTTGCTATGATCCAACCACAACCGATTTCACCCGGTCCAATATTGACCGGACCAATCAGAGAAGAGAGGCGGGAGCTGTAGGTACTGCAGATGTGACGTCAGCGTGAAGCGTCTGAATGTTTGAAAACAATGGCGGAGTGTGAAGCGGTCTTCGTGGACGCGGTGATATCTGCAGTTTTATCGGAAATAGACTCAAAATCTTCTCTAAATGAAGAACAGAGAACGTCACTTAAAGCCTTTTTGATGGGAAACAATGTTTTTGCCCTTCATCGGTCGGGAGAGGAACAAAATCGTACTAGTGAAATGTCGCCGCAGCAGATATATGAACTTTCTATCTGGTGTCAGGTTACAAATCTGCTACGTCACCTGCTAAATTTCTTTACGTCCCGCCTCTGAAAGCACTCTCTAGGGCCCCTTACCCAGATGGACTAGTGAAATATTTCTGTGACGGATATATGAAACTGTCCGTCTGGCTTGTCAGGTTAATAGTGATTTGCAGACTCCAAAACAATGCTACGCCGGCCGCCTACTCTCATTGGTCTAACTCTGGGGTGGTAGATGGATTTTTAATGCTCTGGTAATATTTTAATACTGTTTGACATGAGAGGCATTTTACTATTGGCTTCTGAACCAAGCGGTCTGAGAGATATTAAACAAGTGAAGTGAACCCTTTAGAAGTGCAGTGGTGTTGCTATTTTCCATCACTTTGACGGCAGGAAGCAGGTCAAATGTGTGCAGTAGCTGAACTAGACCGTGCTGAAAAGAGAAAATAGCATGCTATGAGTGTTTGAAGTGTTAATTTTGGACCTTAATTGCATCATGATTGACAATTAATGGAGCTGACAGCCCCACTCACAAGGAATGGATAAATGTCCAGTGCTTTTGGTGCTTAAACTATGCAAACACAGTCTTACCTGTGGACGTGGAGTTCGCATCATCGGATGTTGAATTACAATAATTACAACAAGAAATGAAATCTCACCCTGCGTTAGTTTATCAGACAAAATGACTGAAATTAAAACTTGGTTGTTTTCCACTGCAGTATTTTATCCTTGCTCTCATGATGCAGGATGTTAGATACATGCACTGCGGTATGATGCTTGCCTCTCCTCTCTATGTATGAGCAGCATGTTAAAATGAACATAAATGTCCCAAAGGTCCTACCTTATTATAAAACATGCCTTACCAATTTTAGCTCCATCTTATCATTGTGTACAACCAATCTTCTCCCTCCCTATGTTTCCATGAAAACTGCTGCCTGGAGTTTCTGTTTCGTGTTAATGTTGTATATTTGTGGTGTAAAGGTGCTACAGCTCTGCTCTGCACATTAATTCCATCAAGGTGGTTGTGAAGGAGGAATGAAAAAGCAATGCTTGTATCAAAATCTTTTCTTAGGTTTACGGAACAATCACATTCTTGGTTAAATATCAATGAAGTACAAACATTACAATTCACTTGAAGACTGTTCATTTGCTGTGTCTGACCAAATAAAGAAATATAATATTCTTTTGTTTTCTATGAGCAGAAGTAACGTTATAAGTGAATACTGTGAAAAATAAATAGAAATGGACCCCCAGAGAAAGCTCTCCAGATGTGATCTGTATCAACTTTGTATGACTTGGAGATGAATAATGTAAACTAAAATACTGTCTGAGGGGAAGTTTTTGTTGTGTAGTATGGAACTTATTTCAAACACACGATTTCATCTTGCTGTGGTCATCTGCATGTATAAATAAAAAAGATGTGTATGCATCAGACTTAAATAAATAAAGTCAGTGAAATCAGATTTCCCTGATAATGAAGGTTTGCAAAACATTGGAAAGATCACATTACACTGGATGGCCAACAGTAATCCAGTTTAAACCTATCAAGTCATCAAATCTGTACGGCTCAGCTATTGTAGCACAATGATTCCCTAAATAAAATAAAATATATCATACTGTAACCAAGAGCTTAATCTTGTTCTCGGTCATTCAGTTTTGAAGTGATGCAAAAACGCTGAATGGTACATCTTTCATGCCTTATGCTGTTTGTCAGTTTTCTGTCAGTGCAGAGTAAAAACCAAAGCCTCAGCACGAGCTCAGGAGAGGAGAAGCTTTTTGAAAGATGACTCTCACCAGCCCTCTGCTTGTAAAGTGACCTGTGCCTTATTTCCTTCACTACTCCCAGACTGAGAATCAAGGAGCTCCTCTCCTGAATAATTGATATCTGCCCCTTACCAGCTAACAACAGAGGCCATGATCAAAAACAACACATGAATTATAATACTGGACTTTTATCCTATCCAAATCCTTGTGTGCTTTTTCTTTAAAGTAAAACTGAATTTACTTCTACGTGCGGCGAGTAGAAAAGGACAAACCCTACAGTGTTTTAAGGATCATCTTACTACTCGTCTGTAAGATATTAAACATCTGAAGCATTCTCAAATCTTTAGATCTTTTCCTATTCATTAAAAATGCCTCTGCATTGCATAGTGCCATTGAGAGTTAACATTTTGTAAAGCTACCGTGGAATTATTTACATTGCTAGAGAGGCATTGGATGCTGAAATATTAAAGAAAATCTCCCTCACACCCTGTGTTGAGTTTTACTGGCCCTGCTGTGATACCAAAGATGAAATAAATCATGATAATATCACAGTCGCTGACAGAAGTTGACTTATTGGTGTTTAAAAATACAACCAGATGAACTTGACACCAAGGATGTCTTTGAAAGGATTTATACAGTATATACTGAGTCTCAGCCAAGAGCTGATTGCACAGGTTTTACCTGCATGCAGATGGGGGTTGTCACATAGCACAAGATTTGTGTCGTTGCATAAAAACTGTCTATTATCGTACAGCCCTAGAAGTTTTGATAGTGTTCATAATCTGTTTGGTATCTCTGATCGGTGTATCATCATTATCATTCATTTTATACCCTTATATCTGTTAACAAAGCATGTTCACTGCACCTTAATCTGTATATTATGATCTGTAGAATTATCTTTCAGTTATAGCATTTATTATAGCATCCCATCAGCCCTTCTTTACATAGCCAGTAATTTGCATAATATTGTCCATATCTGTAAATAATTGTAGTTACTTTGTACATAGCATGGATAATTGCACTCTGCTTATGGCACTTATGGTGGTGAGGTGCCAAACCTCATTTTGTTATTCATACTTGCATATGTGTAATGACAATAAGTTGAATTTCATCTCATCTTTTGTCTCTAAATTTCACTCTGAGCCAGTTCAACAAAAATTTGTATATATATCAGAGATACAGATGGATGTGATTTTTCAGAGCTGATACCAATTATGTAATCCACAACTAAAATTGAGATAATCAGGGATAAAATAGGTTGTTTCTAAATGCTTTTCCGTAGCTGTTACCTGTGCCATATAACTAATAAGATGGTGCTGTGGGTGGGACAATGCTGGAGACAGAGTAGTTTCTGCAGACGGAGAGGCTGCACAAGAGCCAGTATAACCCAGTTTTTCTTATTGACCCAGTATTGATTTAGAAAAGGCCAATACCAATATCTGTCAAAAGTCAAGTATCGGCACTGATAATTGGTCCTGGCCTGATTTTATGTATACATGCCAGTGAGTATTTTTTGTGACCCAGGGTTTTTTGTTTTTTTGTTTTTTTGTTTTTTTCCAAAAACCAACCATGGTTCAAGGTTTGTAATAAGCTGTTCACAAGATATAATTAAGACATGACTTGGCCACTGTTCAGTTCGATTCTGAACACCAGTGAAATAATATTTATATATTGCGTTCAAAAAGTTGTTTTGAGGGTTTAATTACTTTGTTGAGAGAAAAGACAGTGGATGCAGCAGGAAGTTGAGATGAGATGAAAGAATGGGATGCAACATATGGCAAAGGGCGGCTGGTTGGAGTCGAACTAGAGCTGCCCGCCTTGAGGACGAGCCTGTGTTCACTGGCATGATTTAACTGCCAAGCCAAACTGGCTCTGTACCCTGAAATCTTTCAAGACCTCTGTGTCTTAGTCTTCTGCTCATGCATTTTTAAAATGTTCTTTTTATTCTATGATAATTCTTTAAACATATAGAAACCTATCTTGTGATCCAGAAATTGTCAGCGTCCATTTTTTTTCATAAAACCAGTTTGATTGAAAAAGTAAAGATACAATGTAAAAAGACAGGTGGGCTTCTCTATCAGTAAATGACTGGCATTGGCATAGAGGAAGATAGAAATCTTTAGTGACTGGCTGATGGCATCTTTCACCCTGAACTCTTCTGTGCCTTTGGTCACATCACATCAGTTCAGGTCACATCAGTTTATTTTTCAGCTTTCAGGTGAAAGCTCTGAGTTACTTTGATTGATATCATTTACTGGTGAGCAGTTTTCTAAGGAGAGGCAGCACCCCAGACTCCAGTTTTTTTATAGAAAACAAGTCCTGCTGTAAGGGCCAAATAATGTTAAGTGCAGGGAGGAGATGAAAATTGTGGGATGAAAAATGAAAAAATACAGAGGAAAAGCTTTTTTGTATCAAAATGCAAGTGCTGAGAAAGTCAGATCAGATAGGAGGTTATATAAAAACACCCCAGATGACTGAATTTAATGTAATAACAAATCCAGCTTTTCAAGTTGAACAGTGGGTGAGATGAGAGCTATGGCACTAGCTCAGAAACGTCCAACACTAAAAGTCAAGTAACTTCAGCACAGTCTCACAATGAGTTTAAAAGAAGGAGGATATTACAGACAGTTGCTCAGATTTTGTTGGCCTTGATGACATTGAATTTCTGGAGTAGAATTCTTCTTCTAAATGATGAAAAAGCACAAAGGAAGCCTTTGTGCCCTTGTGAAGGGCACGGGTGATTTCAGCTCTTTAATGAGGAGGAATGAACAAAAGACGTGGGGATGACAAAGGCTGCTGCAAGTAAACATGACCCCCTCCTAAATTCTGCCACTGCACTGCCCCTCTTGGGAATAAACAAAGGAAAAAAACAAAGCCACACACCCCTTTCCTCTTTCAGGAGGAAATGTCAGCGTGACGTGCCAACCACTGATGCGTTCTAATGAGAGAGTTCCCCCTCCTCGAGAGGCCCATACTGCACCTATACAGAGCTGGACTCAGTAAACAGACTAATTGGTTATTAGCTGTATTTACTGTCAGGGAGAAGGGGACTTCCTCCGAGACAGGAGGACTAACAGAGTTTAAACTCTGACTGTGATGTATGGCTAATCACAGTCAGTGTGTAAAAACTAAGAGTCCTCCTCATAACACATTTACATGGGTGTGCAGGTAGAATGGAGGGACACGTTTTCCGTCGTTTTACAGTCATTAAACATAACTTTAAGCAACACTTATTCTATCACCACAAATGAACATGATTGAAGAAACTGATGCTCGTCACTTCCAGGCACAGATAACAAAAGTTCGTGAGATGATTCAACCAATGTGGAGTACGCAAGCCCAAAATTCAGAATCATGACCAACTAAAGCCCCTTCAAGAAATGCATCTTCGTTGCTGTTCAACATCTAGGTGTCTAAAGATGCTAAAATTCCCCCAGAAGTTTAACAACAGTTCTCTGAAAGTCTCCACCAACATGCTTTCACGTAGGGCATTCCCTTTAACCACTTTTGATACTAAGAACACTGTTCAGTTTGAAATTAAAGTTGTTGTCATAAAAGAAGCTGTTAAATGAACTGTCTCAAAACACTTAACTCTTATCCAAATTTTTGGTTTGTATGCAGTTGTTAAAGTGGCTGAAATTGTGAAACCACAAAAGCAAACAAGATCATCAGGAGGAAATTAAAGTATTTATCTACGGCTGTACAGTCTGTAGTTATTTTCAAAGCCTCCCACTGCTTTCGCTGTATGAAGGGGATCCACAGTGAGTGATGTTAGACACTTAAAAGGCAGCAGGAGGACATCTTTGTCAGAAAACAATTACACAGGCATGCATGAGCAGCATAGCAAATATACACACAATAAAAGTTAGTTACAGTAGATTTAAAAAGTTGTAAAGAATGATTTTGGTCGAAACAAATAAAAACATTTTCAGTCTTCAGTTAAAGGTTAAACGTGAGTCGAAATAACAGAAATGTACTCTGTTGATTCATATCTGAGGTTGTCTTACTGACAGGAGGCCTCTGTCAGCCTGTTCTGTTTTGTTTACAGTCATTTTGTCTGATTTGGGAAGCATTTGCATCAGGGTGTTCACTGCCAATCAAAATGATTGTTTCCTCTTATGAAAAACCATTTCACCTTTGCTTTTTGCCATTGATCTTTTTCTCTTTTCTTCATCACACTGGGACCAAAACAGGCATTGAAGAGGTTAGCTGAGTGCAAGCAGCTGGTGCAAAGGTCAGCACCTGTAAACGGCTGATTGCTACCTTTGGGTATGGAGTGAGTCTTTGCCTGAAGTGAAGCTGTTTTAGTATCTCAGGGTCTTAATCGTATACCAGGATTAAAAGGCCACTGAGATTGAGAGTTAAGTTGGTGCTGTATTAGCTGTATATAGCTGTATATCCAGCAGTCATTGTGGAAAGGAATCTGTGCCTAGAGGATATGCTTAGATTCAGTTGTAACCTGTCATGAGCTTTAGGTTGTGACCAAAAGAATGAAGCCTCAGAGATGAGGTCAGGAGTTTTGATGTCTGATGGGAGCTCACAGTACAGCAGCTACTCCCTCACACCAAAAAAAGGCCTGCTGATGTGGCTCAGACATCTGATTTGGATGCTTCCTGGACACCTCCCTTCGGGGTTTTCCAGGCACGTCAAACTGAGAGGAGCCCCTGAGCCAAAGCTTGCTGGGGAGATTATTTATCCTTTCTGATCTGGGAATGTCTAGGAATTCCCCCTGGAGGAGCCGGAAATATTGAAGGGAATAGGGACGTCTGGGTTCATGCTCAGCCTGCTGCTTCTGCAACATGACCCCCAACAGAGGAAAATAGATGGATGGATGGTTGTAGTCGACACAGTTAACAGGCACTGTTATGAAAGAAGAGACAGTTTTTATTCTGGTCCATGAACAAGTCATGAGGTTGTTTCCTGGGGATGTGCAACCCTCAGCCCTGCTCTTGAGGGACCTGAGATTTGATTTGGGACCAGGCAGCAATCATTCACAATCTCTAAACTGAATTAAAGCCTAAGAGGCCATTTGTGTAGGTATGACAAAACAAGTTTAATACAATTCTGACTCTTAGCTGCGTTTATGAGTGTACCAACAATATTTCCCACAACCTGCCAGTGATATGCAAGAGCCCGTAACAGATGGAGGTAACTCTTATAGAAACAATGGCATGGCTGACCTTTTCTGTTCCTGTGGGATAAAAGAGGCATATCTGCACTACAACACAGTTAAATGGGTCTCTTCACCTCTTAACATGGCTAGTTGAAATAAAGAACCAAGAGACCCTTTTTCAACAGGATGAGCTAAACATGAAGAAGAGTGTTTTAATGGAGCCATCGGTGTCAAGCTGCTTCAAAAAGCTAATTTCCCTCAGACCTTGTCTAATTTGTGCTGCAAAGAGAATTGTACATGGTGAAAAGGTGCCCTATAACTCTGAATAGCTGTTACTGTTGGATAAAAACCAACAGTCATCTCAGTGATATAATTTATTTAAAGAATCTGTTTCCAATGCAGCTCTCATTCATTTGAATGGGACCACTGCCAACTCAGGAGGCTCCAGGAGGAAATGCACTAAAATAATATCCTCCGCAAAGGGCTGTGATGACCTATAAAGTACATGCAGGCACGCATTAATGATAGATAAACAAAACAGTTACCGTTGTGATACTTGAGCCTTTAAAAGGTTTAAGTGCTACTCATCCTTGAGGTTATCTTTGAGTCAAATTTAAATTAAGTTTTAAAACAGATGGAAATTTGTTGTTTGGTTATTTACATGGACTGACTTGAATACTTTTCATGTGTTTTTCCTACCTCTGTCACAAGAGTTTAACCCTCATCCCAAGTTTGATGTGTGAAATTACTTCTTCTGTGGTTACATTTTCAAGGAGCTGGTTTCAAGTGATAAGAGACAAAAAGACCAGTTACTTTTTAAAGTTATAACTATGATAACATTTGAAGCTTTCTGTGGTTTAACAAAACCAGTATATTTAGAGAAAGATGTATCCATCTGTCAGACCACAGCAAAGTTATGCATTGTATCTACGTGGGTGTGAAGATCCAACATAAGGAGGTTTGGGCGTTGTGTTTGAAACCACATATACACTGGACCATGAGCCTTTATTTACACATGTATTGAGTTTTGAAGCCCCAGATTCTTCTCTTGGTGAGAGACAGACATATAGCTTTGGAGACTTCAGTAGCCCTTAGATTAGTGTTTTCCTTTACTGTTCCTCTCCTCTGCTCTGATAAATCAGGACACAGCACTGCGGGAGCTGCATTTGTCAACAAAGCTGTCAATTAGAGATATTTTGAAAATCAAATTTTCTCTGAAAATGAGCATGAGCAAATACATATATTCATTCATTACATATCGTTTAGGGCTGCAGGCGGCTGGGGTCCATCAGCTACCTCAGGGCAGGAGACGGGGGTACACACTGGACCATCCACCAGCCAATCACAGGGCCGACGCATAGAGACAAACAATCTTGCATGTACACACTCACACCTATGGGTGATTTAGAATCACCAATTAACCTTGTGAGCATGTTTTTGTACTGTGAGAGGAAGCCAGAACATTAACCATTGCAGAACCCTGCAGTTAATGAGTTAATATATCAATATTAGAATTAACTATGACAACAGAAAACTTGCTTATGAAACAGTATTTGAGGTGTGTTTTGATTTTAAAGTTCAGCTAATGTTCTATCTGTTAACCTGATGGAGGTGGCATTTATGACCTGTAATGCAGCCGGCCAGCAGGGGGAGTTCTAGTTGTCCCAGACTTCATAGTCAGTGAACACTTGTTGTCTCCATTTTAATTATAAAATATTATCATATATATTATTATTATATGAGTTTTATCAGTATTCATGTTGTAGATGAAAATTGTATGGTTTACTTTATTCTCATAAGTTAGGCAAACTGAAACTTCTAAAGGGGTAAACCAAACAAAAAGTTTCTTTGGGACATTAAACAGAAGGGGCAGAAGCTACTGCGAATGCATCATGATTTCTAATTTTTGTTATTTATTTTAAAAGAATAAAAGTTCACACTTAGTATTTTCCTAAACACGGCACAAGTGCCCTTTGAGCATCCAGCATTTTGCAACACTGGAAAGGAGAACTTTATCATAGAAGTCAGAAACGTTAAACAGAGTCACACTCAGAGGAACAGGCAGATAGACACAGGCAAATAAACACAAAGATGAACAGGCGGTTGTTTGTTTTGCTCGTTTTAAAATAAAAAATACTGTGAATAATTACTTTACACAACTGGATAACACTGTCTAGATAGGACAGTGCCCAAAGGCTGCGTTCACTCAGCCATATGTCCTTGGGGGGGATCAGTTTCTTGTACAAGGACACTTTGACCTGTAGACTGCAGGAGCTGGGTTAGAACTGTCAACCTTCCAGTTAAAAGACAACACAACCTACCGCTGAGCCACAGCTGTCCAATCTAAGAAATCAAAAAATATGCTCTATTTGTAGCACTCAAACTCTAGATGTTTGATGTATTCCAAGTGAGTAAGCAAGTGATTGAACATAAGTTTTCCTAAAATGACAGAACAGAAAATCAGCTCTTGGCTCAACAGCTGAAGAAGTTGTAGAGATGTCATCCTGAGCCACTCTTGTAAGGAAATGCATTTGGAAACTGCCATGTGTGACTGAGGCAGCACGTTGGAGATTTTTTGCTCAATTGTCAAAACTGCTGAACATGAAAAGTTTAAAAATACGTGCTCCCTTTTAGCTGACAACTGCTTTGATATCAAGTTGTAAAAACATCTCTGTGTCCTGAAAGTTTTATGTAGCTGATGAGGCCTGTTTTTTGTTTTTGGGTTATTTTTTTCATGCCTTTAACAGTCTCAAGTCGGCGTCAAGGTCTTCTCCTCCCACACAGATGATGTCAGGATGAATATACAATGAATATTTTGACTGCACCACATTGTTTGATGTTGTGGCTTCATGCTCCACTCTCATTATTTTAGATGTAAAATGACACAAAGACTGAGGCTAAATTGCTGCCTGCTATAATTGGGGGCTATTTGCAGACAGTGAGATCTGTGGAAGAGACAAAGAGATAAAGACTTGTTTTTAAAACGACTGTCTGGTATCAAGGTCGAACAGGGATCTGACTAAAACAATATTCTCTTTTTATTCTGCTTTGTAGTTAAAGACTTATGCAGGAGCCTCCTAAAGCCTCCCCACTTCTCCATGTAATAGTGACGAATTTGTTGCCCTTTCACTCCATGAGTTTGTTGGGATTCAAGTGCTCTCTAAATTATTGAAGCAAAACATAGAAGTGAAGTGGATTTGGCTTCTGCAAGAGAATGGCAACACACGGGCCCAGAATAGCAGTTCCAAACCTCTGCGACTGTACACACCAACTCTTATATTCATGTGTTTTTGGCCAAGAGCTCCCAGACATAGCAAAACTACTAATTCACGCTTTACTGGTAGACTTCAGGACTTATAATGATGAACTCGCCATAGCTTGTTGCCCTTTTTCCCACACATTTATGGAACAGTATAGAAAATTAAACTTTGATTGATTTACCGGAGGCAGATGTTGCTCTTTATGACCCACTCCATCCATGATTAAGTTAATGATACAATTATGAGTCCATGCTGTTTTATATTCTACAGGAAACTTTGGGGGCAGAATTATCCTTTAACAATCTCACCTGAGAATTTAATTTTGAAACTGCCGTGTGCTAATAACAGATAATGGTCATTGATTTAGATTACCATTATTTTACATACTACAGATTTAAAGAACAATCTAAGGGGCTTTGTGTAATTATTATCTAAAATATCCAGATAAAGTGCATAATCTGTTGTCAGATCTATGTTTTCTGTTTGGTTTTATTTATTGTATGTTAAGTCATGGTTCTCAAATTAGTCAGTAACTGAGAAGGAATATGAAATGTGTGATATCTTTCAAATCTGTTGCTCAATTATGTAGTACATCTTTTGAGGCTGAAACATTATATTATGATTAATCTAGCCTTGAAGCCTAAACATTACCTGTTATGGCCTGTTACTACCTGACACTTTAACACATTTCAAGTCCCAAATACCATGTTAAGTACAAATATACAAGACAAAACAAGGGTTATCCAATTACCCTGAAACAGTGGAATTTGTTAAAGTTTGAGAACAAGCAGAGACTGAGGTTTGATGTTGAGTGAAATCAATATCGAAACATGTAACTTGATTCTTGTGAGACCTGAGGTTTGCACTTGAGTGTTGGTGAGGATGTTGTTCACCTCTCTTAGAAAAATGGTTGTGGCTGTCCACTTGACCGTAACCGCACACTCAAGATCTTTCAGTCGAGATTTTACACTGCTATTGATTTCCACTAAAATTGTTACAACAGCCAAATGCTTTTCCTTTTTCCTTGCAGGATATTATAGAGCATGGAGAGGCAGATGAAAAAACGCCTGCCCAGTGCAGTTTTATCAAGTCTACATCTGTACTCTGCAGGTTAGCACTGCATGAAAGAAAGTTATCTCAGCAGCGTCAAAAATGATAATGATTTGCATTTGAAATTCAAAGCATTTATCTTCTTGGCAGGCAGGAGGGTGTGAATAAATATAATTTGATAAAATCTTTGTAGGGCAGTTTTATCTCTGTGAACTATTTTTATGGGATCACATTAAATAATTCAACACGTGCTGCTGTGCCGCAGATAAGTACGTCAGTGAAGGACCGGGGGGCTATTGTTCTCTTTTAGCAACTCCTTTGTTAAGTGGCTAAGTTTGATTGCTGATCGTTTTGTTTTTTGTGCATGTATATGAGGACTTTCTCTCCTTGCCCCCCTCTGTGCCTGTAGGAGAAGACAGCCATAACTCAGTTGCCTTACTGTGCACGCAAGTGAGGCTTGCTCACGCTTGGTGCAGCACTTTACACACGCCTGGAGTGCTGCTGGGAAGCTTTGGGAATACTTCACCTGTCTATACACTCACTAACACACACACTCACACTCACACTCACACATGCACTCTAGTTTTTGCCTTAGGTATTTGGCTCCGCTTTACTTGAGTTAGCGCAAAGGTTAGTTGGCTGAATGTGTGCTCAAGAAGAATTCACTCTGCAAACACAAGATTACTGACAGACACATGACCTGCATGATACAAAAAAAACAGTCATGTGATTTATTTGTTGTTCTTTTTTAAAGATATTTTTCGGGCTTTTCTGCCTTTACTTGGATAGTGGAGGACAGTGGATAGAGTAGGAAAGGGAGTAGAGAGTGGGGAATGACATACAGGAAACAGGCCACAGGTGGGAATCGAACCCGGGCCACCCGCTCGAGGGCGAACCTCATGGTGCGCGGCTGTATCCACGAGGCCATCTGTGCCCCTATTTGTTGTTCTATGTTTGTCAGTTATCTGGTGTGGGTGCACCACCAAAACAACACACTAAACAGACAATGTTGCCAAGGTTACCCTGTCCAAACAATACCTACCTGCTTCATATACTGCTGAACAGATCCACCTCTGAGGAATCAGTCTCTGCGGGGTTAATTAATCACCACCACAAGCAGACAAATGAACGGACCTTCAGGCATACCTGCCAGGATTAAAGACCTCGAGAATTTTCATTCTTTTCTTTGTCAAAACATTGTGTTCTCTTTGTGAGAGCTGAGACACTTTTCTGACCTAAGATACCAGCAGTGAAACTTCAGCAACTGTGTTGAGTATCAGGATTTGAACTTCTCCTGCCTCAGGCTCATACCACTCACTCTGCACTGTTCTCTTCACTCCTGTGTTGGTTGATTTTTTTTTAATTCTTGGTATTTCACTGAGAACTTTTAAGTAGTTTGGCGACACCAAGTTTAACACAAGAGGTTAACAAAATGACACTAGATTAAACCAAAATATTATAACCGAAATATCAGGATGCAGGATTGACAGGAGTGACAGTCTGATCCATGTGTATTAATGTTAAACAGAGGCAGAATCAGGAGGACTCCCCCATGTGACGTCAGGTTCAAATGCCAATTTTTTAAGTGAAAAAGCAAACATGCTAAAACATATCCAGGAGACCCTGTGCTTTATTTAAAAAATTCTTTCAAATAACATTTTTGAGATATTTTCCCATGGAGTGCATTATCTGTTGTCTTCAACCTGCAATATGTTTTTTTTTTTTTTTTAAATATTAGGCTTTTTGGAATATTTAAATCTTTTCTAAAGTCAGTGTCACCAAATGTCTCAATGCTGTTAAAGCTTCTTCTGATGCCAATACTATGTTTAATGTTTAGAAAAAGTGCAACCATATCCTCTTAATGAATAGATGTTTAACAGAGTGTAAACAAAATCATTTCCTTCTCCTCTCCAATACTTTAAGCTTCCTACTTTTCTGGAGCCGTTCTTTCTTTTTGGCTTCATAATGTAATCCCTTCACACCTCCTCCCATATTGTTGTCCTACTTCGTAGTTGGCTGGCTGTTTGTCACTTGTACATAAAAACAATCTGCTCATGAATATTAACCTTCCCCAATCTGCTTTAAACACAGGCATTCTGCACACACGCACACATGCACAGACTCTTAACCTTGCTTGTCTTTTGCTTTGGTGTCACCGAGGACTCAGCCTATTTTCTTTTTTTTCCAGTGTCTTTGAGGCATTTCAAAACTCAAACTGAATGTGATTTTTCTTTCCTTTTTAGCTATTTTTGATTCAGTGTCTAAGAATCTTGAAAGACTTGTAATCTTCATTTATTAAATCCAGGTTTTTGTTAATATTAATCCTATTTGGAAACTTTTATGACTTCATTTTAACCCGAAACAGCATAAAAGCAGCAGTGTGGTAAAAGATTTCGACCCTAACATCCCAACTTTCCTCTCTGGCTTGGAGCTTGTTTTACCCTGAGAAACAAATAAACAGCTTTTTATATCTGTAAGGATATTAATTGTATTAGATTACCTCAGTCTCTCAGCACTAACTTGAGGTACGGGCGCTATGTAATGAAATTCTACTCATTGTTATTGCTGTCGTACCTCAATGGACTGCAGGGGATTGATGTTCCTCTTTTAATGAAATAATTTCTATAACAGATGATACTGGCATGCACTTTCATTAAGCTTCATTTCCTGTTGATTAGGATATTTTAATTTACAATATGCTATCACTATCCCCGACATGAAGTTAATTTTACTCAGTCCTGTTCAATCAGGTACATTATCATGAACTACTTCACTTCTCGCTTTTTCTAGTACACATCCAAGCTTGCGCTACGACTGTTGCAGACTTTTACCCCTCACAAGCTTTGTATCTAATTTCTCAGCACATACGAGACTTTTCCTCTTATTTAAAGAATTAACACCCTCTCACTCTCACACCCATTTTTTCACAGTTCATAAATATCTTTGTGCTAAAGCTGTAAAACAGTCAGAGCAGAATTCTGCACAGCATTAAAGCCTTGTAAGAAGTTCCAATAGAATTGATGAAATTCTTGCTATTAATAAAAAAACCCTTCAACATACTTTAGTTGTGTTGCTCCAGAAATCCATAAAGAAGACTAAATTGTTGAGATGGCAGAGCCACTGACTTAAGTCATACAGATGCAGGGAGGAATTTTTATTACATTTCTCCAAGATGATATCACTTTATTTCCTATCTCCCCTATATGCGTTGGTGTTTGGCATTTAAACCATGTGAGTAAAGCCTCCTGACTCCTAAGTACACTTAAAAGTTTGCTTCTGGAGTACATTAAAACCTCTTGGAAGCAGGACAGAATATTTAGCAGATGCCACTGGTGTTTTATGGAGTCTGGACATGAGCTGAGTCAATCAACAAGGACCACAAGCAGCAATAAACAGTTTGTCAATTTGTAAGTGTGAGTGTGTGAGATCTCAGTGCTGTCAAAGCTGCTCAGCTATGAAATGAGTCAGACCGCCATGATTTTGAACACTTCAGTGTCCATTCTTTCATACACAGAAGGGGTTTCATAATGATGTTCGCGTGTAAATTCTATGTGAAATGCAGAATCTGTAATTACAGTGTAAAGTGCTTTAGTTTCTGTTTGTTGTCCTGATAGTCCTGATAGAAATGTCCTGATAGTCCTGATAGAAATTACCAGTCATCTCTTTGCTCCCAGTGTAGTTAATCAGACAAGTCTTTAATGACCTCTGCAGACCAAACATGTATGAAAGTCTCTATTGACAATCTGAATTAAAGATTCAACTCTAGTGGCAAAACTGCAAACTTGCAGTTTGTCACAAAAACCAATCAGCATCTAGATTTTTATACTCGCTGTATTGTACCCAAGTGGCAACCTCCGGTCTGAAAAAATGAGACGCGGAAGTGCTTAAAAACTGCTGTTCCTCCAGTGACCGCTTGAGGCTGGCTCCAGAACTACCAGAAGTCACGTACAAATGAATGGGAAAAAGGCCGTTTTAAGAGCCGAAATTAGCGTATTTAAAGCCTGGTACAAACTCTCTCCCGTCCGGATCGCTAATTTCGCTGATGGCACACACTGTGAGGGGGGTGATTTTTTTTTCTAACTCGGTCGTTTGGAAGATATTAGGATCGAGAGCTTGCCCAATCAGAGCCACAGCACAGATCACGTGACTGTCGGGCGCCCAATAGCTGTGAGTTTGGGCACTCGTCACTCGTCCCATTTCCAATATGGCCGCGCCCGCCGTTTAGCCTCAAAACGGAGCTGCAGTAACAGACGGGTGACTTCACTACGTCCATGTTTTATACAGTCTATGATTGTACCGCAAATAACCAATCAGTTGGCAGGCACTTTAAAAGTCCTCATTTCCTCAAGGACAAATCTTCATCATGATGTTGTTATTTCTGCAAACTTTTAACCTGAAAATAAATTTTCTTGTGGTTTACCTGAAACCTGATATAGAAAGCCAGAGTGAAGCTGTTTTGTTAGTTACTGTTAACAGTGTAACTCAGACTCCACAGAAATAGTTGAATATGTGCTCTCTCAGTGTTATGATTAAACTCAGAAGTGACAGTATTCATTTTGTAAATATATCTGGAGGAGGAAATTTTGCTGTGCTTTTCATTCAAATGCAAAACGCATTCATGGGTGCTTCTCAAGTTGTTAACTTGCCAGTAAATAATGCAGTGAACTAATCCGTGTCTTGTCAAGTGATGGTTCCAAGAATGCTTCGACGATACCCTGTACTTATGAATACTTACAAAGGAAGATGAACTTCTACCAAGAAATTATCCAACATTACTATTGATTAATTATTAAAGGAAGGTTATGTGCTGTTTTAGTATGCTTTAGAGAAATGAGTTTCACTTTCTCCTCTGCATAGGTCAGAGAACAATGTCAGCTACAGAACAGAACAGAACACCAGCATCAGGGATTCAATCTTATGTTGAAGGACACCAGAGCTCCCCTTTATGTGAGCAACCTCGGCTTGTTTCTGTTGAAGGACGGCCAATCAGTCTCTTCAAATAAACAGCTACCCTTCACCTGCAATCATACATTACAGCAGGAAGAAAAAAAGCATTTATCACATTGATTATATTATTGATATGATTTTCCACAATCCTGAAATGTCACCTTACACACAATGTCGCCACAGAGACATATATTCTTGTGATTTGTCTTCCTGTGTCTCCTAGAGACTCCAGGGAGGGGAGAGGACAGTCAGGCAGACACATCATTCTCGGATTCGTCTTTGTTCGCTCACTGGGGTCAGGAGCTCGGACCAGACAACCGGCGAGTAGCACTGAAGATGTTCCAGTACTACGGATACAATGGCTACCTCAGCGATCGTCTCCCTCTCGACAGGCCAATACCAGACCTCAGGCCTGATGGGTAAGAGAAGGAGAACAGTGCTCAGAGTCCTTTTTATCTGTCAGATAACATCAGGTGAGCGCTTCTGGTACAGTTCTGTAAAGAGCCCTGTGTTGGAGTTCATCACCTCTGTCTTTGTTGTTTTCTGACACAGACAAATTACAGATTGAGGATGTGTTATTTGACACAATTTTGAGCAGCAAAAGTGGCAGTTTGACTGTCTGAGAACAAATTTTTCTTCTCTCTCCCACCTCTTGGATAGTACACCTACCACAGCACGGGAGGAGTGCTTTCTAACACTTTCAAAATCAGCAGGTGGTGCTGTGTAATTGACGTATCAACAAATTGTTTTCGGTCACATCAAAGTGACACGGTTTATTCTTTCACAGCATACATAATTTACAAAGCATTATTAATACAATATCTGGCATTGTAGCTACATGAAGCAGATGAAAACATGAACAAATAGGTACTCAATCAGATAGATAAAGTCAAGTTAAACCATGAGTTTCTGTTATTTTTCATCCATCTTTTTGCAATGTTTCAATTGGGGCAATAGCAATGAAACAACCAACCAACCAACAAAGTGATGATCAGATCTTGATGCTTTAGTCTCACTTTTCTAACATAGTTCTCCTCTCTTAGATTTGTTGTGCTGTTAGCTTTGAGGACATGTCTCATTTCAGTACTGAACACTTATGAAGCACTTGCCATGCAGGAAAAAAAAACACATTGTTGTTCCCAATCAGGCTCTGAGTGCCTCGAACTAAAAACCATCAAGGAGTTTATTTCTGCCCACAGCATTCAGGAGCAATTACCTGCCCCTGAGTTAATCATGTTATGTAGGCAGAGGAAAACTCTTGTTCGTAGTAGGCTTGATAAAGGAGTGATTCTCAATTTGGAAATGCTTGTCACAACCCCAAAAAATACATGTAATCCATCACATGGAGTTTGAAAGCTGTCTGGTGCTTGTACATGAAGGCAAAATCAATATATTCTTCACACTCTGCTCCTCTTCCTCAACACATTTCTCTCTCTCTCTCTATCATTGCTGTTAATTAAGGCTTTGAATCTCCTACAATTAGTTAAAAATAAAGCATTATTTGCAAACCCTTTGCATTGTGATTAAGCCTAAAAAAGCAGATCAGTTGTCTTCAGCAGGGTTGTCCAAACTACGGCCGTCTATTTTCAAGCGGCCCCCAGCTCTCATCTTACCATGTGTTAGTTTGTCACTTAAATTAATCATGTTCTAACTGTTTACATTTACAGTTTCTGTTAAGTTCTTGAAATACATCTTAATATATCTGGTAACGTTTCACATAGATTTGAACTGTGCATAGGCAACTTTATAAAGCTAAAGCTCTGTACAATCAACAAAAACTCAACAACTTTTACAGGTGACATTTAATTGCATTTGGCATGATGCAAAATTTGCGTCATGAGTTGTTTTGAATTAAAAAAGAAACAAAAAACACATGGGAAAACCAAAACACCGAATTAAAGATATGAAATCGTCAAAAAAAGACAAAAGTTGAAGCACAAAATGGTTCAAAATGCTGGATCAGAGATATTTGGGGTTTAAAATGTTTTTATAATTGTCGTATAAACAAACGTGATAACATCCAGATCCTGATCCTGACATAAAATTGTTACATATTTTTTCACAGGTTTGGTTTTATCTCAGAGGTCTGCAATAACAGCACAAGCACGTTTGACTTAACCATTTTTTTGTTTTGTTTGTTTGTTTGTTTGTTTGTTTGTTTTTTTCAGAAACCACTTAAAAGAAATTGTTTTTCAATAGAGCGCTAATTTGTGACTTTCACTGTTAGTAAACATTTCCATAAGAGCCGCTGGCCCTTGGTCATTTTCACAGTTTCCAATACGGCCCTTTCGGGAAAAAGTTTGGACACCCCTGGTCTAAAGTCAATGCACCATAAACTTTGAACCTAAAGTGTGGTGTTTTTCCCTCTTGCAGCAAAAGTGACTCAATAACCAATTTGAATATGAGTTCCTTCCCCCTCACACTCAACAAAAAGCTATGTATATAGTATATGTTGTATATGTATCATTATCAAGTCAAAGTTTCACACATTACCGGCTTAAAATGCTGAAGCACTGAAAATCAGTCATTTAGTGTACCATTGACAGGCTCAAATTGAACACTTTTGCTAAAGCTTTTACATAAGGAGCATTCATTTACTTTAAAGTGCCTGACCTGCCAGCTTCAACACTGTTTGGAGGAGATTTGTCTTTTTAGCATCTCTTTCATGTTCACAAGGTTACACGAGCACACAAGGTGGCATCCTGGTGTGGAAGTAGACCGAGCTCAAAGATCCTTATGGCATTTTCTCTGAAGTACTTAAATCCCATCATATCATCTGTTCCCACTAATACTGACCCTGAGACTATCACACTATTTCAAAAAAGGATCCAAGGTATAAAATTATAGCACACACATTTCCCAAAAGCAGAACCTGAGTCATGATGAGCAGCAGAACATGCGTTAAATAACACAATCATATAATTCTCCCTGCACAATTGAATTGTATGGCCATGTCAAGAAGGTTAATTATCAGGCATTTTCCATAGTCCCTATTTCTCTAACAAAAGAATAACTCTCTTTTTCATTTAAAGAACATCTTAAATTAAATTGGATATCACCTGCAGCTCAAAGTCATTTTTTTATTGTAGTCATTTTTTTTACTCTTCACATTCCCTAAAAATTGGCAACCAGTTCCTCTCAGGGGAAAAAGTACTTGAGAAAAAGTGTTATTGTTACAGTTTTACACGGTTTTTTGTTATAAAAAATTTCCATTTTTCTCTACGAACCAACTACACTCTGTAAGTTCGTATTGGTTCCCAAATAATGAATATTTAACTAGGGAGAACATTGACGTAACGTCTAAATTGTGTTCACGTGAATTCGACGACGACAAGTTAAGGACCACGACTATCCTATGTATGAATACATCTTTTACAGAAAAAGGCTCCAGACACAGTGTGCCAAGAGGGGTTGGCATGAAACCTGTCATAATTTTCCTCCTAGGAATTAATGCTAAATATATATGTTAATGTTTTCAGCAAGTTCAAGGTGAAGATTATCTATAAGATGATGTGTTTCCCCCCCACAGGTGCAGAAATGTCAGTTATCCTTTAAACCTCCCTCAAGTTAGCATTGTGTTCATCTTTGTGAACGAAGCCTTGTCCGTCATCCTGCGGTCCATCCACTCTGCCATCAAGAGGACGCCGTCTCACCTCCTCAGAGAGATAATCCTGGTGGATGACAACAGCAACAACAGTAAGTAGCATCTTCTCATGATGCAGAAAATACCAGGCAGATCTTTCAAGCTTTTACATTTTTACACGGCAGCAAGGGACGTGCAAGTGAAAAGGTAAGGTATTTTTTCCTCCAATAGTTCTGATATAATTTTTGGGAAATTTTACGTCCAAAACTTGTAAAACAAAAAACAAAAAAGTGAGCTTACTTCCAGTCACTTTCTGAAGACTGTGTTGGCTTGGCATTGCTCTGTGACTGAAGCTCTGCACGCAGCCAAGAGATGCCTACCTTCTCAGATATTGTTTTATTTCATGGATAAATAGTTACAATATGATTTGCTTTACAAAGAAAAGTGAGCATTTAGCCAACACATCCAATGTGAACTGTACCCATATGATGCATTCCTTTGTTTGAAGTAACATGCATATTACCAAGGCACATTTTTGAAAGGTTTTAAAAAGTCAAGTTCATATGGATAATGTTGTTGATGTTGCACATCCACTGTTACATGGATATCTTGTCGTACTCCTGCTGGGTGGTGATCCGTCTTGGGTGGACTTTGTAGATTCTTCTTCTTAAGTGCCTTTTTTCTGTTAGTCATGTACAAATAATAGTTTGAAATACACAGAAATGTGAAACAATCAGACAGACAAAGCAGTATTGGATCACACAATGATTTATTTATTCACATATTTAAATATTGAGATATTTATTTGGGGGTGATTTTAAATGCACCCTGTGAAAGTAGTAAAACATAGACATTGTCCAAGTAAGTAAGGGTAAGTAGTTTAGCCAACATGCTAAAATCATTGTATACATTAGCTTCTTAATTCTCTAGAAGTTTGAATATTTACTGCTTCTCTGATATCCTCCAGACTACTATACTGTTTTTTAATTAGGAACTGTGTTCACTAGATTTAACCCATAGATGAATAACACTAATTAGCTGCAGCACTCGGAAATTTGCCCAGGGGCAGATAACAACCTCGCAAGGTGATGAAGTGTTTGTAAAAATCTTGTCTGCATTTGCAAGCCTAATTCTTCCATCTGTATGCATTGTATGTTGTGTAAACAGAGTCAGGTTGAAAAGATATCCATTTTATGCTGACAGTGTGTAGCTGCTGAGCTCTGTTCCCTTGTTATTACTGAGATGACTGATGTGTACGCTCCCGGTGAGGTGACTTTAATCTGCCATGCAAAGCACAAGAAATAGACTTCAAGTCACCTGTGAAGAGTGGACCTATAATTTTCTGTGCAAGACTTAACTACATTACAGAGGCGGGAAGCAGGCTATTAAAAGGCAACAACACTCTGCCAAGGTCATTTATAGGCAATGTACACTTAAATAGGCTGTGCTGCTTGTAACAAGGACAGAGACAGCCATTAGGGGCAATCAGCACGGGAAATACTGGCATTGGGGAGGATGGGTGTCCCAAAGTCGATAATGCAAAACACGTAGCATTGCCTGTAGCCTGCCGGAAAAAAATATGGATCACAGTCTTTGTCACTTTCTTTAACTACACTGCAGAAAGAATCGCTCTCCTTTGGGCTGTTATTTACTAGAAAGTTATACCCAAAGTTTCCATTAAGAAATGCTCAGATAAATCCAAAAGTTTCTCCAACTCCTAGAAGGCCATTACCAGATTATCACATCAGACCCTTTAAACATTCATATTTCACCACGTAATTGAGAGCTAGGGAGCAGTCGCCTTTGGCTCCGTCAGGGACCCAAGTCACGCATTGACATTTTGCTGATGGCATTTCACCCTGTTTTGCCTGAGCACTCTGTCACACTGGGTCTGATAGGCCTGGTGTTATCATTATCACCATGGCTGTGAATCTTATCTGTGTTCAATGTCGTTAGCCTGATGACCCAGGATGCTGCTTAGATTGTTGGAGGGGTCACTGTCCGCAGAACACCTCCCAGGCACCCACAGCTTGACATTAGTCATCCAGCACTGTCACAGCTCCCCTCTGAGAGGCATTAGCATGCAGCAGAATGTGTCGCTATCAAGGGAGAGAAGGGCAAATTGACCTAGCTGATTCCTCCTTAATTGGATAATGTCCCAAGCTGTGGCCCGAGAAACAGCTCATCTGTGTAAAAACGGGGCTGTGAGGGGCTCACTTTTTCAACAGAACATATGAATCTATACTTCACCTAAAATGATGCCAAAGACACTTAAATGTAAGTGTGACTGGGAGACTTTCTGACTGGCTGCAAATCTTAATCCTAATACAGTCAGCAGAAAGAATTTAATGCCAGTGTGCCAACCTCAAGCTGTCTCCCATGGTGCCCTTGCCAGATCACTAGCTGTCAGGGGCTTTCTGACTCTGATTCATCTCATCTGTGAAATTAAGTGAGTCTTTTGGATACCCATCAAAGAGATTTAAATAACTAGTTCTTTAATTACCCTGTTAATGAGTTTCCCCTTCGTATTAAGGCTGCAGCTAACACCAGAATCCTTCTTTTTTTATTGATCAAGAGTTTGGTCCATGTCAGTAAATACAGTAATTTCTTTTGCCTCTGAAAGTTGGATGCCATTGCTTTAGATAGTGCAGTAAGTATCAGCTTCCTGGTACCAATGCCATCAAGTTAAGCCAGAAATGTTTTCACAATATTACAATTCTCTGTATTATTATATTGATCTGGTTTTGGGACAAAACTTGTTTTCAATAAAGTCAAACTAAACATATTCCTGAAAAGAGATTGTGTTACAGTCTATTGGAATTAAGATTTTATATATTTGCTAATTGTCATTCACAACAGTGTTGTTTCTGTGTAAAGTGAGTGATGACTAAGATCAGCAGTCAATCACATCTCTAATGTTGGTATATAATAGATGATGGGGTGCAGTTATCATATGGAACAAAATGGCTCCAATTTTAGACCAAGTGAACCATTTACTGAGCTAAAGTTATTTGTTTTATGTAGATTTATGTAAGATAATAGTTATCAGTGCAGCAGAGACATCAAACAGAAATGTGGTGTCACAGAATGTAATATCCTGTAGTAGCGAGCTCAGTAAGACTGTCATGAAAATGCTGACGGAAAAAATATATCTAATCATGGACCTCAGAGTTGCTGCTTCTTAGAGATTGAAAGGAAAGTGTGTGAGCATGTTGAGAAAAACAGATTAATTTTATACCTTTTGCAAGGGTTGTTGTCCAGCTTAAGGCCTTTGAGATCATAGAGGATTTACGTGGATTGTTTTTGATTTTGATGGATGGGCTAACAACTCATCAATTACACGTTAGTTTCATTCTGATGATACTGATTTTAATATTAGATCTCAATTCAAAAGTGCTGGGTTATTGCTGAAATACTTGATATGGGCCATTACTCAGGTCTTGGTACCTGCAGTGATACTAGAAAAGAAAAATAACCAACAGAATTGTTGATACCAGCACAAATTGTTTTTTCCTAATATACAGATGAAGCAGCTTTCATGTGGTTTTTATCCTTTAAAAGATAAGCTGTGCAGTTTATTTAGGGAATTTATGCCAACTATTGTGTTTCAGGCTCAACCCTTTAGCTTAAGTTCATTCCATGTGCATCATGAGTTTTACTCCATGTTGTGTATACAGTCAGCAGCAGGTGTCAGCTAAAACAACTGTTTGAAAGCAGGTAGTCATTCAGTAAGCAGTTACAGCAGGTCCTGCCAATGTAAGCTTGATACACAAAGCTGAGATGATGCAAGCTGAAAACCAACAGTTTGTCAACTAAAAAACCCCAAGCAGTGCATACTTGTGCTCAACTTTAGCAACATTTTTCTGAACTTTTCTTTTCGCAATCTGCGCTTCATACATTCAAAGTCTAAGCCCTGAATTTGTAAACAATATTAGTGTGGAGGAAGAGTGCGGTTTAGTGGGAATTTTAAACAGAAGTTTTCACACCTGCAGAGTCGTGTAGTGAGAAATCGACAAGTCATGCTGTGAAAACTTCACAACTAACGTGAGACCAGTTTTCATGTTGGTTTGCCATCTGCTGTGCAAGCAGCAACGCGTGTGTGGGGATAAATGGTGATGAGCTTGAACATGTATGCCAGGAACAAAAGGTGTTCACTGTTCAGAAAGAAATGCTTGGTGGATGGAAGAATAGTTTATTAATGGGGGAGGAAGCTGTGAGCATTGAATAACAATATGTATAAAGCCTAGATGCACACGGGAAAGAAGCAATGTTGCATTAAAATATATAGGCATGAAAAAGCAGTGGTGACATGGCATATGAAAGATACTTAAAGTGTGGATAGCCTATTGTTTCATTGTGGATTCATATAAACAATATCTATAATAAGGTAGATACAGACAATTTAATGTGAGGGTAATTTTTTACACCGCAGTGAGGATTATTGGAGAGCTTTATAGCATATTCACCATCATGCAGCTCTCCGGCAACTTTTCATCCTCCTGAGAAAAACCCATTTCATGTTACATTCTGAATACTTAACAGGATTTACTTCTTGGCTGCACGGTGATGTTAGAAACCTGTTTGCATGTTGTTCCAGTCCAACTCTGTCCCAAAGCCCATCGCTTTCCAGCTGAGCTTCAGTAGGACATCATTCCTGAAAGACCAATGACTGCTGGCCATCAGCCATTCATGGTGTAATGAACTGTGCTTTATACTGATTTGTTATAAGACATTACCTTTCATCATTCTTGTTTCCAATTCACAAACACATCTCAGTGTCTTAATTATTGATGGATTAGAAATTGTACAGGGATCTGGTGGACCGTCACAAGCAGCTGCTCGCATGATTAATTGCAGGAGCTTTCCTTTAGTCAGAATTAAGAGTCCATATTGAGACATTTTTCTACCCACATGCTAACACTTCAATTAGAGAAAGTGAGTGTTTCTCGGGGCTGGATTTCTTGCTTCAGAGTCCCTTTGCTTTAGATTCTGGATACCTAATTAAGGGTAGATTTATACCTGGGATGTCCTCTGATTGCAATTATCAAGAAATAGTAGCAAACAAACCACTGCTGGCTCATTTTAATGAGACTCTATCATTCTTATTTTAGCATAGATATATTCTTAGCCTTGCTGTTACTCTCAGACAGAGCTCAACCCTTCTCTGTTCTATTGTCTGTCAAAATCACTCATAATGGTGACCATTTGATTGTGTTTTGACTATTGGCATTATTCTAATAGACACATAATGATTCATTTTAGGTTTTTTATCTTTTATTTATCTCTAATTTCAGAAAATCAATATACACATAAATTAAGTGTTACATTTTAAAATAAAATCCATTGGGAAATTAAGACATGTAGTTCAAATTTTACTTAACTGCTGTGCCATTTGTAGTAAGTCTGTGCTAACTAGTGACAACTTTCAACATTGGTGAAAATGATTTTAGCATTTCAAACTTAGAAGAAAGTCTTGATGAGTTAAGAACCACATTCTTTTAAAATAGTTGCCAGCTGTTATTATGCCAAACAGAATATCTTTGCAATGTCTGAATGAGAGGAAAGTTGGGCAGGTGCAACATCTGAATATGAAAAGCAGTCTGTACTTGACTTTGAAGAAAATCTGCGGCTTTAATCTTATTTTATGTCTATGATCAAAGGTGAGGGTTATGTTGTTTCACATTCTTCAGAAACTATCTTATGAAACAACTTTTTGCAAAAACACTTTTTTTTCTCACTTGTGTTGGTTCGGAAAATGTATTTCTTTCGCCCTTATGAAGAGCTTGCTCTGCTTCTGGAGCAACCAAAGACGCAGCATGACGTCACACTGTCTGCTTGAATCTTCTCTTTGTTCCCTGTTAAAGTCAAAAGGTCAGGACAGCTGAAAGTGAAATAGTTCAAACATAGCCGCAGGATTGTTTTTTTTATTTTTTGGTACAAGTTCTGATGAAAGTTTTCTTGTTTTCAGCTTTACACCCTCAATTGCAACAGATAGAGCTGTGATATTACTGCTGCAGTGCACACTCACTGACTTTTACTTACATTTATCAAAGACTCAAACTCTGTCTTTTCTTCAGGATAAAGTTATGAGCCAAAGATATTATATCACTTTGTTCAAAAAATTTCTGATTGATTCTTTTTGAGACAACAAGCACAAATATTATTTTCAATTACAAGTTGTCAAGGTAAGTGCACTTTTTTTTCATGTAGGTATCTCTGACTCATTTGTCCCACAGGTTGTGACTCATCTTTGAGGATATAGCACAGGTAATAATGGAGGCAAACTTTGAAGCCAAACTATAAAATGGATGGACCTCCTCCATCTCCTCCCTCTCTGTTTTGAAAGCAATGCTGGCTGAGTCCCCAATATTGCAATATCCCGTTACGACCGGTAAGCTCCATGGAGGTCTGCTGTGCAGGCTCAAGCTGCTGTGTCTTTGGTCCACTGATCAAAGCGCTGAAGCATGAGTGCGTCTGGCCTCCTACTATTGAAATTCTGCCCACTGAAGAAGGACATGACGGTGCGTTGTGGGTGGAAGTTTTCTCAAAAGTATCAGTTTTCTCACCTAGCCCTGTCAGGTCTGAAAATACTCTTTCAAAATGGGTTGGGTTACAACTTCATGTGTGTTTGTGTTTTGTAGATGAGTTGAAGGAGAAGCTGCAAGATTTTGTGTCAGAAACCAACAGCCAGCGTCCGGGATTTATCAAGATGGTGCGACATACCAAGCAGGAAGGGCTGATACGATCCAGAGTGAGTGGGTGGAGGGCTGCCACTGCCCCGATTGTTGCCCTGTTTGATGCCCACGTCGAGTTCAATGTTGGCTGGTGAGTCACTTGAAGCAGGTGCAGGGTGAGGTCATATCAGCTGAACATGCTGGTTCTTCAGTCATATGCATGTGGGTTTATAGAAATAATCGCAATTTTCATTCTGCCCTTTTATTCGAGACCTTTTTGTGTCTTAGCCCGAACTAGTTTTTTAAGATCTACTCACAGAGAAACAAAATGCACAACCTTAACTCTCAGGTTACTCACACTCCCCCTCGCACTCAGTCCTAAATCTGTCATGAGAATCGTCTTGTTAACACCACACAGTCCATTACACTGTTTGTTTGTTTGTTTGGTTTTATGTGAAGAAGCTTTGAAAGCTTTGAAATCAGTTTCACCTCTGCTGGTCATGTGCTGATCGTTTTAGTTAAGTTAGTTTAGTCTGTTTCAACTTAGTTAGAAACTCCTGGCCTTAAACAACACCACTTCATTACATTATGCAAGCTTTAACTGGGACATTACTTTGGAGGAATGTTTAAAGACAAAACAGCTCTGACTTTTTTCACTTCCTCATTGAACAAAGTGTGAATATATGAAATCATATTGTTTGACCCTTGGGTGTCTTTATTGTTCTTTAACAGGTTGAAAACTGATTAAAAATTAGGAGTTTGATCCTATTTCAACTCTGAAATCTTAGTTATAGCTCAGTGAGACTACTATCGGTCATTTTCTTTTTAGTTCACATGCACTAAAATGAAGACTATAACTTTATATCTGACATAACTCTGAGACTGATTCCCATAGAGCAAAATAATTAAAATAATTATTCAGTCTTGCATAATCTTTTAAGACATATTTGCCATGTGTTCAGGAAGAATCACTCAGGTAAGTTTCACATTTGCAGACTAAATGTCCTTTTTAAAGTGATTTGTAGAATTGAAATCATTTACAGGGCATTAGGGAAATACAAAAAATGGTTATATCTCTTCATATTTTAATAAAAAAGAGAGACACCATCATGTTAGCAAAAAGAGAGAGAGAGCTTTGTCAGAATACATTAGACCGAACTCATTTTGACTTTTTTTATAGAGTGCCCCTGACGGGACTTTCATGATCACAAAGCTAATGAAGAGAGCCTGTCAAAGCAAACTCTTACTGTAAGATTAATTTCTCTTTCCACATTTGAAGGGCTGAGCCAATCCTGCAGAGAATTAAAGAAGACAGAACCCGAATAATCTCCCCATCATTTGACAACATCAAGTACGACACCTTTGAGATTGAAGAGTATCCACTTTCTGCTCACGGCTTTGACTGGGAGCTTTGGTGTCGCTATCTCAACCCACCCAAAAACTGGTGGCACAGGAGTAACAAGAGTGCACCCATCCAGTAAGTAAACATGTCAATAAAAGCCTAAATCAAATAATGTGAAATGATTTGTAATGTAAATCAAATGAGATATTAAGGAAAACAAGTTATACTCCCGAAGGTCTCTTTTATTTTCCCTGCTGTTACTACACCAACTATGCCAAGCTAACATATAACCTGTGCAGAGGAACAATAGATATTTATTATCTTCAATCTTTCAGGAGTCCAGCTCTGATTGGCTGCTTCGTGGTGGACAGGCTGTACTTTGAGGAGATCGGCTTGCTGGATGAGGGGATGGAGGTGTACGGGGGTGAAAATGTGGAGCTGGGCATCAGGGTGAGTAATAATGTCTCCCCCCTCTGGACATGGACCATTGTTCATGCAGGTAATGTGTGTAAAATTACCTACCATAATGACACTTAATGACTGCTGAGAACAAGGTCATAGAGAGTCTCATTGTCTGGTTTTATTTGAAACACGAATCTTGCTGAAAAAATGTGACTAAGCTGAAATGATAAAAGATAACAAGAGGTGGAGAGGCAGTCACTTCAGTGATAAAAGACATTAGTGATTGAAGAATAAGAAACCAGTATGTGTTTTTTATTGTCATGACCAGTCAGTTTTCTGCAGCATAATGATTCCCTGTTGACAAGCTACTTAAGTTCGATGCTGTTTATGATTTAATGCACTCTGATATACTGATGTCACTCCATGGGCTTGACTTAACAACTTCAAATTCAAAAGTGCATAGCAGACGTGCTTTTAAGGAGTGTGCAACACCTTTTGCTTGAAAAGTGGGGCATGCATTTCAGAAAAAGATGTGTATGGTATCTTGATTATTCTGAAGTGTGTTTTTGTTAACATCTATCAAACCAATCATCTACTATTCCCTTTAAAAGTCAGGCTCTGCCAGGACTAACACATAGCTGTTTCAGTATAATATATGGTTGTTCTGAGGCTGTGTTTATCCTAAAAAGACTGACTAATGTCGATTTAGCTTCCAATCTTCCACCGTGCCCATGAGCTGGCAGAATACAAAACAGCCACAGTATGAAACACAGATTTAATGTGGTTCATCACCCTGTTTTCTCAACTTAAAAGTAGGCAGGCTGTCTTTTTTGTTGATTTACTTTTGCTGCTAGATCTTATTATGTTCCCAGCTTCTTATATATTGGACAGTCTACGTTAACACCTGTGTCCATCTTTGTCAGGATGAAGGTTCGTAATAATAAAGCTGCTGGTTGCTTGTGCATGTGTGATTGTTTTCCTGCATTAGGAGTTCCTATGAGGGAGAGGTTTGTGATGGTCCCAGGGTGGACTTTTGGGTTGTGCAGGAATCTTTCGCAGGTGATAGGAATGGGTCTTCCTGTCCCTCATCCCATCAACAACTCCATTCGACATTTCTACCTGTCACACCTGCAATCCATCTGTTTAGTCCTTCCTGACTCATAGATTGTGGAGCTGGTGGTGATTATTTGGAAAGAAAGGCTCCACCTTGGTGTGCTGCACTAACATGAGCCACACTTGGGTCAGGGATGTTTGCAGTGCTGGGCTCTCTGAGGACTAGCTGAGCAGAGGTGTGATGTTTGATCAGGAGATAGAATAACTAATCTTGATGGTGGACAAAGACTGCACCTCACAATATATTCTTACCTTGTACTCCGAGGAAGAAATAATGCTGGATATTTCTCACACCTAAATCATCATCAACTGTTGTGTTTACTGCTTGAGATCCTCTCCAAGGATGTGCTGACGTGTGAAACCCACTGCTGAGAGAAATAGTTGCTCTTTTGTTTGTGCATGTCAGTGGTTATGACAGTTAGTGAGCAGGTACTGAGAGCGTCCTTAGAAGGGAGCTATGTCATTGCTCGGGTAAGCCCCATACTACTGCTAAGATATTAATGGCCCTTTTCCACTGACCCGTCTTGGCCCTACTCTACTCAACTCTACTTGGCTTTACTCAGTTTGTGTTGCGTTTCCATTAGCGCGGTACTACGCGTCAGACGCCAGTTTTTAGTACCTGCTTTACCCTGGTTCCAAGCGAGCTGAGCCGATACTAAAAGGTGACGCCGATGGACTGTCGGCCACTCATTGGTCAGAGAATGTCGTTTCCGAAGCTTCTGACTCTGTACAAATCACTTTCAAGAGGCAAACGAATAAGTCAGCGACGGGTTTTTAATGACATTTAAACCTGACGGCACAGAACCCCACTGAGTGAACACAAAATAAAGCCCAAAAATGCACCTTCATGATGCCTAAGTAAGTTAAAAGTCTTTTTTAAACGAAAAAGAAGTTAACAGCAAAGATAGTTCGGTTTAAAGAGTCTTTTTTCATTAAATCAAAGTTCGTCGGCGCAGGAGCGATCTGTCTGTCACGAGAGTCTTTAAGCACCAATCAGTCCATTAATCCACAGGGATCCAAAAAGGGAAAACAGTTCAAAGAAGAATGATTGATCTACAAAAAATCTCTGGTATACCAGGCCCAAAAGTAAAACATTAAAGCGATCTCACTGGATCCAAGAAAGAGTTAATGTCAGGAAGCAGCTCCTTTGTTTTCCTTCGCATGCAGCAGCACAAGGCTGTTGTTTACCTCCGTTGTCATGACGCCCGACATTGAGCCGCTGTATTACTTTAATGAAATCTTTTGAAAGCTTTGTTTTTTCCTTTAAAGACCACGGTGGCACATGTGTTAGTACAAAATTATTTTTGTGTCGCGTTATAGATGACATGCACGCACTTCTGCGCAGCTGTGTTATAAGATCCACGCCCACCGTGAGTCTGTAGTCAGGCTAAGGGAAAAGCTAACCAAACCGTGTAGAGCCCAGTAGAGTAGAGCCGAGCAGAGCCAAGTAGGGCTGGAATTGTATAGTGGAAAAGCGCCATAATTCTACAAAGAAAATGTGTTTGGGGTGGCAGGAAAATTGTGACGTAAAAATGGGGTCACCGCCCAAATAAGATTGGGAACTGTTGCTTTACACCATCAGTCATTGCAATTCTAGTGGCGTTACTATACCCACAGCAGCACGGTGATTCTGCACCAAAGCGGTTTGATAGATGGCCCAGTTGCTTTCCACTAACTCAAGATAGCTCCCTCTTTGTGCTTGGCCACACCTCATTTCAAGACCAAAACACCCATTAGCAAAATCCTGAGAGAAAAACCATTTGGTTCTTACACCGAGTGGGTGGTTCAGATCTAGCAGCTGCTCTGGTCTCGTGTGTTGTATTCTGTGCACTTCTTTGAGCCTTATTTAAGAGAAGAACCTCAGTTTCTCAAGGACCTAGAGCTCTTTTGGCAGCAGTTGTTCAGTGAACAGAGCAGCTTTTTTAAAAGTCTACGCTATGATGAAGAAATGGGTGATATCACACTTAGAGTTATTCAAATTGAGGATTTTTGTGTCTTAGTGGGGTTTATGGCCTGAGATTCAAGTATTGCCAGCATAATCCTCTTTAAGCCTTCAATGCAATATTCTTAATGTAATTACAATATGTGTAAATTTAACAGAAACAATTTAACACAGTGGAAAAACTGCACAGTAATACTGACCCATCCTTTTTGTGAAGTTCAGGCCAAAACGAATAATGCTTGACTGATCACCTCAGAGTTTTTGTGATCCCACTGGAGGACACCTGGGAGTTGCAGCACTGAAAGTTACCGTCACTGCTGACAGGGTTGTGTGAAGAGATCGTTGACTATGTTGTGGTTGTGTATTTTTCTTCTCAAGGAGCTATACTTAAAGTAATCTGTAAACCATCTCCAGTTCTCACTTCACTGAAAATTGGTTGTTGTGTGTTCAGTTCAGCAGCACTACAAACAGATGGGCATGAGAAAGAACAAAGTCTCCATAGGGGAAAGCTAATGATAGCACGCATTTACAATGTCACTAATGCAGCTATCGCCTTGTTCAATAACAAGAAGATAGGAGAGACAACTCCACCTTCTTCTTCGTTTGTACAAAGTTTCTCTGTGTGAACGAAGCAGAAAAGCGAACAGGACATTGAATATGGAAATCTGTCTTCACTAATGACCAAGATACAATCATCAGAAAGACAGGAGATCAGTCCTGCAAGTCATTTTCTTCAGAAATGACATGCTTTTAAGAGCCCTGGGTCTGATAATAGCCATGCTGATTGCTTTACAGCCGGACACATTGATGATTTTATCACATCCATCACAAACTTGGTTCCCAACTCTGTGAATAAGCAGTTTGATGAATCTTTCTTGGCTGTGTATCTCATTTTTGACTCCACTGTTAGACTTGTTTACTTGCTTGTGTAAGTCTGAATGTGCTCGCCCTTGCCTGGAGGTTAATGTAGTCTCCAGTTCAGTAATGCTTTTCAAACAGAGGGTGACACAGTGAGCCCACAGCTACACGACCACAGGACCCTGGCTTGGCCCCAGATTAGCAGTCCCATTGAGCCCCTGCAGGGTTTGTCTGTCTGCCTGTCTCTCTGCCTGCCTGCCTGGCTGCAGCATATTGGTCATGCCTCTGGACCACCTGCCAGCACACAGACAGGCAGCTGATGCATCCTCAGAGACACACTCAAACCAGGCCAGCAGCTCCAGGCCTTGGCTTAGGCTTAAAAGGGATGTCCTGTGCAGCATGAGGGGGAAATGAAACGCTGCATTCAAATTCACAGACTGTCACTAAGGGAAAGCTGAATATTTGTACGGTGATGTACAAGGATTACCATTTTAATTCAGCATAATGACATAAATGAAATATTTATTTTATGCCTGGGCGTGCAGCTACAGGGATTTGTTGGTTGTTGTTTTTTTTCTGAATAATGAAAACGCATAACCTTCAAAATCCTGTGAAATCATTTATGATTAAGCAGGGGCTTTTTTATTTTTAAGACCATGTCATGTGTGTAAGATATTGAGTTTGCTTATCGAGCTGACTTTTGAAAACAATAAAGCTCAATGCATTAATGTTAGTGTTAGTCAAAAGAGATACCAGAGGGAGTCGATTAGGAATGCAGTTGGCATTTCAGATGTGGACGGAGAACAAATACAAAAACCAACAGGAAAAAGTAAGGTAATATGTATGAGTGCAGAATTCAAAGTCTTTCCCACGAAGAATTTTGCATTGAAGGTAAACGATTACTGAATCCCAACACTGTGCAATGGTCATTACACACAGTTGAAAGTAAACAGAAAAATCTGGCAAGGTTCAAACACCGAAGAAAGGTCAATTAAAGCAGTTGAATCTCCCACATCTGTCATTAGAGAACTCAAACTAGTGATTTGAGAGTCCAGATTTTCTGCTTTTACATCTCTTGGAAAGCATGGTGAACTCGAACATCCACACTTTCATAGTCAGCTAATGCACTGTGTTTGCAGCTACCACCACAGTAATTCTGGCAGCCTCAGCACATAAACCAGCTGGTTGATGCATCTTTAGAGGCGAGTGTTGTGGCATGAATTTAGCCCTTATTGTGCACCAAACCAAAGTGTTCAGTGATGTCTTGTTATATAGTATCGAAAGATAAACCTTGAAAGCACCAGTCCTTTCCCACCATGAAAAATGTGCCAAGGCCTCTGAGTTTTGGTCTTTCATACCTGCTGCACAACACTTGCTGGCTGATTAGTTTTAAGTTTGAAGTCACATTGTGTTGCTTTGTATTTTGGGTAGCTCTATGAATGTGCAGCAGACCCCAGACATATTTCTTTTGTCTAATGTGATCCTTCAAGTCAGGCTGGGTGGTAAACACCCTAAGCTGGATGGGACTCTGAAACCAAATAATAACACAAATGATTTTTCAAAACACCTGTGAATACTGGGTTTTGTGCCAGTGAAGCCAGCCTGCAGCAATACATCACAAAGAGACCAAAACAGAAATCATCGCTCTTTAGCAGTGCCAGGAAGGTTGCGTTGAGAAATGAGGATCATTGATGAAAAACAATTATGAGGCTCACTTTGTGCAGAATATTTATGGTAGTGTCAATAAAACACAATTACTGCCACATTTACGATTTACACTCTAGATTTCAGCCAAAAATCAGTGGGTGATACATACTCAGTTAACAATGCAATAATCTCTGTTTCCATTTTAAACAGCAAAACCAGGAGTATATACAACACATGAAACAAAGCACAAAAGATGAAACTGTGTGTGTGTTGAGCATTAAAGGCTAATGTTCAGTCAAAGGGTGGTTACAGCAGACTGGTGCCGTGTCTCAAATGGGAAATGTTCACTAGTACACTAACATAAAGTACACTGCATGCACTATGTACTTACCAGAGAAGTGCACAGAATCTTACAGGATGGTGTCATCTCAAATCAAACACTGGCACTTCAAACTTACTGATGATGAGGATTGCATTTCACAAAAGTTCACAGGTGTTCTGCTTTTCAATAGTTGCAACCACCATCATGAGAAGTGTCCAGCGTTCTGCACTCAACTTTTTGACCGTTGAGTGCCTTTGTTTTTACATACTTTCAGTGTGAGCGCACTTCTGCACTCAAAACAGTGAGTGTAAGCGCAGGAGTATGCGATGACAGCCTACAACCCTGTCAGGGCAAAGCAACTGCAGACTGTTTTCAGCCTCCTTGAAAAATGGATTAATGACTTGAGTCTGATCATTTTTGTATTTTGTAATTGATGCATAAAATCCAACTTCAAAATTCTGTAGTTTCACAGACATGCATGTTTTTGTCATTGCTGTGTATTCCTTTTTCTATCAATTGTAAGAAACACAAGGTTCGGTGTAATTAGACAGGGTGAGGACCAAGCTTATGCCATGATGACTGTCTATTCTTTTAGAACAGTGCAGACTGAGTCTAATGACCCTTGTGCTACTGAAGATGTGTTAGATCCCACTGTGTAATCTCAGAATAACAAGACAATCAGGGAGCGAGACTTTTGTCTGACAGAGGTGATGTGAACACTTACAATTCAGGTACTGCCTCGCTGAGGATATAAAAGGTAAAATTTTCATGGAAAAGTTTTACAACGTAATTTGAACCTCAGTTTAAATGAACAAATGAAACGAAACAAATGGTGTCATCACAAGATTTCTTTTAGAGTTCTAAACAGAAACTGCCTTTTATGATGGCCATAAACAGTGTGTAGGTCGGAGTAGAGAGAGCGGCCCAATCACAGAACACTGATGAGCTTCATTACTCTGTTTTATGCGTCTTATTAAAGCTTTTCAGTTTACCAGAAGACATTACTGGCCAGAGCTACATTACTTTTTTTTTAACTTTGCTTGCTAACCGCCCTTAGCCTTGAAAGCTTTAATACCTCCCAAACAAATGAAGACAGGTAGACAAGGCCAAAATTTGACTGATTGTTTAACAGCATTTTACTTTACTTGTCACAGATAAAATTCATCCAAAAGAGAGCTACTTTGGCTTTGCTGCTGGTGTTTCCTTCCCTCTGGGTCTGCTTTCACTCACCACTGTCTAAAGTCCTGCTCACAACACTATCTGATTGGCTGAACATCACACGACTGTGTAGCTGTAACTGGCTTATGGTTGACTCTTCTATATGGTTGTAATGGTTTCAGCTTTATTAAACTTTTGTTAAAAGTCACGTGTAGGAGTGTATGACACACCAAATACTTGAGTTTGACAAAGTTTTTCATTTTTAATATAAATGCAAATTGGTTTCAAATCTCCAAATCGGCCTTGAAAAAAAAACAGTGAATAAAAGAAGAGAATTCCCATAATTCTATTGGGCAAACTAACCCCCATAGTCACATTGTTGTCTTTAAGTTGGGCAATGTATCGAACAAACAGAAGCTCATGTTACTTCCTCAGTTGTTCTAACCTGTGCTGACATAAAACTGAGGAGAAATCAATGAGAAACCTCACCCAGGAGATAGAGGTAGACTTTGCACCTTTACAGTCTTGTAGGCATGACCCAGGGAGAGTAATGAACAGGTGGAGAACTTTGGAAGGTTGCAGTCGAGTGGATGAGCAGTGGTTACAGAGTTTTTTTAAAGACACCTTTTGGATTGGAGATTCAGGACAACTGTATAAATACAAACACTTCAACAATAAGAGGCTGAATACGATTTGATAGATCTGTAGCAATGCACATCATTTAACACATTGTACTCTTATTCACAGATGCAGTCAGATATGATTACTATGGCTGTGTGTACAATTTGCCAACAGGTTTGTCTTATGCTGATACTTTTTTCCCCTAGCTGATGACAAGAACTGTTGGGAGGAAAAAATGTTAGGATTAAAAAACAAATCTAGTCTCAAAGTAAAGGGGTATCTTTGGTTTCACTGTTTTCAATTTCAAGTCAGCAAATATGCGCGTGTGTCAGTTTGGAGACTGCAGTCTTTTATTTTGTGATAAGTGTCACACAGCATTTGCAACCAGTGGGACTTTTGTCAGCACAGATGTGTCAGGAGATACTTTTCATTATAGCTGGTATATTAAATCCCTCAGAGTTTTGTTTTTGAAGTAGAGCTAGTCTACAACAATCATAGCAGCCTTTTTGAAGAAACTACACTCTCCTTTGTTTTTGTAGACTCAGTTTAGACTTGTGGATGTACATACAACAGACATTTGAATACCTCACAGGTTTTGTTATCTATTTAAACTCTCCTAAATAACGTCAATTCTGGCTATAAGTCGTGGGCCTTTACGTTGAATGCTGTGGACTGTGGTTGCCAGAAATCAGAGAGAAAGAGCCAGATTTCTACAGACACAATGTTAAAGTAATGTTTAGATGACTACAGAGTAAGGCAGGTTTAACATGAACAGTCCCTGGATGGTAACTTCTCAGCATCTCTTCTTAAAGGAAAAAAAAAAAAAAAAAAAAAAAAAAAAAAAACGTTTTTCAGTATGTGGCGTTAAAGAGCTTCATTAATAATGCAAGGATTCAACTCTTCACATGGCTGTCTGCATGGATTAATGCACAGATGTCTCCCAAGAATTACATTTATATGCATTTATTCTTCATTAGCCTGATATTCGAGGGCAGCGTTTGGAGCCAAGTGACGGTCAGGACAATATTTAAAGAGGATCGAGGATGCACGCATGTAGAACATTAATGCTACTCACTGACAGCGGGGTGTCATTTCAGTCTCAGCTTAACTATCAGTGTTGGGAATTTAAATCAAGTACATATACATACGTATATATATATTCAAGCTTATTCTAGCACTACCCAGCCATGTGAACCTTTTTTGTGTTATTTAGTCTCTGTTTGAAGCTATTTGACTCACAGACTTCTGCTCCATATTTAGATACCAAACAAAAACATTTTATTCATTCAAGGCACACTGATATTTTCAAGATTTTTATTCAGCTGGGCTATAAAGTCTTGTGTTTGGCCTATGATAAAGGAGAGAGTCAAATGTGATGTCTATTTTAAGACCCTTGAGCCTGTTTTTTTTCACCTATCAACACTTAAAAAAACATAACTGACTCAGACTTCTGCTTTCACCCAAATACAACAGGGAAGAACAAAGGGAGCCTCATCATCTGAACCAAATTCTAGGGCACGCTGATTTTCAGGATGTTTTTCTGCAGGAATCAAGTTTTATATTTGGCTTATTAAATCAACGATTATGTGGGAAATATTCTTGTCTATTTTGAGATTGCAAAACTGCTTCTTCTGTTTCATTACCTATTTCTCTTACCAACTGTTAAAAAATGCACTTTTCAATTATCGTACTCGACAGGTTTGAAGAAAAAAAAACTGTGAATCTTGCAAATTTTTTCGCAAAAACTTTTAATTTTTCTCTATTTTTGCTTTAAAAATGCCAGAGCCAAATCTTAAAGTGTAACAAGAGGTATTTACTTTCCAGTCAGCAGTATAAAGTGTTGGCTTTAAGGCTTTTGGACAGAGGTCTCTGGTGCATGGCTGCTCGATAAAATCTATTTAACCATGACAGAACAGTGCTGATGGGGTCACTGTCTTTGGCACCCGGTGCGATGTAGGGAGTAGTGGCACCAAGAGAGAACAGGCGGAGGTTGTTAAAATAATGAGTGACTGATTGAATTTTAAAAACTTATTTTGCAGTTGAATGACTGTTTAGCTGCGAGGAATAATTAATGACTGCAGTGAAAGTGAGGGAGCCTCATCCCTGCTTAGTCCATGCACACCTGAGTGATGACTCAACATCTTCCTCTGAAAGGTAGAACATATGAGTCAGGTGTCTGTTTACTGTCCTCAACCCAACAGATGATGAAGAAAAGGCCATGACATGTTAAGTCTTTTCATAAAAAGCCTTCTAAGGATGTTTTTTGTTTATTTAAAATGGTCTGAAACTGGTTCTCTCCTTTTCTGACTGCAGACAGTGGGAGTGTAGTCACATACAGTAGATGCTCAATGCCAATTGCTTGCCCTGCTTTGACTCTGTGCTCCGGGCCGATTCACCTTAAAAGACAGCCTGAGCTTTGATGTGAAGGGTTTTATTATTGCAAAACAGTGCGGAAATGTGGAATGAATGCAGTTGGGAAATATTAGGGTGTTTTTTAAAGCCTGTTATGGTTCGGTGAGGGAGGGGGGCAGGGCAGAAGAGGTGAGGTGCTGCAGGGAGATGAAAGAAGATAGCTTCAGATACCCAGACACTGAGTATGAAATGAAAAACAGGAAATTCTAAAAGCAGCATAGTAAATCACAGGAATATACAGTCAAAAAGTTTCTGAAGTGATGCTCTTTTTGACAAGAGGTTATGAGAGATGTGTGCTTCCTTTTCTGATGTATTTCTTTTAAGTTTGACAGCTTTCATTGGAAAGGTGTAATGGCAAATCTCATCACAGACAGTCAGGATTTTTGTGACATTCCTAACTCCAGAAATAAAGAGCCAATGATACTTTGAGTTTCAAGTAGAGGATTTTTCAGCTAGTTTGTAAGATATTTCTAGTAAATTTCTTGGTTGTGTTGAGCTCAACTGAAGTGCAACTTTGGACCTCACTTGGAGTATTTTAGATATTATATTGTCAAAAAAGTGCTGACCTAGATGAGAGCTTGCTGTTTAGAAAAGCTCATTCTTTTTAAACTCAAGCTCTTTCATGTGTCTCCTGGTGGTATTCTGCAGAAAGAAAAAAAAAAGACTGGAGCTGTGCTGTTATCATATCCTCACATCTAGTGCAATTTGAACGTCTGTCAGCCTGTATTAACATTCATGATGTTTATCATGGAAAAACATTGAGCCCCATCATATCTCTACCTCCAGCCTGCTGTGATGACTCATGGCATGACTGATGCATGAACTCACAGTCCCTTCTCAGACTTCAGTGGGATATGTCATTCCCTTTTCTCTCTCCCTCTTTCTCTCTCCACTGTTTACATCTCTCATAATGGTTATAAGGAAGGTCTTTAAAATACTTTGCAGAATGCACTTGTTCTGTTTTTCCATTGCTTATTAAGAAATACGTTGGAATTATTGTATCAAGTACTCCCTGACTTAGAAGTTAACAATAGTATACTACAACAAAAGGAAATGTGAGTAAAAGACATGAAGTAAGTATGAAGATTTTTGTATGCAAGTGGTGTAATAATGGACAAAATATAGCACTGTAAAAATATGATATCTGTTTATCGATAAAGAGATGGGTTGGGATCGAAACAATATATTGTTATAATATCTCTCTCCCCTCTCCAAGTCATGGATTTTATACCATATTCAGCATGAAGTTTGCAGTGGGGAAGTGGGAGAGCCATCATCATCATTACAATTCCTAAAATTAAAAGATAAAATAAAGACTAAATATGCAGAAGAGAACAATAGTTGCTGTCACCCTCCAAGTTAAACACCTGTACTTAGCTAACTGCTTTGTTCATTACAAAGATGTATTATTTGGGGAGTCATTTTAAAGATCTAGCTTAAATTAATCTGATTATATATTTTTATATCATTTTGATGCTGAAGCTAATATGACAAATAGTTCAAAAATTATTATGTGTTTTGGAGGAGAGCTGATTCAGGAGCTATTTTTTTTTTACATGTTGAGTTTCTCATTACAGGAGCTTTCTTAAAATAATTCTCTTAGCTTTTTTTGCAAGCTTGCGCAGGATGGTCTGCATTGTCAAAATGATGAATTGCCAACGTGTATATCCCCCCACCAATCAGCCGTAGCATCGCGGCCACCGACAGGGGAAGTAAATAACATCAGTTATCTCTCTATGCTGACACCAGTCAGAAGGTGAAGTATTTTAGCTAGGAAGTAATCTCAAAGTTGGTTTGTTCAAAGTAGGCAAAATGGATAAGTGTAAAGATATGAGACACTTTTATAAGAGCCATGTGGTGATGGCTAGATAATTACAAAAATCTTTTTTCCAACCTGCAGCTCCAAGAAAATGTGCATGGTCTGATCTAGCAGTAGAGCAACTGATGCTCAAATTGCCAAAATAGTTAGGTCAAGGTGGCCAAGCTGACCACTGTCCACCACTGAAATTAGTGTGCAAGTATTAGAACTGGATCACAAATGAAGGGGCCTGAGGGACCACATCAACAAATCAAAGTCATGCCTTGACCTCTGAGTTACCCAGATCACAATCCAATTCACCATCTGTGAGATGTGCTGGACAACCAAGCACACTTTCAGTGGTCTAGCAGAGTTCATGCCTTGTGTGAATTATTTTTTTAGTTGAAAATAACTTATTCAGAAAGAGCATACCAGTAGAGTTTTGTATCATCATAAAACTCCTTGAAGCTGATAAAAGAGCCACAGAGACATGTTTTAAGCTACAGAAGATATTGCAAACATTTTATATACCTCTTGATCCAAGTCTTGGCTATGAAACTGATGTAAATGTCACAACTTGATTCTGCTGCTGTTCACGGTGAAAAGGAAAAAGCACAACCATGTTACAGATGCTGTTTCAAGCCTGCAGGGTGTGACTGCTTGACAAGCTAAAAATAGAGTTTAGGTGGTGTACTTTCAGGGCAGCAAGCCATACACAAACTGGAGGTTGCAAGGAGTTCACTGGATTAGCTCGTACACTTGCAATCCAATCATAAAGCTTAAAACTGTATTTTCTGTAATTTGACTGACGTGTTGCTGCACAAAAACTGCATCATTTTAATGCTTAAAATCCTCAGAGCCGTTGTGAAATAACCTTGTTAGCACTCTCATCAAAATCCACTTTAAACCACTAGGCGCTGTGCTTGTGTAACTGGCACCAGTGTACAAAGAAAAATGAATAAAGCACTTCCACTCACATTACATTTGCATTAAAGGTATTTAGCTCTTGCACTTATCCAAAGCAAATTATGATGAGGGCAGCAGTAAGATTAGCTTATAGGCTCAGGATGATGGTGCCCTGATAATAGATCTGAGCAAACACTTCTGTAATGTGAGACCACTTCTCTGCCAGAAAAGTTCTACAAAGAGGAATTATAGGGAGAAAAGTGGGATGGCAGGGAGGCTCAGACTGAGACAGCAGCATATTTGCAGGAGGATATAGCAGAGAGGGGCGAGACACAAGTGGGAGCGGGGGATGTTGGATATCTTTCATGAGATGAGTTTTAAGTTTAAAAGGGAGTGGTAGTGTCGTCCTGACTGAGATTGTTCCCTCGCCGTGGGGTGAGGTCTTGACTTTTAATAAAAAGTAGACTCAGGAATCAACTAAAAGTGGTGGAAGATTTGATTTTTTTGTGTGGCAGTGCAGACAAAGAACAAAAACCTTTTAATCACAAGAACCAAGTGGCTGAATTTCCTCTAACCTGATTACCATTCAGGAACTCTCTAACCCTGTGGAGGAAGAGACAAAGATCATGCACCAGTCCCACTGAGCCATGTCCTCTTGTGAGAGTATGAGTCACCATGCAAGTTACATGGCAGGTTTGATCATTTAAGTGAGAGTGCCTTATTAGAAATATCTCACTGTAAGACATTGTTAAAGTTAGAGGAGAAAAACAGTTCGGGCTCCCAAAGTAATGGAGGACTCAGACCTCTGTCTTGACAGTAATGACCCATTTCCTGTGATTAATCTGGCAAAAAGCAGCAGATAATAAGTGTTTAACTGCAGGGGGCGTCACACAGGCAAAATCCAGAGGCGTTTGTTTCATTATCTTAGAGGAGAGCTGACACTGAAGAATGCAAGGGAGACTTTAAGCTGTAATTAATTTTATTTAAAAAAAACTAACAAATCTCTTTCGTGCTTGTTTTAGCACCGTGAACTAACCTCTGAAGTCATTTGTCAAGGAAATAACTGCAACTGGTTACTGGTTTTGTTGTCAGTAAACCTATTTGTACATGTAAATTGTGCCATCATCTGCAGTCATGTAATTGAAAATAGGAGAATATGTTGCTATTAATTAGTGGAATTTGAGGGACTCAAAGTTGAATGCTGAGGTTCATTGAAGAGTTTGTGACAGCAAGCAGAGGTCCAATTTCCTGCTGAGAAACTGTTTCCCTTTGTTTTTAGCCTGATAATTTAAGTAATGCTACAAATCTACGGATCAGCACTTGAAGACGTAAAAAATCTTGACTCTCTGTTCAGGTTTTCCAAATGAATTTGTGTCTTTTTATTATCCATAACCATGAATGGAAGTATGCACAAGGACTCAGGTGGAGCCTCCCACAGGTCTTCATTATGTCTGTGAGGTGTTAGTGCTGCTGGCTGTTACTCATGGACTCAAGCGTCTCCTGCGTGGATGCTGGCACATTTCTGCTTTCCACCATGGAGACTCTCTCCTCAGTGGAGGATACATTTGGCTGCAAAGGTGATGAAGGGCCCCAGCCTGGTGCCCAAAAAGGCTTTGAGCTGTGGTCATTGAGATGGCTCACTGTACTGGCTTTGAGGAGATCCTCTGGAGGGCTGTCCAACCTGAGTACCAATCTGGACAGAAAAATGCATAAATACAGTATGTCAGTCAAAATACCTTCTTACACAAGGGAAAAAATTGATAATATAGAGAGATGTGGACTGATCAATGCTGGCGATCACTTTACTTTTCACCAAAATGTTAGCTTTGTTATTGTCAACATGTAAGTATTTCTGCTTTTGCTCGGTAAAATGAGCAAAAAAGCCTCTAAGACCCCTGGCTGTTAATTCCTGGTGTGTTTTGTCAAGTTTAAAACACTACGTAAACCAAGATAGCCCCATCTTCTCTGAAGCTTAAACCATCACTTTCTTTGATGTTTGTTTGTTTTTTTTGTCACAACATGGTTTTAGTGCAGAGATAGCAACTAGTGATCAGACAGCAAGCTGTTTCTGGTTTACAGCCAAGAAATAAGGCAAATGTATATGTGGAAGTCCATTAAGTTACAAATACAAAGAAGAGGCAGCAGAAGTTCAAATGGAAACAGCTGTGGATGGTGCAAAATCAGGTTTCATTCACAATCCCAACAAACAAATTTCATCCAACAATCGGGCTGGCTTTGGTTGTAAGGGGCAAATCCAGACAAAAATCTGTCTGATTATCGTGCAGTTTGTATCCACCTGAACTGGTTCTTCTTAACTCATTAATTGAAATACCACATGAGCCTTCTATCTAATATTACTTGTAGAATATCCTCTCAAACAAAGTAATTTCTACACTTTTCCCTACCTCATAAGGGGAAAAATGTTACAAGATGTTCCTCAGATAATGACTGAATTGACACAGTGTTGATATTTTGCCTGCTGGAGAGCTCCTACTGTTAACTGTGAATTTTACATGTAAGATACCAGACAAGTTCAGGATTTTTCTCAGCCCCTGCAAAAGAAACTATAAAAGGCAGCTCATGCTTTTAAATAAGATCTTGAAAGAACACTCATCAGAGACACCATACTAACCAGTCATTATCAATGCTGCCTGACAGTTAGTTTAGTGCCAGAAAGTGTAGCATCACTTTTCACAAATCCTCTCCAAACTTGATGTTATGTCAGGTTTTTGTTGTGGTTGATGATGTCGTCCCAGTGGATGATCTGACCTTTTCTTTACACTAAAAGACACTAAGTTTATGTGAGGTAGTTTCTGAGCATGCTCAAATGCTCCTCAGTGACATTGCGTAATGGTCTTTGAATAGATGTAATGAAGGCCAAACAGTAGTCGCTATACCGTGATCAGTCCCTCAGTCTCCTTTTTTTTATCAGTACAGTTTGTATAAATAAAGAAAAGAGCGATGAAGACTAAAACCCTTTTGTGCACAAGGTTATTAAAATGTTTTCTTTTGCAATGCAAAATATCAGTTCACAATTTATCAATGGCTGATAGACCTTATAAGCTTATAGACCTGATAAGCTGGTGATTGTGCTGCAAATGGTTTGGTTGGAATTGTTTAATATTAGCTTAATAACTTGTTACAGCTGACCTCATCGGTAGCAGTTGATAGCCTATCAGATCCTCAGTGATTGATACACCTACTAATGCCAGGTACCTCACACAACCTCACTGCAAAAACAGGTTTGTTCCTTTAATATTGGCTCTAACATGACTTCCTTGAATTTTACAGCCAGCCTCAAGGGGATAATACCAAGAGTCCATTTTTAGTGCTTTGTAAGGACTTAATTTTTCAACACCGGAGATTGCTTCTTGGAAAACTCTTGTGTGAATCAACACTGCAAAATTTCCTAATTCTAATTCTTATTTTCTCATCTATCAATCTTATCATTGATCCCTCACTTTAACTCTCTTTTTTCTGTTCTCAAAAGAACTAAAATGGATTATATCAGTAGGAAAGAATTTAAACAAACAAGCTTGTCAACTGATATGGGTTAATAGGACTGTTAAATTATACTGGAAGCAATACAAACAGAACTATAAATCAAGAAGGTTAGTATACATGAGCATAAACCACAATTAAAATACCTGACTGCTGTTGTTTATAAATGTATAGAGGGATGTATGCGTTGCGGCCATAAAATAATTAAGCAAACCAACAGGGAGAATAAAAGTGCCCATTATGCTTCATAAAGATTTAAAAACATGACCATTTTAAGGCTTACATGTCTGTTTTTTTTTTGGGGGGGGGACTGAATCAACACCTGTCACCCTTTTGAGGTCCCACAGTTGTGAACAGCTTGCACAGATTCTTGCACCAAGGTCTGGAGCCTCCCTGAGGTCTTCATTATGTCAGAGAGGAGTTAGTGCCTCTGGCTTTTACTCATCATGGTCTCAGGCTCCTTCTCCTGGGCACCGGGACATTAATATTTGCAACCACAGGGACTTCCACCTCACAGTAGAGGATACAGTTGGCTGCAGAGGTGATGAAGGACTTCTGCCTGGGGCCCCAAAAGTGCTTTAAGCAGCCTGGAAGTGATACAGTCATATTCAGCCCACTGCACTGACTGTGAAGAGACCCACCAAACTGTTCCCCAACCTAAAAAAACAGAATAATAAGTGCAGATACCTCCACAGAAGGAGCCAGAAAAAAGACCAAAAAGTAAATTGAACAGCTGGGCTTTAACCACAACAGAAACACTACACCTTGACTCTCATAAGACTCATCCCAATGCAAGTGCCAGAACTGATGAATGTTTCTCTTTTCTTGGTGTCTGTTATGTTTAAACTCAGGTTTGGCAGTGTGGCGGCAGTGTGGAGGTCCTGCCTTGTGCCCGCATCGCCCATATTGAGCGCGCTCACAAACCTTATACAGAGGACCTGACGGGTCATGTGAGGAGAAACGCCCTCAGAGTGGCAGAAGTTTGGATGGACGAGTTTAAAAGCCACGTGTACATGGCCTGGAATATTCCAATGGAGGTAAGAGATTATTTCATCCCAGTGTTTGTCTAACAGGCCATCGTAAATTTCAAAATCTACATGGTACAGCTGGTATAAGAGTTCACAGAGTTTTACACTGTTGTAAACACATTAACTTTGACTACAAGGTGTGGTGCATGTAGCTATGACTGATATACCTAGGAGTTTTTTATGTGTATAAATCAATGACTATTTCATACATGGGTGTAGTCTCCTTGATGTCACCCATTTTAAAGCCTGGCATCATCAGGTGTCACACTGAACTTTATCTGACTTCTGTCAAGCTAAGAAAGTCTGCGGTGGACATTGGGCCTTAACTACAGTGTGCCAGCTTGTCAGTCAGGTCAGCACTGCCCTTATAGGCTAAACTATTGAGCTCAAGAATCTAAACTGAACTACTGAGTTAAAAGAGCATTTTCTCTTGGGATCATGTGAACTGTAAGAGAAATTAGCTTTTAATACCCGCAGCCTTTGTACATGGCCATGAACCTGTTAACCTTTTCTGTAAAAATCTCTTTTTTTTTAACAAGTGTGTATGGGGGTGTCCTAATACAAACTTTTCGCTTCTGATACGATACTGTTATCAGCACAAATGGTGTGACATTCAGCTCTATTTGTTCGTCTTCAAGACTTGAAAAAGCCTTGGGGGGATATTTAAAGTTTAAATATCTTAAGCTTAATCCCCAGTTCTGTGCCAAAAAAACTTGTGCATGACCAGTTTTGCACCAAGCTGCAACGTCTTTTTCAAACTTAAACAAAAATTGCTGCCTCACAGCCAGCATCGCTACTTTATTGGCACTTAAGCACATGCTGTTGTTGCGACCATGTGGGTTTTGGATCCTGGTGCTGCTAGATAGAAGTGCACACCCCTATGTAAGTATATAGTGTCTGATACTCTGGTGCTAGCTTCAAATGGATGCTCAAAGAACTGGAGTTGTTTGCCACTTCAGCATCAGGTTTATTTCTTGTGGCCAAAGGTTGGTGCTTGGTATGAATACAGTACTTTGATAGTATTAAATTGCACACAATTGAATAGATAGATAAGAGAAGAAATGGTGTGTAAACAGAATATATAGAGCAACAAGGGTTAAGTAGTGATAGTTCAGGGTGCTCCTTTAAAATGTTCCTATGTAAAAGTAATCTTAGAAAACCATGAAAATATACTCAGGACCCAGCGGTGATGATTGTTCAGTATGAATTTCAGGTGCATGTCTGCTCTTAAAATGTCAGCACAAATCCTCTTACATGATTATCAACACCTCTTGACCTAACAAAATTTTTATTCAGAAAACATGTGTTTTGCATTTGTTCTTCTACTTGAGAGGTTTAGAGAATTTAAACTGGTCTAATCTAATATTTTCAATCAAATAGAGAAGCTGCTCCTGCTTGCCTAAGGGAAATAAAACAAACTTACCACTGAAATCACAAATTATTTTTTATAAAGGTAGAGATAGTCTATAAGCTAGTTTTTGTTGATAACTTGTATGAAACCGTAAACACTTAAAAATCCATCCTCAGAACATACATGTTTATGTGCCACATTTTCCAAATGCAACACATCAGCAATGAAGTGATTGCAGCCTGCACTGGCAGATGGCAGAACTGTTAAGACATTATATTTGAGAAGGGAAGAAAACACCACCTCCACACTGGTTTCACAAGTTGACATATTACAGTGTAGGTGTTATCAGTAACAGCCACATCACAGAATTTTAAAAATATTGATTATTCATCCATCCCCTTTCAGTAACGGTGCATAAACACGAGGCTCTTCTGTATCCGCCCCGTATGAAGGAGTTGGTTTTGCACAGTCTTCATATTATCAAAATCCACATAAAATATTCATGCTGACACCTCAAGTCAAATGTGAAAAATGATGCATGAACACATACATGTAAACAAAGAGTACATCAACATAAATATACAGTTCCAACAGGCAGCCGCCCAATCTAAATGTTACAACACTGAGTATCATCTGTTATCAACTGTGCGCCTCCCACCGCAGATGTTTGGTTGAATCAGCCTCTGACACCTCCAGGAGGCTCACATGAAATTATTTATCGTCACTTACAGAACGAGCTGGGTGAAATACGTGCCTCGGAATAAATAAATATTCAATATGAATCAACAAAAAAAGTCCAAAAAGGCAAGCAAGTTGTTGGAAAATTCAATACAAAGAGGGGTGATTGAATTAAAAAATGAAGGGTTGGTAGAATGAAAATGAGCTGGATCACAGCTGAGACTTGGGAAAGAAATGACGAATAATTGAGAAATTACTTAGAAAAAATGAATGTGCATGATTTAATTTATCTAACGATGCACCCGTAGAAATGCAACTGTATGGTCTTTTGAATCTCTCTGACTGGGGTTTGATTGTACCACTGAGACACTAAATTAAGACATACACGGTTCAACAACTCACAAAGCATGAAATATTTCTGTTTACACAATCACAGAGAAATGATGCAAACTGTATGTGCTGCATGCTGTCGTGTTTTCCATTGCTAAGCCAGTGTTATATGTAGATGTTTTCATTTTAGATTTGAGCTTTTCGTTTGATCTTAAACCACATGTAGTAAATTAAAGCAAATAATTGCGCTGTCGTCTCATGTTAAATGTAGCACCCCTCAAAGGCGAAGGCAAATGTTTGTTCACTGATGCTTTTTCTCCTCCTGCATAATCAGTTTGAATATGTAAATCTATGTAATGAATAGATGAACATCTGCAGGCAGTTCATTCAGTCAATAATGAGGCGTTCAACAGTCTGTACTCAAGAAGCATGAAATTTAGCCACAGCTTCCACCCCCTGTATTTACCACACAGCAAAGTGTATATGTTCATTCAGTGTTAATTCAGCACAGTGAACACAGGCCTCCATTTAATCCTGCACCAATCTGAGTCCACCCTTTGATGGTTTTGAACACCTCAGTATCCCATCAGCAATTTTTTTGACCTTCCACAGCTTTTAAGATATCAAAGAGAGGCGTAGGTGACATTTGATGAGATGCAGGGGAGCACATTGGGCTTATGGTGGCATGATGTAAGAGAGTAACACAGTCTAAAAGTATGGCAGGACTTAAATGAGAGTGTAATGATCTATTTGTCTTACCTTTTAAGAATGGATGATGGTATTAAATTAAGTTTTGATCACTGTTTGGATTTTTAAGTCCAGTGATTTCCAACTTGTGGCTCAAGCCCAACAAAGTGTCAAAAATAGCTCAAAGTGACTGTGAGGGGAATCTGTATGATGAGGATTGCAGCCACTCCTTGAGGACTCACACTAACTGTCCTGATGTATTTGTTTGGAGTGGAAGTGAAAGTTGATCTGATCTGAACAAGACTTTTTTTGTGACAGCACATGTGTGAGTTTGTACCACAGTTCAATAGCCACCTACCTTTAGCATTACCCCCTGCCAGGTGTTTTGAGAAGTAATGGTAGCAGGTTATGTTAGTGGATCCTGGCTATATCCTACCAGTGCTCATCTACCAAGCAGAGCAAATGTAACCTGGCTCTTTATTTTATTGATAGGCTCTCAAGTTTTAACAGTTTACCGCTGCTGCATGTAGGTTGGAATGAACACTTTCACAAACAGCTGTTAAAACCCATGTTTTAGCCTTTAGCTCATGCTTTAGCCTCTATCTCGTGTCCTAGCCTTTAGCCTTTGCTCTATCACACTCACGTTAAGCTTTCTTCTGCTTTTCTGTCCCTTTTCTTTCAGATAGTCAAGCTCCAGTGCCCACATTTACTACTAAATGAAAAAAAAGCACATATCTCTCTTCTCACTACTAAACTTCATCAGCAGGCAGTGGGGCTGTCATGAAGACTTTGACATGCAATAAATCAATCCGGCCCAGTCCGACCGGATCAGTGAGCTAGGAATTAGCATTTAGAAATCACTTACTTTGGTGCTGATGATCACATTTTAAGCTGCGGATTACAATCAGACGTAAATCTTGATATGAAATTTTTTCAGTATCACTTAGAAAGTCCTCATTGTCTCTTTAAGGGTCAAGTGATGGTTGTTATAGCTATAAATTGATGTTGATATGTGTGCCAGGACAAGAGACCCCACAAAAACAGACTTTTTTCAAAGTTAGTTATATTTACATATTTATTTGTGTGTGTGTGTCAAATGACTGGTTTCATCCGAACAATATATAATTCAAGTAGAGCGCAACATGTGCCTCTCAAAAGTTGTAACATTGGCACCTGAAAATTAGAATTTTTGTGTAGAAACCTCATAAACAAGCCAGTAAATAATTGTACAAGGCTTCTTTACACTTAAGGCTACAAAGACTCCGAGTATGTCTGTGTGACGCTGCAGCTGGAGCAGTACAGTGGTTTTCAAGGCCAAACTGGATGAAAATCAAACCCTGTGGAAGCTTTTCAAATACAGAACAAATGACTGCACAATGCTCCTCAATGGCCGTTATCTGATCTGCCTCTCCACAGGCCACGCTTAATCAATTTTATGCTTTGTGTTCATCATTGTGTTCTTCTCTGGGCACGTGTGTGTGTGTGTGTGTGTGTGTGGGTGTGTGTGTGCGCGCGTGCACGCGTGTTCGTGTGTGTGCGTGTGTGTTTTGGCTCGGACCCAGGATTCAGGAATTGATATTGGTGACATCAGTGAGAGGAAGGCTCTGAGGAAGAGGCTGCAGTGTAAGACTTTTCGCTGGTACCTGGTCAATATCTACCCTGAGATGAGGATGTACAGCGACACCATCGCATACGGAGTGGTGAGCTTCTACCTTCATCTTCATCCCTGGTTTGATTTAGTTTCTGAGAAAGTCAAAACAAGTCAAAGTACAAGACATAGAGAATCACTTTAATCCCCTGTGTTGGGATGCCAATGTCAGGAGTACAAACAAACAGGAGGTTTGTGCTGCTCCCTCCTCTCAAGAACTTGCCCAAAATACTGGTTTCTTTTAAAAGAAGAGTGAAAAATAAGGCTTAAAAAAGCTTTCATTCAGTCAGCAATGACACTTGAAACATAAAAAAATAAATAAAGGTGGATACGAATTTGATTACATGGTTTGATTGCAGTATAAATTTATTTACTTCAATTACATATTGAACATAGTTCATCCCACTGGAGAGTTTTGCAGTAGTTATTTTAGATAAGTCATCAAAGTGCACATGCTGGCAGTGTTTTTGTTTCCTGTCCCTTGTTCTTCTCAAACAGCTTCATTTCCATGGTCCTCCCACCTCACATCACTTTGCCGCACCCTAACACACACTGACACACAGACCACAGTGTTATGGTATGTGACTTTCTTCTTTGTACACACTGACTAATAGTGAGAGGATGTAGTGAGGAAATAGGCCAGCCTCATTACTTCTGTATCTCCAAGTCTGTTGACCTCATTATTCTATATCTACAACATGCATTTGACGGACAAGTTATTCGAGGTGCTTCAGTGAGTCATTACATGGATACAATGGATGAAACATTGCCTTCCATTGCCAAACAATGTGTTTCAAGTCCTGTTTGTTTCCCTCCTTCTTTAATTTATCCTCACACGGTGAGGAATAGGGAGGCAGGGGGAAAGGCTGAATGTCCTACATCTCTGTATTTCTCCACAGATCTGTAGAAGTCAGTACTTTTTTCATCAAGCCCATATGTAAGCGGTGAAATCAAATTTAACTGATTTGGTTGCAACTTGCAACCATTTCATTTGTTCTGCATCTCTCTTATGATGCTATAAATGCTTCGAAACCTGGGCTGATAATGTCCCTGAAGGTGTCTTTGTAGCATATTTATTATAGTTTGATCATGTAGGAATCTTGTCCCGAGCTTGTGCTAAGGACCATGTTCTGCCTGTGGATTTACTGATTATCAGATATAAGTAGATGTCCCCTGTGCCAATGGGGAGCTGAATCACGTCTAGCTGTGTTCCTCTGATCTAACATCTTTACCTAATTCTCTCCATACACAAACCATCATCCCCGGAGCTCCTCGCTGTACAGATTTGTGTCTTGCAATCAGGCAGACCTTTGTCATGATGCACATGAGTAACCCTCTGGCTCTGCTTCACTGTCTGACTAATGTTCATCAAGCCTAACGCTTGAGATTTGCACTTTTATAGAGATAAATGAACTTGGGAGGATTTTGAGAATGAAATTCATATTTTTGGATGTTTCTATCTGCTCACACTGAGCACTCTTTGTGTTTTCTGTGAATATTTTTAACACACTCAGCCTGTTTGGGGGAATAACAGATGAAATGTGGTACTAATGATGGAATAAGATGGTTATTTTCCCTTCCCCATATTGCCTGTCCAGTCACACAAATTTGTGGCAGCATTTTTATATTAACAGGAAACACTGCAGCAAGCAGTGCTTAATGTTTGGATAATAGTTTCTTTCCCCTGAGGGAGAAATAATGTACCTCTACATTTATTAAAAAGTTAGCAGTGCCTTTCCAGTAAAGAAGGTTTTATTCACCTCATATTGCAGCTTTCCTCATTGGGCTGGTTCCTACAGTTGATTTCTGTTTCCTCATTCAACACGAAGTCTGAAAACAGTCCATTAAGCTATGAAGTGAAGTGCGAATCGGTAATGAAGAGCACTGCAAAAATGGCGTATACTGGACATCATTAAAACAACCATTTTCTCTTTATATATAAGCATTCATCTGTCTTCACCTGCATCAAAGTATCAAATAAAAGGACCAAATTCTGTTTCCATCCAATCTGAAGAATTTAATCTCAAAATAATGAGTTAGCATGGGAGCCCAGATTTAGAAAAAGTTCATGGAGGATTTTGTTTTCAGGGCTTTTCATGTCTGAAAGATTAAATCCATGCATGCACAAATGTACTTGATTTCTCAAATTTCATATAGAGAGCAGCTGTAAGTAAGGGCAAACCAGACAGATCATGCAAACTAGAATACTAACAGGGTCAGTGTGGTAAGCATTACACTGACATTAAGCTAAGGGGTCTCGTTTCACCTCAAAGGGATTCTTGTTGACCTGAAGTTGCCTGGGTTGCAGGACAGGATGCAATATTTACATATCAGAAGCAAATGAATTTTCTTTTTGCCAAAAGTAGAAGTGTACTGAAGAAGTGGATTTATCTGGTACGGCACATGATTTGACTAATCTTGGTGGTAGGTTACAAAGTAATAAAAACTTTTTATTAGCAGCAAGTACTAAGACAAAGAAAAAAACGTAATGGTTAAAATCTGTTACTGTTTAATAGGTAACAGCTGAGAAAGTGTCCATAGAAAACTGTAGGTGAAAAATGCTCATCATAGGTGTTAAGAAGATGGTAGTTGTACGAGTAGTTCTTCAGGTTAAATACCTATGGCTACACCCTTAATACAGTAACTTATGTTTGAATTTGATTAGGACAATTTACTGCAGGTAAACCTCATTCTGTCTGTCACTGTTTTAAATGAAGGTGTAATACCAGAACAAATCCATGAAAAATTATATTGTAAATCTAAAATTCACTGCCAGAGTGTTCGGCAATATTCCCAAAGGTTGAAGGAGCTGGAGGATTTTAGGGTTTAGTGGAAGTTCTGTGAAACAATTTGGGGTCTGGGAAATACTTAAGGGCTAATATTTCAACAAACCTTATATAAATGTGAAATATTCATGCAATTTCTAATGAATTAGTTTTTAATAACCTTGACAGCAACATTCCCAAAAGATTAGTTTAGCTTCGTGTTTTATAGGCCATTGTTCAAACAGTCACATTGACAAACTTCGGGCATTTGCAGACTCAGTAGAAGTCTCACTGTCATCGTTAAATGAAAAAGACCACTAAATCAAATTGTGTCTGCCATTTGAGGTCAGAAATTAAATGCTTTTTGTTGGTGAGTCAAGTCTCACTTTCCTTTGTTTGCCTTGTCAGTCCATGAAGTGATCAATTCTGGAGATATATAATGATGGACTTTGCAAAGCATAGCAGAAGTGTGTGGTTTTATGTGAACAAAACCTACTGACAATTTGTGTCTGGTGTTTCTTTGTGTCTTTCTGTATTTTTGTGCATCTCTGTCAGTTGAAAAACTCTCTGAAGATTGATCTGTGTCTGGACCAAGGGCCCGACAATGACAATGTACCTATCCTGTACCTCTGTCATGGGATGACACCTCAGGTGAGAGCTCCATCACTCTCTCTCTATCTTAGCAACAATGTTTCTTCCCACATGTAGTGTAAAGCCAGATTTAATATACCACCTCTGTATTTTATTTCCATCTTAGGTTTTCTTACTCAATAAAACCTGTTCCATCTCCAAGAAAAATAACTCCCCTTCCTTTGCCTTCAGATTGGATCATACTCAGGGGCTTTACCTCATAAAACAGGATCAGGTTTTTCTTTTTTGCCCTTTAAAGAAACCATCTTCAATGTTGTTAAATACACACAAAACTCCTTTCCAGGTTTTCATATGTTTTCCTCAGGCATCAGGTGAAATGTCACAATATTGACAAAACACTAAGTTAGACTTTACCTGAACATCTGTCTTTGCATCTAGCTTATTTACAAAATGTGTGTTTTTTAATTATAAAGAAAACATTATTTATTTATAGATTAAAACAGATTCAGGATTGAGAACCGTTTTTTGTTGTATTTATGTTTTCAATCAGCCACTGTTGCAGAAGTGTACTTGGACTACTTGTCCTGGATATATTTTCGCCCAAATATCTTGGACTTCGATTGTCTCCAAATGTTAGCACAGCTTGATTATCATTTACTTTCTCCCAACTCTTCCAGCATCTATCGATCCTCCATCCCATTATTTCTGAGCAGATTGCTTTCAGCAGTTGTTTAACCTTGCTATGGCAGCTGAAAACTTGTCTCATGGAGTAAGACTTGATCTCCCATTATCCCTCTTGATTTAAATGAATCTATTGGACATTTCACACTCATTAGGCTTCTATTGATATTTATACCAGAGCACAAATTACAACCAATTCAGGAGAAAGCTGACTAATCTTGTAGCCTTTTCTTTTCTTTCTTCAAAAACCATAAGTAAACTTCCAGAGCCCTTTTTAAGACCTAAATATGCTAAACATACTAATTATAAATCTTGTTTATGCTATTGATCTCTGTTAATCCAGGAATATCAAACAATGGATTGGACTAGCTCCAGCATTTCTAATGAGATTAGAGCCCTCCTTTGTGGAACAACTCCAGTCTGCTTTATTTTTGTGTTTCCGTATGACATCATCCAGAGGAATTGTTCCCTGGACTGCATCTATGTAATTATGTACATGTAAATGTTGTTTGCTGTTTTCTGTCAGAATGTGCCTTTGCAAGTGCTAGATGTACTTTACAGTGATTATCGCTGAGTTAAACTCCGGATTGCAGGTGTTGTGGTAAATGCTGTACTTCAGAGCACAGGCACGCATGAAAGAAAGCTTGAAATTCAAAGCTTACAATCCAGCATGTGACAGACTTTGTAAGAGCAGGTTGTCAGCAACCGTACAGTACAGCACTGCAGCAAAACAAAATGATAACATACACAGACTTCAGCTCAGGAACAATGGAAAGCAAAGCCACATACAATCTGGCAGCCTGCGCTGCTCCAAAAAAAGACCAGCAGTGATAAATAACAGGAGTCATTGTTTAACATCAGTTGTGAAGGAGGCAGAGCCTTTTTTAACAGTCCTTTAAATAAATGTGTTGGAACAGTAAAGTGACCAACCTGCAGAACGAAGAATCACGGCCAAGATATTTAATTATGAATAAAAGAAATATTATGGGGTTGATTTGGAAATTCAATGCAGGTGCTGAATGAGAGACAATCGTCGCCCCAGATGGAGACTAAGTCCCTATTATTTATTCTGCTTTAAAAACAAATTTATTCAAAAACTAAATCCTTTATTTGCCTGCTACAACCACACATGCATCTTAATCCCTCAGATTCTGCAAATAAAACATTTAATTATTTTCCTTTCCCTATGGTTTGAGGCAACTTGTTCAAGTTGCTCCTTTTGGAAAATGTACATATATTGTTTCAAAAATCAGTGCAGGAATGTGATGAGATAAATGATTGAAGCTTACATAACTGATCAGTGCCTATGTACCATCAGTAAGAACAGTTATGCTGTGATGCTCATCAAGTTTTAGAAATCTAACTTTTTCTTGTAGTTAAACATAAGATATGAACTAACACTGAAATTTGCACATTTTTTCTTCACTACAGACTCTAAACTTTGCAACTCTGCAGCTTCTTCATTACATTTTTTTAAAAAGTTATGTAATGAAAATGTTTCATGTTGTATGTGTCATATATTTGTGATTTTTTTTTCTCCTATTTTATCTTTTACAGTTGCAGTGATTCCTGTTTCTGGATTCTCTTTTCATTCTTTATTCTTTATTTTCTCAATTTGACAACTACAGGGCAAATGTCTGTTTCAATCTACATTGCCAAAGGGCAGACCCAGATTCCTATTATTATTAAAGCTCAGCTAGAAACAGGTTTTTTTAAGGGGGTAGGAAAGGAAAGCGTAAAGAAATGCCTTTTTTATTAGTTTAGCACTCTCTTACACAAACCTTGAAAGAGATATTTCATGTACCTCTACAAGTGTGGACCCAACAGTACTCTGATGAGGTTTTTTTTTTTTTGTTAACTTAAAAAACATGCTGGAAAATGTTTTCTCATTGAACAACAATCAATGGGGTTAGAATGCAGTGAGCTCAAGAGACAATCAATTTTTTTTTTGTTTGTTTGTTGTTAAGGTTGTTGGTTTGCTTTGGTCGCGCATACATACATTAAAGCTTCAGTGAAGGGCAACACTGCAGTAAACATGCACTTCAGTAAAATACATAAATGAAACCTAACATGATCAAAAAGGCATCTGTATTCATTTCATGTGTTCCTTAAAAAACACTAACAGCAGTAGACTACTTATCTGTCAGTCTATGTTTTATTAAAATCCTCTTTCTTCCCACTCTGTCATGTTTATAACATTAAGCCTTTTCTCTTTTAAAAACAAAACATGCCTTCCTGTTGTGTTCCTGCAAAAGATTTTGGGCTTTTGTCAGATTTAAATGAAAAAGACTGACTGAAAAAGGCAATTTATGAGGGATTTCGCCGGAGAGGACTTAATTATTCTTGTTTTCTCCCCATTCCTGAATTAATTATGAACATCTTTTGAGTGTAATGCTCTGTCTTTCCTTGTCCTTCTTTTAACAGGATAGCTTTATGAATACAAGTTCAGTGCATATGAATTAATTTTACAGGGATTTTATCATACTGAAAAACATATGACAGCACGCCTCATTTGCTGCTCAGTTCATTAATTGTATATTCATATAAAAGCTCTGGAGGGGCTGCTGTTTAAATGTCAGCCCCAGCATGTCTTAATGCACAGGGAGGCTCCACACACTTTGTTTAATGTAGGATTATTTTTGATTGCAGAATGTGTATTACACCAGTACCAAGCAGCTCCACATTGGGCTCCTCAGTCCCACCGTCGATGATGACGATAATAAGTGCCTGGTAGATGTGAACAGCAGACCACGCCTCATCGAGTGCAGCTATGCCACAGCCAAACGCATGAAGCTCCACTGGCTTTTCACTCAGGTAACAACCCATGTAACACAAACAATACACATGATCAGAAAACAGAAGGTTAAATTCACACTTATGCCCAAGACATGTTGAATAAGCTAGAGGAAAATATCAACTGTGGTGGTAGCTTTTTAATCATGCAAGTGGCTTAATTTACTGTTTGACCGGAGCTCCCCTCAATCCTGCAGCTCATTTAGTAACGAACACTCATTGAAACTTAATGATTGTCTTTTTTCATTAGCTGTTACGTGCTTGCACAGAGTCTTTAAACAGAACAGGCAGCCACCTTAAAAATGGCCCTTGACGGCGGGTGAATTGGATTAACTGCATACTTTGATTTGGGCTCAAAAGGCCTGGTATTGTTGTCTACCCTGCTGTCAGTGCAGCAGTAATTAAAAACACTCACCCTCTTTGAGCAAAATGTGCATAAATCTAAAAAGTGGTCTGAATGCAAACTACAAACTGTAGTTGTTTTGACCATCACTTGTGGATGGCCGCCACAGGTGTCTCCACATCACCTATCATGCCATCAGACTTTAAATGGTCATTTTAGTGAACTTGCATAATTTACCTAGTACCAAGGGCACCCATCAGAGGAGCCAGAGCCAATCACACCTTTGGCACATGGCATCAATTATAGACACAGTTGTGACTGCTTGTGTGCCAGGTGTCAAGCAAAGATGAAGGCATCATTACCAGCAAGTCCTGGGACCAGACATCTGGACAGATCGGACTGAGCAGACATATCTATTTCTTGATTCATCAGGTTTTTCTAATGCTATTTGTCCTAATACAAAGTATAGAATTATTCCATTGAGTGTAACAGTTTCAAACAATCCACAAGGGGAAAAAAAAGAAAATATGAGCTTATATGTAAAGATGAATCATGTGTTGGCAGGTGCTTATTTTCTGATTAGAAAGCAAGTGGGAAGGACCACACAGCTTTGTTTTGCTTGATGCTTTTTTTGTTGTTATGTGTGGGTGATGCCTTTTTTTCCCGCAAAACATCGCCTTTTGATCTGTATATAACACTGTAAATAATATATAAACCATAGCACACTGCGTGCTGAAAGTTTACATATACATTCATCAGTCGACTCCTGGAGGCTGTTGTAATGAGCAGCACCAGTATAACTCGTCCGTTAAGGTGTTTTAGGTTTTAACTTTGACCTTGTTCCAGACCTCTGAATCACTACCCGCATGTTTGATTTTTTCACTAATGGCCCACTGTTTCCTCTGGGTGGAGATACAACTGGCCAAATCAGAGCTCAGTAGGCTGGACCAAATAAAACGGATGCCATCTCTCTGTGCCAGAAAGCCAGGGGAGAAAAGACTCTCACGTGGACTTAGATGGAGCTTTGCAGGCTGCTGTCAAGTTAACAAAAAAAGTAACAACGGAGAACAGTTTATAGCCAGCAGAGTGCTTCCTTAGTAATAAGACAGCACAACACAAAATAAAAGCCCAGTTTCTTTTTGTTTTGTTTTTTTTTTAGCATTGTCAACAGTTGACCTTATACGCAGCTGTGACAGTTTACAATCAAATGGTGCATTTCTCTCCAGAAGAGAATATTCAAGAAGTTATCGACAAGAAAAGAACAAGAAAATAAGGTAATACAAGCAAAACAAAGGCTCATTAAACAGCTCAGCAACTCACTCGAGCGCAATTGTTCATAGTGTACCAATCCATGCATAAACCATTTCTTATGTATGAAATCAATACCACTTGTTGGGTGGTGGCAAACATTGTTTGGGGCACATTTTCTGGCACTTCAAGAAAATCTTATCTACAGTGCAAATAAACTTGAATCTCATCATGTTTCTACATCAAATTTCTAATCAGAATTTCACACTTTTTATGAGTCACACCGACCTAACAAGTCCTAGAGAAGTGCTTTAGGATATTACATGCCAAAAGTAAGGGTTTCATAGGAAATAACAGGTAAAATGCCCATGTAGAAATCAAAGCTTTTCAATTCATCAGACAAGGAGACACATCATTCATTCTATACACAATCAATGGTTTACATTGTATTTATGAAAGTGCAGACAGTTTGACTTTGATACTGGGAAAATTTTGAAAAAACTTGATGTTTCCAAGTTGTGGAGCCACAAAGAGCATCTTTTCTTTAAGTTCTGATGTGATGCAAAATATGTGTTATTCCCTGAAAACCTAAATATGACTGTGTCCAAACATATCTGTATGAGGTTAGGGCCACTGCAGTTACCAACATTGCATCACACGTCTTTCCCTGAACTTTCTTTGCACCTTCCTTTCCCCATCCTCTTTTTAGAGAAGAATCTCACAGTTTGAAAACTTCTGCTCAACAGGTACAAACAGCACTTATAATTTTGCATGTAAGAGATATAAGTTTGCAGTTTGAATTATGACATATTATAGCATTAGATATTTTTACATCTTTAAGCATCCAGTACATGTCACCAAGGGCCATTTGATTAGTTCGACTAAAGATGTAAATATTTTGAAAATCACCTCTTATTGCAAGGCATATTGGGGTCTTATGCCTGAGCATCAGACTTTTTTTTCCTGAAGAATAGGAATTTTTGAAGAGCCATAGCAGATGGCTTAATACGATTTCTTTGTACATTTTCTCAGGTTAAGGCACTTTCTGCCAAGCACATTGAGGTGGCGTCTGGATCAAAACCTTTCACTATAAATATGTCTCCATCATTTATCACATCCAGAGATAAAATAATATAATCTCATTGTTTTACCAGTATACAGAAAGTGGCTGCTCCTCTTTAAAATACTCACCACTTCACCCCATTCACTGCTGTATTGGGCTGTCTCAGGACCTCATTACATGGTGGTCTATAAATGCCCCCTTTCAGCAGCTATTACCAATCTGTTATCAATAAAAAGAGTCTTCTTGACCTCTTACAAGGACCAAACCCAAGTGTAAACACAAAGAATGATTAATTTCACTGTTGGTCCAACCAGTCCACCGCTTTAGTCTCTTTTCTTCCCATATCCCTCTGCCTTCCTTTTATAGTCCTGGTAAGAGCTCCCCCCTCACAGCTGTCTCCACGCTGTATTGACTGTTGAAGGCCTCCTCTTCAGTCATTTGCCCTTGGTCAGCCATGAAGCTGTAATGAGAAAATCTTGCCTCGTTTCATCAGGACATGCTGGAATATTTTCACTGAGCTGATGTGCTCTCTCCTTCTCTATTCAGACTGCAGAAACGGCTGCTGGACTTCACTTTCTTTCTGCACTAAAGGTTTTGCTCTTCCTTCAGGCATATTTCTCATCCAAAACGTTAAATAATTCATTTAAAAAGTATTGCAGTAGCCGTGTAACTAATGATCCTGTTTTGGGGTCTTGTAAGCCTTTGTTTTGGTCTCCCTCCCCCCATAACCAGGTATTTTTATGCATTTTTTTCTGTTTGGTGTTTTTGTCTGGGATTTTTTTCACCTATTACGTTATCAGAAAACCTTCGCCTTGCTATGGAGAACACTGATGACTTCACTGGCAATCGTATTGTTGTTGTTTTTGCCAACAAAACATGTTGCTGCTATCTTCTGGGTGGTGTAAAAACCTGGCCAAAGTGCTCAGAGCATTTCAGCAGCTCACATCAGCATGTGTTCACAGCAGTGTGGGTTTAAAGTTATATTGAATACACAAATTGTTCTCCTGCTGCACAGCGCAATTTTCACCATCCTGCTTTTATCTTTTCAGGGAGGATCCATTCAGAACAGGAAATCAAAGAGATGCCTGGAGCTTGTAGCAAGCACTGACAATGAGTTTGGCTACCAACTGGCTCTGCAGAAATGCACTGGACAGAAATGGTTCATCACAAACGTCCTGTTTAGCAGCACTTTATGATCGACTGCTGAAAAGAAACGCTGCAGTGAAAAGCACACAGGGTGGATGGATTCATTTCTTTTGTGTGCATATGTGTGTGTGTGTCTGTGAGCGTGTGTGTGTGTGTGTGTGAAAGGATAAGAAGCAGGAGTCCACAGAAGAGTCAGCATGGTTCAACATCATTTGCGGCTCCACTATGTCCTCTGATGAGCAGGCGACATCACATCATAAATGTTAAACATTTTACTTTGCCTACGGGATTAGCCATAGTTGGCAAATATTTTGCAAATTTGACAAAGTAGTATATCAAGTATATTTTGTGGTAAATCCAGTACAGTCAGATTTTGGTTGACTTGAGATGAAATGGGTCCAACTTGTTTTTGTACTGATCATATTTGCTACTGTGTAGCAAGCTTTCTGAATATGTCTCTGCTGTCATGTTTTGATTTTAGTGTCTCAGGTTTGTAGGTTTATTATGGGGTTCAGCTGTACAGATGTGGGAAAATGTTGGAATAAATCATAGAAGGATTATTTTATAAGTGTACATATTTCAAATATTTGTATTAAGTTACAGTAAAAATAACTTATTGCAAATCCTGAGTGCACGTGTCTTTACTTTTGGGGTTCATTGTGATTCAACTAAAAGAAAAATTCTCAAATTAAAAGTGGGACGAGCACATCCAATCAATGTCAATATCAAAGTCATATTTTGAACGTACAACCCCAATTCCAGTGAAGTTGGGACATTGTGTAGAACCTAAATGGAAAAAAAAGAATATGATTTGGCAATCTAGCTCCAGCATCCATCCTTATTTTAAAAATTAGTCCAAGTTATCATTTTCAGCAGAGAAAAACACAGATCTCTCCCCTCTCTGCTAAACTTTTCCAGCCAGTGTGGTGTTAGCATGGGAAATTCTATGTGCAGTGAATCATTCTGTTCCTGGAAAATCCAGCACAGCAGGGAGACTGAGAAATAAGATCGGGAAATCACCTATTTTGGCACTAATAATGTCATTTTAAATACTGGATTATGGTTAGACATGTATCTAGAAATGAGACCTTTTCAAGATCACTTATAAAGTCCTCGTATGGGTTTTAAAAACACTCACAGAACTAGAAATAGCTACAAACATCTGCAATTTCTCCAAACCTATATTTTTATGCAAGATACATCTTATTAGTTTAATCACAAAAAAAGACAGATACAGCAGACAAAATTGAAGAGTACATTATGCCACCTGGTTTTTAGATGGTGATACACAGATAAACAAGTAAGGCTAAGATTTGACCGTTAAAACACACCATTTACTGAACATTGCAGAGTAATACAAATGCATTCAACTGTTTATACGACCCCAAATCGTTGAATCAATGTTGTCAGTTTGTAATGACAAATACATGGGCAGAAGCTAAGAAAATGGGGCTGCTTCTCCTCTGACTATTGTTTGCACCAGGGGAGGAGACGAGTGGCACAGTCTGTTTTCAACATGCCATTCCTCATTAGCATCCACATTCAAGCTGGGCTTTGCAAACCATGGCATCAAATATACATGGAAACCCACTTTCATCAAAAAGACTTCCCTCACTAACAAGTCTCAATAAGTGCAATAAGAGTGCCTCTGAATGTTTAAGCTTTCCAATGCAAGAAATAGAAGAAAGCAGTATCTCTCTGCACTTCTTGTATGCTTTTTTCAGCTGACTATGTGTAGACCTTACCTGATTGTGCCCTTTCCAAATATTACTTTCAGCTTAACAGATCAGAGCAGATGTATAGGTGCACTAATTAAATTTCCCAGCATTCACAAATAAGGATATTCAGTGCATTTCTACCCAAATGATTTAGCACATTCACTTGTGCCAATAACTTTTTCAAGTGCCAGAGAATTGGAATGAAAACTGTGTCCCACAAAGCTGTTTGTGACAATGAGTTACATTCAGTATTTCAGCAAAGTTCCCTCATTGTAATAAACCCATGGTGAAAAAATGGTTGTCTCCCACTTTGAAATCCATCATTTACAAAATTACGGTTGCTTTTCCTTGTGATTGCATTTAAACACTGACTTTTAACAGGTACATCATTGCTGCAACTGCTGTGAAAATTACACTCAAAGCAGTATCAGGACAGGGTGCTGTGGTGAGTGCTTGTTCAGTTTTTAAATTTCCAGAAAGTACTGCTCTTATTTGCCTTGAAAGGTGAACTATGTATTATTCAAGTCAAACACCATGTCAAAAGAATTTGTCATAGAGTGGAACAAATGTAGCCATTGCTTGCCCGTCACGTTTGTATTTTTTTCTGCTTTGAGGCACTCAGTCAAGCAACAATTATCAAATGAGACTAAGGATTTTGTTAAGAACATGTTATCAACAAAATCTTTAGTCTCACTTGATAATGCCCTCTTTACCTATTCAATTTATATGCTTATAAAAGAAAAGGATAAAATGTGATTTTGGCAAGAATGAAAGGATTTTTTTTTTTTTTTTTTTTGTCTGATGTTGTGCAAATTCTCCACAACCCATGGCTACATTCTGGCACATTTAACTGCCAGGTTCATCAATGTGCGCTGTGCCCCTACTGTAATTGAAAAATTGAAATGAAATCAACACAAATTATGTCCTTTCAAGCCACTAAATATTAAACAGTTGTCACTGAGAGCCAGGCTTTCTTTTGTGTGGAAACAGTATGCTTCTGTATGAAGAACGAACAGGGGAAAAAAAAATATGCAAAGTTTGTTGACATTCAGGGAGTTGAGCCTGAACTGATAAGTAGCACAGCACAGGACGTCCTCATTAAAAAAGGCATAAGTGTTGGCATAACTCTTAAGTTTTTGCAAGAAACAAAATAAAATATGTTCGTAAGTGAGCTTGAGGGTTGCTTGGAGGCTCGTTCTGTTAGTATTACTCTGATCCCACTTATAAAAAGCTTTGCTAAGATAGTGTCTTAATGTTTATATTACTAATATGAGAGCCTCTTATTTTCTCAAAAACAAGCAATTGTTTCCTGAAAAGTCAAATTATCAAGAAGTCAAGAAGAAAACTTGAATCAATCCCACCACACTGCATGTCTTATTGTCTCACTACCTCTATTATTTATTTCTTTCACTTCATATGGTAGGAGACTTGAACAGACAACCCATCATTTTTTCATTATTTTCTGTCCTTTGCACAGACTTTAACACTGAAGTCACAGCAGAATCTGCAGACTGATCAGAGTGTCAGGAGAGGTTTGAAACCCATACGGTTAAAGGAAGCAGCTTGTCAGGAACAAGAATACCTGAACGCCCCCACAGGAGCCTCCTCAGTAAGGAGCTTTCCTGTATTCTCGCTGATGCAGTTGAGCCACAGGTTGCTGAAAGGCTGTCTGTGCTGCAGGGCAAGTAGGACAACGGAACAGCAACTTCTACAGTCGGAAGAAAAAAATTCATCTCAAAGATGAAAAAAAACCCTCTTCACTAGAAGCTAACAGTGTGTGAGAAAACGCTCGAGCAGAAAACGCTATAGCAGAACAAAGAACGTGGGAGTGAAATCCGTGTTTCCCCCCACGCAGCCAAAGAGCTTCACATGTGGATAAATGTCATTGTTAATTGTTTTCCTCTGAGACAGAATCTGAGTTGTAGCTGAGTTGCCATGGTGACAAGTTCTAAATCGCAAACTCTTAATGTCCTCAGACGTCAGGCCATAGGTGAGCGTCTTCTCTCCAAAGCACCTGACAGGACATAATTGCTTTCAGACGCAGATGAAACTTTAATCCTTGCTCTTTTTGTGGTTTGCTTGAATGCATCAGTGTAAAAATGGAAGAAGCTGACAAACGTGTTTGTTTCTGTGTGCTTCTGTCTTAGCTGTGTGCACACTAGAAGAGCTTAGTGGTGACCTGGATTTACTACAGTGAAAGTTAAGTTATCACAAGCTGACAGATGAAGTCACGATGAAAAGGCTAAAACTGTAAAGCAAAAAATGTCTTACAAGCCAGGCAGGCATGATGAGTGCACAGGAAGGCGTTTTTTTTCTTTTTCTTTTTCCTTTTTTCCAAACTGATGTTATCATGTGAAACAATGTTCCTCAGATTTACAATTCTTCAACAGATCATAAAGAATGGTAGCAAAGCATGGAAAAGAAGATATACATGTGATATAAAATTTCAAGAATGTAGTCCTAATGTTAGAAGAATTCAGTCATTATGTTATGGAAATTAAATCTCAAAACAATAAATGTCAGAACAAGACTGACATGACAAATAAAATGTAATTTTTAACCTTTCTTTACATCAACCATGACTTTCTCAGTCATGGTACAAAGGTTTAACTTATACTTGTATTGTTCCACCACTAAGTCTCAACAAGCAACATGACACATAGTCTGACATTTTATTCATTACCATTAAAATGTTTTCTGACAGTGATGGATGAGACTCTGTGAGGAAGCCCATAAATCAGGTTAAACTGTGAAAATGTGTATTGACTCTATTAATCCAGTTTTGACTCAGGCATCGCCAGCCGCTGAATCAATCACTGACAATAGTCCTGATTTACATTGTTTGAATAAAGCTGCGTCAAACCTGCAGTTTCATTGTCCTGAATGCAGAAGACCTCTGGGACCACGACTTGAGTCCAGACCTTTATTTCTGATTCAGCAACTTCTTGGGGGGATGAGAAACTGGTTCAATGACACTGATGCTTAATCAATCCAAAGAGCTTGTCAAAAACAGCAACCATGTTTCATAATCCAACAGTAACCTGTGTTTTTTCTGTCACATCTATAGTTTGACAGTCAGGTTGTTATTTCGTGGGAAGATGGTGATAGCATATTTATGAATTTTAACCAATACTGAAAAGATTTGTGTCTAAATTTAAAGTTTATTGGTACAAACAGAAGCACCAAGGGGGTATTAAAGTGAAAGTTTGGCATTTTGGCATCCACAGCCAGCACCTTTTTGTCTTGTCAATATTTGAGGAGAAGATCTATACCCAAAATGTTTATCTAAGCTATAAATGCAGTCCTGTTAGCTTTTCCCTAAGAAAGTAAATTGGAGAAAGCCCTATGGCCCTGTCCAAAGGCATTAAAATCCACCCAGGAAAACTTCTCAGGTTCATTAGTTGTTCATCTTCTTTGAATTCATGCAAAAATGTAAGCGTTTCTATTTACTCACGTATCTGACAAAAGGATATAAGACTTTTCAAGGTACTCAAAACATACAAATAAACCAGGCAAATGTTAATGAGTCAAATTTCTACCACAAAAATAATCTGCCTTGTCGTTTCTCGCTGAATACCAACCCTTACACAGACGACCTGAGATATTTATGCCTTTCATCTAATGAGTGGAGGGTCCATAAACTCAGACTCTATACAAACTCCAACAATGTCTAATCACAGCAATCTGGATTTAGTCTCTGCTTTTCCTTCCCTGCAGCATTGCTGAGAGAGACATCTTGTGAGCATTGAAGCAAAACTCTATTTCTATTCTTGTCCTCCTGCGCACAGAGTTGCATTTGAAACAGGATTCTCAGGAGCAGACGAATTGATCATGAAGGCTACCACAGCTGAAGATTTTCCCAGTTATTCTCTTCTCTCTCTCTCTCTCTTTTAAACATTTCAGTTAGTATAAGTAAACAGACAGCTCCACACGGCATAGGTATGGAGGATTTGTGGTTTAATGTGGATTATAGACATCAGGGTTGTCAGGAATTCTGTATTTTGGGATTCCTGTGAGACTAAATATATGTGACAAGGCTCTTCTTCAAACATGCTATTTTGAAATCCAGCCATTGAATTGAGGTATGACTGAAGACACGGTGCTTTCTCTCACCTGTCATATACAATCTGTCAGTCAGTGTGTCAGTTCTGTTCTGTGACTCTGAGAGTAGGTGGTCGTGATGCAATATAATAAGGAACATATACTCAACTGCCAAAGTTATGTTCAAAGTTTACATGCTTTTTTCTGCTATCTTGTGTCCCTGTATATCTCTAATCCTTCACATTTTTCAGGGAAATACTTCACTTACTAGATTTTTATGTCAGCCACAGTTCCTCTAATAAGAACATGTCAACATCCTGGGAATTAAAAGTGTTTTCAGGCTTGTGTTGTGATGACCTTGCATCATTTATTGTTTCATGTAAATCTAACATATGTAGCATTTCAAAACCTCACTCTTCATAATATTCAAATTCACCATATCCCATAAGAGTGAGTGTCATTTGTTCATCTCTGCAGGTGTCATCAGCAGACTTGCAGTCCACATCTTTTCATATAAAAACCAAGTTATTTTAGTCTCTTATCTGTAGCAAATATGGTTTTTGTGCCTAAATCTGGAAGATGTCTCGTGCACTCCTGTGTAACTGCAGGTAGACCTAGTTGTGTCATTTAAGAAAACCCTGAAAACACACTGTGACAAGTGAGAGAGGAAGAGGGCAAGATGTTGACGGCTATCTCTCTAGGATGAAATGATCAAACCTGACATGATTTCTGACTGAGTCATGTCACGTAGACTTGCATAAGCATCAGTTCAGTCAGTGAACTCACGATGGGTTGATAAAAACTTTGTTTTGGCAGCATAACATTGTCTTTTGTGTCTGGGCTCCAGGTCTCATCAATCCTTGCAGAATGACTACATGCAATCGTAAACCTCTGGTCTTAATACAAAGCAAATTCACAACTTATTTTATCTCAAGTTTTACAAAAGGGTATGTCAAGACCACACTTTTTTAACGCTTCTAACAAAGACACAAAATCAAGTCAGGATAAGATCCAGTACCACACAAAAAAGGATCAAGGGAACGAAATTGTGTACATATTCCTGAGAAATTTAGCAAAACAATTGAAGAGTAAGTGAGGTCCCGATACAGCTGTGAACTGTACAAGATTTGTAATCAGATTTTATGCGTCACATTAGCTCACACTAGCTTGCGGAACAAGGTGTCCCATGTAAAGTGACATCTCTGGTTTGACAAGTCTTCATTACACTTGATAGCCATTGGAGGATGAAAGCTAGCTTACCAAAAGGCCTCTAAATGGATATCAAGGTGATTTTAAAGGGAAAAGAATTACACAGGTTTATCTTTGGAACAACACAGCATTTGACATGAGAATTAGCTCAATTAATAGTTTAGAAATCCTTGTGTCTCTCCACTGAATCTGCCATTAAAGTCATTTTCTTGTCACCTCCTGTGTGATGTGCAAGGCTCTGAATGAATGCAGAAGTAATAATTTCTGGCAAACAGCATCTGTCAGGCAGATGGAGAGCATCGATCTAATGGTGTTTGCTTTAGAAGCAGTGAAGCTCATTTCTAAAGCCACCTGGCTCTGAACTTATCAAGATACACACTGCACAATAAACGTTAATCCTCCCTATATTACAGGAGGAAATCCATCAATAGCCTTTTTCTGAATGTCCTTACACAACTCAATTAAAAGTGCCTGGAAAAACAGATTGCTTGCCATATTGAGACTCGGTAACAGACGTCTATCTCACAATTTACTGATATTCATTTTCTGAACCGTCTGTTATAATACTCTGCAATGTAATCACAAAACAATGACCCCATGCCAGCTGTTCATGGTTTAAACCAACTTAAAAAAAAAAAAAAAACTCTAATACACTTTCACATAATCACCAATAAAGGAATTGTCTGGGCAACATTTACACTCTTGGTGACAGTTGGACAAGAAGATAATTGTGTCGTCTGCAGAGAAGATAAAGCTACTTTTAGTTAGTGACACAAGGATTCAAGGATTCAAGGAGTTTTATTTGTCATTCAACCCATGTAAGACATGGGTGGGACGAAATTAGGTTACCCTGGTCCCGGAGCAAGCTCAATCGTAGAAATGAGAATAATAAATATATACAAATATACAATAAAAAAGAGAATAAAAGAAGAACACAATCAACTAGTCTTTGTAACAAATAGACAGAATAAAATAATAAACTGTGCAAAAATTGCAGTGTGCATTTGTTGGGGGTGGGGGGGCACTGAAGGATAAGCATAACACTCTACTTTTACCTCTCACACTTACTTTACCATATGCTCATGTTTCAAATATTTAAAAAAAAAAATAAGTGTGAAATTCATAGTTTTCTTGTTTGTGGGTTGACAAGGTTACCAGCTTTTCTCCACGGACTGCATGGAAAAGATGGCTGGCATGACAGTCCCCCAAAACTGAAGGGAAAAAAAAGCTAGCCAGAAGAGTATAAAAGATAAAGTAATTCTCCTCGATGTTAGTCATACAATTAAAGTGAAATGCATGTCGAATATTTAAATTTTTTTCAAACTTGCTTTCTCCTATTATATTAAGTTAATCCTACTGTGGTGCAGTGCACACAAGAAGAGAAGGGCTTTAGCAAAAGCAAACATAACATGCAGTCAAACAAGAGTGATTAAGTTTTCCACAACTTTCAGTGTTTGTTTTGAACAGACTCAAGAGTTTATTATACTGCCAGATGCACCAACATGAGAGATCTTCACTACGCTGCCAGTAAGTTAAAGTGTGTGTGTGTGTGTGTGTGTGACATCCCACTCCAATCGCAAATCTTTACTGTGCAGACCTTCTTTCCGAACTCCGCCACTAGCAGTGAGTATTTTAGCATCACTTGTTCATCAGGAATAGGTGGAGACACATACCATCAGAGATTGAAATGATAAATCACAGTTTCTTTTAGCTGCCTGGCAACTACTTGGAGCCCAGAGATAGCCAACAAATAAATGCTAAGCTGAGCTAAGCTAATAGCCATACAGCCGTGGCTTCATGTTCAACAGACAGACCCCAGAGTGGAATTGATTTTCTCACTTAACTCTTGGCGAGAGCGCAAATTCATGAATTTCCCAAAATGTCAAAGTATCCCTTTGAAAGGTCAAGGTTTTTGCTCGGCTGCAACAACAGCTGAAGGGAATCAACAAGCAACATAAAGGTTTCCAGAGGAGTGAATAGGAGACTTAAGGGTGACAGCTGATGGGTCTATGAGTCAATATCAGGTGAGGATCCGTCTGCTTAACTGCTGAGGTAAGAGCACGACAGGTTCCTTTGTGAGGGGATCAGGGAGAGTGGGAGGTTAGAGGAGATCAGTCAATGGTTTGATGCTCTGCTGAGGTTTGTGCTAATTGGAGACTGAATAAAGATGTGTCAAGAACCCATTTGTCAGCACATCAGAACAAGTCAAGATTTTTTTCTGAAACAAGAGGTGGAGTCATCATCAAATGTAAAGCCAAAAGGGGTTCACACAGAAATCAGCTCTTGTCAAGAGATTAGATTTAATGCTACCAAAAGCTGAAAAAATTATGTATCTTTCAACCAAACTGAATTTGAGAGGCTAACCACAGCTGTGGCAGTGTCACAACTCTAGGTTATTGTTTTATTGTCTGTGGAATAAGACACTCAGGAGTCTTAATGAAGGATTTAGAAAAATGTGTTCCAGAGAAGATGGGGAGTTTTCCTCTTTTCAACACAACTGAAAATGTGCCTTTGAGCTCTCTGTCTTTTGCAGAACATAGTCTTTGCCACTAATTGAGTAATTAGCTCCCACCTTTGTTAAGAGAAACTACATAATCTCAAATACCAGCCAGAAGTCAAACACTCGGCTTTCATGACCCAAAATTCTTCAGTGTTCATTTCTGTTGACCATGAAGAAAAATACTTTCATTCTTTGATAGTTTTTTCTACTTGGTTCCCCTTTGTTTTTGCATGTTGAGACATAAACCTAAAAGCTTATACACCATAAGATAAAGTTAATACATTATTTTGGAAAGCATTTGCTTGTAATTACAATGCAGAAAGCAGATAAGAGATTTGCAAACTACCAGGTGCAAGAAATAAGTCCTGTACACAGCTTGATCATTACCAGGAAGCAGATTTTGACACTCCAGCCAACTCTCCCGCCTCATTTATAAGCAGTGCAAGAGAGCCATTTGGGAGAACTCAGAGAAGGCAAAAAAACAAAGCAGTGGGCAGTTCGTTAACAATCACGTCTTTAATATGCTCCACACTCTGTCATGCTCAATCAAAACAAATGACCTGAGGGCCGGGAGACGCAGGGGTGAGCAACTCTGATCTTGTTTCCTGAAAGGAGAGATGTGACAGATTTTTAGATGCTGCCACTGTTTGAAATGCTAATGAGCTCTGTCAGCAGAAAAAAAGACACATGGAGGGGCAGCGATAAACACCCAGGAGCATATGTACAGGCAGAGAAAAAAAGTGAAACAAACACATGCAAATACACAGGCACAATGTGCAGGTTGGTTATTTGTTACAAGATGAATGGTTTGTGTTTTGTGCCTGCAGTGACTCCAGAAAAGCTGGACTATTTCATCTTCCACAGTCTTCTACACAAAATACAAGGCAGCTCAGCCCCTCTCTTTGACTTACAGGAAAGGTTGCCCATTTACTGGATATCTGCCACAGTTGGGGAGGTCAACCAGGGTCATGAGCAAGGGCACGAACCATGTGATTGATAGTTGGAGCCTGTGACAGTTTTGCAACTCAAGCACTGTGCACTGTGGTATCAGACCTTGGTGGAGAAGAAAGAGCCTGACCACAAATCAAAGCTTTTGATTTACTGACTGATCCTCATTACAGCCATCAGCCATACAAGCACCTCAAATGAGATATCTGTGAAAGGGGTCTACTCATATACTGTGCGGCAGGATGAGGAATTTGCAATTTCGAAGGACCTTGGCATCTGGCCACTGCTGCTCCACACGGAGATAAGCTGGCTGAAGAGGTCTGAGCCACAAAAGAGAAGTACCCCAGTAAGAAGGAGGACAGGGCAGATTTGGTCAGGACAGAACATGGATCACTATATCGGGCTGCTCTCTTCTGAATTGAAGCCCTGACCTGGATACATGGCTGTAAAGTGGAAAGAAGCATTTTATTGTGCCTATCAAGGGTCTGCACAACAAAATCAAGTATAACTGAGTCTGCTGCACCGTCTAAGACCTTATGAAATTAGTAAAAGCACTGAAATATACAGGGATTACTGTAAACTATGAACTGGAAAAGAGAAGTTAGAAGCTTTGCACCAGAGGGAAAAAAAACAAATATTAAGACTATTGTTGTTGTTGTTTTCTTTGGGTGTAGATTTTTTTTTTTTCAACAAATGTCAATAAGTCTGAAAGTTCTCAGTTCATTTTTTATTCAAAGAGATGCTAAGACACCTCTAGATTATGGGAGCAATCAGATCAACCAATTGTGGTGTATAATCAAGCACAGTAGGTGTAGCCCAACAGCAGAGAAATTGGGGACTGCATGATAATAAATTGGTTAAACGCTCAATCTTTGCAGGGTTGATGTATATCAGGGACTTGTGTTTTTTGAAAAACGCTCAAAACTTTAAATCAAGATTTAAAGCCTTCACAACTAAATTCTTTCCTCAGCTATTGACCACATGTTGCTTTTAATGTCTCTTCAGTGGTATTCTTTTCATCCAACACCCTCACAGGTCAAGCAGACTCATTGTGGATTATTAACATTGTAGCAATAAATTGTAAATTGCGGTCAAGCAGCAAGTGAAGGAGCCACAAATACATGCATATTTAATAAACACTTTGACCTGCTTAATTTCCAGAGCTGCAGCACTGCCCAGGGCATCACTGATTGCTACAGGGTAATTGGGTCCCATGCTACGTATGTTTATTATCCACCAGGGCTGCCTACGTACAGTACATCCTCCCTGCTAATGAAAAAAATATGTTGCGTAATTTCACTGTGAATAGGATCTTATCAGAGATATTCCAGCAGCAATTTTCTCTTGAAACGCTTTGAATAAGTAATCACAAGTTTACATACGAGAGAGCGAATAGTGAGTACATCAATGAGCGATTCTGTTAAGATGTTTTGTGCTCTAAAAGGTGCAAACACATCACAATTTTAAAATTACATTCAATAGGGACTGAAATCTGTATTAGTTTATGGATTAGGAATTGAGAAGGATGAGGATTTTTCTTTGGGTGAATACATTTTGTGAGCATACTGCCCCAAAACTCATCCAGGCATGATCATTAAGGAGTAAATAAAACTGACAAAAATGACCAAATTAGGTTTGCTATCTAATTCTCACAACAACAACTCCCTGTTTCTGCTCTTGGTAAGAAATGATATGTTGTTTTTTTCACTCTTTTCATCAGTATCCTGCAGATAAACATCTGTTTTTGACATTTATATTGGATTCTTAATTTAAACTGGGGAGGATCATTAGAGATTTAATGGAGCACAACAGACTCAGGCAGTCTTGGGAGCTGCTAATCGAAGGAGCCTGATTCAGTCACAACAGCCAAATGAGTGGGAGGTGCTGAAGCAGCTTTTGACCCAACTCCACATGGTTCACACATTATGTAGGCCACTGGGAAGAAAGAATATAGCCTAATGAAAAAAAAAAAAAACAGGATTATTCAACACTCATATAAACCACAAATCTCTCCTTTAGGATAGCATTATGTTTCTGTGGATTTGTTTAATTCTTCTAAATGATTAAATTTGATAATTATGCTTTTGCTTTTACTGTTGAATACGTTTATGGGCTTGCTGCTCTCAATATGCTTGGCATATAAATTTAACAGAATACACACTAATATTTGTGCTGGTGCTTAAGAATTATTTCAAACAGGTTGAAATAAATATCTAGCTCAGCTATAAGGTTCTAGGCAATCAAGTTATCATCAGCCAATGACAATGTCTGAGAAGAGACTCAAATTCCCTTATAATTCAGCTACGCAATTACATTAAACAGCTTGATTACCATCCAACATCTGTTGTGATTTGATTGGTTGAGTATTTCCTTGGTGTTGTATTGGCTTTGATGTCCTGATTTATTTTGTAGGTCTTGTCATGTTTTTTAACTCCATTTTTCTATATACTATCTGTGTCAGTAATGAGTAATCTTTTGTCACTCGGTATGTGTTTTTTAGTGATTCGTGTCATAATGCAAAGGCTTTGTGTTACTAAGGCTGTAAGCAAAGTAAAACATAAAAGTTTTTTCTTGTGACTTACTTGCAATTATTGGTCAAGTATTACATCATGATAGAATTTTTTTTTTTTTAATACAGGCTTTATCAGGTCTGTCTCATGAGAAGAGTTAACTATTAATGTGCTTTTTTGTTGAGTGGAGGTCTGATTCTTTATTTTGTATTTTTTTAAAAGCTAAATCGAGTTGACCTTCAAGATGGATGAATTTTTAATCTAGAATGGGTTGCTAGCTGTATTTGCATTCAGACATCAGTTCGTGTAGATGAATAAACTGTCATATTAAAGCCAATTGGGGACCAGATATCATTGCAGGTTGTTTTTTGCCTGCTTTTTTCATCCAAATTGCATCATTTTTTTTCAGTCAGTCAATACTAGCCAAGCTCCAAACACAATACTAACAGAAACCAGAATACTTCCCATATTCAGTTACTGATCGTGATTACAGATTGTGCAATTTTGTGAGATTAGAAAATCTAAAGTTAATGACCAGTGCCTTTGAATACAAGGCATTCTTGGTAATCATTTGTTCAAATAAGACACCTCCAAACAAGATGCTGCAAGAAATTTTTAGCTCCTACATTGCTTTTTACCCAGTAATTTGGCATCTTGTTGCAAAATATGGTAAAATGTTGGAAACTGTTTCCAAAGCTTGAATCATTTTCCTTATCTTTTCAAAAGTTTGTTGACTTGATGGTTACATTAGGACACTGTGTCCTATCCACAAACAAACTGTGAAAATATCTGACTTCCCTCACCTCTCAGTTGCTGGCCTTGACATTATCAAAAGACACTGCTGAGGGGAGCTGTCTGCTGCGATGGGGATACAGTGCTAACAGGCACACATGGAGTCTGAAAGGGATGAGATATTTTGAAGATTTCTAAAGGATGTGGTTTCTCACAGCCCGTCCTGAAAAAGAGCATTTATTAAGAAAAACAGTCATGCGTGCATCAAATATTCAAACAGCTGTTCTTCAGCTGTATTGTATAAATTATCATTAACAAAATGTCCAACACCTGGAGCTGATTTCTTGAAAGCTGCGGCTTTCATAACGCTCAAAGCACCTGTCAAAGAACAAAACTGAGTCACCACTACTGAGGAAAAACAAGGAGCAGCAAAAGGCTGTTCAAAAGACTCAAAGACAAGGACGGGATGTGCATCGTCCTACTATGTAATGGTTGGTAAATCAAAGGAAGACAACATTAGAGTTCACTTAGAGATTTAGGCATGTTGTCATCACCACCCTGTTTTAAAACTTGGATTTTTTTTTTATCCTGTTGTATTTTGTCACTCCTCCTTTCCTCACATGTAGCATCGACAGTGTGCCTCTCTGCACGTGTGAGTATGTGCTCAGACCTTGATGTGCCAGGGTGAGTGCTTACCTTCTGTTCAAACCATGCTCCTGAATTTATCTATCCTTGATCTCTGTTTTCACAATGTTTTTCTATGTTGTCACGATGCAGATGTTCTTTCGTAACCCACTGACTCTGTCTCCTAAATCACCATGAGCCTTTTGTTTTGTCTCCTTTTGTCTTTTCTTGTCAATTAAACCCATGTTTCAGTCTGATTTCTTGGTTCTTCTCCTTTCTAAACAGGATTTGTATTCCTAAAATCTGAGGCACTTCTCCCACTGAGTTTCACTGCACTGTGGTTTGATTATCCATGAGCCGAATTTTCCCGTAGATTTACCCCCTGCTGATGAACAAGCATTGGCACCAACAGAGAAAGCTGTGATTTGTGTGATGAGATTATTTTTACGTGTCTTAAAAGATGCACACACATCCTGTGCTGCAATATTTGTTATCTTATGTTATTTGTCATTCAACTGCATGGTGTCTATTTGAAGCAAAGACAGAATCAAAAAGCCAGATGTTTTAAAGATTAAATTTAAGGACAGTTGTTATTGTTCCCCTACAGACACAGTTTAGAGCAAAAATAGCCTTCTTAGTTTGTTTTTCTTATAGTAAAAGTTGTGGAAAGTTTTTTGAAAAATGATTGGGGCATATACATTATCTCTTCACTCAGAAATTCTGAGTCAGACTTTCTTCCCTGCCAAACACCTCTGCCAGTTTGAGCATGACCGCAGAAAGGAAGGCACTTATCAAGATAGCTTGACTTAGAAGAAAACTGGAGAGATGCAGCCATACATATTTAAACCTCAGCCAGGTCCAGACAAGGAGTCTGCTGTGGATGGTGAATGACAGTCAGCAGGTTTGCTATAGTCCCAAATATATCTAGGTGACTAGTTACAATGTCACTAACTTAAATGTGACAGAGTTAACAATTTTGTTGAATAGTAAAAGGAAGCTACAGTAAGGTATTACATCCCAAAACTACACACTGCACCATGTTTGCTTTCTAGAATTTCTCTTTGCCTATGCTAACTCAAGCAAACAGGTGTAAAAAATTGGCCACCCTAAATTCTTCATTAAAAACCTAAAAGTAACAATCCCTGAATGTGTCACAACTATGTGCAAAGAATGTATTTAGTCATTTTCTGATTTATCTATATAGATGAATGCACGAATAGTTTGGCTGATGTCTTTATTATTTTTGCCATCTCATTTGTTCACGGTCACTTGGTTCTAAGCCAACCTATTCATCCTGCTTGTGACATGATAATGTTGAAAAATCAAGGTCACAAAAATGAAATCACACTCTTTACCAAAATAAAACATCCACAAGACTCCATCAAATGTAATAGTTTGTAAAAAAAAGTACAGGCTCATACTCTAGATTTTAAGCGATTGGGAAAAGTCTGTTGCTTTTGGAGACTGGTTTAAGAGCAAACAGGAGTGTAAACTGCAAAGCAGTCTTTCTGCACTTGTCTGATGAGAGTAAGTTCAGCTTGTTTACGGTTGTCTGCCATTGGATTCAAGGTGGCAGCAGCCCCATATCGTGCTCGTGCAGAAGTGTATTTTGGATGCATTTGTGCATCGTAATCTATGAGTAAAAAGGGAATCAGGATGGTATGTGAGGGAAGCAATTTGAGCCTATGTTCCTTTTAATGGAGAGCGATGTCAGCTGTAACAGCCATGTGGCTCATTGATGCGATTTTAATAGCTCCTGTATAGACAGAGGAACATGATGTATCAGGCTTGTTAACAGGGTTGTATAGGATTTTTTATGTATTACCAATTATAAAAAAGCAGACACTAGTTTAAAGGTCAAATTATACGGTTTTATGTCTACTCAGACATTTTAGTTTCATTTTGCTGGAAAAATTGAAGAAACAATTTTTCCATTTTCTTTTTATTTTCAAATAGCAACATAATGGTACATTAGGCCCAACAGGTTATAGCTCTTAAATGTTTTGGTCTTTTAATTTGCTGCAGGCAACAGATGGGTTCCTCTGATGGCAAAAAAACACACCATTTAGTTTTTTATAACAAAGTATTTGCTGTGGCATTAATAAAAGGTGAGAAAAATATATAGCTGCCCTCCAACAGTTTTCTCCTCACGCCCACCCCCTCCACTCCCCTTCTCACAGATGAATGGAATTTGAAAATAAAAAAATAAAAATACTGATGGCACTCTGTCTTTCCCTTTTTTACTGGACTGTTTTGATATCTTGCAGGCATGAGACAAAAAAAAAAACTCAGACCACAAGTGCTATGACAAGTCAGTGCCAGAGCACATTAACTGCAGCACAGTGCCTGAAAACAACTTCACATCCTGTCCAACAGTGTGTTGTGCTAACTCAACTGAAGGATGAGCAAAGCAGAATGTGAAGCGTGATATTTGATTGCTATCCAAAGGGACAGGACATCCAGTCTGCAAAGTCATGTCATTTTGAGGCAAATGCACAGTAATAGCAATGATCTAAAGGAGGACGTATGTGCTGTGACATAGCCAGCACATAATCTACTATTGGTCATCTGCATTTCTGCACATTTGTCACTCAGGATACTGCAGCAGGCTTTTAAATTTATTTTATTTTTTTTTAATTTCATTTATTCTCTGCATCTTATGATGCAAGATGATTTGAACTGGCAGTTAAAACATTTTTCCGTAAATAACCTTTATATACTTAGCAGCTCAATAGGAGACGGGGAGAAATCATAAATTTAAAGATGATTTATCACTTAAGTCTAGAGAAGAGACAATGTCATTTTAATTTAATGACAGAGTACATTTGTATAATACATATATTTGTGTACGTGACATAAAACCCTTTATATTCTAACTTCTAGTGAGAGATAGAAGGCATAACTTTTCTCATCACTTTCTTTACAGACGATTTCATACACATGCACACAGCTCACATTCTTTGCATTGATTTTTTTTCTCTCTGTCTCTGCAAAAAGAGAGAAAAAAACAATACCTGTGAGCCATTATGAAGACATGCTGAAAGTACAATAAAAGTAGTTCTCAAAAGCAATGACTGGTACAGGCATGAATCTGCATTAATCAAAAAAAAAAAAAAAGTCTAGACAAGAAAATTAAATCACAGAGCGTTCTTCAAAAACCTCTCTGTCATTTATGTTTGAGTGTAAACAGTGTTTCATTGCACAGTGGTGACTCTCCACTTTTTGAAATGAATAATACCATCTGAAGTCTCTTCCCAAGAACATGAGAGGCCAATAATCTTCTGGGCCTGAAAATGTAGAATCGATTGCAAGAGTCTTCTTAAATCCTTTTTATTGATTAGCTTTGTGCATACCCGACAACCCTGTTCTTGATCATGCATTTAGTAACCACAGAAAATCATTATGGAGTATGAGGTTGGAGGGCAGTTAGGAAAGGGAAAGTCTCCTGTTGGATTAGCATATGTGGAACGCTTAATTCAGTATTTGATGTTAAGGATCCAGTCACATTTGCTGGTTATAATATGTCTGAACACATACTGGAGTCCCCATGAACTTTACTTTTAGGCAACATCAGCATAAAACAATGCATAGTGATGTTCAAAGGCCACAACTGCTATATTTGTCTCTGCAGCAGCTGTACCAGCAACAGCTCTGATATTTGCTGGAAGTAAAAATAAATAGAAAATGTGAGGTTGTTTTTTTTTTTTTTTGGTAGACATAGCCACCTTGAAGTCAACAATTGAAGTCTTTGAAGTCCTTGAAGTCACTAATAAATCATAAGCACAATTAAGGTGAAAGCAGCAAGAGGTACTGTCCAATTAGCACTTTGAGATAAACTACATGAATTTTACTCAGTGAAAATTTAACACAGGTGTCCTTGAGGGTTTGTGAGAACAGTCAACCAAACAGGAAGGCACAATTTACCAACACCAACATATCAATTATAGAAGCTAAAATGATCAAAGTGACAGAAATTAGCTGAGGTGACACCTGGAAGTACAACCAATAGCAGTAACCACGTCACTCACTAACCTAAAAGTAGTCTAAAGAGGTGAAATGAGTCAAATGAACCTCATTTCATTTGTCATAGTTATTGAATTAGGAACAGTCTTGTTGTATTCAACTGTCAAGCATTTTAATGTGGGGCCTGTTAGAGCCTGATATGTGACTAAGACCCTGAATGTAACAACAACCAATTGCAATTTGACTCACTGTTACATTTCAGGTCAAGGCCCAAAAGGGTTTGGCCTGCTTATGAAGTATGTCTCTAGTGATCATTGTGAGGAACTGTAGTTTGAGGCATTTTGTAACAGGAATCATGATTCACACTCCTAGTTTGTTACTTGGGAGTCCTGTCTGTCTCTCTACTCTCAGAGTAAGACATTAGGTGAATCACTAAAGCTTCCAACAGGTAAATTCCAGGCTTGTCTGAAATTAATCTGATTTGTGCTGACAGATAGAAACTGCAGGCAAGACTTCAGCTCCTCCCAGACTGTCAGACTCGAGTGTCGGGACAGACATATTGATAGTTCTGGGAATGGCAGACAGGCGCTCGCGCTAGTCTCCTGTTGGCGAATAGACTGTCTCAGACCCGGTCACGATACCTTGGCATGAATGAAGTTTCTCTGAGCTGCTCAGCCAAGTCTTCACCCTGTCACTGCACTCAACTGGGATCCATCTCTGTCTGAGTCTATAGCTGGAGACATCTGTCAACACGTGTAATGCACTCCAGGAACAAAACTAAAGCCTCTAGCACGTGGGAGTTAGCAATCAACGTCAATATATCTCAAGTTATACAGAGAAAGAGGGAGATAGAAAGAAAGAAAGTGGGGCCTATTTATCACTCTCCTACATATTTTCATCATTTTGAACTGAAAACAACAAACGCTATCTCTAATCTCTAATGAAAGTCATTCGGATGGTCATGAGATAAAAATATGTGATTCTAATAAACAAAGATAGATATCTTTGATTTCACATTATCATTCAATAACGGTTCAGCAAATATCAGGATCTGTTGTTTTTATGTGTAGTAATAAAATATTGAGTTGATTTGATTTGCTGACCATGAAATTGTGTTTTCTCTCTACATATTTCACAAAACACCACAACTTTTAAAGGAACTGTGAGGAGAATCCATATGAAGTGCAGCATTTCCCTCGGCCAAAGGACTCATTTGTTCATTTATTTTGGAAAATGAATGGAGATTTGATCTTTCTTTTACGCTCATTTTTTTTTTTTTTTTTTTAAAGAAAACTTTTTACTAAATACAAAGCAACTATGAAATGAATTTATTAACAGCTACATACCCCCGTTTGAAATGTGACAATTAGCAAACTTTATAAGTTTGTACCATAGTTAAGTAGCCGGCCATATTTAGCGCTACTCATATGTCCTGCCAGTGCTCATCTGCCACACCGTGGCTCTTTGATTTATTGAAAGACTCACTAGTTTGAACTCATCACTGCAGTATAACGGCATGTGGGTTGGAATAAACATAATCACAAACAGCTTGACCCCTGTTACAGCCTTTAGCTCAGTTTGTGGCTTTAGTCCAGGCTGTATCACTCTCCCACTTAGCTTTCCTTTGCCCTTCTTTCCTTTCTGTCAGGGAAGTCAAGCTCTAGTTTCCTCTATTACTACAAAATAAATACATGAAATCGGTTTCAGCAGTGAAAACAGATCTCTCTTCTCACTGCTAAACTTTGTCAGCTGGCATGGTGCCTTCAGTTTGCTGTAAATGGATCCAGTCTAGTCAAACCCAGTTGAAACACTAGGAATTAGCATTTAGAAATAACCCATATTGGTGCTGATAATCTCATTTTAAGTTGTGGATTATGATCAGGTTTGTATCTTGATATGAGTCTTTTTCAAAGTCACTCATAAAATCCTCATGGTCCCTTTAAAGAACTGGGGTTGTGACTACATCTTTGCATATTTCACTACTTGCAGGTCAGCTGATGTACAGTACCTGTACTGATTCTGTAAAAGTGGTTTCAAGGGGAAATGGTTTGCAACATCATATACATTTTTTGAATTTCAAAATCCGGGGCTATTTCTGCCCACCCATAAACCAGCATCAGCAATATTAATGGCAATGTGCTTTGTATGGATAATGAATATTCAGCAATTTGGTGAAAAGACCTTCCAACAGAGGGGACTGAGTGGTTGAGTGATGGTCTGACTCTCTCAAACTCAGCGCTTTTTCAAAAACTTCTATATTAGTTAAAGCTGAGTGGCTTCTGCAGCTCTGCTCCAGCAAGGAAGAAGAAATGCCAATACCGCCAATCAATATTTATATGATTAAAAGCAGTTGGTCGCCCAACCATGCAGTTCTCTTACCTGTTGTCCTTTACCTTTTCAGCTTTAGGAGATAAATGCAGACACCACAGAAGCCTGAATATAGTCAGTATTGAGCTGTTTACTCCCACTACATTAAAATCTGCTGATAAACAGAAACACTGTCTCCTTTTTTGACAGAAAGGCAGGAAAAGAATGGTGAACAGAAAAAACAAATGTCAAATCACAGAGTACAAACAAAAACAAGTCTCTAAGCTTCTCTGTGTTCTTCATTAGAGGATGTATGACTTATGACTTCCCTCGGGGTAACATCCTCGCTGTCTAAGTAAAACCCTTCAAGGTCTTTTATTTATGTATTCATTTAATAATTTATTTAGTAGAGTCAAGCAAGGGTGTAAGTGAGAAATAGCACTGCTCAGAGCTATTTTTTTCCTCCTTTCACAGACATTTTTCTTGGATTCATGTGACCTTTGCAGTATGACAGTCCAAGCTGTGGTAAAATTAATTCCTTCTTATTACTATTTCATGCTCTGAATACATGACATATTATTTCCTGAACTATTATCAGCCAGACATGCTCAATGGGGCTTGTTCCTTTATGAATGAAGTGAAAAAAGAGAGATTCCTGTCGTAGAGTTCACAAAAAGAAACACAATGAGGAAGCAATCATCTATCATTGAATGCAATTATAATATCAATCACAGGGGAGGACCAGACCACAGCCAGTTTTGCTGAACTTTGTGATGTGAAATGCACCAAACAGACAGTAACATCACAGCTAGAAAAGCAATGCATGTTGTTACATACTACAAGTAGTTAAGTTACTCACTGATACAGACCCGTTGGGTTATTCCTGGCATGAACACCAAGTGTATTTATCAAGACTTGAAATTGTAGATGTCCACTGTCTAATGCCTTCATTAGGTTGTTAAATCCTCATGCAAATGCAACAAAAAGCCTCTACTGCAAACATAATAAACCTCTATTGGCTGCTTTTGTTTCAACTCAGACTAGAGCATTGGGCTTTGGTGGAGCTGCCTTTGGTGGACTGATTTTGATAAATGACTTTATTACTTGTTTGGGTGTAGAGGGAAGACATTTTTGTGCTGCCTAGTACATCAGTTTTTGGTCTTTACAGATTGCTGCCAGAGGACTTCACCCTCAGCAGACAGTGTATAATACTGACTGGTTTCATCCAGAAGAGTCATTTTTCTAGGCCCATGGAAATTGTCTGTGCAACAACAATGCCTCAGGGCTCCATACTATATACTGTCTCCTGAATTAGTGAGCCATACTGTTTTGGTGAAAAGAGCATTTGACCACTTTTTGGCTGAAAGGTAGATTGAGAAGGGTGGATGCTGACCCAAATATCACTGCTCAAAAATAATAATAATAATAATAATAAAGGGAACACTCAAACAGCACTTTTTTGATCTCAATTAATCAAATATTGCACTTGAAAATCTTTTTTCAAAATATAATAGAGTGTGTTGAGAACAAAACAACATACAAATGATCAATGTAAATCAATATTATCGGACAGGTTGATTTCACATGCTTGTGATACACTTGGAGTTAAATTACATCGTTTCAGTGTTCCCTTTATTTTTTTGAATAGTATACATTAACACGCAGATTCCACAAGGAAGGCAGAGTCCTACTATTCAATACGTCCTGGTCTTGTTGGAGCTAGATTTGTGAAAAGGGCTCAAAATGTAATAAAAACTAATGTTGTAATTGGTCAATAATGTAATAGATGTTGATTGTTGAGTCCAAAACATAATAACTTTTTGCCCAAAATGTAACACCTTGTTATGTTTTAGGTCACATATTACATTTTGGGTTTTGCTAAATGTTTTATTTCATTTCAGGTTGGTGTTACATTTTGGGTCATTGTCACATACTGAGCTCAAACAGACCTTCAAAACTTTTGACCCTGAATCTCTAAGGCATCTATCATACTGCACACAAATCCATAAAAAAAAACTATTGCATAATGGATATCTGGTGGACAGGGGCATTGCTAGCCATGAACTTCAGAAGCCCAACTTGTTTCTACATGGTAGCCATATCCCTCCAAATCCAAACCTTTGTACTTTAACACACAACTGATTTTACCATGACTGCGGCCCAAAGGCAAATCGTGCAACATCCATGATTGTAATTGCTGTTGCAAGTATATTATCTGAGGACCCAGAAAACTGTTACCTAAGGTTGCTGAATGGCTTGGTGAATTGATGATGAGAATTTTAAAAGTATGGCAAAAATCGGTGAGGGTCCACACAATACTGCTTGCTGCTTTATTCAAGATTATCTTTCGCTTTTTTTGTCATCTTTTTTATATTTACTTTTGGTTAGTCAGTTTTTCTCCCTCTTTCACACATTTGGTCTGTCTGGATGTGGCAGGTGGATGTTCACCGCTGTGTGAGGTTCAGCTGGAAACACTGATTGAAAGAAACCCAACCTGTCTGTGGTTTGTGTGTGTGTGTGTGTGCGTGTGTTTGTGTGTGTGTGTGTGTGCGTGTGTGTGTGTGTGAACTGTGCATAGGATAAAAACCTAAATATGACCAATGATTGAAAGGTTTCATATCAGATCCCAGAAACTGTTTGCTTTGGTACAAATTGGAAATGAATCCCATTAATTAGTCCTCCAAGAGATTCTGAGTTGCTCTCCTGAAATTAGAAAGTAGTTCACTGCATCCAAACATCAAACCAAAAAGTTTAACAGTAAACTGATGTCAACCCAATATGCCAAAAAGACACAATTGGTTCAGCTTGGCACACACACTGATCGCGTCCCACTTTGGCGGACACTATGCAATGGGGGTGAAAATGAAGTGGCATTTCTTCAGTTAGGCATATTTTTCCTGAATCATAGAATCCATAACGTCACTGAAAGATTCATTCTGTTTAAATCAATGTTTCTAGTGTTAATTGATGGCAGGCAAACCAGTTTGGGGATGCATTACTGCCACCTAGTGGATCAGGCTAAAACAGGCTCTTCAGAAACAAATAGAAATTTTTCTCATCTCATGCTCCTAAGGAAAGAAGATGTGCTAGAGCCTCAAGGAGACTGGACAGAAATTTAAACAGTATGGACTGTTGGTCGAAGATAGAATAAAAAACAGCCTTCTGATTCTCTCTGTGCTCACCTGTGCTCACAGTTTGTCACTTTATAACAACATCAGGTGGATTTACTACAGCTTGTAGAGGTGACTTGAGTGTACTGGTATATCATTTCGGGGATAGTTCTTGTCATGACTGATGCTTTCATGCCTCCTTGGGTATAGTCTGTGACACAAGAAGCTGAGATTTGATTAACCTAAAGCTTAAGTTAAACAGAAGGCCCTATACACCACCCAGAAGAAATAGTTGAAGCCTCCACACCCACAAAAATGAGTTCGCAATGCACCTCCAACCTGCATGATACGGGCAGAAGGTCAGGCAGCTTCCTGTTTTGTCTAATTTGCAGTCAAATGCAGTTGTCGATAGGACAGAGGACTGAGAGAGGGTGAACTTTTGTTTTCCTTGTCTCTTGACATCATCATACTGTTTTCGGCATTGTTTGGCTGTTCTGGTGCCAGAGGATGAGGACATGTTCACCACTACCTCCTCCCACGCCTGTTCCTCTTCAGGGAGCTCGGATGGATCTCTGCCAGATCCTTGGCACCATGATCTCATTGATGTGCATTCCCCTCTGGTACACACAGACACACACACGCACAATAGATTTACAAAAACACAGGTACACTACTGAGCGATAAAAATGCCACCAGAGCCACCAATGAATACATCTATAAATGCCAAAATAAACTGATATTTGCAGTGGTCAAGCAATGAAACAGCAGCAGAGATAAGTAATCAACATTTACAGCCAGCATTCGTTCATGTTTAGCACACAGGAAGCTAATAAGCACAGATCCTGACCAATGTTGTTGCTGATGTTTCTGGATTTAAATGTTGCCCCAGGAGACTCGCTGATGGCTACATAAAGAAACATCTGTCCTTTCAGATAAATGCTAATGTCAGCATGCTAAAATGTCTGGGGAAATTGCTTACAAGCCAGAGTTAAGCCCTTACATCATTTATCCTGCTCACCACTATTGTAGTTCATGCAAATGCTAACCATGACCATAAAGCTGGAATTGATGCACCCTTTTCATTTATTTGTGAAAAAAACTGATTGACAAAAAGCCAGGGTATCACTATTTGTATAAATGAGTATCAGTATTAACATAAAATGCATTCTCCAGATGCTTTGGTCAAAACAAAAAAATTTAAAAAGGGGTAAAAAATACCAAGTTTTACTTTCTGGTGGCCATGAATAACAGTGCAGGGAAACCATACAATCTTTGAACTAAGCTGCTAGCTGGTTAAAACAGTTGATTGTAAACTCTGCATCAGAAGAAGAAGAAAATCTAAATGAAACACCATGAATAACGTTTTCTACACCCATTAATGGTGTTTGTCATGTTTCTAAGCTGCTATAGTGATTCACAAGGTGAGATGTTCATTGTCTCTTTTTGTTTTCCGTGTTTGGCTTATTACAGAGAAAACACTTTAACTCCTCCCCAGGGGGTGCTCTCCTCTCCAACAAATCTCATGCTAATACCATCAGACTCTCAGGTAAAGCCCTGCCAGAGTATAAGCATCCCTGGAATCAGACACCAGGCTTGTCCACAATGACTCAGACAGTCCCCCAAGCCCAACACAATTTGGCGTGCAGGACACCTACCATTGCCCTACCTCAGCATATTCATCCAGAGTGTGCTTCGAATATTAAACAGACAATCAGCATGAGCAACTCTTGGAGTCATGTAGGCTAATTTGCAATATCTGAGGCCGTGCTTTGTCTCCTTCATGAATGAATCAATCCATCAGTAATAAATAAGAGCCCATTAAATGTTAAGCAATGAAACTGTTATGCAACAAACAAGGGACACGTCCTGGACAAAACACGTAATAAGATTTAGTTGGACAATTCAAACAAACTGTTCATGCTATGATTTGGTGTTTTCTTTGCAGAGTTGGAGTCAATTGGATTTACTTTTCCTTGGACCAATTTTCCTGCATTCCTGATTCCATAATGTTTGATTCCTAAACTTGTTGACCCATTTAGTAGTGAAAGCAAAGAGATCAGATAATCCTGCACATCTCTGAACTACGCCTACTACTAAAATGAGCACATTATGTGAGATTTCAACTTTTGTCCAAACAAAACAAGAGGCACCATGAAGCGGATAGATCTTTGTTTGATGAATGCAAATAGACTTTTTGTCTGAGTTGAAATATTCACAGACATGTCTGTTTGTATTCTTTGTGTGTTTCTTAATCAGTTTTACAGCCTCAGCCTCATTGAAAAAAAAAATTCATCTGGTCCACAAAAAGAAATCCATTATTATGGCTGGCCTAAATTATCATTTATAGCCACGTTAAATGCTATGCAAAGTCCCATTATTCAGATTTGCCTTTTTAGGAATATTTCACTTGGCACCAATTTTGACTACAAATATTTCCATAATTTTAGCTAGAGGCTTCATATATTCCTCACTGCAACAAAGACTGCAGCTTTTGTAGTTGCCCTTGGTATTAAAAACCCTGTGTACTTTCCTCAAAATACATTTTGTCATGTCAAATAGCCTCATTTCAATTGCTGTTGTATCCAGCCTTGTTTTCTGTACTTGTCACAAATCATTAATATTGACTTATTAACCTGTTCTGTTCAAGCCTTATGCATCGAATGATTTATGATTAACTACGGTGCTTTAATGTGGATGATTTATTGCAGACATTATTAACCAAAAGCACCTGTAATGTAAAACCAATGGCTCTCATCTATTTGTATGCCATTTAAAGACAAAATAAGCTGCTTTTTTTGGAGACACTGATTTTTTATTCATCACTTCCAGTCTGGTCACAGTTATCTCCTTGGACTTTCTTTAAATATATATATATATATATAAAATGTAACCAAGGATGCTGATGACAAGCGATTCCTCTTTGGGTGGTCAAGACATAGAAAGCACTGTAGCACCCTCTACTGGCTCTGAAATGTACCAAGCCACCAAAATAAAACTACTAAAGTGGGGCTTCATGTGTCATCCTGTCCTGCTTGAGTAGTTATGTTATTGTTGCTCCATTTACTCTGCTTTGACTTGAAACATGGAAATAGATTTTCAAGACTTTTTAAGGAGCTCAACTTTAATTAAGCTTACTGTGTTTCAAAATTAATTTGATAAAACTCTCCTAATGGTTTCTGTTCTTCTACAATGGCTCTAATTAAAATGCTAATTAAACTCCTGTAATTATTTCTGACCCCCTTAGCGATAACTTGCCTAATGGAAAGTCGTAAGACCAATTTTTTGTTTTTGCATACATTTGTGAAAACCTGGTTAGCTGACATCTTGGCAGGTAAAACAAAAAGACAAAATATTGTCATATTCTAAAAACTGTTTCAAGAACAGTTTTGCGATGAGAGCATTTGAATAAATATAGGACGTTAAAAGTACATTTGTCTTTCAAATATAGTGGAGTCAAAGTATCAAAAATGTAATAATCAAGTAATCAAGCACACCCAAAACACAAGCTCCAGCGCAAAACCCAAGTAATTTATGTCTTTACTGCCCACCACTGATACGGTATCCTAACCTTGGACCAGGACATCTTTGATATCACCATAGAGGTTACACTGTTGAATTTAACTTTACTTCTTTCTTTTATCTTTCATCTCTTCATACAAAGTACCTAGCCCCAAACATATATCTTCCCTTTAGTTTGATATACCCCAGATAAAACTCAAATCTGCAGCAGATGAATTCTGCTTCATGGTGTCATCTGACAGTGCCTTACGTCCCCCAGCTCACAGAAGTCTTTTTCATTACTTGTGAATGTTTGAATATTTTGGAAGATGCTATTTTTTCCATCTTTTTCCAGTGGTTGTTTACAAAGACTACAGTGTTATCGCTGGGTGATTTTAACCCCCATTTGGGCATGAAAGATCAATTTTGTCTTTTGCTCTGCTCACTGATCAGAATTCCTTACAGGGCTTATCCTGGCTCTGTGTCTAAAATTGTTTATCATTTCGAGCTAACAGTGCTTGTATAACTTCATTTGTTAACGACAAAGCCTAGTTTATGAGTAAAGGTGTGATATTGGATGAGCTTTAGCATAAACTGCTCTCAGGTGTCTGTCTATTTTAGCTCTGTGTAAAAATTGAATCTGCATTTATCTGAACATCTCACTTTTGAACACATTATTCATTTCTTGTAACTGATGATTACTTCACTGCAAAAACGGAAATCTAAGCAAGTCATTCTGTCTTATTTGTAGTAAAAATTGTCTTATTGTTCTTAATTTGAGCCACATTCACCAGACCAGGTCATAAAAATGTCTTATTTCAAGTTTTTTAAGACAAAAATGAGGTGTAAATTGCTTGAAACAAGTAAAAAAAAATCTGCCAATGGGATAAGACGAATTCGCCCAGGAAGTTTCTTGAAATTAGAAAGATGTCTAAAAACAAGAATCTTTTATCTTATCCCATTGGAAGATTTTCTTTTACTTGTTACAAGCAATTGATGCCTCAATTTTGTCTTTAAAAAACTTGAAATGAGACATTTTTTTGACCTTGTCTAGTAAATGTGGCTCAAATCAAGAATAGTAAGACACATTTTACTAAAAATAAGACATAATGTCTTGCTTAGATTTCAGTTTTTGCAGTGTTCTATGTAAAAAGAAAGTTTGCATTCAGCAGTCACTCTCTACTTCAAACCAGAAGTCAAACAATGTTCAAACCACATCAGGAGACAGAAATTGAATAAAACCAACTTCACGGCAGCTCACAGTGAAGCTCAATGGATATGCAGTGCTAGCCTTTGCTGATTTTATTACCACTCTGGGCTTAATTAACTTGGAGAGCAGTGTTTACTGTCTGACAACTGGCTTCATTTTGCTTTTGATGAATGATTGATGACCCTCAAGAGAGCAACAGCAAATGAGTGCAGGCATTGGAAAAGGTCTAATGCTCCCATGACTAACATAGAGAATTATGGAATAAACAAGATGAAACAACTGCTCTGAAGTGACTGGATAATGATTAATAATAGCAACATAGAGTCATCTTTCCCTCAGTGATTTGAGCATGAGATCATGTACATACAAGCTAATGAACAAGACCTTCTGATAGTGTGCTATTTCTAAGATAAAAAATTTGTCACAACAGCTTGTCTAATGAAAACAAGGATCTTAATCTTTAATCTTCATTCAGTGTGACTTTTAGGGGCCTTGGAAAACATGAAAATGGAAACAGATTTCTGCTACTTATCTATAAACGTGAGGTGAAGTTATGTAAGAAAAATAAATGAGGGGATTTCTCTCAAACTTCATCCTTTTTTAGTGTAAAATAGACCAACTGGTTTGTTTTACTTGGATTTATACTCATAACAAAATAAAACAATCTGAGAAGGAACAACAATTATGTAATCATGATAAGTGGTCACGCAGACACTGTTACATTTACAAAGTACAGACAGTTTAAACAGATTAGAAGCAACAGATATACTTATTACACCCCAGATTATTTAGTACATCATGTGTTCAACGCTCAAGTCCAGTTTGTTCTAAGCATCAAACATAATGTCAATACAAAGAGTCCCAGAGGCACTCACCCTGCAGGTTTAACCACACCATGAGAAGTCAGCCTAAATGAGCAGACTTACAGCTTTACTTGTTTATTCACTTGTGCTTACTCATGATGATACTGTTAAGTCTCTCTAGAAGAAAGATGACCTTAACCTGGTCCATGTATAGATTTATGAGACACATTTTTTAAAGTCTTTGTATTTAACTGAAACTCATGTGACCTCACCATGAAACTTTAATTATGCTTTTAAAATTATGTTTGCCATAGGCACTTAAATAGTTAACACAACCTGAAACGAACTCAGACTCCCCATTTGAAAACAAGTCTGTGCCATATGTAAATGAGGGCTATCATTATGACGGCTTATCTTTAACGATGAGCTGTTCGGTGTAACCTGACACTGACAGAGGCGTTACCTGTCTGTTCATATCCTGCAGTAATTTACTGGCAGATGGCGGAACTGACTCATCTTGCAAAGTCAAGGTACAGCAACACAGGTGTTATTAAATTCCTCTCAGTTGACACAATCCTGACACTTCTTGTGAATCAATAATGCCACAAAGTTCATGCCACTAAAAAAGTGTAAATTCAGCAATATTTGGTCATTAAATAAAAGCATGTAAGGTTAAATTAAGGTTTCAAACAATACTCTGAGGGAAGAGCTTAAGAAGTTGATAACAACTTTGAAAGAAATAGGGAACAGGTTGACTGGATGCTCACTTGGTTAGACATTCACCATAAAAAGGGAATGTATACTCAGGAGACCATTCATTTTCATACATGTTAAGGTTATGTGTTGGTATTATCACATCAAAAAGCAAAAACATCTTGTAGGATTGGTAACTTTAAGCAAAGATGGGCCATACCAGATACCATTTATACCCTGTTACACTGCAGAATCAGAAAGGATGAAACATTTCAGTCATGAGAAATAAGTGAATGCATAATCACGACAAAGGTCCCAAAGTAATATTGTGGCATCACTGTGCAGGCTGCAGTTGTTTTTTCAGTCCTCAGTCAATAGCCATTGATCACACTCCTGTTGCATCCTCCAGCTAAAGTACCAACTTCTTTCTGGCTTCTGAGTCGATGCCCTGTAGATAACTCTGTGACTGAACATCTCTTTACAGGTGGGCAAGGAAATTAGGTCCTCTTAAAAAAATCAATACTTGATGTGGAGAATTCCCAACTCCCAAGTGAGTCTTGTTCTGCTTTGATGGCTGTCTTTTGATACCAATGCCAAAAGGGAAATAAAAGAAAAAAGAGGCAATAAATGAAGAATAAACAAAGAAAACTGAAGGGTATTTAATCAAGAATTCAGAAGATAATATGATACGAAACCTGAAGTGTATAATTTTATAAAGGTGGGTTGTAATTTTAAGCTGAATTGAAATGTATCTTTATTAGGGTGACAAAACATCCTCTTGTTCATGGACATATCCTCATTTTAGTCGCAAAATTATGTACAAGTGGGATTTTATAAAGTTCCCTGAATTGATGAATTTGTAAATAAATGTGCCAATGAATGAATAAATGGAAATAAATAAATGATAAATAATTGTGTATAGGTATACAAATACTATTTTTTAAGCATGTTTATTTTAAAAATAAAAATGGCATATGGTCATCCTGTCTTAATGAGAATAAAAAGTAAAACTTTGTTGTAAAGAGTAAAAACTTTGTTTCTAAGAATGAATAGTCAACTTGCTCTTCTGTTATAAGTTGTGAAATATCGAGCTAATACCAAAGTTTTTAGTATGGAATGAACCAGTGCTGAGCGTTACTTTCATAATTGTTTCCCCTATATTTAGAGGGAAATGTAACTGGACAGAGTGTGTTTTACAGACTTGTTGTTTTACAGAGCTGTAAGAAAGAAGTTATTTGCTTCCGGGTTTCAAATTGTGCAGTAATAATTACATCGTCTATATATCGCTCTTGATAAAAATGTACGACAGAGAAGTTGGTGCCGAGGTTAGTGAAGCCAGGGGCTATGATCTGGATGACATGTTGCTCGGAAGATTGCGAAACGATGTTTTTCTGTCAGCGACGTCGACAAGGTGGGACGATGACGTCTACGTCAGCCCCCACACAAAAAGCGGCTTCCGCATGACGTAGCCGAACAGTCAGCACTCTTTCTTCTCAGAAGCCGGTGCCTCTGCCGCTAAGCCGTCGTGTTTCAACAACAATCACAAACCTTCGAGGTTTATACACGACATTCGGGCTCCTTTTTTTCTGTTTTTCTTTCCTTTTTTATTTTTTGTCGACAGGACAAAACTTAAACTGACGTTCCCTTTGTAAAGGTAAGATATTTCGATGTTTTCCTCGCCTTGCTAACGTTAGCCGACCGGGCTTAATTTCAAGCGCCGTTCGGGTCGATGATCGTATGTGATAAATTAAGATATCAGCGATTAAATTGATATGGCATAGCTGATGATTTCACTTTGATAAATGTGTAAGTTCGTTGAGACAAACCTGACCTGGTTTCGAGAGTCGTTAACAGCTCGTTAGCCGTTGGTTTACCGGCGGCCTGAAGAACAAAAACCCCTCAAGATGTCGCTGTGTGTGGACATCCGGTGTCTGAACAAAGACCTCATGAAATCAGCTGATGGGTGCTCAGTGTGTTACCATTAACCCTTTTACCTACATTAAAACATTTCTCGGTTCACTATCATTTAATGTTAAAAACCAGACTTCAAAAAAATCCTGAAGTTTCGACAATTAGTATCGAGCTTTTTTTGTGTCCCTTTCATGGAGAGTAGGAGTAATGTGATAGAGCACGTTGAAACAAGGTTTATTAGATTAGAGAATAGTTTAAATCAAATCAAAACAACGAGGATGACTCGAGTCTGAAAACACAAGTGTCGAGTCTTGACAAGACACGTCAGTTAGATGTTTTTTTCCTGAGCTCGGCTGTCATAATTGTGAACAGTAGCGCTGCCCTCGGTTATTTAGGTCAGGGTTTGGGTTAGACAAGGTTAGCTTGGGTAACTTCAGTCTGATTTAAATTATTCTCAGGATTACCCTGGAAGCGGGCGGTTACAGTAATGGGCTGGGTTAAGGAAACAGGAAATTCAAACAAAGCGATTGGGAAACTCTTAGCACTTGAATGTTACATGTTAGCACAGCCTACCACATTAGCCTGCTAACTGTGCTAGCTCTGCCACCGCCGTGTCGCATTCACTTTAACGGACACGTGTATGGTGGGCTCTCATGTGCTCCGTTACTCTGTCTGAATCCTTCAACATTAATTCATCACACAATCACTAACATTCATATATTGTGCTTCACTGTCGTCATGTGCATGTGTGTGGTTGTTTGTTATTTTACGGCTGTCATCTGATTTATGTTTTTATTATCTGTCCCCTCTTCAGGTCGCTTTTCCTGCACTATTCCCCAAACTTCATTCTTTTCAGATATTATTAGTCCAGCCGCCAAAGTGGAGAGTGTCGTTGCACAAGGGGGTCCTTCTCGTTTCAGGTATGAACTCATTACCACAACACAGTTGCCTATGTGTATTAAGAGTCCCCCCTCCCTAACAGCCCACTTAAAGCTTGATGTGTGCTTTCACGAATGTTTATTTCATGTTAAAACCTTTTTCCTTTTTCTTTTTAATTACAGTGTGGGGGGAGGAGGTGGGGGTGCACCTCAGCACTATCCCAAGACTGTCGGCAACAGGTGAATTTTAAAACTTAGCTTTTTATATATGTATATTTGGCTTACATGCCATTGTAGTTGGCACATTGCACCTTCATACTGATATAATTGGTATGGGGACTTTATCCATGTGATGCCATTTACATGTGAATTAGGTATTTGTCTCAAATTAGAACCCACTTTTTTTTTCCTCTCACAACAAATTGCCAATTGATGTGTTTTCATAATCAGTGTTTTTATTGTTGTCTGCAAAACATTATTGACTAACTTCATATAAAGTTTACAACTGAAATAATAGCATGCACAAACTAGGTGGTGTCTTATAGTGTTCATAGTTGTGCATCTTTTGACAGAAACTTCAATGTGTTTTTGTCTGAGAGGATAATTTGCCCACTACATTAGCTCATATAGCAGACCTTGCTGGTTATTTCTGTGTGAATCAAAATGAAATGTCCTAATTGTCAAAACAATTTAGCACTTCTGAGTTATTGCAGTAAAAAATTCATTTTGACTTTGACTCCAGTGTAGTAATTAAAACATTTAAGTGTCTTGACAAAACAGGGCTTTGTTACACGAATAAAGTCTAAAAGACACAACGTAAGACTGTATGTATTCATTTTGAAACACTTGTGTTCATTTCAGCGAGTTCCTGGGGAGAACCCCAGGTTCTGGCGTTCAGAGATGGGTCCCTTCTCGAAGCACTAGACGAGATGCAAGCTCCAACGAAAAAGGACAAAATGATCCAACCTTCAGAAAAGTGAGAGGGTAAGTTTCAATTTGAAGGACTTAAAAATGTTAGTTCTGACTTTATAGTATTGGTGTTATAATTATTACTATTGTTATCATTGTGGTAAAACTTAAGTGCGACATTTCTCAGTGTCTTGTACTTTCTTCTCTTCATCAGCATCCTCAATAAACTCACTCCTGACAAATTTGACAAACTATGCCTGGAGCTCCTCAACGTGGGTTTGGATTCAAAGGTTGTCCTGAAAGGAATCATCCTTCTGGTAAATATCCCCATTGGCCTCCAATGTGATGTATTGTCAGGTTTTTGCAATCTCTTAGTGGGGACTAAATTTGTAATTTCAATGACTTTTCCTTCAGATTGTTGACAAAGCCCTTGAAGAGCCAAAGTATAGCCAGTTGTACGCTCAACTATGTCAACGCTTGGCAGAGGAGGCACCTAACTTTGAAGGCCCTGCAGAAAATCAGTCTTCACAAAAGCAGACCAGTGTAAGTTAAAATGATCAAAATTTGTTCAGTGGCCTACTCTTATTTAAGTTGTTTCTTCAGTTTTCCTTGAATATGTACTTGAATACTTCTTTGTTACAGACCTTCAAAAGGCTTCTGATTTCCAAGCTTCAGGATGAGTTCGAGAACCGCTCCAAAAATGTTGAAAGTAAGTTGAAACATCATTTGTGGTCATTTCCTCAAAACTTGTGATTTCAATGATATTGCCTCTCATTCACATTTTTTTTTTCCTTCTCCAGTCTTTGAGAAACACGACAGCCCACTCACGGCTGAGGAGGAAGAGCAGCGTGCTATTGCAAAGATCAAGATGCTGGGCAACATCAAATTCATTGGGGAACTTGGGAAACTCAGCCTCATCCACGAATCTATCCTTCATAAGTGCATCAAAACAGTAAGTTGTTGAATGATCTGAAATCATTAACTCTATTTGTGTTTTTTTTTATTCTTGTCTCAAAAATCAGATTTGACTGCCAGTCTCAGTATATTTTACTGAATGTGTTATTACCTCTTTTTCAGCTGCTGGATAAGAAAAAGAGAGTCCAACTCAAGGATATGGGTGAAGATCTGGAATGCCTCTGTCAGATAATGAAAACAGTCGGGCCTAAGCTTGATCATGACAAGGCTAAGGTGAGTATCAAAACAACTGAATGATCATGTATATTTGGCAAAATGTTCAGTTTATTAACATAAAGTCTCCCTACAGTCCTTGATGGATCAGTACTTTGGCCGCATGGAGTCTCTAACAAACAGTAAGGAACTGCCAGCGAGGATTCGATTCCTGCTGCAGAATACAGTGGAGCTGAGAGAAAACAACTGGGTGCCCCGCAAAGCTCAAGTGGACAACGGACCAAAGACCATCAATCAAATCCGCCAGGATGCAGTGAAGGTACCTTAAACACTTTGACATGAAGTGTAAAGAACTGATGAATAGTTTTCTTTCGGTCTTGGAAAGCAATTATTCAAAGCTTTTGATTTCACTTTGCAGGATTTAGGGGTTTACATTCCTGCACCAACTGATGGAATGAGGAATGACTTATTCATGGACAACTCTTCTTTCCTGCCAACAAAGATTAAGTTTGACAGAGAAACTCTTGGTGGATTGGCTGATATGTTCGGTCAAATGCCAGGTATGTTACAGCTGATAAGACCTCCAAAAAGAGAGGGTTAAACAACTGCTGGTGGGGATTGATTTTACCCCCCATTGCGTCGATTAAGTGGTTAAAAGTTTGTGGTTCTTTGTTGTTAGGGTGTGGCATAGGTACTGGTCCAGGAGTTATTCAAGACCACTACTCCCCCACCATGGGACGTCACCGTACAAACCCCCACTACAATGGTCACACTGTGAACGGTAATGGTGCACATCAACCTCAATATGAAGCAGGAAGTAAGCCGTATGTCAAACCAAACCAGGTACATGCTGAAGAATGGTGTGATTTAAAAGTGCTCAATTATTGTGAGTTTATGTTCATAACTGAGTCTGTAAAATCTCTTTGACAGGGACAGAACTCTCCAGTTTTCAGCCATAAACAGAACCACGCAGTGCAGATGCAGTCAAAGGATATGGCTCCACGATTCAGCAAGAAAGGGAAGGTCAATGCTGATGAGGTATATCTTCTTACATTATTAATTTATTGACTACGCACAATTTCATACAATTAGGGTAGTTAAGATTGTAGTTAAATAGAACATACAGTTGGATTATGCTGTGTAAAATCTTAAGTAATGAACTGAATCAGTGACAAGTGTGCTGTTTTCTCCTCCAGATCAGTCTGAGACCAGCACAGTCTTTCATTTTGAGTAAGAAGCAAGTGCCGAAGCCACAGATGACTCTGATTGCTTCAAATGCCCAGGGCTCCCTGCTAGGACAGGTAAAAAATGATCTTAAACATACGTATGCTGAGGTTAATCACAGGTTCATGTGGACATGTACTAATTTGACTGCCTTTAAGTCGCCACAGCTTGGCCTGAAGAACAATCCTCCACCTATTCAAGAAAAACCTGCCAAGTCGAACAAAAAGGCTCCTCCTACAAAGGAAGAACTGCGCAAAATAACAGTGAGTTTCTCTCTCTACTTCCTTCATGCTCATTATACTGCCAGCCATACAGTGTATCAACAGCTTTTCCTTTTTCAGAAAACATTGGTCGCTGATTACCTGAACAACAAGAACATTGAAGAAGCAGTGAACGCTGTGAGAGAGATGAAGGCACCAAAACACTTCTCGTCTGAGATGCTGAACAAGATGGTGGTCTATTCTCTTGATCGCTCGGATGAGGATAAAGAGCAAACCAGCACCCTGATCCACACGCTCTGCACAGAAGGCCTTGTCAGTGGTGAAAACCTCATGCAGGTAAGTGTAGCTCCTCTCAGGGTTTTTGATCAGAATGTCAGTCATCAGTGGTTGAAAAGAAGCCTCAGTTAAGCTCTATCCATTTTTTTCCTCCAGGCTTTCTTGAGTGTACTCGACCTGTGTCCGAAGATTGAGGAAGAAGTCCCACTGGTGAAGTCCTACCTGGCACAATTTGCAGCACGTGCTATCATCGCAGATCTGGTCAGCATTTCAGACTTGGCCCACCAGCTAGAGAATGGCGCACATTTCCCGCTGTTCTTGCTCTGCCTACAGCAGATGGTCAAACTAAAGGATCGTGAGTGGCTGACTGACCTGTTTCAGCAGAGCACAGTCAACATGCAGAAGATGCTCCCTGGTATGTCCAAACACTACCTCACCGTATCATTCACCATATTTGTGCTCGTCAGCTTTTTTCTTTTGCTTGATTCATGTTTTACTGCACATCTAGAAATCGACCAGAACAAAGACAGGATGCTGGAGATTCTGGAGGGAAAAGGTCTCAGCTTTTTGTTCCCACTCATGAAACTGGAAAAGGAACTGCTGAAGCAGATTAAGGTTGATCCTTCTCCACAGTCCATATATAAGTGGATTAAAGACAACATCTCTCCCAAACTGCACACTGACAAAGGCTTCATCAACATCCTTATGACCAGGTAAAGAACAGGACAATATTCAAGTGAAACCAATCAAGTTGACATGCCTCGTAATACAGTGTGTTTTTAGCTGACGTAAAACATGAAACTTCAATCCATTTTCTCTTCCTTCAGCTTCTTGCAGTACATTGCCTATGAGACCAACCCTGACAATGATGAAGAGCAGCTTGCTGCACCCAACAAGGAGCAGCAGGATGCAGAGAAGCAGCTGCTGCTTTCTTTCAAGCCAGTGATGCAGAAGTTCCTCCATGATCACATCAACCTGCAAGTTGGTGCACTCTATGCCCTGCAGGTTCACTGCAACACAAAGGGTTTCCCTAAAGGTTAGCACACTTTTCTTTTACTGATGCTCCTTTTTTCTTTTCTTTTTTTTGGGGAATCAGAGCCCATGTGGTGCAGAAACTGAACGGTTTCTCTCTTTTTTTCAGGCATGTTGCTGCGCTACTTTCTCAACTTCTATGACATGGAAATAATTGAAGAGGAAGCTTTCCTCTCATGGAAAGAAGATGTCACCCAGGAGTATCCTGGGAAAGGAAAAGCGTTATTTCAGGTAACTATTGCACTCAGAGCTTATTAATTAAGTCACACAGTTTGACATATCACTCTTAGACCATTATTTGCAGTTTGTAACTTTAGTGTCAGTGATTAAGTTGAAGAAAAGCTGCCGCATGTTACTTTTACAGGCTCTCATAATCATGAGTAAAGTCTCAAGCAAGCAACACAACTGGAAGTACTTAATTCAGATTTTCTTCCGAAAGTGAGGCCGGTTTGTTTTACTGTCTGTTGACCATAGACAACACAGTCTAACTGAGATTTCTGTTGTTTTGCAGGTGAACCAGTGGCTGACCTGGCTGGAGACAGCAGAGGAGGAGGAGTCAGATGGTGAAGATTACTAAGGGACAGGCCCAAGCCATGTTAACAGGATGCAATTATTTCTTTTTTTTTATTATTGTGATTTTTCCTTGTCTCCTTTTGCTTTCCAATGTCCTAAAAAAAAAAAACTCCCCTCTTTTTTCATGAATATTTTCAAACCACTGTTACAACTCATTCCTCCTAGACAGGTTTTGCCAAAATCAAACCAGCATCACCACCATTATTTATGCTTTACTTTCTAATTTCAATCCTTGTCTATGTCCTATGGAAGGTGTTAATACATTTCAATCATCTTGGGTATGTTTTCATAGACAGTAAGCAGTATTGTGCAGGAAACTGTACCAGCACCTAGACCTGGTCTATTGTCACCTTTTACATCTGGTAGGAGTCACCAAGTGCTGCCATTACCTTAAAAACTGTTTACAAAAGAGAAAAGGCTCTACTGTATTGCAAAAAGACTTGTTTTAGATTTTTATCAGCATTTATCAGTTTTTAATGCACTTTGCTCAACATCATGAGTCGTTGCAATAGTAAAACAAACTTTCGTAGATTTGTTGAAACAATCTTTAAGTTGCGGTTTTCTTGCTCAAAAAGCAGAGCACCATGTTGTTTGAATCCATAACTATCTTGATATGACGATGTCTAACAATTATGGCCTGCTTTAACTCGAGCGTGAGTTCAGTTACCTGCATTGAGTTGAGTGAATCATGAGCTTTTTTTTTAACGTAGAAACTTTTGTGCTGTTAGGATTGAATCTGTGTGGCCTTTTTTAATTTATCAATTCATATGGATATACCTCTAATGTATCTCGGACTATACTTGAATGTCTCGACTTTAACTCAGAGACAGCCAAAGCTTAGTTTCCTGTGCTACAGTTATTCACCACTACATGTGGAGATTTTATGTCTGTTTGCCATATTTGTCAAGTTTTTAAATGGTCTTTATTATCTCCTGAAATTATACAAAAATGTATGCACTGTATGTGTACACCAGAACTATCTCTTGAAGAGTCATTGTTATCTTTAAGTGCAGCAGGTCAAGTGTACAACTACAGGGCAACCTCAAATAAAGTTTAACAGTTTAATTAGTTGTCCTGTGGATTCCTTTTCCTCTGAATTTCTTCTTTCACCTGCCTTTTTTAAGTCTATTGTTACAGTCATGTAATTTCTTTGATGGTTCTGTGAGCCATTCAAAGAAAATCTTACATTTCTTCAAAAGATTCAGCGATTCTGGACTAAATTTTCTGTTTAATCCAAACTCGAATGTTGACTGCATTTGTCAGTTAATATAGAGTAGGTCCTTTGAGGATGGCCGTTTAAGTAAAGTTTGGAAGTTAAGACCTTTTCTTTTAGCTTAATCTCTGTACCCCTGATTGTCCAGATTTTGAATTGAATATTGAGTCTGCACTGTATAAGGGTCAATGACTCCAACTCAAATATGTCTGCATAAAAATATCAAATACTGGGAAATATAAATGAGGCCAGGAGGAAATTTAAAAAGTATAGGCCATTTCATAGGCTTTATTTTACTCCTTCTAGTTTAGTCTAGTCTTTAAAGAATGGGTTTGAAGGCTAAAAGCCTATGCTTGCAATGCAAGATAGCAACAGACACATTTATGCACACAATCTGCGAATGTAAGTTGGTTAATCCATTCTGGGAAAAGGTATTAGAATACATATGGAAATGGGTGGGTTCAACAATTGCCATATCGCCAAGACTATGCCTGCTAGGGGACCAAACAGAAATACCTTATTTATCAAAATTCAACCTTACAGTGATAAAGGTGGAAGAAGTCCCTGCTGCCTGAGTGATCCTCAGGCTACGTCCTCTCCAGATATTGAAAACTCTATGATGATCCAAATGACTGCATTGAAAGCATTTTAACTGCTGAATATTTACTTTGGTTGGTTTATATGTCTCACAGGCCTTTAAATGTCTTGCAGTCAAAAGTAACAGCTTGTTACCATGTTTAAAGAAAAAATAAATAAATTATAGAAATGTACATATCCAACAAACACATCTACTATCTAAATTTAAGGGCTGTAAATTTAACTAAACCTATTTGATCATTTAATTAACCCCAAAATTTCAAGATGAATGTGTTGCTTCAACTGCTGAAGTGGTATAGCACATGTCAAAATGAAAAGGTTTTTTGCTCCTTGATGTAAGTTTGATTGAAGAAACCATACACCTCTTTTCTCTTTCTTTATTTGACATTGTATGGGTGTCTTTCCATATTTAGGCCAGTGTTATATCTAGCCATCCAAGGTTTCAAAAACAAAAAAAGACATCTCTGGTAGGACGTGAAACTACGCTATTCTAGGCTGATTCAAAGAGGTCATACAGACAGAAATCCCTGTTTTAGAAAAAAAAAAAATGTAGCTGTGAGTTTCAAAAGCTTGATGTGCAACAAGTCTCTGAGGGAGAACTGAAGATTTAATCACTGTCATCATCATTGTTTGAGCCTTCTGGTTCAGAGCCGCTCTGACGGCGTGGGGAACCCTCATTATCTGAGCCTGCGTCAGATCCTGGCTCCGATCCTCGATCTGATGCTGCTGCAGGAGAAGCAGGTCGAGACTCTTCGTCTGATCCAGAACGACTCCTTTTGCTCTCGTTGTCTGACTGCTCCGAGTCTGACTGCCGCTGCACCCTCCTCTTCTTCACTGGACGGTCACTGCCAGATTCATCATCCTCTGAGCCTGCAGAGCGTCGAGGGCTGCCTGCTTCGCTGCCGGACGGATTTCTTCCTCCTGCATCTGAGTCGCTATCGGAGGCGATGCGCTTCCTGTGGCCGCCTTCATCATCAGATCCTGAACCACTGTCTCTTTGTTGTCTGTGTGGGAGAGAAGCACTCATCAGGAGTCTGTTGATTTACTCTACACTTTTATTATAACACAAATTCCTTTTAACTTGTGCTTTTACCTGTCCTCTGCTATTTTCAGTCCGTCCTCATCAGAAGAGGAGTCAGAAGAAGAAATGATGGCCTTTGACTTGATCTTTCCTTTGAGAGACGGTGGCAGGCGTTCAGGCTGAGGCTGAAACAAAGGTTATTAGAATTGAGCTATTAGATTCACAGGAACAAGGCTTTGAAATGAGATTCAGAATAAACAAACAAAAAAACCTTTTCAATCTTCTTCCGCTCTTTGGGTTTACGCTGCTTTTTGGGTCGAGATGCTCCTTCCTCATCATCACTGTCATCATCTCCACCTTTAGCAGGTCTGAAATGCAACATGTGCTTAGAGTCCCACTTATTTATATTATTTAGGTGTCATCATGAACTACAGAGCAGTGGACTCACTTCTTCCTCCTCTTGCGTGACTTTTTCTCTCCTTCCTCACCACCCTCATCTTCTTCACTGCCACTGCCGCCCCTCCTCTTCTTCTTCTTCTTAACTGGTAGGTCCTCATCAGAGTCATCATTGACAAACTCATCCACATCACCACCTTTCTTACGCTTTTAAATAAAAGAAGAGAGTGATGTGTCACTTAGCTTTTATATTTCAGGGCAACTACATCTGATGATGTGCTTGAAACCTGCGCTGACACTTACACGTCCCCCTCCACCCCCGCTTCCTTTCTTCTTCTCTTTGGCCATCTCCTTTGCTGCCTCTGTGAAGTTGAGCAGGTTCTTTGTCTTCTCCACGTACAAAGCTCTCTGCTCCAGGAGCTTCTTTTGTTCCTCCACCTCTCTGGTCCGCTTTTCTTCCTGCACAGGTTAGAAGATGACCAAAAAAACAGTTAGTGAAAAACCCTTTGAACCATGAAATGTAATGTATAACACTGTGAGTATAACAGTTGTTGGACGGTATCCCCTAAAGTACCTGTTCTTTCATCATCTGCTGACGCAGCATGTCCCTCTCTTGTTCTTGTTTGGCCCGAAGCTCCTTCTCCTCTTCATCCTGCTTTCTGGCTCTTGCCACATGATACTGAGCCTGACTCAGCAGATCAGAGCACTGCCTATAATCCCACAACACACAAAACCCCTGTGAGAAAACAACCTGCAGTAACTGAACACAGCTCCAGCACAGGCTCTGTGCAAAAGACAGGGAATACCATCGGTCCCAAGAGATATGCAGGAAAAAAAAAGAAAAATACTTTAAGGGATCTGTGAGTAAGAATACAGTCAAACCAACCTGGCCTCAGATGCAGCAAGAGCCAGGTCAAATCTCATCTTGTCTCCAGCTTTGCTGAGGTAGCTGAAATACCTTTGTAAGCATATGGAGGAAAAGAAGGGATAAGGTTTGAGAGAAAATATAAATAGTAGGATTAGATATTTGCTACCAAGAGAAATCCATGTGATGGAGCTGTGTGTTAAAAAGCTCTACCTGTGAGCGAGTTCAAGCTCTTTCACTGCGCTGAGCACAGCCTTCAGGTTGCTCTTCTCATCTTTCAGCACAAGAGTGGCCAGTCTCTGGAGCACCAGAGCCACATTGAACATCAGCACCGTGTCACTGGGCGCCACATGACGGGCCTTTAGGGACAACATCAGAGAGATAAAGTTAGACCCTGGTCATTGTAATATGACCAAAGAATTACAACAAAAGTCTTGGATTGTTTTACCTTTAGCAGCATCTGCTTGCACTCCTGCAGTTTTCCACACTTGAAAAGTGCCCTCGCAAGGTACAGCAGCACCTCAGTGTTCTGATACTTGTAAAATTTCTTCAGGCAGTTCTCATACTGAGGAGCAGAATAAAACACTCGAACTAAAAACCCTCAAAAAGACAACATCGGTAAAGGAAACTACAAAAAAGGCTCTTACCATCTGCACAGCACTGATGTACTGCTTCTGTTCAACATAGATGTGAGCCAGATTCAACCAGACGTCACTGATGTCTGCTGTGGCCTCTCTAACCTGCGCAAACACATCTCGAGCCTCTCTGAAGTAGCCCTTGTGGGCCAGGACGGCACCTGGAGACAAAGCATTTGTGTTTTATAATTCATAAATACGCAAGAGATCAACGAAATAAACAATTAATATTGAAAGATGCAATCAAGAGGTGAGACCGATGCCATTGGCAGCATAGAGATTCTTGGAGTCGTTTCGCAGGACTTGTTTGTAGATTGCCAGAGCTCGATCCTGGTGTCTTTTTTCCTGTCAAGACAAAAACATCCACATGTCATTTAGGGACCTACATCTCTCATTCACACATGAAACCAAAACATTAGAGGATCAACAGGCAGATTTATTCTTGAAGTCTTCAAAGAGTAATACCCGTTCTTTTAAACAGTCATCAAATATTTGTCTTCACCTTTTCCCGGTCCCTGGTGGGCTGGTGCAAAGTCTGCAGCCAAACATTACCCAGAGCCAGCATGGAGTATGTGTCATTCTGTGTGGATGGCTGCTTCAAGATACGCTCAAACTTCTTCTGTCCAGGACCCCACTCCTGCTTGGCCAAATGAAGGTTTCCAATCAGCGACCACGCATCTGGGTGATCCTGCACCGCACACAGAAAAGAGTTACATATGACGAATCTGATGGTAAAACGGTGCCTTTACCAGAAACAGCAAAATACCTGATTGATCTGCAGAGCTTCTTTGAACCAGTCTGAAGCTTCATAGAAGTTTCCTTTGTCACGTGCCATCGCCCCAAGACGCAGATAACCTGCAGGGGAAACAAGAAATCAGGTATTTGATCACTGATAAACCATTGTTCTTTGTCCTCTGACTTTTTGTCACTGTTGAATGGTGCATGCTTACAGTCCACATAGTTAGGATGCTCTCTCAGGATGTTTTTGTAGAGTTTTTCAGCTTCATGGAATTCACACATTGCTTCATACAGACGGGCCAAATTGTAAGACGTGGTGACGGAGATGGCATTGTAGTAATGCTCGTCGTGCTCTCCTTCAGCCTTGGCTCGGTCCAGAGAGGCAAGAAAGTATTTCTGTGGAGAAAAAGATTTGATCAGTCACTGATTTCAGTTTCAGTAAGTTTTTTTTTTTAACAGAGCTGTGCTGCAGTTCCAGCTACCTTTGCCTCTCCAAGGTTGCCCAGTCTGAAGTGAAGAGCTCCAAGGTTGTTGAGGATCTCTGGGGGGACATCAGCCTGCACCTTCTCCTGCAGGATACGGGTGGCTGTGCCATAAGCGGAAAGTGCCCCCTGAATGTCAGTCTGCTCCAGGATTTGAGCCAACTCGATCCAGGCTTCCACGTCATCTGGATACTGCTCTGTTACTTTCTTCAGGTGACCCTAGGGAACAAAGACAGTCTCCAAATATCACATATATGACCATTTGGTTCTTCAATGTAGCTTATCTTGGCCAAAATTTTGATAAACGAGAAGTTCGACACAAAGATCTCAGTCATGGGATTACAAATAAGATAAATTCATCTGCTTGGGTACATACTTTGGCAATGTCTCTCTTTTCCTGATCATCAGATGTTGCATACAGAGACCCAAGAATTTTCATGGTCTCGTAGTTGTTTGGGTAGGCCTTTAAAACTTTTTCAAAGCACTGTGCTGCATTCTCCTTGTCTCTTCTGTACACATACATCTGTCCCAGCCCAAAGAAGGGTAACACAAATGTGGACGATGCAAACTGGGTGGCCTGGTAGTAATACTGGAATGCTTGATCATAGTCCTCCTATAAAGAAAAAACAAACAAAAACAGCAAGGACAATATTTCAGTGAATCTTCAGTTATAACTGCATAAAAAACAGACTAAGAAGGATCTTACCTGCACGTGAAATGAGCGAGCCAACTGATAACAGCTCTCAGCCTGCATGGCTTCAACCTCTGTGTTGTGGAAAGCGTGGAGGGCCAGATGCTGCACTTTACTGTAGTCCTGCACAGTAAATGGAAAAATAACAGACAGGTGATTAAGGTGTAGGTCTGAGTTGGAGCTGTGTTGGAATCTCGTTAAAAGTCACACTACCTTTTTGAAGAAAAAGTGGTTGGCGAGGTGGTTGAGCACCATGGGATTGCTTGGGTCGATTGTGTACGCTCGCGACAAGAGCTGTACTCCGTTCTTGATGGAGTCCGCCTCCTTGTTGTTCAGCTCTAAAACTGCCAAACCAACAAGAGCTCCGACACACTTGGAATTGAGCTCTAGGGCTCGACCAAAAGCTAAACGAGCCTTCTCGAGTTTGTTTAGCTTGACAAAACAGTGACCCATCCCCAACCTCACTTCAGCTAGATTGAGACACAAGAACAAGAGAGAGAAAGAGCAATTAATAACATCATAACCAGTTTTTATACTGAGAAATACAATTACCAGGAGCATGGGGTAGAGTCTAGCTCACAAATAAAAGCCAATAACCAGTTTTGTAAGTCATGTTCCATACTATGCATCTGACTGTATTGAATAATTAATTCTGAACCTCTGCTGGTTGACACACAACCACATAAACATTATACATGCACATCCAAACATGAATATCAACATCAGATCCATATCATTTAAACTTATTTGAGTAAAAGTTGGTAGCCTGGGCAAAAAGCAGGATGATGCACAGATGGCAAATGGTCAGTTAAAAGTTAATGCTGGAAGGCAAGAAAAAAGGAACTGAAGACAACTCATACTTTATAAGTCAATTTGTCAGCTACAGATGTTTTTGTCCTATTTATAAAATTGCGAGTCATACTTGTCTTGATGCAGCTTGTCAAATGTATGGATTTTCTGCTTTTCTTCATATAATGTCTAGGTAAAACTATAACTTTGCAGAATCTCATCTTGTTTCAGTGAAGTCCTTAGTTGCAAAGCTAAATGGAAACGATGTTTTGGTGAAACTGTCTGGAGGATGATAGGTGCAACGTGTTTACCTGGGCAGCCTGGGTTTGTACGTAGAGCCTTTTTGTAATAGGCTAGAGCTCCTCTGTAATCCTTTTTGTTGAAGGAGATACAAGCCTTTCCTGTTGAATAAGAGCATTGTCATTAATTCTGTGACCTATTAACAGCATTGAACATAATTAAGAAATGTGTCTTTATCTTGCCAAGTAAAGCAGGGATGTTGTTAGTGGACTGGTTGAGGACAAAGTGGAACTGGGCATCGGCCTGGTCCATCTTGTCTCCTTCCAGCAGACAAAAACAGGCTCTCCCCAAGAGATGGTTCTATAAAACGGAAGGGCATAAAATGCAATTTTATATTACATAAATCATTAAGAAGACCCACATCACTCTGATAGACTTACCTGATCATACATGATGATCTTGTCTGCCATAGTGTAAAGCAGCGTGGCCTGCGTGATGAGCTCTTTCTTGGCATCTTTGTTTTTTTCTTTACGTGCTTGCTGGACATAGTAAGCTGCCAATGTGTCCAGACAGGTCATCTGGTCCTTCTCATGGTCTCTGTAGTCCAGGTTTCCATCTATACGAGCTGCCTCCAGAAGCTTGACAAAGTCCTCTGTTTTGCCCTGCTTGTAGTACTCCAACTAAAGGACACAAGTGCAAACATGAAGTGAGTTTAGTTCATCAAGCCAACATTAAAGAAGTAAAGCAGCTCAAAAAACTCACCGCCAAAGCAATCCATATGTGCAGCTGTGTGTGTTCCTGCTTTAGGATACTGATGACCTCATCCCCTTCAGGCAGCTGGTCAAAGTCGAGCTCAATAACCTAAAGGGTGAAAATATTCAAGTTTACAAATGAATAACAAAACCTCTGTTCCACTAGCACATTACACAGTTTTACTTACAACACTGGTTTATCTCCAATAGGGGTTCTTATCTTAGTATTTCATAACATAAACATTTCCTCTAGCCGCACAGAAAAATAGGCCATCATCTTAATCAGGTACATCATCACTGCATGTAATCATTACCATAGTTTTAAACCAGGGGGTCCTTGACACTTTCGGTTGATATGGGAATTTTTTAATACCATTAATTACTTAATGACAAGTCTGAATATGCATGACAGTGGCACTAACAGCCATAATTTTTGTTTCCACATTTATCTTTAAAATAAAAATTTCAATCTGAAAAGCTTCTATCCTGAATGTCATACAATTAATTGACAGACAGTGTCGATATTTGCAAAGGTATTCATTGACAAGGTATGCTTATAAATGGCAGTGCCAAGGCTACCCTACTCACTGTACCTTGCAAATGATCCTGGGTATTATCTGAATAGCTTTGTATTGAACGCACAATAACAAGGTACTTTTATGCATGGTACCAGGCTCATTTTAATATAAAACACAGGCCAAAAAATGTCCCCACCAAAATTAAGGTCCTGACTGGTCTTGACTCTACTTTTTTGATGGACTGCCTTTAGCTTTCATTACAGCACTCATTCACTGTGGCATTGTTTCAGTAGGCTTAGATAAGTAACCCCAGATCATAGCACCGGCTTGTACAGTAGGCACTAGGCATGATGAGTGGATCACTTCACCTGCCCCTATTCTTACCCTGATGCATCCATCACTCTGGAGCAGGGTAAATCTGGACTTATCGGATCACATGACCTTATTTTATTCCTCCAGAGTCCAATCTTAATGCCCGCTAGCAAACTGAACCTTTTTCTCCAGTTAGCTTTACTGATTATTGGTTTTCTTATGGCTACACAGCTGTTCAATCCCAATCCCTTGATTTCCCTTTGCACTGTGTGTTTGGAAATGCTCTTACTTTTAAACATCCTCCTGAATTCAACTGGTGTTTTACTTCAATTTGATTTGGCCAAATGTGTTAGTGATCGCTGATCACAGTCATTCACGACATATTTTTCCAGCCACATTTCTTCTTAAAAGACCATCTTTCCAGTTTATCATAATGTGTTAGACAGTTCTTAACCTAATTTAAGTAGTTTCTGCAATCTCCTTGGATGTTTTCTCTGCCTAAGATTTGACCCTTCTTAAACAGACTAAAATGTTTTCCACAACCACAGGATGAACATTTTGCCATAATTGTTTAAGAAGAGGTAAGCTACTCATCCATCAGCTGGGGTTAAATAACTTGTTGCCAGCAGGATAAGGAGTTTGTTAAGGAGTTTTTTGTGTGTAAAGTTATTATTCCGATGTCTTTCTCGGCTAAAGATAACATCTGATAATGAAGCAAAAATATGCACCAAGTGCTGTTATGCTCAAAATGCAACAGATGGGATAGAATAGTTGAACAGATAAAGTTGGACTGGTGCACAGAGAGCAGCGGTGAACACAACAACACTTTCTCACTTGAACTACAACCTGTTTACATAATACTACACACAGTTGTGTTTATAATGTGAATGCCTACATGCTGCTCCAAACCCTATTTGCATGTACTTTTAGAGCTAATCTTCCACATATATGTCTTAAACTGGCGTTGCTTGACATTAAATGCTGTCTGTCTGTGATGTACAGAACAGGAGCTAATGCTAACTGATAGCACCGCGAGCTTCGCTGATTCAAACACAGTGAACCAGGATCAGTTAAAGGAGATTTACCTCATCAGTGTCCCGGAGAGGGATCTCAATAGAGCCCCGAGACATCCTGAGGGAAGGGAAAATTCACCCGAACTTCAATTTCAATGGAAAACAAATTTATCTTCCCGTTGCCTGATTTGTAGCTGCAACATGCGTCCGGTAGGAAACAAACACAACGAAGGTGTTACCGAAATTGTGTCCGGCGGGATAGAGGGTAAAGGGACAGTTCCGCATGTGGATGAATTTGGACAGTGCATCTTGGTGGAAATTCAGTATGAATGCACAGGAAAAGACTACACAAACCTTTTTTTCAGGCGAGTGTTGTCATTTCACTCCGTAAAAGGGGTTTAAAATCACGAGTCTCAGCTTCCATGTTTTTAAGATTCAATGGGTCGGAATAAGTCTTCTCATCGATTGTAAGGAGAATTTAAAACATACATCTTCAACAGGTTGGCATATTTTACAAGCAGTATCTCAGACTGTGCACTTGATGTGTCTTAAACCTCTTGTTGTGATCGGATCCATTTGACCCGATTTCAAAAGTTATTGTCACAACTTTAGTTCTTTTGTAGAATTGCTTGAAAATTACACGAATTTTTCCATGTCATGCTCTTTGTCTTTTATATAAAATAAATTATAGCATCTTGCTGCCATGAAAAAACTGAAAAAAATTTCAAATCAATAATCTGCCTCGACTTTGTCATATACCAGTCTGTGATAGCACAAACATATGCACCTCTATCAATAACCCATGTAACCTAAGAGGGGGAATAAAACATCAAATTTCTGCTTTTTTTCTACTTGGAAAAGGATCTACTTTTATATTAGCAAGGTCTATCATACCATATATAACAAAACTAATTATTGAAAATACACTGCAAAAAACTGAAGTTTAAGCAAGTGTTTATGTCTTATTTTCAGGAGAGAACATCTTTTAAGAAACATGAGCCACATTCATGAGACCAGATTACTCTTCACAAGCAAATTATGCATCATTCTGTCTTTAAATATCTTGAAATAAGTCATGTTTTTGAACTTGTCAGTATAAAGTGGCTGATAAAAAGACGAAAAGACAGCTTTTACTCGTAAGACAAAAACACTTGCTTAGATTTCAGAGTTTTGCAGTGTTGGAAACATCTTCACTGAAAAGGAGAAAAAGAATGAGAAAATTTTACACCTTATAATTTATAAGCACTCAGAACAGATATTGCAGAGTAAATCCAGATTAAATTGAGGCTAATTATCATGGTCTCAGGCCTCAGTTGCATTTTAGCTGCATAACAGAGAGGTGGTTGGTGAAGGACAGGGGAGGAGGGGTGAGCGAGGGGGCGCTGACATCTTGGGGGATGTCAGCTGGTTTTGATGTGAAGCAGTGAAAAAGCAGCACGAGGGGAAAGATCTCTTGTGCCTCCATTACAGTGAATGAAGAAGAAGATCAGATAAACAAACAGGAAGATGAAGCTCCTGAATGAACATTTGACATTCTTTTCCTTCAGCAGCACTGACCAAGACTGAGAAGTAAGGACTCCTTTTAATCCCTACTTTATCTTTTTGAAATAACAAGTTTCTGTGGGAAACAAAGCTGTATGATATCAAAAACACAAACCTTTTTTTTTTTAAATCATTTTTCAAAGTCCTGGTATGACTTATTGGTTAGGCAGTTTTATGCTCTTTACAAATGAATGATTTTTTTTCCAGTTTCAGGCAATTAAGATTCTGACCAATTGATTAAGTTCCACAAAATAAGAAAAAATTAGAATAAGTTGCCTGATTAGGAGAAAAGCTTTCTTTCTCATAATTTCAAACTTTATGACATATTTTTAATAGATTCTTTGTTTTCTCTCTCTGTTTTTTTCTTTTAACTTAAAGAAATGCTGAATGTTTGTGCTCTTTGTTAATATATCAGATCATGTAGCAGGAGGATTTAAGGTAAAGAAGCACAATGTCTGACAGCAATGATGGTAAGCAACATAACATCTACAGGGATTATGAATTTGTGTTACATGAATTGGGATTGTGATATAACCCACAATCTGTGCTCCTTTAGTCTGGGACTCACCAAGCTGTGGGACAAGAGAAGTGCTTGAAGCCGACACGAGTGGATTCTCTGAACATGAACTCCTGGACATCATGTATAATTCATGTAACACCTCCAATGCAGGTACAAAGGCTTATGTGGAGCTTAGCTAAATGCATTAACATTATCGAGTGACCTCAGGGACACTGCTCCTGTCTCTCTCTTGTCTTCAGGAGAAGTGTTGGCCTCCACCATTATTCAGTACTTGCAGACCATGACGCATCAGAGTCCAGAGCAGGACAGACTGGCTGCCCTGCGACGTCTGTTTGACCCAGACTGTCAGGACCCACATGTGAGCAGAGAGATGTTTCATGCCACCATGAGGGAGTGGATCGCTCAGTGCAGTCAGGAAAGGTAAGACAAAACTGAAACTTCTTTGTGACTAATTTAGAGCAGTGAGCTTAGACTTCGAATGTTGGGATTTTATACAATGCAAAGGAAAAATACTCTAAAACCTTCTCAATGCTGTCTTTAGGTGCTGGCAAATGTGATAATGTAATTTATTCCTACATATGAAAGATGGAAATCTAAGTGTTTAGAGTGAATTACATCTCCAGAATTTCCCCCATTTGATGCCAGTGATTTATTTTTAATTAGTCTGTAGGTGTATAGTCTGTAGTTATTTTCTGTGAGAACTAAAGTCTCCTCTCGTGTTTCAGCTCTGATGTGGATGGCAGTCAAGTATCTTGGCCAGACTCTACTAAAGTTCTTGTAAACGGTATTGGTTTAAAGTTTTGTTCAGACGTCTGATAAAAGTCTAAATCACATCAGACATCAACTCATAAAATTCTGTTTTCTTTCAGGGATGGATTTCTCAGCCTCTGAAACCAAAGCCACTTCATCAGAAAGCCTTCAGTGCTCCTGGTAAGCTACTCTCTCTGTAAATCTCTCTGCATGTGTTTACCTCATACGTTTTTCAAACTCACCACTTATCTGTTTGTTTTGGCTTCAGTGATGGGAAAGATTTAATAGGGACAGTGGCTGAGCTGAAGCATGCTCATCATAAGCTGAGCGAGCAGAACAGCAGCCTGTTGAAGACAGTGGCTCAGTGTGAAGACATCAACCTGCAGCTCACTCTGGAGACCACCGAGCTGAGAGCAAAACTGGTCAGGTGAGGGATCATCCAAAAAACTGATCAGACAATGGAAAAGTATAAGACTTATAGAAAAAATCAAGATGACATTATCAACTGAGTATATCTGCAGATTTACAAAATGATGCAATGTGTACAGATGTAGGCAAACAAAATTTTAGAGCCAATATTCTCATGCGAACCAAGATCTGGTTCAGTCAGACATAAAAGTAGACATGAACAACACCAAAAAGTTCTGGTTTTTCTCATTTATCTTTGGCTTGTGCAGTGCTCAGCGATCAGCAGCAAGAGCCAGATCTCTGACAGAGGAACTTGAGGAGACCCGCCGGGCATTTAAAGAAGCTCAGGAGAGGGCCAGCCGTACCCAGACCAGCTGCAACAAACTGGTACATCAGAATCTTAACGTAGAAATGATTCATTTATGTATCACAATTATTGCCAAATTTATCTTTTTCTTCTCAGAGCAGTGAGGTTGAGTGCCTGAAGGTTCACATTCACAGGCTTGAAGACAAGGTATTGTTTTTTCTCAGTTCAAATGTAATCTAAAAAAAACGGAACAACAATCAAATTGTTTTTTTCATCTTAAAACCCTATATCCTTACAGAATGAAAAATTGATCTTTGAGAGAACATGTTCTGAAGAAAGCATCACCAAACTGAGAAAGGTCAACGCTGAGTTGAGGGTAGGAAGAGATGGGTGAAAAGCTCTTATTATTTGTATGTATTCTATGTTCAAGCCAAGAATTTAACATTGTCAAAATGTTGCAGGCCGAACTTGAGGAAACTCTGGTCACATTGGCAGTGAAAGACAGAGAAATCACAAAGGTTCATCTTTCTTTTATTGATCAAAAATGAAACCAATCAATGTTTTATTTTAACTTTACTTTCAAATGTTCTCTTGTAGAAAGAGATCCTCATGGATAAGATGAAAAACTCTCTCATGGAGAATCATAACATGATCGAGGTATGTTTATACCGGGAGGGGAGAATCAAAAATAAGGGACTGTGATTTTACAGTGTCAAATAAAGACATCACATTATTTTTCATAAAAACAGGTTCAAATGCAGTTTGTTGACACTGATTGGTATGCCATGTATTTCAGCAATCATCAGACTTCATAGCCTCATAAATACGTTTTAAAATGCACAGACATATGTGTCTTCAACTGTGGTGATATTTTAGTATTTTAGACTCTTCTCTGGTGTTACAGGGTCTGCAGTCAGAGCTGAATAGGTTACAGGAACATTCACACCAAGTTCTTTTGAGGTAATTTTACAATCAACACATGATTTTGTCAAATCCTCAAACTGCACAATAAAATTTGTAAATGTTGAGCTTTGTTTAATCTTTTTTCATTTCTGGTAGGTACGACAGACTCTGCATAGGTCCACTGAATCTCTACAGTCAAGATGCTCCAAACCATCGCTCTTTGCAGAGTGAGATACAGGACATGCAGCAGGTCAGAAGTGCTCACTGTTTAAACGGGTTACCCTTTCATGTTGCTGATTTTTTGTGCGGTGTTGAGCATGCACTCTCTGTCTTTGCTGTCCACAGCACCATCACCGAGCTCTGGACGACAGAAGTTTCCCGACAGTGCACACAGATGATATTCAGCGAATCATCCACAGGATTAAGGCCGCAGAAATAGCTCATCTTCTGCACAACAAGTATCCTGAGAGGGTGAGGAGACAGTGGACATTGGATGAGACCTGTGGCATGCAGTGACATGTAAATCTGTCATGTGTCTTCTCTCACACTCAGGACTCTGCTCCTGTAGAAACACAGGAGAGGCCTTTTCCTCCCCGCCAGCAGCTACAGGCAAGCATCAAGCAGCAGCTTGTCAATGTGTATGTGAGTTTTTTTACCTCCCTTTCTCCTCTTAAGGTAATGGACTGGACTTGTTTGATGTTAGACTCTGTTCTTAGAAGCTTCTCCCAGTAAAGGGGTGTCTGCTGGTGTTAGTGAATTTATGGGCATCGCCTTTATGGGCATCACCATTACGTAACCAATAGGAGTAACAATCTCATGTGTTAGACCTTATCAGGGCTAAGTGCAGTTTTAGTGCCCCTCAGCAACTGCAGACATAACAGTGTGTAGAGGAGATGTTTATAAAGCTATGGTGGTGGTTTCAGTCTGCAGGAGTTGGAGCTGCACAAGTGTGTGTGGGAGGAGAAAGGGGAGAAGGCAGAGGAGCGACAGAGGAGCTGGGAGCAAAAGGAGCACAAGGAGCAGAAGCAAAGCCAGAGTCAGGAAGCCAAGAAAGTGGCTGTGGTGAACTGGTGGAAAGCCCGCAGCCTAGAGGGGGCTAAGACCCGATCAAAAGAACAGCAGCCACTCCAGGAGTTCTCTGATACACAAGCCAAGCTCCAGAGAGCAGAGCAGACCATCACTGATATGAGGGAGCAGGTCCTCTGCCTGCAAACCTCTTTAAGATCCGCTCAGGAGTGCGTCCCTGAAAAAAACCCCACCAAGGCTCTGTGTACCGACAAGGCAACCAACACAGAAAAAGAACCAGAAAGCACTGTGGTGGAGAGGTTTAAGAGGGATCAGAGGGATGCAGCAGTGGCCACAGAGACTACAGGTGGAGCAGCATCAGAGCAGGAGCAGACCCAGCCTCAGGTGAGCGCAGACAGCCTCCTGGTGACCCTCAGGAGGATGGAGGCGATGGTGAATAGCGCCCTGGAAACAGCCGAGCTGCTGAGAGCGAGTGAGCAGAGGGTAAGCCAGGTGAGGGTGAGGATGGAGAGCATCACTCAGAAGGTGGAGGAGGCTCTGGGCCGAGCTTCCGACACTGAGCAGCAGCTGAATGTTTTGGAGGCCCAGATCACAGTACAAGCTCCAGCACAGGTTTGTATTACTGTCAGAGTTGAACGACTCAGAAAAGTTTGTACTTTAAAAATGTGAAAACAGTAACATTAGAAATGAACCAGGGAAGTAGAATAGCAGATGCACCACTGATAAAGCTATGCTGAACTGTAAAGTCGAAACTTTAAACAGATACATCATTAATCTAAGACATTAGCTTACAATGTGAAACTGATTTCACCTTGAGTTTTTCAGAAATATAATGTATTATGACAAAGAGCTCATTACACCACAATTAATATAAACTACTGCGATAAATCGTGCAGGTGTAAAAGGTTCTGGTAAAGGTAATGAGCTTGTTTTCACTATGGATGCACAGTTTCACAATTGAGTGAATATGTGAACTCAATTTTGATAATATGCAGAAATAAAAACTGGTTTTAGGAAATTCTTTTAAAATCCTTTTTTGAAAAATCTTTGGTTGCAAATGCACAACTTTTTAACTTCAGAGGTAAAGGTTTCCTTTTAAAGCATTTATGGAATTAAATGTCTATTAATTTCTTCAGGGTGCATTCCTCTTGTCAAACTTGTGATGGGAATGATTTTTGATGGCCTGAAAAAAATATAATCAGGTTTATGAAATCCCAAAGATAAAAAATTCATCATATTTCAGATTCCAGGTTGTCATCTCTCCCTGTTATTTTCTATCATTTTGTCCGGAGGAAACTGCTGACCCCTTGTGGTGATTACAGCTTCTACCGTATCCACTAGCTTATATTTGTGTGTGTGTGAGAGAGAGAGTGTAGTTTTTGTCATGCATAAAGATGATCAAACATTATTTGGTTGGTTTGTTTTTCTTATTGAATCAAGCAACTGTTCTACACTTTTGGGGGGTTTGAAAGTTGTACTTTTTTTATGAAGTAAACCAATGAACACTACTAGAAACATAGTAGGAGTCATAGTAGGAGTGACAACACACTAAATAATAGGGATGGCATAAGTTATACAAAGAAAGAAAGAAAAATTTAAACACACAAAGTTAATTTGTTGCTTCTTTTGACTTCTCATACATTAGTCTCCAGGCCCTGCTCTGCAGCCTGAACCCGGCGCAGTCACAGAAAGAATGACAGATGAGTCCCATTTGGAGCCTGAAGATGGAGACCAAACAGAGAGTCTTCCTCCTCCATGTCCTCCACCTCTTCCATCTCCTCCTCCTCCTCCATCTTCCCCTCCTCTCCCAGAAGTCAGTGAGCCTCCACAGCTTCCCATGAATGGTATGGTGGCCGCGGCCTCAGTGTTTTTGTGGTTATGGGGTCCACATGAAGCATAAATAATAGCTACTTCCTTTTCTGATGGTAATCCCTGAGGATGTCCGAAAATCGGCGTTGTAGATATTTACATTGCAAACAACAGCTGGTACACTGGAGAGGAAGTGAGATTTATCTCTGATGGAGTGCATGCTATCGATCAAAGAGAGCTGAAGGGGAAATCAAGGGGGAGGTTTAAGAGATTTTTTGTAAAAGCAGAGAGGGTGACATATTTCAAGATAAATCTACAGCAGAAAGCATTTTTAAGTAAGAGCTAAATCATTGTATTTGCCTATTTCACATGTAGGTCTTGTCTTTAAGTGCCTTGCATAAGTTTAAAAAAAAAAGACATTTTTTCCTCTGTCTCAGAACAGCACATTTGCTCAAATAAAAGTGAAAGTAAGAGATTACATACCCAAAACACAGAAGAGCCAGCATATTTTTATGACAAGCATCAAAGGAAGAGAACTTCCAAATTAAGTTTAAGCTGCTGATCTTGAAAATGTTTGTACATTATGTGGTTACAAGACCACAACTTGTTGTTTTATCTCTACAACATTTACAATTTAAGTTTGTGATCCATCTAAATGCTGTGACAGAAAGCTTTCACATTCAGATGGATTAATACTGCATGTTATCACCCATTTTCAGTCTTTGTGCCATGCTAAAAGGCCAAGAAACCAAAATTGATTTATCTAACTGTCTGGAAGGCTATAACCAAGTTCTTCTCCCACAGTTACAGTTTCCTTGAAATTTCAGAGAGCAACTTGTTTTGTTTAAAGGTTTGTTTATGGTGTATAGTGAAGTTTGAAGCATAGTCTTTGCAGGTTACTGCAACTCATAGGTGACCTCAGCATGGATTGATAGCAGTCGTCTCCATGTCCACCTGTTTTGTTTATTTTATAAGCTTCTTAGTCTAAAGTTTACATTCTACGAGACCATTACAGCGTGATGATGCTTTTGCTTACCAAATAAAGCTGCATCCAAACGTAAACTGCTGCCGAACGACAGACAGTAAACATTTTATGGTGAGCATTGCCATCATAAAAGTTGATACATGCTATTACAGGTCAAGATGTTCATAGTTTGAAATGCCACTGCTGATCTAGGCAAAGTTTTGGTTTCAAAGCTCAAAGTTATTTGCAAGTATTGCCTACATATCCCTTCACCCTGCTGATCACAATTCTATCTTAGGTGTCTTCTAAAGACAAAAAATCAAGAATTTAGAAAGCAAATACTCAAACCTGCCATTATAGTTACATTCTGGAGTGGTTTGCCTTTGTGGGAGTAGTATAGTTGACAGAGTATGCACAGAATTTAAAAAATGTAATAATTCATGTACTAATTTGTAGAATTGTTATACAACCCGGATTCGATTGAAGTTGGGAAATTGTGTAAAATGTAAATAAAAACAAAATACAACAATTTGAAAATCCTTCACAACCCATATTCAATTGAATACACTACAAAGACAACATATTTGATGTTCAAACTGATAAACTGAATTTTTTTTTGCCAAATAATAATTGACTTAGAATTTCATGGCTGCAACACGTCCAGTAGAAGTTGGGAAAGGTGGCAAAAAATACTGAGAAAGCTGAGAAAAGCTCATCAAACACTTATTTGGAACATCCCACATGTGATCAGGCTAATTGGGAACAGGTGGGTACCATGATTGGGTATAAAAGGAGCCTCCCCAAACATGCTCAGTCATTCACAAGCAAGGATGGGGCGAGGTTCACCACTTTGTCAACAACTGCGTGAGAAAATAGTTGAACTGTGTAAGAACAGCATTTCTCAAAGCAAAATTACAAGGAATTTAGGGATTTCAATATCTACGGTCCATGATATCATCAAAAGGTTCAGAGAATCTGGTGAAATCACTGCACGTAAGCGCCACGGCCGGAAACCAAGACTGAATGACCGTGACCTTCCATCCCTCAGACGGCGCTGCCTTAAAAATCGACATGAGTGTGTAAAGGATATCACCAAATGGGCTCAGGAAAACTTCAGAAAACCATTGTCAGTAAATACAGTTTGTCACTACATCAGTAAGTGCGGGTTAAAACTCTACCATGCAAAGCAAAAGCCGTTTATGTACAACATCCAGAAACGCCGCCGGGTTCTCTGGGCCCGAGCTCATGTAAAAGAAAAGCAGAAAAGCTCAAGCCAGCTGACATCTCAATTGTCATTATTTGTCCTGTAATGTCCATTAATGGCTGCAGAGCTTCATGTCTGAACTTTTGAGATATATTTGTGATAAAGAAAGAGGTGAGATAAATAATAGACCAAGAGCCTGCAGTCAAAATAATGATGATCTAAACTCTATATGTGAGGCAAAGATCTCTGCTAATAATGACAGACTCAGAGTGGTGCTGGGGCTTTTGAATTTCTGATAATATCAGTGAAACAAAGCAAAGCAACACTTGGACAAAACATTGGCAAACAGCTTGTTTTTAGGTGTTATTCTTCAGCTTTCAACAAGACTCTGTTATGAACATCCAGTGGAGTTTGAATGTAAATAATTTAGAAGAGCAGGGTGTATCTATTGTCATGAGTGTGGTGACTGTAAACTGTATGTAAATTCTTTCATGGGAGACAGGTTCAAATACCTAAATCACTTCAGACTGAAATGTGTATATGTTCTCTTTAGGTCCGACCACACACTGCCAGAACAGAAAGGAAAATAATCTGATAAACTAAAAGAATAGATGATAGTATCTGTGGAGGGAAATCCAGGTGCAAAATACTCCATCTTTTAATCATCTTTTAAAGAGTCTAATTTGTATATACTGTGACTTAAGTCCTTGGAAATGGCAAAACAGTTAACTGTTTTAGCTGTTTCTCGTCATACTTCATACTACGTCGTAGTTTTTTATCTGCCTCTGGCATTTTTCCCAGTATCAAAATGTAATAAAGCTTTCATTAGAGCACCTAAAGCAGACAGCATAATAGTCTACACTCAGCCAAGAGCTGTCAACCAGCGGAACAAGCACCACATGACTTGAAATGGTTGCCAGGTGATTGTTGCTCCTGGTTGTAGAGGTGGAGGGTGGAGAGGTGGAGGGAAGTGCGATACTTCCTGAAACCAAAATCATCGTAGTTTTCTACCAATCAGGTGGATATTACTCTGTCAGCTTTAGTTTCAGGGGATAGAAAACTGAATTTTATGCTTACTCGTTAGTTTTCTCATACACACACACACTCTCACACACACATATAGTCACACACTCACACAGACTTCTCCTTTTTTAACCATCTGAAGACATTTGCATTGAACATGCTTTCCTGTTAAATGCAAATTATCACTGTTCACTGTGTGTGTGCTCTGTCTTTAACAGGTGGCACAGGACAAGGCAGCTACAGCAAGGTAAGACTTTTTCCTGCTTTACTGGATAAAGTTATTGTCTTGAAAGTAGAAGTTCTTCTTTAATGTATTGTATATGTGTCTTGTGTGTATTATTTTCAATGGCATGTTCTGCCCTTAATCTAATAATGGACTGCAATCTGCCTCTGTTAATGAGTGGAAGCTAAAGCAGCTACATTCAAGAGCAGTTAGTTGAGTGTTGCCATTTTTGGTGGCAAGATCTTAAAAAATTATGTGTGTTAGGCTTATAAAATACAATGTAAAACTTAACCAGTGGCCCCCATTACTAATTAGCTTTGTAGACACTGAATCCATCTTGTTGAATGTCAGGTAGTCACAGTTCATCCAGAAGTTTCCCATCAGCCCATCATCAGTTTTAGCTATTTAATGCTCAGCAGGTTAAAATTATTAAATAGGTTATCTGATTCAGTAATGCAGAAGACAAATGTTCAGTTAAGCAGAAGTTTCTTTGCTTTCTCGCTTTCACATATCTGCCAACCTCTTCTTCACACTTCAAAGCTTAAAGCAAACAAAATAAGCTACAACTCAACCAGCATTAACAGTAACAGAAACAAAAGTTCAGATTGAAAATAAAAGGAACTGACATAAATGCACGGGAAAAAAAAAATATATATATTTTTTTAAAGATATGTGTTTAGGTTGCCTCGGCATAAAGCAGGACATTGCCTCTAAGGTTTTTGTTTTCTAAATAATGGTTAAGTTTTTCAGTTTAATGCCATGTGCGTCACCACTAGATGTCACTAGGACCTATTTACTGTGTAATGCATGAGAGTATTATTGTATTTATTATACGTGCATATAAATAGTCAACTAATTATGCTTTGTTTTGTTTTTCAAAGAACTGTTAGCCACATGAAGAAGTTATCTGCAGAGGGATGATTTGTCAGTGATGAATGCAGGATTTCACTTGTATAAAAATTGTATAACTTATACAATGAATAAGTGTATTTCTTCCTCTATCAGCCTGGTGGAAGTGGACAATTGAATTACCTGAAGGAAGATTTCTATTCAGGTTTAATTACACGAGGACATCTGACTTTTTCTCCACAAGTTGTTCCTTTGAAAAACAATTCCTCTCACTATGTAGCACTTAAGATTATCAGCTTAGGTTAATTCAGGCGTAATGCTGTAATTCACCATGAAAGTCAGCTGTGCTCCCACAAGCAATGTGACTCCTCTGCTCTTTTTTTCCTCCAAATAATGCTGGATAATGATTGAAGCCCTTAGAACTTAGATATTATGCAGCTAAAGAAGTGAAAGGTCTGGCAGTGAAGTGTACAAAGCACAGATGGACTTGAAGAGCTCAGTGGAGGATGCAGGGAATCCTCTCTGGCTGTAGAGTAAACACAGCTCAGGGTGGACACAATCTATCTATCAATCTCCAACAAACATTCCCCTGTATACAACAACACACGAGTCATCTTCTGCTGCTCCCAAACTTTGATAAGAGAAAGAAAACAAAGCTGTACAAGAAAAAACAAAACAATTCTCCCAATTTTTTTTACTGCACGGGATGTTCACTGGAGCAGCAGCAGAAAACACACACACACATACACACACAAACGCAGGCACACACTCCACAGCAGCCCAAAGAGGCATTCAAAGCCCTTCTCCTTAAATGGTCAAAGCTCCCAGGGAGTGAAAGAGAGGCTGTTGCTGAAAAAAGAAAGGGAACGGCGGGGACGGGAGAGGGAAGAAGGAGCCCCAAGGATAGAGGAGTTTTTCAAGGAAAAACAGCAGAGTGACAGCTTTGGTGTGGGGAAGTCGGTCTGTGTTGGAGAGATCAGCGGGAGTGTGTGTGTTTCTCTGCAGCGCTGGTGGTGGACTCAGGTAAAGTGTGTTATCTCTGTGGACAGGTTCAGATGGTGGGCTGTATGGAGCTGTGGGGTCTTAGTGGGTGATGCTTTTAAACAGACATGGGCAGCGTCAGGTGTTGCAGCTCTGTGTTCTGTCAGCATGTCTGCAGCATTGTCAGGCGTGTGCTGAAGGTTGTTATTTGGACTTTTTAACAGTTGTCAATGTGAAGGGTGTGTTTACATAATCTACTGTTTGACTGTGTAGAAGCTTTGTTTCATCATTCCTTCTTCTGTCAGAGGGATTATACATTTTATAAGTCAGCGAACTTATCCACTCCCTCATCTCATCTGTTTGCTTTTGCCTTCTCACATTTCCTCTGTCCTGTTATCTGTGACTATGCCACTTCCTTTGCAGCCGTGCACTCTGTGCTTCACACAACCAAATTTTAAACAAATCTGGCAGGAGGGAGCGGACTTATGTAACAGAGGAGGGGAGGAGGTCCCCATGTCGTCCCTTGGGGAAGGAGACAGCTCTGCCTGCCTATAATGAGAACTTCATTCAGGCTCTGATGAATCTGATGGACAAATAAATGTCTTAGTGGATGTGTGTGAACAACATTTTTGTGCCCTCTGGGAATTGTGGTGCAAACTATGACTGTGTACAGTGTTGTATGTTCTGTCCTGTTGCTCCTCTACAGGAAATAATCAGACCGATTCAATTACTCTGCAATATTTATCTCAGTCTCAGTCTCATGCTCCGCAGGGAAACACTCGAGCCACCCCAGGGGCTGGTGTGCAGCCTTGTTTAAGCGGGGGGGGGGGGCTTTAGATACAGTAGTTTGTTCAGCATGGGTGCTATGGTCTGTTTTGATCTCTAACTTTTTTAGCTGCCTTGCAAGTTTTTATTTTTCTTAGATGAGAAATACATCAAAACTAATAAAAGTAAAAACATTTTGTTTATTCTGGTTATTCATCTCACATCCTCTGATAAGGCTATGGAAAAGTACAGCACAAATTTAAAAACGCCTCCAAGAAGAAATTTATGCATGTTTGGTTGAGTAAAACACAGGTGGTTGTTACTACAGCAGCTTTGAGTGTGTGGTTATTGTGGTAATCATGTTGGAAATATTCTTTGACTCACTCCCATTTTTGTACATGCTGCAGAACCTCTTCAGGATATTATTTGGGTATGATAATCAGCTGAAATGAGAAACAAAAGGAAAGTTCTGCTGAATCTCCCGTCTCAAAGTATCTTTCCTTGATGCCATTGCGGCTTAGAAGGAGTAGTGAACTTAATCCTGTGTGACAGTTTCTTGTTGTCAGGAAATATCCTCGCAGCTCACCAGGATCCAGTTAAACAAGCCATTTCCTCTCCAGTGACTCACAGCCTTTCTGTCGCTTGATGTTCCTGAGAAGTTATCATTTCTGTGACACTGATGCTAAACAGCACACCGCACATTCTGGCTACAGTCACCCAGAGATCACAGAGCATTTGTGATTCTGGAGAAGTGCATGAAGAACATATCACCTCTTACACATCTGCTGGTTGATTTTACTACAAGCACAGGGACTGAATACAACAGCAACACCTGTGCTGCTCATGCATATGTAAATATTTCTATTTCAGGGGAAATCAAATGAATGGAAATACATTAGTAACCACTTACAACAGGGCGAGCAGAGTCTCTGCTGTCTGTGCGTCATCACAGGATAAAATCTGCTCAGCATCTGCATACATTTGTTAAAGGGTAAGAAATGTGAGCTTAAAAAAATTTGCATATCACTGAACCCAGTAAGTCTGTTTTTATTTCTGGATTTCCAGGTAAAAAAAAATATTAACATCATCATCTCAGTCACTTGTATTTTTTTATGAGTTATTTTAATTTAACTCATTTTTCTTTTTGGTAGAACATGTACATCACTTATTGTAGCTACACACATTTGAATATTTCTTTGGACAGTGAACTGGCTTCTTTTGGATTTAAGAATATTTAACAAGAAATAAATATTTAAACTGTATAAAATCAAGCTCTATAGTGTGTCATGGATCAAGAGTTTATCCTGAAGATCAGGCTGTTACTATGATGATCCCTTGGATGCACTGAATCAAAAGCTCTGACTACAGACCCTTTACAACTACATTTCCCTTAGCTGATGTTTTTTAACAACATCAGTCATTTCGTGGCAGGCTTATAGTGAGTGTTCTCAGCTGAAATCAGCCAAATCAGTTAGTGCAAATGCAAATTATGCCATTTTTTTGTTATTTCCTGAGATTGAACAGGAAATTATTTTCTTCCCCTGTGGCCAAATCCTTCACCGATTTGTACCTTTGACAGCTTTAACACTCTATTTGCAGACTTGGTACACCTCTGTTTGTGTGTCCCATCTCCTATTGAAGAAATGTACCACAAACACAGAGAAGTTTTTCATTCAAGACTTGAGCTCTAAAATGTCTCCCTTTGTTCCACACGTCAGCTGTGCAAGAATTCAAATAAATTGTGAACTCACTCAGAAACTTCAGGGTGAGGGCGTGAAGCATTTCTTAAAGAATAAAAGTGTTTTGAGTACATCACTTTTCCATACACATGTAAAACACCCATTTCTGACGCCACATTCGTGCTTACTTGGGTGTATTATCACCAAATGTCCTTGTTATAATAAGCATGTGCAGGATTTGAGCTGTGGTGCTTGCAGGCGTCAATGTTAACTGTCAGGTAACCCCTTCCACATTTGTTGTACTTTGGAGCCTTGAGTGCTCTCATACTTCAAAGGATCAGCTCAAAATTTACATTTTAAAGAGGGGACAGGAGTAAAAAAAAGAAGTTATTCTTGTTTTTTTAAGCGTCTCTAACTGATTTTTTTTATTAACAGTTTGGCTCATAAGTGGATGAAGATATATTCCCCTTTTCTAAATTAAGTATGTCCCTGACATACTGGAAAAATGAAAGTACTCTAACTCTATTTTGGGTTCTAAACCTAAACACTGACTCATAAGAATACTTAGAGGCACTTTACAGGTACTGTTTATGTGTATAATTTAACTTTCTTGTGGGAAAATGTGCTTATGTTTCTGTTCAGAGTATTTGGGGATGAAGCTATTTTAGGCTTTGTTTATGATGTGACTGTTTTGTTACTCCTGCACTCTCAGAAAAGAGATCAGCAGTTCAGAAACCGTTCTGCTTGAATTTATTTACCTTACTCACGTGGAATATTTTGCCTCACACTGTATAACAAACATGGATATGGCCTTTTAGTTCCAGAAAGAGGAGGAAAACCCACATCAGGCAGAGCCTTTCCACCAGAGTGATCATTTCTTCAGGAGGTCCTGTGAGGCTCCTGCTGCTTCTGAGGGGCCTTTTATTTTCCCACACACCCGCTCACGGCCCTCACTGACCCCCAGCATGCCCACACTGCCCGAGGAAGAGGAGGACTCGCCTGAGGAGATGGACAGTTCCTCAAGTTCCCCCAGTACCGTGAGTGTTACTTTATGTATCACGTAGAGTTTGTCTTGGGACCATAAAAATGTACATTTATTTTTCTGCTTGGCTTCTGCTGCGAACAGCTTAGTGGTAGAGACATTAAGATAAAATCCTGTTTTCTTCAGCAACTATTCCGCTTAATATTTTATGATTGTTCAGAGCACACTTTGCTTGTTGTTGACAGTAAATCAGCTGATTGCCACTACTGAGGTCAAAGAGGATGTCATGAATCTTTAGTTGAGCGCGCTCTTGACTTCAAGATTCAAAACAATGAAAAGCTTGAAGCTCTGGGATTTGCTTAAAATCATCAGAGTGATTCTTGGATAACATATCAAAACAGGAGCGGGCAGCCCTTCAGTCCAATCTGAAGAGTCTCCCAAATACAATACCAGAATTTATGTATATAGTTATTTAGGTAAAGATATTTGTAGTAAAACTCTCATTTAAGCAATCTGACTTTTTAACACTTGATTTAGCTCTGTCAGTGTGTCTCAGAGTTACACAGCTCTGCAGATGTTCAAATGTAAAGCACTCCTGGGAAAGCATCATCTTCTTCAGTGGATACTCACTGACACAGGCTAGATTTATCTGTACAGAAAGTCACAGAGCTGTGTTGTCCGATCGTCATGACATGCTAACACCTAAATAAAATCCACAGAACAGCAGTGACTTTCTATGGCTTTACCATAACAGGGAGCTCCTACATAATCTGAGTTTGATTTTACTTTGGGTTTACATGCATTCATGACATTAATGGTGATGGTGCTGTGATTTAAGTGAAAGATGTCAAACTTTTTGAATGCAACAGCAGAGTCCATGTTTGGAGCTGATTTTTCTGTGTGGAGTCCCGTTTTGTGGTAAGTTAGGCGAAGTGCAGAAGTACAGAACTGGAAAAGTATTGAAAGGGTTTTTTCTTTCTTATTCCTTTTCCTTATCTTGTGAATCCCCAAGCTGGATTGAGATTCAATTACAGCTTATTAAGTACTTTACTACTGGGTTTCAATCCATGTTTACTTTCAGCTTTATGTGTGTCTGCAATGTTCCTTTATCCTTGAAAGGATCCTTTAAAACTTGTCTTGAGCTGTTGTAAGAAAACACATATTTTGCATCCAGTAAATAAGTTTGTATATGACCAGACCTTGAAGGACAGTGGTGAATGTACAGTTGTCTTGCTGTTTGTGTGCCTGAACAGTGCAGGGCTTTCAAGGCTGGTGAAAAATAGAAATTCAAGATTTTGAACCATCTTCAAGCACTGAAAATTCTCCAGGGAGTGTGCTGACTAGTTTGGGGATGTTAGATTTTACCTAATGTATTTTGCGAGGAAGCTGATTCCTTTTTTATATATTCATTTCTATTAATATGTTTGGGGCTTTTGTATCTCTACTCTGAGATAACTGGACAGTGAGTTGAGCAAGGAGCTGAGGGAGAGTGAACTTCACAACTAAGTCAAATCCAGCATCCTACTTTTCATCTTAATCTAATGCTAATTCCTATTTTACTCAGATGTGATTTAATGCACAATGCTTACATAGTGTGTTTTTCTACAAACCAAAAATGTATTAGATTTACAAATGGAAACTAACAAACTATTGCCTTTGCTGTTTAGTTTCTGAGGCTTTGTCCTTCTATACAGTTTGATTGGTTTGAAAGTAAAACGTCATTCTTACTTTTTGTAACTCTTGGTTGTTGTGTGTTCTGTTCAGTCTACACCAGGTGAAAGTAGAGCTGTGGTCATGAACGCGCCCACCATTGTCTACCCACAGCAGGCTGCTGTAATCCAGCAGGACGGACGTCTACTGGAGCAGGCCAAGTAATAATAAACACTAATAAGGAAGTATTTTTCCTTTTCTTAGCTTTAATTGAGAATGATGGATGTCTGAGATTATGTCTGAACCAATGCTGTTTCATCTGTTAGGCCGCACAGTCCCAGGGCTCGAATGGCAAGAAAATCATCTGTGGGACCCATCACAACAGTGGGTAAGTAAACCCTAGGCACACTCACACCTCTGTAATCTCAAGGGTTATGTGAGAGGGAGAGAGTTTTTAATAATAAGCAACAACATTTAGAAATGTTCAGTGACAAATCTAGCACTTCAATTGTTCTCCATCTTGACCAAAACACTTTTTAAACAAAGCTTGTTTATATAGTATAAAAAAGTATTTCTTTCTGTAGATCCAAGACTGATGGATTAAAAATAAAACTAAGAATAGAGTAATAATATTCCCACACTGTATGGATCTTCCCACCATTTTACATAAGTGTGATCTGTGGGAATCTATCTTAAATGCCTGACATTTTTTGCTTTGATTAATTTTCTCATAAGCAGTTGCTCTTTTTTAAAAATGTTTTCTACTTGACCAACCATCTTCACCTAATCTATTGACTCTTTCCCACCTGTGAATAATTCATTTTCCTGATAATTCAAGAATACTACTTCAATATCTTCCTCAAAGGACCTTGGCCCTACAATATTGGTTAATCCTGGTAGACTCTTTGTGCAGAAATGATTTAAAACCTTATCATGAACAAGTCTGCTCCTCAACAAAGTGTCTGTCACTATATCCTCTATGTTTCTCTTTGATATGTTGGTAAAATGAGGAGTTTTTCTTTTCCAGACAGCACAGGTAATGTGATAGACCTGGTCAAAGATCCTCTACCAGAGCTGCAGCTCTCTGAGGAGGATCGACAGAAGAACTTGGAGCTGCTCGAACAGGCCAAGAAGGTCAGCGACCGCTTCCTGACACGTCGTGGTCGCCGCTCTACTGGCAGCCTCTCAGAGTCCCCAACAGGTAGAGACCACACAGGTGCAGACAACCCGGTATAGATAACCTGTCAGTGGATGAGTTGGATAAATCTTAATGAGTTTAACTTAATTCTCACAATGTTATTTTTTTGTTTTGTGAGATTATCTTTGCATCCCTGAACAACTTATGGAGCTTTTTTTGGTTTGAGAGTTCAATTGCACTCAATAAGGCTTATGTTTTCAAAATTATTTTTACAAGTGTGTTTTTCTTCAGCTCTTTCTCCAAGTCCAACCCCATCATCCTCGCCATGTCAATCCAGAAGTAGCTCACTGACTGTGGCGCCTCAAACTGGTAACTTTCTTTTTAACAATTTACCACTTTTTAGTTAAAACTGAGTCTCCAATTCACCATCTTCTTATTTTTGATATGAGATTTCCTTTTTTTGTTTTTTTATTCCTGGTCTTTCCAACAGATATGACCCACGTCAACTCACAGTCAGTTGGGCAGGTAATTCAATTATTTTTAACAAGACACAATACAAATAATGGGGAGGAGTTGTACATTACATGCTCACTTAAATGTAATTGTTACTCTTATTAAACCTTTTAAGTAGCACCAAAGTGTGTCTCACTCTTTACATGATCTCAGATAAGCCAAAATTCATATTCTAAGTCAAATTTCTCTTAGTTAAGGTACGTTTGTTTTTCTCTCTTTAAGCACCTTGGGCTTCCTTCAGGGCAGCACGACCAAGCATCCCAAGACAAGGAGGTCAGTTTTAAAGATTGATTTACTGCTTGGGCAAATATATGGCATGCTTATTATTTTCTTATACAAAAACTGATAAAAAGGTTTTAAGGACAGCAAAGTAATTTAATGAACAGTGTCATTATTGTTAGAGATCCACTGTCAACAGCTTTTTCATGTGTTGCGATGAAACTTGGTATGGACATTAACTTTTACTCCTGGATAAATGGTGATAAGTTTTGGCCATCTTTTGACCTTCTTAAAAAAGAAACATGCTTCCAGGACTTTGATTTGGCCACTGCATACATTGTACATCAAAATTTAAACCAGCTGCTTGACTTGTCACAATGCTGGCATGCTAGCATTGGCATTTAGCATCAATTCCTGAAGATTCTTGTCTAAAGAGTTTGGAAATATTGTCAGACGATTTCATTTTAAGCACCTCTGGTTTATGAGCTCAATAGGTCATCAACAATGCTCTTTGTCTTGTCAGTCCCCGGGAAACAGACTGTTGGTGGACTGGAAACCAGCTGAGAAGAGGAAAGTATCTTCTGGGACTCTAACGCCTCGCTTTGCAGTGCAGAAGGAGAACTGTGATCCAAAGTGTCCTCCAGCACTCACTAAAGCCGAGGAAGGGGCAGGCAGAAACCTCAGCCAGGCCCCTGCCACAGGGGTGGCCAAGCCTGTTCCCCGACCACCTACTCAGCTGGCCCCCTGCACAGCAGAAATCAAGACGATTGGAGCCTTCCCTCCGCTGATGAGGGCTGTGTCCTGGGATTCTGTTGGCAGCCTGAATTCTAGAAATGGAGCCCCGAGTTTCCCCCCTACGCTGGAAGAAACACTCTCAGAAAAGCCCAGGGATTCTGTGTTTAAGACATCAGGATACAAGGATCTCCCTGGTCAGCCTGGGAGCATACATAAACTGTCCAAACTCAAGGAGGTAAAGAGCTCATTGCTCAAATACTTTTATCAGTGGTCAGATCCCTTACAGTGGCAGCCGGAAAGAGTCCTAATGTTTTTGTTTGTGTTTACAGGAACACAAGCTAATGCGTAACCAAAGCATAGTGGGGTCCAAGTTACCAGACCTGAGTGAAGCTGGGGAACAGGAAAAAGGTAACACTTATTGTTTGCTCTCCTGTCCCACAGAGACAGAGAGTACTTTCAGCAGAACAACCCTGCAAGGGTGTGCACTTCCTAAATCTCTGGGAAAATCTGTTCCAGTCAGAAAATGATGATGAGATGTTCTTGGTTTTTTTCCTCAATGCCAACCATTTACTGGCAACCGCTTAAAAGAGGAATACGTGCTGTTTTACTTTTCCATAAGTAGCGGGTATGACTATTGAATTTTGTGAAACAACCTGTGGGAAATGTAACCTGGGGTGTAGTTTATATAGTCTTTAAAAGACAGGACTGTAAATTCCAGATAGTAATAGCAAAATAAATTATTTTTTATTTCCATTCGATTTGCAAACAGTCGGACAGAAAAAAAGAAGCATGCTTCAGCATACCTCAACGTTAAAACCAAAAATATCAACATAAAAGGATATGTTCACTTTCCTTTGTATTTAAATTGAACGTCTCTTGTTTGTTGTTCCATTATCTATTGTTTCATGAAACTTGCAGATTTTCAAATAAGGGAGTGTGGTTTCTTGAGACTTGCATATATCACTTCAAGATAGTTTATTGTTATATTGTTGTTATAGTTTCTGGTCTTATTTGTGCTCCATCATTTCTGTGCTCCATCATTTCTGCAGGTCCTTCGTCCCCAACAAACTTAGAGGAAGCAAAGGAGAAGTCTGACGCCATGCCAAACATTTCTGATGTGATGCTTAGAAAACTTAAACTTCACCGCGGTCTACCAGGCTGGTGTGTAAACCAGCTGCTGCTCATGTCCACTCTCAGCATTTTGCCTTCCCTTTACCTCATTTTCCCCCCTCATCTCTCAGAAATAACCCTTCGCACATCATAACTGTTCACAAATCACGTGCTTACATTACTGACCTTACTAACAGCTCCTCTTTGATGTCATTCCAGTGCACCCCCACTCACTGAGAAAGAAGTTGAGGTTGGTATTTCATCCTCTCATCTGTGTTAAATGTGTGACAGCTCAGTACTTTTTGCATATTTGTGTGATTCACTCCTACATTGTTAATGTGCCATATCAACCTTTAGAAGCAAATCTTATAGAGGGCACAAAGAGGATTTTCACAGAATATTTACAACTATTACTATATAACACATTGGTAAATTAGGAAGATGGTTTGTCTGTAAATTGAAGCCTAAAGGATAATGAGGCTCGTGCATGGTAGAATACCTCTTAAACAAAGCTGCAAAAGCAATAACCACAGCTAGTTCCTGTTAAACTTAATTTCATATTCATATTTCCGCTTTCAAGAGCTCCAGAGTAATTACCCCCGCCCAAACATGATCATACAATGGGTTGTAAAACAGACCACCAGCAGTACGTGCACAGTAAATCACGTTCAAACATTAAAAGCTGATGTATTTTATTATTTTTTTCCTCTGAGTACTTAACATTTGCCACGTGCAGCCCTGTGTTTACAAAACCATGTTATGTTACCTAAGAAGTTAATTACACAGTCATAAAAACTGTTTTTCTGTTCCTGATTAGACCAAAGAGATTCAAAGTGATTTCCCGTAGAGAATATGTAAACATTAGTGACGCTGTAAGGCTGGGCTGAAGCCCTTGTGGCTGCTCCCCTGGGTGTGTGTATCAGGACTGTCAAAGAGGTCGTCTATTTCCTCTGGGCTGCAGCCCGTGAATGTTGGAAAAATGCGCAGACTGGCTTTGATCAGCGCAGCACAACATCAGGAGGTCAATGTCAGGATCATAACTTGTTCCCAGGGCTACTTGGTTTGTCTGTCACGTGTTATCTGATGAAAATGTGTTTTAGTATTACATAATTAACCGTGCGTGCATGCATGTGTACGTGTAGTACTGTGAGAGAGCTTTCCATGGATTCCACAGAGCTGCTCTGTCATCTTCAGCAGCAGCTCTTCAGTGTTTAATGGGCTGTTAAGTGTCGTTCTGCATGTGATATTGTAGCATCTTCCTCCCAACAGAATGCATTTGTACAGCTGTCTCTGGCTTTCCGCAACGACAACTATACCCTGGAGATGCGTCTCAAACAGGCAGAGAGGGAAAGGAACCTGACTGAGGAAGAGACTGAGAAAGAGCTGGAGGAGTTCAAACGAGCGCTGAAGGTCAGTCCTGGAAAACATCCCCAGAAAGAAAGAACTCCCTCTGGCTCTTTAGTGCCTGTTCATCTGCTGAGTGTTTCCTAAAGGCATCTCGCAGTAAATATTTATCTCATCTGAGTCTAAGCCCATTGAAACAATGATGGACTGTTTGTTTTCAGGAGAGAGTTGTTAAAAGATGTTGTTTATTGGTGTCTGCAGATGACTTCACCACAGTGGCAAAACCTGGAGCAGCGGGAGTCCTTCCAGCGCCTCATAGAGACTCTATCAGTGCTGCACCGGCTGGCCACACGGCTCTCCAGCAGAGCAGAGATAGTGGGAGCAGTTCGACAGGTAAAAAGTTAGGAACTAGGGCTGCACAATGAATCGTTTTAGTATTGTCATTGTAATATGCACATGGGCAATGTTCATATCCAAAGGTGTGTCATATATTACGACAGCAAAGCAGTAAACTTAAAACACATTGCCATATACACCGCTTGATCCAAAAAAGAAGTCACCACCATAAAGGTCCCTCACTCTAATAAGCAGTTGGACTACTTTTAGCTTTGATTACAGCACACATTAGTTATGACATTGTTTTCACAAGCTTCTGCAATGTCACAAGATTTATTTCTATCCAGTGTTGCATACATTTTTTACCAAGCTCTTGTACTGATGATGGGAGAGTCTGACCACTGTGCAAAGCCTTCCCCAGCACATCCCAAAGATTCTTTTTCCAGTTTATCATAATGTGTTGGACAGTTCTTAACCCAATTTTAGTTTCTGCAATCTCCTTTGATGTTGTCTTTGCTTGATGCATGCCAGGGATTTGACTGTTGACAGACTAACATCTTTTCCACGACCACAGGATGTGTCTTTCACCATGGTGGTTTAAGAAATGAGAAGTTACTCATTGCATCAGCTGGGGTTAAATAACTTGTTGCCAGCTGAAAGATAATTTCCCATACAGTTACTATCTAATAGGAGGCTTGTACCTATTTGCTTTTTTCAATCCAGATGGTGCCTTTTTATTGGGCAGGCAGTGAATATTGCCCATATATTGCAAAAATATTGCAATATCATTTTCCCCAATTACTTGCAGCCCTATGAGAGACCATTCATGGCATTCTGCATTACGTGCACGGTCATTAAAAAGATACTGTCTTCTTCTAGACACTGTCTTCATGAGGCCGCTGGAGTGTTTGACAGTGTCTAAAAATAATAGTTCTGATAGTTTATCTGATGTCACAGCATCATCACGCTGGCCAAAGCAAACATCAGTTTGAGGGCACCCTTAATGGCTTTGCTGCTCAAATGTCTTAAGCTGCCTGTATTCCCAGGCCACCAAATTAAATTGTTGAGTTTTCTTTGTACTGCTGCCAGTCTACATGATATTGAATTGATGAACTACTACAGCATGCCACTTTTGGTCAAGCACCCACTTGCATCAACACAGCATATGGTTAGTTTCAAATTAATGACATTTTTGTGCAAAAATGCAAAACAGCGCTTAAAATAGAGCATTTCCATTGCAGGGACTAAGGTTTTGATTATGTCACAGGGATTTTGATAAGGAGTGCTTGAGAATTTTTCAAAGAGGAACAGCATGACCTCACCCTGCTGCAGTTTTTGTCACTTCAGGAATAACTTATGCTAGACATCCAACTCATTGAAAAAACTGAAAAATCTGCCAGTTTGGCCGAGTAGTTCAAAAGGTTTAGTTTGTGTCCAGCTCGGGGGCCTTGGCCACATGAAGTTCATCTCACAGAGTAATGGGAAAAAGATTTATAGCTGTAAAGTTCCATTGGTTTTGTTTTCAAAAGTTTCAATTGAAGACAGAGGCTACACAATGTTGCTGAGATAGTTGTTGTTCTCCTGGGCAAACAACTACATCACATCAGTGGCTGCACTGGTGCAGAGTCAGAGAGAGAGTTTTCTGTTGCACCCAAAGGACACCTGTAACCTTAGCAACATCTGCATTTTTGTATGTTTTTCATTCCATTCTCAAATTAGGTAGACAAAACCAATGTTGGAAAATCTGCAAACTATTCCTTCATAAGTATTTGACTTTCAATTTTTTCATCACTGGTTTAAGAGGTCTTCCCACAGTGTAAAGGTATTTATGATTGTGGTTTAGGACAGTAATATTTGCTGTAACTACACATCTTTTTTGTAATGCAGCGTTGAGTTAACTGACCTCTCTCTGCAGGAGAAACGTATGAACAAGGCCACTGAGGTCATGATGCAGTATGTGGAAAACCTGAAGAGGACGTATGAGAAAGACCATGCAGAGCTCATGGAGTTCAAGAAGTTGGCCAATCAGAACTCAAATCGTTGCTATGGAGGATCTGTAGACACAGGAGGTGAGACTGTACCAGCAACAAATACTTCAGTTAAAAAAAGTAAATGGAACTAAGATGAAGTGATTTCAATTTCATGCCTATCTTTTACAGATGATGGCGTTCCAAGGCCTTCAAGATCAATGTCACTAACCCTCGGAAAGGCAAGAATGATTTCTAGCTCTGCAATTAGATCTTGTAATTAGGCTGTCAACTGAAAATGGACTGTTTCAAAGGTTGGGATTTCAAGTCTCTTATTTAGGAATTTGTGAAACATTCTCTGGTTCCAGTTTCACAAATTTGCATCTTTATTGTTTGTTTGTTTTTTGTTTGTTTTGTTTTTTTGTCTCTTTGAAGTGCAACAATATCTGCTGCAGTGCTTGGCGAATGCTACCATGATTACAATTCTTGTTTTTTCTGTTAGCATTAAAAATGGGTTAACAAAGTCCAACTAGTGATTACTGAGGGTCTGGAGACACAAAACAATGAAACATAATGATGGTTCTACAACATCGATAAATTCTCAGTGGTACATTTGATTGTTGTCACCTAGCTTGCCTGATGTCCTTCATATGCTCTGCAACATCTGTTTCGTGTTTTTCACAAATGGATGTCCTCTTCAGGCTCTGCCCAGGCGTAGGGTGAGCGTAGCAGTGGTGCCTAAGTTTAATCTCCTGAACATCCCGGGTCAGTCCCCAGCCACAGCCGGCCCAGGCCCCATCACAGGAGCAAACACAGGAGCAAACACAGGACCCACAGCTGGTGCTGGTCTTCCTGTCCTGGTAGGTCTTCCTGCCCTAGCAGGATATGATATGGGACAACATATTAAATATCCCCATTCACCTCAGGAACTACGAAAGGGTTCAGTGTGAGGACATTTGATTGTTCCCTTCATATTTTATTGAAGCTCAGTCTCACACTGTTCTAAATCAGTGGTTATGATGGTTAAATCCTATTTAAAGTTAAATGTGTTGGTTAGCAGAGGAGTTAGTGCGAATATACAAATATTTAATCTATGTTCTTGTTCTCAGTTTGTGTATCTGATATGCTAAATTATAGAGATGTCACTCTAGAGATGTCAAATTTGTTTTTAAAGCATTGCATTAATCTAACAGCTAAAGTTGCCAAATTCATCACACTGCATTGTTTAAGACCTTCAGTATAAAACCTCTATGATTGTGTCATTAGATGCATTCAGTGAACGTATGGTCTGCGTATCTCCATCTCCTCTCCAAGCCAAAATACCGCCTTGATAGGCAATAAACTTATTTAACTTACCAATAAAACCTCAAAGATCTGTCAGGTTAGGACAGTCCACAGAACAGTGTTGATTTGAGGCAGACGCTCAGGGTCATGGAAAGTTTAATGACTCTCGGGTTGGTGTTTTCTCTCTCCAACCTTTTCTGTTCTGTCAAAATTACTGCTGTAGCCCAAAATGGTCAAAAGAGTTGCAAATTATGACATTTCATCCACAACTTCCCCCTTCAATATCAAATAATGTAACTAAAATAAGCCATACTTCTCTGTAAAATCTACATTTTCACATAGATAGCCATGGTAAGAACTAACTGCCATGAATGAAATTTAACCAAACTTAAAAATGACAAAAAGACAAAACTTTAATTCTGCCCACCAGGGCTACAAAAGAACAAACAAGTTACCGACAGATGTTGATTTAAAATTATTTGCAGCTCAGTAAAATAGTCTCCCAGATTCAGCAATTGGTAATTCTTCTGTTGTGGCTGTGCACTGAACATAGTCTTCACATCAGCCTACTTTACAGATATAATCTCATTAAACTCACCATTTCTTTTTATGTAAAGTCAAAGGGATGTTTTAGTCTGCATTTTAACAGATGCAGAAAATAACAGCAGTCCTGTATAAGATCCTCTCACTCCAATGGTTATTTTCTTCTCACTCAAACAGAGATGTCACGCTGCCTTAGTCCAAACTGTGTTCACACATTTTGTGTCGGTTTTCTTCATTTTATTGAATATCTCTTTCATCTCCCTTTCTTTAGTATTTACTCATCAGCCATTAGATATTCATTGAGAGTTTTGAGCTCTCCAAATAAACTGTGTATGATACAAAAATTCTTTCTTTCAAAGCTATCACAAACTAGCATTTGTCCCCGGCATTGATCGAGCGACTCGGGATTAGTAACTATTGTTTGAGGGTTAGACTAATCAGAATTAAGAGTTGATAAAAATGTTAATTCTGAGAGGTAATTATGTTCTTTAATGATATTTATTGTGTTTCTCTATAGTGTGAAGGTTCTGATGTGAAAGCCAACACTCCCACGGAGGCAGTACAACAAGCAACAGAAAGGTAGGTACCATGTACATTGTGTTTTCCTCAAACACACACACAAACAAGTGCACACCCTCTCACATTCCTCAACGTACAGTATGTACACATACCATGACTTGATTTCCAAGGTCACCACACAGTCTTGGAAACAATGGGCCTGAAGCTGCAATCATTCTTATCAAAAATGTTTTGGGCTGCAGAGGGACCTTTGACTTGTTTGTCTGACTTTCAGGATGTGTAGAACAGAGCAGAGAAAGCTCCTGTGAGGTGAAACTAACCTTGAATATATATATAAAATAATAATCAAACCCTGCTGCAGCTGAACGATGTGAATTCCTGGGTCACAATCTAAACATTGGTCAAGTGTATGACAAAGTCCAGGCACAGAGCTCTAATCATAACCTGGTTATAAAGTGAGACGGAGTGGAGGGCTTAAGGATCTGAGCCTTATGTTTTGTGAGGAGACCAGAATAAAAAAAATATGCAAAGTGTCAGTTCTTTCATCCTGTACCAGCCAGGCTTGTGACGCCGTCTTTAAAGCTGCAGTTTGTCCATTAACAGACAAGGCCTTTGTGTTATGATGGAATCAGCATTGAATCAGTTTTATTACTTCTGCTGTGATTGTGATGGTGTCCAAGGCTGACTGTTCTTTCCCATCTGAAACAATGCAGTGGAAAGAGTGTGTCGGAGCAGGAAAGTGAGCCAGCCAAACCCGCCGTCAACTTAGAGGAGATCAGAGCCGAGATCAGAGCTGAACTTAAGGCAAAGATCGAGGAGGAGGCATATGACAAAGGGTGAGACACTCTACAGGTTGTTTTTCATGCATTTGATAACAAGTATACAGAGACCTATCACATCACCATTACCTAGCAGACCATTGTGTACATCCTAAGATCAAGCTGCTAAGTCAAAAGTTGTCATCTGCAGCTACCAAGAGGGACTGAAGCAGAGTAAAGTTGTCCAGGAGAAGAAATGTGAGGAGGAAAATGCTGCAGAGAAATTGTTGGACATGAAAAATAAAGATGAAGAGAGTGGAAACAAGATAAAGACAAGCAGGTAACTTCAATTTTCTGCTTCAGGGAATAGAAGTGGAGCATGTTGTACGAATTGAACTTGACGGTATAAGCAAACCTAATGACCCTAAATTATATCACACGAACCTGAGAGGCACTCACCTCAGGAAGGAAGTAGTTTTACTGCATCATGTGTGGAAATCATTTTTTTCTGCCAATAGCAACAAAAAACCTCAGCAATATTTCTACATTTCCTTGTTGTAAACTGGTGTCTAAATAGCATAGACCAAATTAGATTAATCTGTGAAGTGTGCTAACATGTCTTCATAAATTAATACATTTTCTGTCTTTGAGCTCAAATTTGATAAATCCACACAGCTTTGTATTTTCACAATGCAAGTTGATTGTTTCCACAGGAGGATGGAGGAGTTCCTCGTCCACCTTGGCCGGGTTTGTCCCAAAATCCCTGTGAGTCGGCGACTTCTCTGGATCGCACTGACGTTGTTTGTGGTGATGTGTCTGGTTATTAGTATTTTTACCTTCTTCAGCGAAAAATACAACAGACGAGAGGACACGTAAGGACAGAAGAAGTTTATATAAGATAAGATGAGACATTTGGGACAAAGTGTTCAACTAAAGAATCCCAGATGACTATAACAGAGAACACAAAGGAGATCTGTCTCTATTAGTTTACCAAATCTCCACACTCCAGCTCACTGGAATATATGACCTCAAATCTTGAGGATCAAAAGCATTTTTGGAGGTTTTTAACAAAAAATGTTGCCTTTGTCACTGTTCACAGCATTGAGTTGTGACTTTTATTTGGATTGGAAAAAGTTGCAGGTTGCTAGATACAGTGCAAAAAAGATTTTTTGTTTTGTTTTGTTTCGGGACCAAGTCTTCATTGAGTGACGCAATAAAGAAATGTATAGTTAATGACACTAATGTTTATATATAATCTCTCAGGTCAAATAGGTATTAAAATCCAATTAGAAATTTTGAAGTCCTATTTAAAGATATTACACTCAGACTGTAAAATGTGTATTTAACTTCTTTAAAAAGAGGCACATTCCAAAGTAGTTCCTCAAGTGCAATAGTTTGCAGTTTGGTTCTGGTTTGTGTCTTCAAGCACTGAGAGATTTTATTAATGTTAAAGAGCACTTTTTAGATGACTTTTTTAATCTTCTAAGCACATGTGTGCCTTTCTGTGTTGTTTGTTCGCTGTAGATTTTATGTTTTACCACTTCACCTTTGAATAAAGGTGTCTGAAACAGCTTGTTGTTGTTCTCATTGAAAAATCATTGGTGTGACCAAAGTAGATTATGTTTCGTTATGTTTCAGCAACAGATGGGTTTATCCATAGGTGAACATTTTGAAGACGCTGAAGTCATGACTGTGGTTCAAATATGGATATTCAGTAAGTCATATATTTCCTCACCTCCTTGGGGAATCATTTTGTTCTTCAGAGGCCTAAAGATAAAACCACTTTGTCCACTATCTAGTCTGGCCTCCAACCTTCTTTCTCTGCTTCTCCCTGAAATGCAGTTTTTTGTTTGTTTTTTTAAATCAACGACCAATAGAAACAATGTTAAAAGAAGCAGTGACATGGACCCGAACCAGGTGGTCTTTGCCCCAGTAGCAACTACATTTTCATTTACACAGTGTATTTCATAACAGGTAGGCTCAATATGCTTTGTATTAAGGACTGTATAACACTCACTTACTAAATCCTTATTTAAAACAAAAATTAAAACAATGGGGAAAAAAGAAGTATTGTGTTTAGTTACTAAAGTAGAGATAGTCATAATTGACCTCAGGTCCACTGATTTGTCCTGAGATAAGAACCACAACAACTAAAGGCCCCTTAACTAACACACATCTCAGTGATTAAACAGCAGAGAAACCTCAGGTCAGTCCACAGAGCAACAGCCTCTTATGATGATTTGGAGCAGACACTAAGAGTGTTGGAAAGTTCAGTGACTCCTGTTAGTGTTTGTTGTGTTTTCTTTTGCTGTTCACCTCACTTTGTTCATCTGGTAAAGAACTTGTATGAGCCTGAACTTGTTAACAAAGCTGTCAGTCAATCATCGCAGGGGCCTGCGTCATCCAATGGTGATATCACAATATCAGGATTAAGTTTTATTGCCAAATACATTTTCACATACAAGGAATTTAACATGGTGTTTTGATGCTAAACTATTTTGGTAACACTTTAGATTAGGGAACACATATTCACCATTAACTAAGTGCTTATTAACATGCACATAAGTAGCTTACTAGCTCCTAGTTAGTATTTATTAAGCATGCATTAACCCCTTATTCTACCTCGATTGCACCATGAATTCAGACTTTTCCATATATCAACTCCAAATTATTACTTATTGACCACAAATTAATGAATATGTGCTCCCTAATCTGAAGTGTTACCAAAAATGAATATGAATACATAAAGATTATAAGTTAATGAATATAGCTATACAGAAAATTAAAAAAGAAAGTAAGAAATAGAAAAACACAAATGTTAAAAGGTACAATGCAGGAGCTATGCAATTTAAAGTCAAGTTGGTGCTTGTGTTTCCCATAAAAAGAAAGAAAGAAGAAACATTACACATATTTAAATGAAGAGAAAAGTGTGCATTTATTTAGAAAATCACTACTAAGTAATAACTAGTTCATAACTGTAGTAACCAAACTTGCTGTACAAAGACCAACTTAAGTTATTACACTTATTAGATCCACTTATCCCATATAGGAAGGAGAAATATACACACCAGCTAAGAGCTCAGGTCTCAGGAGGTTAACATACGGCTGTAAATCAGCATGAAAAGAAGCAACTATAATGTCAAAGGCCATGTTTAGGAAAATGTAATTTACATATTTTTAAAATTTTCGATATTGACTCATGTCTTATCTGTTAACATGAGGGAGGCAGAGTTTATGACTTCAACTGCACAAATCAAAAGTTTACCCTGAGTATAAACTTCAGATTTTTTAAGCACAGTTGTTGTAACTTAAAATGACATGTTCCTGCTGTAATTATTTAACCCAAGACAGACTGTAGTTTGATTTAATCCAAGTGAAATTGAATGACCCCATTCACGCTCAAACCCTTTAAAGAGACAAGTCACATCTTCTTTTCCAAAGCTCCTGACTTTTTCATTCATTATTGTGTCAACACCACCCATTTACACCTTACGTTTGCTTGTTCGTCAGCACTCTCTGCGTCATTTCCTGCCAGCGGGGCTTGTGCAGAGATGTTTTTGTGGAAATGGGATGGGGTCGTGTGCCAGAGGCTCATCACAGGATACCAGAGATCATAAGCATGTTTATGGTTGAAAACTTTCCCTCGGGAGGAAGTCATTTGGACAGAGAGCCCAGAATCAGATGTCAGTGCAAATCAGCTTGAACAGCATTTAATGTATAATGTGTATTATTCTTATGAGTCTATAGTTTTATATACTACATTCATTTACTCTTAAGAGCAGTGTTACTTTTACTCAAAGTTAATAAGTGCATAAAAAAGAACAGGGTAGCAAGTTACAGTAATATTGTTCACATGCTCATAACATACACGTGCTGTCATGTCCAGCATAGGAGTGGTAGAAAATATTGCATCAGTGTAAAATTAATTACGAAGCTCTTTTCATCCCTCTTTCATAAAAAAGCACATTTGTGAGCATTCCTCTGTTAAAACTACTTCATCATTCCTAGACTCTCCTCATTTTCCGCAGACTCTCTGTAGCCGTGTCTCCTGTTGATGTCAAATGAGTTTTATCTCTCCCTCTCTCCTGGGACCTGCTGCTGAAACATATGATCTGCTCCTGATCTGACCCATTAGCAGTACTTCCCTCTTCCTTTTCCTCCTCTTTCTGGCAATGACAGAGTGCACACACCCCAGCTAACAGAATCACCTCTATTTAACCCGGGCATTTGGCTCGCAGACACATAAAGTCCTGCAGCACTCACCATCCACAGCAGTCATCTGTCTTTACTCTGACCAGCATGAATATGATCTGGCCATGTATAACGTTGTTGCTGTCAATTACTCAAGTTCTTTCCAGTCAAAAAATGGACAAAGGCCACATCAGAGGTAGGTCATTTCAACTGTTTTCCAACCTGTTATTACTTTATGTGTTAATGCATGTGGGGTGACCTAAATCTACAACTGTTGCTTATGCTGTTTCCAGCCTTCCCTGGAGCAAATCAAAGTATTGCAGGAGTATTTCAAGCCACCTACTTCAACTACCTCAACCAGCCTAAGTATGCATTCAATGCCTCTGAAGCTCGACAGCTCTGCCTGTCACTGGGTGTGATCATGGCCTCCAAAGCTGAGGTGCAGACAGCTCTCTCCAGAGGTTTAGAAACATGCAGGTAAGACCTGAACAGACTCATTCACTGAAGTCGGCTGTATCATCCAGTGAAAAGTACCTAATTGCATGTCATTCTTTCTTCATGTTTAGGTTTGGATGGATTGATGAACATCTTGCAGTCATCCCTCGCAGCAGAGCTCAATCCACCTGTGGACGAAATCAAACTGGCGTGGTGATATGGAGGGCCCCTGTTACACAAAAATTTGATGTGTTTTGCTTCAATGCATCAGGTCAGATGTTCTCCAGATGCTTTACCTCAGTTTTTTACTCAAAACAACAATTTCAGCTGTGGCAGTTAATAAAGCTAGAAAATTTGGACTTGAATCAATGTGAATAGAGGCTGTGCTAACTCTTATTGGATTGACTTTTTAATATAATCCCCTCTTTCACAAGGCAACTTTTGTAAAAACCGAATGATATAAACATACATTCATCAAATGGCATGCGCTTTGAAAAATATTTATCTAACCTCTTGTATCCTTGATTCACAGATGCAGCTATACAATTGAAGGATAACCCAAATGATAACCCTCAGTCCACCACAAAAAAAACAACCACCACTCATGCTCCTCGGTCTACCTCCTCCACTTTTTCTACCACGACTTATGAAACCTTTGAAAGAGAAGGACAACCTGTTCGGGTTGTTGGCAAGGCACAAGGCTCATCTGGAGGTATGAGGCTGGTTTTAACTTACACTTGGATTAATAAAATAGAGAAGGTGTTTTGTCATGAGTGTTAAGTTGTAATTTCAGTTCCCTTTCATGTTTTGATTTTCAGGAAAGGCGATTCTCATTATCACAACTTGTGCCCTTCTCCTTCTTGCAGTGATCATCTTTGCATACTTTACCATGTAAGAGCGTTTCTGCTAAAATACAAAATGTTTTAATACATATTTTGATGCTTGGAGCGGTGCATCAGACAGAAAAAATATATGAAGGAAAGTATAAATGCATGAAGTAAAAGAGAAGTGGCTCACTGCATGCTTCATGAACAACACTGCTGTTGCACGTTTTAGGTCAGCTTTAAGATCATAAAAGAAGAAAATCAGCTTTCTTCATTTGATCCTCTCAGAATTGAATTATGTGTCTTACTCCTTCTTGTTCACTTAATAATGATGATATTTGTGTCTTTTTCTCTTTAAATACAAAGGCAAAGGAATCCCTCAGACTTGAAGCAGCAGGAAGAGTACATTGAGACTGAAGAGTGGACATGTGTGAGGGTTATAAATGAACCAGAGACTGCTTCTCAGGGAGAGGAGAGTATAGAAGAGGATGACAGCACAAGTACAAAGAGAAACTCCATGGACAATTACTGACTTATGTTATTTTTAAGAAAAAAACATGTTTTGTTGCAGTTTTTGTGAAGAAATGTAACAGAATGGTTGGGAAACACATTTATTTTTGTCAAATGTGTTTGGGAGGACTTTCAGTCACATGATGTTATTAAATGGTGCAATTTTGCCACTAGATGGCAGTGTTTGCAAAACAATTCTTGAAAAAGACTACGGCCTATTCTTTTGTAGACTATTTTCTTTTTCCTTTAGCATTTTTTCATGTAAATCTCATATCTTTTCAACAATGCTACAAACTCTATAAGAAGGCACATGTCATTGTGAACAAAGGTATTTGCCAAGTCTTCATGAAATAACAGATACAACTTTCCAGAACTCCCTGAAACATCCTTAAAACACATCTTGATTTATCAGATTGAGTGTTAAGCATCACTCTTTCACTTGTGAATACAGAACCCGTAAAACCTCAAATTTACACCAGACCCCCATCCCACAACTGTCAGATGTGACGAATCTACTATTTCTACAGCTTCAATTTTTTTTTCCCAAAATGTTTAAAACCACACGAGAAGTCTCACTCACTCAGGAGTTTACCTGTTAGATTTATGTTGATATTAACTTTTAAACAAGGAGGAATTGCATAGCAAGCATTTATTGAACTAACATAAGTAGGTGTTTCTCATTAAATAATCCCAGTCCCTGCCTAGCACCTTTCAAAATAAAGCTTAATGGTGGTTACTAAGAGCACAGCATGCCTGATTTGGGGTCCAGTTTATTCACTCAGTAAGTCCAAGCCCTCAGACTTCACTGCATCAACAATGAAGCTGAGCTCATTGCACAGCGTCTCATGTCGATAGGCCATGCGGATCTGTGCGACATTGGTCCGACGGATATCATTTCCATCAGGTCCATCTTTCAGATAGTTCACTCCCAGAAAGTGCTTCTTATCCTGTGAACAAACAACCACACAAACAGACAGACAGGTGAGATGAATGTGGTGGAGAAGTTTTCTGGAGTGACAAAGTACATCAAGTAAGCGTGTCCCTATACCTGGTGAGACAGACCACTTTGCAGCACACTGTTCCTCGCTATTTCACACACATCACAGGTGCTGAGCTTCCACAGCTGAGCTGCTATAGCGTACTCTTCCATTAATGGTTCCTTGAATCAGGACACACAAACAATTTATATAAAGTTATACTTCTGAGAAAATGTTTTGTTTGGAAACTCCATTTCCTTGTTTACCTTGGTGTAGTGGAACTGCATGGGGTCATCAGTGGACAAGGACACACACAGGCCTTTGTGCAGAAACTCTCTGAGAGGATTTTTGGAGTACTCCAGAAACAGACTGTTGTTGCTGAGTGGAGACATGGCAATTGGTACCTGGGCCAGGTAGTACAGGTACTGCAGCACAGGGCTCTGAGATTTAAAAAAAAAGGATGTATTAGGAAATAATTACTTCTGTGTTAGACAAGCACGAGCAGTGAGCACAGAGAAAGATGTTTTGGGAAGTTGGAGCATAATGAAATGTATATTATTTGACGGTTCAGTTTTTGTGTCATCAGGGCTCCCCCTGATGGCACAAAAACTGAACTGTTAAGTAATTAACAGCCCCTACTTTCCAAAAATGAACACAACCTGATCTAGTGCAAGATCTCGTTGAACTTTGACAGCTAAATTCCAGAGCTCATACTTTAGGATTTAAAGGTATAAACAAACAGCTACATTACAGAACAAAGACTTAAATATCGTCCATCTTTCAGAGATTCAGACTGTTAAAGTCAGTGTGACTGTGAGTCTCAAAAAAAAAAGTGTGTGTGGGGGGGGGTTCTCCATGTTTTTCAATTATTATTACTGTGGTGTATTGTTTGGCCGGGACAGCATCAGAGAATCAAGTTATTGAGTTGTAGCCAGCACAATTGCAACTCTGATTCAATGACCCTTTAATTCTTTAAAATTCTTCAGAGGGTTTCTCAATTACCAACACTTGTCACTTCAAAAACATGGCAACATATAGTCCTGTCAATAGTGTGTGGTACCTTTTTCAGGTTAAGTCCATGTGAGATGTTGTCAGAGGTCAGAAAGGCAGAGACCAGATGTGTGATTGATCCAGCTTCTCCACAGTGGGGACGAAACTGAAAAGTACTCAGGCCACGTTCTCTACAGGGGACACAAAAAGAAAAAATTAAAGCCAATAAATACAACAAATTAAAAAATTTCTGTATACACTTTTGGTCATTGAAAAAACTGTTAATGTTTCAAAATGGAAGAACAGCTCTGGATCTTACTTTCTGAGGTTGTTGAGAACCATGATGTTGGCATACATATGGAAGACGTAGTAGCTGTAAGGAGGGTTGTCGGCCGTAGTCCACTGCTCTGGTTTTGGGCTCCTGAAGGAGAACATGTGGTCGCTGTGTTTGGACTCGTCATCCACACTGTCAAAGCCAGACACCTATCACCACACACAGACACATCATGAGCTGCTCATGTAATGACATTTTTGTTAATGAAATTAAAACAAAATTTTATCATTCATGCCCTAAACTGATTTGATCTTTAATTGAAATTATGTTTTATCAAATTCACAATAGATTAGCATGTTTTAGCAAATGTAAACAGAGTTAAATAAAGGTTAGCAACTCAACTTGAGGAAATTCACATTTTTCAGTAAACTTACACAATATTTGCAGTTATAGTTTATCTATTAAATTTACCTTGGATGCACAATGTTATATTTTGTTATGCTTTGTTTAAGTTTGATGAAAACACAAAAAAGAATTCTTACATATTTTAGGAAGACATGAAGCTCTTTGTGCTTCTGGGGGTTCACAGTGGCCTCAAACAGAGGCATGAAAATGTTCTCTAGCATGTTGGCAAAACTGTGTACCAGCTTCTTGGACTTGAAAATGTCACTGAAACACATAAGATACAGTTGTTTGTCTTATGACTTTCAGCGATTCTGCTCTTTAGGAAAACATAAAAGTGAGGTTTTGTTTTTTGGGGCTGTTGGACTTACTATATCCGGGGCACCTGAATGATCCACCTCATATTGGGAGAGTAAACTTTCTGGTGAATAAACCACTTGGACAGACTGTCCCATTCCTCAGGAGAGCGTCCGTAAATGGAGAGACGAGGCTCCGCGTGCTGGTACTTACTTTCCTCCAGGTCATGAGCCACTTCCTGTGAAAAATAAGACATACTAAGCGTTCACCTATATCTGGGTCTCTTCTGACTTATAAAATATTATCAAATGGTACGTTACCTTGATGATGCTGGCAAAATACTCTCCATTAATGAGGTTGTCTGTTTTTAGGAAGATTTCTCTGAGCTCACTGGCACCCACTGGGTTATACTTGGAGTTGAACTTGTCAAACCTGTGGAAGGTTTGTCTACCCTGTAGAAAACCAGAGTTGTCAATCTTGAAAATTTTTTTTTAATGATTTATCCAAAAAACAATGCTAATTTTTGGCCGAACTTACAGCATGTACATCCAGAGAGTCCACAGTGAGGTCATAGGGGTCCTTGTTCAGGCTGTGGAAAACCTGCTTCAAGGTCATCTTTTGCCCCACCTTCTCCAACACCACACGGTTAGCATCGGTCTCATATGTTTTCTGAATGAAGGTCAGCAGGTGTTTCTGAGACATGCAGGCAGCTGCATGAATATGTGTGTCCACCTGAGAGACAGAAAACATGTTTGAGTAGCATTAACAAGATAAATTAAATATTTAGTTTTTACAAATACTGACACTGAATGTGTTAACTACAATATATTTAAGTAGATAGGCTGTAAGGTAATGTTTGATTAAAAAAAGAGCTGAAGACATGCAAGACTGAAATCTAACCTTTCGAACATTGTAGAAATCTCTGTGAGGAACACTTTTCAGTTCTTTTAGCTCGGCCATCTCGTTGAGCATCTCATGGAGATAAAACTTTGAGCTCAAGAAGTTCAGACGTCTGTGGCAGTAGGTCTTACTACAACAAAAGCAAAACTCAGTTTTCATTAAAATTGACCATGTATCTACACTGCAGCTATTTACTCCATACAGCATTTATGTGTTTTAATGCCACAGCTCTGAGCTCTGGTTTGGTGGGTCAGACAATCTGACAAATGACAAGTTATTATTCAAGTGCCTCAGCATCAAGCCATTGCTAACTAACAGATAGACTAACTGTGAAGTGAGCAAACTTCTTTTTGGGCCCAGCCCTTGACTCATTCAATGAACTACTCTGACATGAACAATGAGTTTTGTCTATTCAGTTGCTGCTCATCGAAGAATAGTTGACAACAAAATAATCAAGATTTTTGGAAATTATGTGTTCCAAAACCCTGGAAAACACCTATTAAATTCTATCTACACTTCAGCAGCGCTTTAAGAGTGATCACGGGAATATGGGTGCTGCAGTGATTGGAAAACATAACTGAAAGTTACTACTTACACAATCAGGGCTGTTTATTCAACCAGCATTAATGATGTGACTTTTTGTTTTGGCAACTTACGTGGGTCCATCTGCAATCATTGCCAGTACATGGCTGAGATCTATCGCAAAGGTCTCTAAGTCTGGGTAAGGAAGGTCATGCGGTTTGTTTCCTCTCAGTGCCTCAGCACTATCATAGATGTACACAATCCCATCCTTCATCTTCAGCTCGTAGTTCAAGTTCTCAGGGATGTTCTCCATGCTGTACGGATCCTCCCCTTCTTTTGGTTGTTGGCTCATATCTGAAAAGCAAAACATTTTTCTGTTACTGTCACATAAAAATTGATAAAGATTGCAGGGTACAGCTTTTTAAATCGTGGAATGCAAACCTGGAATAACCTCATCATCTTCGCTCCATCTTGAGTTCTCAGCACTGCGGAGGTATTGAGCTGTGGTTCTGCAAAATCTGTGATAGGCTAACCTTGAGTATTTCTCACGAATAAGAAGAGCTTTATACAGACTTTTGGCTGCCTGTTCATAGTCTTCCACAGTGACCTGAAAGAGAAATTCACATGACATTTCAATATTTCTTATGAACTGTTGTTTCCCAGTAGTTGAGTTCAAATCTGCCATGATTTTTAGCACATTTTGGAAACAAAAGTTATCAAACAGGTCACAAAGTTTAATCCAAAAAAGGATTTATTTCTCTGTGAACTAAAATTAAAAGCTCAGAAAATTTGTGGCCCTTTACTGAGTCTTCATTGTACAAGTACTTTCTTTTGCATACATGTCCTTGGCAGAGACCTTTACTGATGCATTTATTGTTCATGAAGTCTAACGACCCTGGTAAAAAGGAAGATTTGCCTCTCGTTTATTTATTCATGGCTGTAGCTGATAATTGTACTTACTCCAGCACAGTAATCCCCACTAATAGTGACCCTCTGGTAGTCTGGGCAGCTCTCTGACACTGGAGGGAATATGGAGCTGGGGGAGATGAACGGTGACACTGATCGTGCCCAGTCTGTATTCAGAGGGAACTGCAGGGACATCGACTGGGAACGAATGATCCTCAAGCTTTGCCTCCTGCAAAACCAGTAGTGTTGTTACAAAAAAATATCTGATTACATGGTAGCACATATACTTTTCCTGTAAATGTTGTAACAATGTTTGTGAAGGTCTTAAGCAGCATGTACCTCTTAGTGGTCTCCTCTGACTGCTGCTCTGCCAGCTCCTTGAGCAGCTCATGTTCCTTGGCTTGCTGGAGCCCGATCGGGCAGTCCTCTGGCACAGTGAACATGGATAAGGCATCCTTGTTTTCTTCCTCCTTAAGCGCTGAGGCATAAACTTTCTCTGCTTGCAGTTGTGTCTCCTGTTCTCTCTCACTCAGTGTTACCTTTGGGAACTGTCGAGGCATGTCTGCAAGAAGGTAGAGGAAAGAATAGGGTGGCACGGGTGTACAGCTGAGGCAAATGAAAGGCTTGAACCTTTGTCAGGAGAACTTAACTTGCTATGACCAGTCTTTATGTTTTGAAAACAAACTTATCAGCCCATGTCAGGGTTTGGTTGTGTGATATTCAAGCACTACGTGCTACACGGTACCACCACCTGCAAAGCTTGGGTGGAGCATTTATGTTGGTTTGAACTACATTGAATTTGTTCATGTGGGATCACTTTCAACAAATGAGACATTTTATGCAGTTATTTATACCCCAACATTAACTTACACAACCTAGCCCTTGATCTAATAGTCTCAGTTTTGGCAAGCAGAGTTGGTTTTGTTTTAGTTTCCTTTACAATAAGAATTTGGTGTTTACCCCCATTTTTCTTCTTTGTTTCTTTTTATTTAAGAATTGTTTCCAATGAAAACAAATTTTGTGTGTTGACTAAAGACAGCAGGGAAATAGTTACCAAAATCAAACTTATAAGTTTCATATGACAAATATAAGAGCGGGGCTGACCTCCATTCACTCATGGATTAACATTTTAATCACTCTATGCAACAAGTCTCCAAAGTTACCTGTATTCATGACACCTTTGTGGAGTTTCAAGTCCTCTCAAGGATGGTGAGGAAAATGATCTTCTCTACAACTTAATCTTGAGCTACTGCATCTGTTTACAGTCCTTCACCCTGTAATAGACCAAGAGCCACGATAAACAGACAATTGTCCATTTCTGCAGGTATTACCTGCGTGAATCAACAGTGCCTTGTTGTTATCTTTAACAGACCATGTACATTCTGGACACTGTAATATGATAAGTGCCAGTTTCCCCCTCTGCCAGGGTGCTTACGGGAATCTTATCACTCCAGACACAACAAAAAGCTCTGTGTCTCAAGGCTGATGTGGAGGTTTAAGCCACCACAAGTCAACATTGAAATAATAGGCTCGGAAAGTGGTGTGCAATAGATAATGGCCTCATCAATTATTTACACCAATTATTTACTCTAATGTTAACAGTGAAAAAAGAACTACACTTTTCTTACATAGATATAGTAAAATGTGCTTTAATCTTTACAGAAAAGAACAAAGCAGGCACAAGAAGCAAAGTAGACCTATACGGGCGAGTGCTTGTGTTGTACTGTTCTTTGGGAAAAAAGTGCCAGGCAAATGAAATTGTAGAATTGTTAAGTTCAGTTTAGTTTTCTATTCACTAAACCCAGTCATTGAATGTTTTTGATCATTGAGTCAAAAGTATCCAGAGTCAGGACTCACATCCTATCTTAGTCTTACTGGTTTTAGCCTCCCTTCAGCTTTCTGTCTCCTATGTCAGCAGGTGTGTAATGACGCCGAAGAGAGCCTAAAGCTCACTATTATTCACCCCTACAGCCATACTGCACTTTTTTTCGTAAGTGTTTCACATCATTTTTCTTTTTCTTACCTTCAGTGCTGCTCATATCCATGGTTGTTGTCAGATTCATTGCTAACTTAGGTCTGCATCTACCTTGGTCGGTCAGTCAGGCTATGATTGGAGGGAGACACACCAACAGATTTGTTCCCCTGACTGCTCTCTCTATTTTGAGGAGCCAGTGTCACCATGTTGACAAAGCATCTAATCCTCCAAAGCCTGGCCATCAACAATGAGAAAGCCACATTCAGAGGAAACATTGTATTCTGTTTAGTATTTATCTCTTTCTTTGTGTCTCTCCCAGGTCCAGGGACTGTGTGGACTTTCAAGCTCACATCAAGTATAAACACTGATGGTCTCCTTACTACTTCTTTGGCCAAGTGGAGTGACAAGCAGGTGGTTGGAGTGGTTTTCCTTTGTTAATCATGGAGTAAATATAGTCTTTCTATGAACAAAATTGGGCTACCTCACGCACTATGACTTTGATTTCTGTTTACAACATAAAGTAAGGCCTTCATTTTTGTCTGTGTGCGTACATGCTGTTACTGTGAATTATAACCAAGCAAAGAGACAAATACTACATATAATCAGAGCACACTCCTCTTGCAGTTTCCTCCATAGAACAATACCTGTTACCTCATGATGTTGGAGCTGTTTAACCAATAAGATAAACAAAGGCCTTACCCTACTCTCACCAATCCTGCAGATAATAGATAGACAAACCCAGGAGCTGTGAGCAAATTTTACATGCAGCAGTTTCACTGAAGCAGCCTTGAATAAAACAACTATTGTAACAACTCTTATAAATTTGTTTTGAATCAGAATGTTGTGACGACTGTTTTGATTTCAAATTTCCAACATAGCTACTCATTGCAAACAAAAAAGAAAAAAAAAGGTGAAAAAGACATTGATAACACTGATGCTGCAATATGAATTGAGTGATTTATTTTTCATCATTGATCTATAGCCTACATCAAGAGGCATAGACTTCTGCTAATGTCCTAAAATTGCAAATCAGTAGAAGACTTCGATTCTCAAAATAAGACCAGATAAAGACAGCAGGATATGGTAAATGGCTCTGAGATGGGACTGTGAGTAACGGCTTGAGAAGCCTCTGTGGGACAAACACACTGGAAGGGAAATGTTAATACCCAAAAATTTGCTAACGTAGGATGATTGTGATCTAAAATAAAAACCAGATGTCTCTTGAATACCGCATCATCACTCCAGGGTGGTTATACAATCCTTGATTGATAAAAATAGCTATCTTTTCTATATAGAGTACTTCCCTCGGCACTGAAAACAAAGCAGAAAAATATATTTCAGTCAGCATCACTGGAGCCTCTGTTGAATTGGTCAGAGTGTCTGCTTTAGGAAACAGCAGATCGGATGGCTTGAATAGCTCTCCATAAAGCACTATTAGACACTAATGTGCAGATATTTTAATGGTGCTCACTCTGGATGTGCTGATGTGGGTGTGTTTGTGAGTCTGCTGCTAAATGTGCTGTAAATGTGGAAAATGGAGTTGCCTATATATCATCTCTGCAGTTACTTTGGAGAATAAGCATCATCATTTATCATTTCCCATTCAGTGTGTGAATCCCACAGGGGGCTCCTCAAGCCATTACTCCAGCACTCACAGTCCCATCTCAGAGCAGCCCACCATATCCTGCTCTCTTTATCTTGTCTCTTTTTTTTAGCCTGTTCTCATACACTTCACTGCTTTTATTGGCTGAGCCCCCCCCCAAGATGGCTGTCCCTGTCAAAGTCATATCTGAGGGAGAGGTCAACAAGACAAGAGAGGGCTATTTAAGTTACATGGAGAAAGGAACAAGAGGAAGAAAATAAAGCAAAAAAACTCACTCTTTCCCAAGCAAGGACTTGACTTCTGCTTTCTAAGGGGCGAGTCTCCTCTTCTCATCTTACCCAGTGGCCTGGCCTGAAGAGGGGGGAAGATAAACTGAGAGAAGTGTACTCATTTGTGAATGAAAAGCATCCTCCTTCAGATTTTCTCCAATGCATGTCAGATGCATTTTGAGTAAGCCTGAAAGTGTTAGTCAGGGTTTAGATGAAAGGGTTTGGGTATGAATACATATAAACCACATGCACCTGTCAGGCAGTGTATTAAAACTATGCAGTACAATGCCATGCATTTAGAATAGTCTTTTTTTTATCACAAAGGTATGCAAAAAGGAAACAAACACTCACCTACCAATCCTTTTAAATCTGTGGAACGTGAATAAACTGTGCACAAGTTCCTTCAGGGAAACATCACAGTCATTGCTGTACTCCTGTTGTGGCTGTGTGGTGAATGATATCACATCCACAGCCCTGCAGTGCACATCACTTCATCCTTAACTCCTTCACTGCCACTGTGGGCTGCAAAGACATCCATCCAAAGAGTGTTGGATGTAGAACGTCATTTGATTGTTTATCTACTTTCTCAAGGTAGTGCTTCAAGAAAAAATGTTTCTACATATAAAATCTTAATGTTTCTCCTGAATTTCACACCTTTTGTACAGAATAATGCTGTCCTCTGGTGGATGATTTGCTTCAATGCAGGATATGAACAGAAAAGTCAGTAACAGCAAGACAATAATGCCCTTTTGATGTATTAAAAACTGCATTTGAGATGATATAACATGGTTTCTTTAAGATTAACTCAGCTTTGACTCTGATCTCACTTCAGTGTCATTAATATAGTTAATCAGCTGAATAAAAAGATCACAGAACATTCACCTGGATTGACGTCATCAGTCTGCGTCATGAGAGTAAGTGTCTCTCTAAATTAATTCATTTATTTATTTATTTTTGTAAGGAAAAAAACTGCCTTTTCCACAATCAACAACAACTTGTGAGGTGTTTGGAACAGCCAGGGCACATTATCTGATTCTTGTTTAGAGAACAGTTAGCACTCTTGCAGTGCAACGTCTAATTGGACTGAACTCTTCACACAAAGGACCCAGATTTACTGCTTTGACCATAAGCAGCAGGGGCCCCACGTTCCCTGATTTAGCCTGACAGTGTTTGAGATTATGAAGCTAATCCTCTCAGCTCAGGCTATCAGTGTACTTGTAGAGCTGGCAGTAGAAGTCTGATTCTCAGTCCTGGGCCTGTATCATTTTGATTGACAGAGGTATGCCAGATTGAAAATGCGTCTAGTGTTTGCTGCTCCAATCCTCTGCTCATCGATAAAATACTGAATAATGTATCCCTAACCCTGTAAGCCCCAGCATTGTGATATTACAACATCAGATTTCAGATATTTAGATATATGTAAAATGAAAACCACAATTGTTTTTTTTCTGTATATACACGTACAAAAAAATATTTGGATTGTTAGTGGGTCCTAGTGTTTAAGCCTGCAGTGCTGTTGATTGGTAACTGTTTATAGAGCCGACCATCAGGCCACAAACTTGGACAACCTGCACACTTTTCTTCCAAATTTGGGTCTTACTGGGCTAAGCAGGACCACAAACAGTGTAAATATGGGGCTTTGATAGTACTGCTGCTTTTCCAGCTTTTGTTTTGACACAATTTGGCAGACACAGTAAAATAGGGACAGCCTCATAGAGATAATATATCAAAAAATTATATTTTGAACATGTTTTCACTTGTCTAAAAATAGAAATTTAAAGACGTCTCATGGTATTAAGCACCTATAATACTCTAAATCCTAAAGGAAGTAGTTTTTCTTTTTTTTTTTTCCAGCTGACCTACACTGCTCTGTTTCTTGATGACATACGTCAGCAGATGATTGGCTTACTGTAGCAGTGACATCCTCACACAGTAGTACACTTAGTGGACAAGATCTAGAGCTATTCAGTCTATTCTTAGAGTGAACTTTGCTGAGAAACAGAACAGACCGCTGTTATTTTTGTTTGTGTTTGCGTGTACTATGTGTGGTTTGAAAATTTACTCACCTCAAAATATTCTTGATTACATTCAATGCAATCAACTGTCAACCACTAGATGGCATATTTACTTTCCAAAGTTTCTGAAAATATTGATTGTCACATTTCATTAAGTCTCTTGCTGGGCAGGTCATGTGTAACTCATGTTTCTGCTGTAAAATTTGCCTCTTTACTGTGCTCTTGGAACAAACAGACTAAAACAAATGTGAAAAAATCTTGAATATCTCATTTTGGATATGTCATCGTATACTCTATTGGTAATGATAGCTTAACACATCCTATCCCTTCCATTTTGGGCAAAGAGTTAAATGCCTGTAGATTTGAAATAATTGCACAGGAGAAAAGTGCTCAACTTCTATTTCCTCGGCTTGACCCTATCCCCATCAGTCAAGTGACGCATGACATGCACCTTCTCTGCTTTGTATTTCCAGTCAGCTGACATCAAAGATACGAACAGATGTGTGAGAAATATGCACAAACAGGTTCTGAAACTGTTGGGTTTTTTTTTTTTTTTTTTTTTTTTTTTTTAATCAAGGATGTGTCTTGTGGTTTAGTCTGCATTAGCCTCAATGAACTGCATTAAATGATGACAAAAACAAGCAAAGATTAGGTATTATTCATAAAATTAAGTTTAAAAGTGATGTAGTTCTTTACCAAAACAACAATGTAATATAATGTTACATTAATTTACTCAGTTCTTCACTTTTGTATATATTTTTGATGATAAAAAATTACATAGTATTACTCAGATAGTATCACTAGATGGCAACAGAGAACATATAATGTTCATTCTCACACTGTGTCTGCATGAACAATTCATAATTACGCTAGAAAATATTGCAATGCTGGCCCTTTTCAATGGATTAAAGAAAAGAGAGACAGACCCCAGACAGTATTTCATCACTTCACAGTTATTTTCAACCTTTTAAACTAATATTAAATGCCTCAAAAATATGAAAGCCAATTCTTTTTTTTTCCAGTCAAGGGCTTATTTTTCATTTCCTGTGTGATTTCAACAAGAACTGTTGATGAAAAACAGGGTGTAAATCCAGTTAGTGCCTGCAGGGGTTCATTTCTGACTTTGCAATAGAAATGGGGTACAAAGAAGGTTGTCATATGGTCCATCAATCTCTGTCTTGATCAGCCCACATTTTCTGGAGTGTACATAATGCATATAATGTCACAATGATATCAATAAACGGGAAGAACGAAGGGAAATAAAACCAAAAGAGGAATCTATACTCTTCTTTTCTCTCTTAAAGTGGACTGAACTCCCCAAAATGTAAAAAAAGAAAAAGAAAATAGGTGATAATGTGTAAAGGAGAGCAAGCTGCAGCCTTTCAGTGTTGATCAGTCTCAGGGGGTCTGCCAGAATGTGAAGGTCATTATCAGTGCCTCGCTGGAGCCATTTTGTGTATGTGTGAGTGTGTGTCTGCCTGTATGTATCCATCTGTGTCTATGTGTGCGTGTGTGTGTGTGTGTGTGTGTGTGAATGATCTTCTCGCAGGAATGTTTGGCCTGAACCCCCTGCATTGGCCTTCTCGTGTCCCAACCGTCTTGCATTGAACCCAGATGGAGCTAAAGCCTCAGCCTCTTCTGGTGGCTTTAGGGCTGCTATGTGGTGTTGGCTGAGCCTACAAATATGAGCTGAACCAAGCAGGAATGCGCCTGGCACCCTGTCTGCCCTTTTTTTCCTTGGGTTTGGGGGGGGTGTCATAACTATGGGAATGCAGTGAGAGACGGGGGGGCTCTAATGAGACCCTGTAATCACTTAACAGAGTCCAGGTGCTGTGTGTCTTGCTTTGGGAGCGTGCTCCAGACAATAGAACGCTGCATTCAATTTACAAGAGTCAGGAGTGAAGGAGGTCTGGACAAGGTCTTGATTTTGTATGCAAAATGTTTATTGAATGACAATGTAATTGCTTTGACACAAATAAAATAGCACATTTAAAAAATATATAATATACCTATAAAACAGATATCCTATTACCACAGTTTGCAAAAGAATAATGACAAATAGCTACAATGCCCATATATAATTCTTCCTGTACAAAAATAGTTCTATCTGCATAAGTACTTAGGTGTAACTTTATATAATATTTAAATAGAGGAATTCATATATACATATACTTGTGATAAAACACAAATATAGATTGCACATGGTTTTTATACATTAAAAAAATGATTTCAAGTATTTTTCAATCCATTTTGGATTGGCACATATATCACAGAATCTAAGGCATTTCCCTTATACAGTGTCCAAAACTTTATATAACTCCTCAACCCATGTTCCTAGTGGTATTGCAATGAAGATGTCTTTTCCTGATGATTCATTTGACTTTCAGTCCACATGGAAAAGTGCATACAATTACTGACAGTTTGGAACATGGTGGTGTAATCCTTGGAGGATAGCACTTATCAAAGTTCTGGCCTTGAGGAAGAAATGTGTTAAGTCCCAGAATGTAAGAGAGTTCCTTCTTCAAGCCAGAGGATGTGTCCACTTTGCCAGGTATGACCACTCTGCTTTGCTCCCAGAGAGTAACACCTGCACTTTGCTCCAAGCCATGCCATCCAGTGTCTGTAAGCCAGCTGCTGGTTTCTGTCCATCTCTGAGCTGCAGCCTTCACAGAAACTCAATGCAGCCACTCTTGCACTGACTCAGTCCTCCTGCCTGGAAAAGACATGCTGGAGAAAAACTTGGCAAGAGTCTGAGGCATTTCGAGAATTTTTCAGGACAGAACAGTGAGGATGCAAACTCCCTCGCTTTTGTTCCCGACTACTCTTGTACAAAGTCCCGCTCATGTCCGTCTGAGGAGAGCCTCCAGCTTGTGAACTTGTGAGTCAGTTATGCTCCACACGGGCCTCAGCCTGCCCTGCTCCAGCCTCAGTGTGACTCTGGTGGTGGGAAGAGATCGACGCCTCCTGCCGTATCCCTGTGGGCTGATCTTGTCTATAGGAGCACTGCCGATCTTCATCTTGTTGTTGAGCTGGTGGAGACGGTGTGCCAGGTCATGCACTGTGCAAGTGCCCAGTGAGCAGCCTTGTCTCCTGGACTGGTTGGCTGAGTTTTTAGACCTCTTGGTTCGGACATTGATGTCAGTGCTGAACAACCAAAAGAGAGGAACTGATTAGAAATCAGTGCTGAATGAGTATTCATTTTCCAAATAAAGTCAAACATTAGAAACAGTTTGTACAGTCTGAGGATTCTGTGGTTCATGTCTTACCTGGAATGTGGCAGCAAAGTATCCCTGATATCTTCTGGTCTAACTACGTGCTCAGACTCTGCTATCCTCTGTACTGATACACTGTCAAGATCCCGTCTCAGTCTCCTCCCGAGCCATATGCTTAGTCTGGAAGAGGAGAGAAAAAATGCCATTAGCCTTAGAAAGATATCTACAAAACAGGTGATTGCTGTCAAAGTCTTGACAGACTGTCTCATCACAGTTATTTCAGAAATTTTATGAATAACTTACCTCTTTTTAGACTCTGGATTCACTTCAAGTTCCAGGCAGTGTCCTACTGTCACCAGCAGACAGCCATAGAGGAAGGACTGGAAGATGAATTTCATTTTGACTCCTGTTGAGGGAGGACAGAATATTGGTTAACTTATTAATTCATGCTTCAAAGAAATGTTTTACAGTTTGATTGCATGTGAAGCTACCACACGAGAAGCCATGCATGTATTGCTTACACTAAAGTCCAAAAGCCAAGTTATTTGCACTTATCATTCATTTATTTAAAATGTTAAGCTAAGGTCAGATTTTGCTCGGTTAAGTAAACCTACAACCATGCTTTGGGCCCCCAGCCAATAACGCCAAGGACAGTCTACCAAGAGAGGGTCCAAAATAGGCTGAGCTTTCAAGTCAAATAAACTTCAAATGCTGTCTAACTCAAGTCATCTGTACAAAATCATTGAAAGATAAATGTAGCTTCTAAACTATTTATGATGTTCTACCTGTCTGAGATGCTTCACACCTTGGAGGCAATTCCTGAACAGACGCACGCTAAGAGCTGAACTGCTTATATAACCAGACAGATAACCTGTCCTTGCCTCTACACTTGTGCCCTGACCTCAAAAAAGCAAGGATAAAGCCATCAGCAGGGAACAGAGCAACTATCTGCCTCAGAATGACATGCACATACCTGGTATGATCGTTCAGTTCGGCTGGATAAAAAGGTTCTTCTTGTAGTAATAGAAGTGTACTCCACAGGTTTCTTGAATTTGCCCCTGGCTCTCTGTAAGGCAGCTGTGTCACTCTGCTAATAGCTCGTACACACCAGGCAGCCTGCCTTTATACTTGAGGTGGGAGGGGCTCTCATTGACTGACACACACACGGGCTCTCATCCTTTTCCCCCACCCCATCCGGAGCTATGCCTCAGCTTGTTTAGTGCAACAATGAAAGAAGGTAAAAAGAATTGAAATTTGAAAAAAAATTAATGAATTAATAACAGTAAAGAGGAAGTTGCTTTCATGGCCATAGTTAGAGAACAGAGCAACATGTGTGTCCTGTTTCCTCATAATCACTGAGACAAATCCTGAACTCTTCAACAGCTCAGTAAAAATAACAAAGTTCTCTTTTAAATAAAGGTTGTTGGGTTAAGTTATGTGTATACAAGGTAAAACAATCGATACTCATTAGTTATGTAAGTCACCAACTGCCCCACTAAGAGGACAGCGTGTTCATCTCAGCTCACTGCTCTCTAAAGTGGTCTGGATAATCACAAAAACAGGGTTTAAACATTTATCTAACTGTCTGTGAATTGTAAGGTCAGTAAGATATATTTTTTGTTGATTTTCCTCTCATTCCAACTGCATAAATGTACAATCATGATGAGAAATGTGTCCACAGTTGTTTTTCAGGGCACTCCCTGGCTCAGTGAAGTTCCATGTCAGCTTTGAGTGCACAACATGATGAATTTCAGACGAGGAATTAGAGACAAGCATTGAGTAACTGATTAAATATAGCAAGTTTCACCAGCTGTAAACACAATAAACTCTGTTTGTTCAAGACAAATATTTGAATCACCATGCACTTTATTTTGATGTTTGGATAAATGTTAAATGGAATTTTACAATTATCTAAAAATGAATCCATCAGTCTGAAAAAATGTACTTGAACAACAATCTATGACGATAGAACAATATTGGCTTGGACATTTTCTCAAATAATTCTGCTGGATTTTTTCTTTAGTGTCTTGGTTGGTAAGTAATTTGACTTTATTTTTGTCTGGGGAATTTAAACACATGAGTATATTGGGAGATAATAGAAGAGCCATCAAGTCTGCTGGGGAGGATACCACCACTCACATTGCTTAACTTTGTGAGATACAGAACAGTGAGTTACTCTTTACCTGATTTCATCTTCTGTTACGTGGCCACATATGTTCATGTGTGCCTGTATATTAAATAAGTGAAGCAACACATAACAAAAGATGTTTCAAATCAGTGTCCTGAAAAATATTCAGTTAAGTCCAAACACTTGTGTCAGAGGGGTTCATGAGGCAGATGTGGCAAACACACACGCAAACCTTTCAGAAAAAACTCATTTGTTAGGTAACTTTTGAACTGCTTTTAACCACAGCTATTGTTTGGTCTGAAGTATCTCTGCATAATGCAGGAGCAATTGTTGAACATGAGGTGATCATCTTAACCATCTAAACTCAAACTCTGTGTAATTCATAAAAAGGTGAGATCAGACACCCTATACCACAATCTGAAATGACCAATAGAAAAAAGAAAAAAAAAACAAGAAAAAACATTAGGTTTTAAAATCTTCTAAATTCCACCACAGGAATTTCTGAAATGTGTAAATCAATGAGTTTAATAGAGAAGGTCTGAAACTGCTTTCAGTTTTCATTTACTCCAGTTTGGAAGATGGGGGTGGATAGTCCCCTAGGCTCAATAAACATCCGTTTTTTGAGTTAACATTTGACATTCCTCTGCAGCATATCAGCCTCTTATAATTCATATCTTATTGCTTTTAGTCCCTGACACAGAGTTTATTTATATCTCATGTGACCTCGTTCCACGCATTGTGTCATATTTAAAAAACTTCCCCAGAAAATACATAAATGTCAAACACATGTGCAGCAAACAGCAAACGTTTTGTAAGCACTTTGTAATGATAATTGCCTCCGGCAGACAAGTAATCTCCTTAGCAGAGTTTACAACAGGAGATTGTGCAATCAGGACAACAAAATTCTGCCGTTGCTTTTTGGCTCCTTATATAGAAATCTTTTGCTTGTCCTTCATAGAGTTCCTGTCATGAGATGAGTGACATTTTTTGTGCGACCTTACAGTACAGGTTACGGTTGAGCAGGTATGGTTGGCAGGAAACCTAAGCAGCTAGCGTCACATGTGCCAGGAAAAGAAGGGTGTCAACCCCAGAAGCACAAATTTGAGCTATGATTCACGATAGTGATAATAATAACAAGGTCATTTTGTACCTGTAGACGTTTGTAAACTGGAAAAGTGTTTTGTTTTATGTTCTTTGATTTCCAATCATTCTTGTCATAGCGAGCACATTATTCTGTTGTGGTTTGGCACCAGTTCAGCTATTTTACTACCTTTGACTACTACTTCTCTCTCTCTTTTTTTTACATGCAAACAAACAAAGATAGAGGGAGAGGGAGAAGAGCGATAGAGGGAAAGAGGGAGAGAGTGCAAAGACAGAGGAGGATCAAATGGAAATTGCTTGCTGTGTTCCCGTTGTTGTTGACAATGCTGTGCTTTGTATGGTTCTCTCTCTCACACGTGATCTGTAGCACTGATTTCCATGTACTCTTCCCTTATGATAGAATTTCCTTTTAACATATTCATTTTTTTCAGTCCCCACACGCCACCACAATGTCTCTCGAATAGCAATCTAAAACACATCTTTTGACTAAATAGATTGACTGTCCAACAAAAAATGTTTGATACAACTCAAAGCATTTACCTTTTTGTTGGTGCACTGAACGATATTGAAGCACTAAGTAAAACTGGGTTGGACAAAAAGATGTGAGTCAGTGGGGTAACCCCAGTGAAATTAAAGTGTTGCAATCAAAGCAGATTTTCTATGTGAGGCAAACTATGTATTTTTTTTTTCAAACATGAGGCTTTAGGATGTAAATTAAGTATTTCTGGCACACAAACAGATGTATCCCTGTAGGCCTATTTTTGTAAACCCCCTAAAAAGATGTCTTCCCCCATAAAATACAGTTGAAATGTTTAATCTTGTCATTGTTTTCATGCATATTTCTGCAAATGTACATTGTATAGCCTGTTCTGGGAGGCAGGTGTTTTCACCAAGCAGTTAATGATTCCCACTACCTCAACCAAAACTCCCAGAAAGTCTCAAGGAAATCTCCAAAATAAGTAGTAACTTACCTTTAAGTGCATTTTATAGTGGCTGTGAGGAGAATCCTGAAGTGGGTTGCAGCAACTCTGTGAGTCAGAGGATTTGCACAAACTGGCATGATGTATTGGTTTTGAAAGTGGAAGTGAAAGTGAATGGGGATCAGATCTTTTGAACATTTTTATCGGATACAACAGGACGAGGTAATGTAGATATTAACTGATGGTTCATGTGGGTTGGAATGAACAATAACCCAAACATCTTGGTCCGTATTATAGCTTCCAGCCCATGTTTTAATCTCTCGCACGTGTTTTAGCCTTTGGCCTGTGCTCTATCACTTTCCAGTTTAGCTTTTTTTCTGCTCTTCTGTCTCTTTTCTGTCAGACAGTCTAGCTCAAGTGTCCACCATTGCTCCTAAATAAATCAGAAATTGTTTTTAGCAGAGAAAAGCACAGATCTCTCCTCTGACTGCTAAACATCATGAGCTGGCACTTTGGTCAATCTGGTTCAGTTCAACCCAATCTAGAAGCTGGGAGCAGCATTCAGAAATGACCTACTTTGGTGCTGATAACCTCATTTCAAATTGGGGGTTATGATCAGGCATATATGAGACTTTCTCAAGATCACTCAAAAACTCCTCACAGTCCCTTAACCACCAGTTTTGTCAGCTGTTTTCCTGCTGTGATTCACACCTTATTTCCCTAAAGTTATAGCAAAGCGCAGAAATATACTGGTGATGCGTTTTTTTTATATAAATAGGGCACTGACCCTCAGATGAGCTCCAAACGTGGACTATCTGGAGCTACATAGAGCTGTATTTGTAAACTCCAGGGCCCACGCCCATGGATGTCTCGCTCGCCTGCACGCAAGCGCACTGACGCTCCTTCTGTCAAACATGGCTGTGCTCTGGAAGAAGGAAAAATGCTGAATTGTGTTGGTATATCTCGGGGAAAGACGCAGACATGGCTAGATTGGCAGACTATTTTACTGTGGTTGGATACGACCATGAGAAAGCCGGTAAGTCTGGTGGTGTATTGAGCTGTAAAGACGGGGTGTGTGCGTCCAGGCCGTGAGTCTGTGTGATGATATTGATGCTAGATCGCTTTGCGCCTAGCTTAACGTTAGCCACAAAGCTACAAAGCGAGAGTGGAAACACTTTCTTTTCTTCCTCTAACACGCGAGATACTAAATATATCTGACGGGGTGTATTTACAGAACAAGCACACGCCTTTTGGCAGGTCACTGGTGGGTATTTACTCTCTGAGCGCCGCGATGATTGACTTGAATCAATCGAAACTTTTCATGGATTCAAAATCTGTCACATCCTGTCCCTGTTGGTTGCGCGCTTGTCGGGTCAGGGGGCTGCTCTCGGTGCCTTCTCATGGCACACTCTATAAATACAAACTTAATTTAACTTCATTGCTCCATCTTGCTTAAATGTTGTTTTACTGATATGCCTCTGGAAGGTTAGGTGTTGCTGTGCGGTGCGCATCCATTATCTGAGGTTTTTGTTGCGTAATGTTGCGCGGCGGTGGTCTTGCACTGTCCTGCACGCTCTGTTTCGGGTCTATTTTTGTCCTCCGTAGCTTGTCAGTGGTTTGTTGTGTTTTATTTGTTTTCGCCGGAAGAGAGCTAAACTTTTTCATGATGGGCGTAACGTTATAGAGTTGAGAGGGAAGGCAGTCCTTGTGTTCAGCCTGATCCTCTTCCATCTCCTCCCTCCCACTCTCCACACTGTTGCTCTGCAGAGGGATGTGGAGTGCCCCATGCTTCCACTTGCATGCTGTGTCCCAAATCTAGCCCCACATTCTTTTCAGCAATGACAGGAAGCAGCCACATTTCTCAGAATTAATAGTCTAAAAGATAAAGACAAAAATGTTTTGGTCAAAGTTTCCAAATGATAAATGACACTTTGTCCCATCAATGCACCAACTTCTTCACTTACTGCTTCTCACTGCTTGTGAGGATCCAAGTGTTTCTCAGTAAGCAGCGTGGGGATAGTAAAACTATTCAGAAAATCTTCCTCAATGGAACAAAATCAAGTTCCTAGCCTCCATCAGTGGCATCCATCCAGCGCCATGTGTGTCAAAGAGAGGCCAGAGCAGCTGAATCCTCTTAGTTACCACAGCCTGCTTGCTCTGCTCTGCACAATAGGTAAACAGTGTCCTTCATCGGCTCTGAGTGTCCCCGCACCAATTGACAAATGATTTTTTATGCTCAAGGGACAAAATGTTCCTGGCGACACCAGAAGAATCTTGAATGGATTCACATTAAGATGCTGTCACTACGAGAGAAGCCCGGGACTATGCATTTCATACTTCTTCCCCTGCAGCAGATGAAGATGAGGTTGTTTACATGACGGCTTTGATAACTTTTGTAGTAAAGTCTGGCACATTAATCAATGCTCCCGTTTGTGAGTGGAAGAGCTTTTCTTTGAATTGTAAACTTAAAATGACGGATACAAACAAGATTATGACTGATTATTTTGGTAACCATTCAAGCAGTGGTTTTGGAGCCAGGTGAACTTGGCTCACAAGAACCAGTTTGGCCACAGTGGAAGAGCAGGTGGTCGTCTAGACAGCAGGTTTTTCCCTGTCCACCTTGGTAATTCAAACCAGGGATCCAACCGTGGGTCATGACTGAGCCTGAGCCTGCTCTGCTGAGCTGGCTTGTGCTCTGTTGGCCTGACCCAGTTCTTGTTGTCAGTTTACCATGGATGGATCAGTCAGAATAACACAAAGCATTTGATAAGGTGATGAGGGGGTTTGGTTCTAATGATGTTGTCGAACTTAAAAACTTAATCAGTTTCTGAAAATAATATATCATATTCTTAATAAAACAAAATAAGTGTGCAGTTTTACAGCTGAGTGTTTTTTTTGTTTTTGGCTGACTCAGGATAATGTAGGTGTAGAGACAGGCAGTATCATGAGTTTAATATAGAGCTGAATGATTTGCAAAATTAATCTTGTAATTATTTTCCCTGTATTGCAGTTGCAATTTACTTTTGGACCATTTTTTGATACTTTCTGATCATATTCCAATTATCTAGCCAGTTTTTCATGTTTTTTGACCATTTTTGCCACCTTAAAGTTATTTTTATTGCTACTTTTTGCTATTTTTTGCCTTTTTTTCTTTTCAAAACGTAAATAGTTGCTTTTGCAAATGTAGTTTTGAACACTTTGTCTCTTTTGTTGAGCAGGGCTGAGTTACACTGCTGTATAGATTAAAACATCTTCTCCAAAAACAATGTATCTCGTATTCTGACACGTTTCAGGTTAAAAAAATATTGCACTGTCTGCGAGAAGAATATTGCAGCAGGCCATATTGCAATTTAATTTGATTTGTGACTAATTGCTCGGCCCGAGGTTAAAAAGCAAATTATATATATGATATTAAAGTTTTTCTTTATATACTCATTCCTTTTCTACTGCTTATCCTGTTCAGGGTCGCAGGCCGAAGCCCGTCTCAGCTGTCCTGGGGTGAGGGGTGGGGTAGATCCTTAACTGCAGGGCTGACACATAAAGACAGACAACCTTTCATGTGCACACTCACACCTATGGACTTTAGAAGCAGCAATTTACACAGTGAGCATGTTTTTAGACTGTGGAAGGAAGCTGGACAACCCAGAGAGAACCTATGCATGCACATGGAGAACATGAAAACCCAGCACTGGAAGGCCACCATGTTTGGACTGGTGACCTTCTCACTGTGAGGCTGCTGTGTTTTCTTTTTATATACACACATATGAAGGATAACTTTCATACCTCACAGTTGCTCAACCTAGTTTTATTGATTTGCACGTGTTGGTCTTTTATTCCTTAAGACTTGTGGCCCCTTGAGATTGAGCAGAAATCCAGGTTATGCGTCGGCAGTAAAACACCTGTGATGTTTTCATTGTGGGACTGGTGACCTAGATAGAAACATAAATTGAAGTCACATAACTTATGGTCAAATCATTTTGCTCCAGCAGACTGAAGTGATTAAATTAAGAAAAAAAAGAAAGTAGGGCAACTTGTGATTCCATAGTGTACTGTAAAGTCTGAGGTGGGAGGTTTGCAGTGGTGAATATGATAAAAGGGAACATGACCTGAGAGGTTGGTTTCACCATGTACCAAAGTCTGTTTCCCTTGGGGCCAGTGATATGCATCGCAAATGTTGGAATTATTTCTTGGATTTTGGGAATGCGGAACACTGCTCGAGATGAATGCAGTCTGCATAGTACGCCATGTTTTCCTTTCAGACTGGGATGCTGCCTCTCTTCATTGGCAAGCATTTGTGCATCATCTGGCTAGTGTGCACCATAAAATCTAAATTGCCTTGTAAAGAAGTGGAATTTGCCCAGCTGCTTTTTCTCAAACAGTTGAATATGAAGAATCTAGAAAAATATAATCAAGATTTATCGAATCAAAATGTTTTGAAAAGCATTTCACGGTCTCAAACCTCCTCCCTGTGTGACTTTCCGGCCTGGGCTTAGGGAATGGCTTACATAACGTGGCCAAAACACGCAAAATATCCCCGAAATATTTCCAAATGCACAAAGAGAGGACCATCCTTCAGCAGATATCTTTTGACTCTGAGAAATTTGGGTCTAAAATAGAGATGCAGTTTCTTAATTTGGTTGCTCTTTCAAGTTGCAGCCCTGATAGTAACACCAAGAATAGCTGCATAAAAAAGTTTCAACCTCTGAAACTTTGATGAATCGTCTCTCTGTCAAAATCTCTCAAAGAGTGTTTGTTTTTGTGCCTGCTCTCTTGGCACACCCATGAGGAGGGGTGATTAAACACCCTTGTCTCAAGCAACATTTGAACCATCTAGTTGTCTATGTTCTGTCTATTTTCACTCACTTGTTTTATTGAGTCAAACTTAATAGAGGTTTGTGCCAGTTTTTCTGTGGTTTGTCTTGATTGTTGTTTTACTCTTTACTCTGTCATCAGTCCACATCTTGAATTTCATCCTAGGCCATAAAGTGGGTTTTAAGCTTGCGCTGGTCTGTACCACCAGGATCTATGTTTCAGTCTCTGGATCTCCTTGACTGGCTTCGCTCTCAGCTCAGCCAGCAACCGCACTTCCATCTCCTCATTTCAAGGGGAAGCTGTTTAGCTGCATCTTGCTCACTGAATGAAACATTGTGCTTTTTTTGGAGCAGTCTGATTGCATCATGAAATGTAATCTGGGTTTCTTAACTTTCTGACCCAAAAATTCCACAATATGAGAAGTTTTGTACTTTGGTCAGTTTGAGTTAATTTACACGTTTGGTAACTAAATTTCGGTTGAGAAGCAAGAAGTTTTCTAAGATTAGAACATGGGTCAGGAAGCAGTTTGAATGGTTTCCCAAGAGGCTGCCCTTCAATCTTTTTCTTTAAAAACCTTTAGAGCTTTTGTCAAATAATGTGTCAAATAACACAGTTTAGAAAGGCATTAACTCCTAATTAAGCCTGAGATTACACCTGTCAGTTCTTTGTTTGTTTGTGCCTAGATGTTGGTTGGCTTGATGCCATGTGTGAACTGTAAGCACTAAATTTGGCTAAATAATCCCATAAAGTAAATGTTGTTTTGTTCACTGATGTTGGAGACTGGACCCTATAACATCTGGAGATGTGGGTTTTAAATCCTAGGTGCCAGATCTTGAAGTGCTGCCATGTGTTGTGTTTTTCTTTCAAGATTAGTTATTCAGGTCAAGCCAATTTGTGTTGTCTGTTTGGTTTATTAGCAGAAACATAAACACATCTTGAAATGCCTGTTTGCTTTGGGCCCATAGCTTTGCTATCAAACCAGAAAAAGAAGATGCTTATGGTTTTATTAATGACATTCTTATTTCAGTTCAAAGTTAAGTTTAATTCATCATTTATAAAGTGCTTACAATAAAACTGTTACTTCAGAACTGTCTTCTAGTTGTCTTTCTTCAGGGTAGAGGAGAAAATGAAATCTATCAGTCAAAGAGGGAATAGGGGATGGCCATAGTGAGATCTTTTCTGTTTATTCTGTTTTAATAGCCAGTGTTTAGTTTAGTCTTTTGATGTTATTTGCTTTGCTATATGTCTTTCATAAATATGTGATGTTAAAAATGCAACAAGTAGGGAATCAACCTCTGCTTCATCTCTAAGTTACATTAATTATTCAGAGTTTTTCCCTTTCACTTTGAGTTTCACTTCTCTGCGCCTGACCTTTGATCTGCACGAGTCTCTCATTTTAAGTCTTTCAGAGATACTTCTGTTAAATGTCCGTCCATGTATGTTTTATTTCAGCACCTCCAGGCTCCCTCTGGTTAACAGTTAATGTTGTGACCAGCAGTGAGATGTCAAAGTGTTTTGCTTCTATTCTACATCTGGGACTTTTACCTCCATTGATTGTTTTTCTTCTTGACTCAACATTTGGCAGCTCCTTGTTTAGATTCGAACTTTGTGGTTAAAGGCATCCTGACCACAATGGAGGAGTTCCTTCCTCTTTGTTGCAAAGGTTCAAACTGATTTCAAGGGAAACTCCACTGGCTTGTGTGTTATGGCTCTCTCTGTTCTGTTGATAAGGTGCTGTGATTTTCTGTGGAAACTCTGCTTGTATCAGGAGACACGTTAGGCATCTTATTGTTGGAGCAAATTGAATATTGAAGTTGAAGGGGGTGGTGTAAATAAAATACTTTGATGCACTTGGGAATATCTGTTTCTGTAACATGTTAACAGGTTCATTGTGAGATTTGATATTTTGACCACATGATTGCATTATTAATGTCTCGAAACTGTTCAAGCGTTGGACTAAAGTGAACCCAAGCTGGATGTGAAACAATAGATGTAACCAGACTCTGTTGAATAAATTACATCATATTGTTTTAGTAAAAGCTGGAATAATGACAATTATTTTATGGATAAACCATTGGCAACTGTACTACTGAGTGACTGAGTGATGACCATAGCAATGACAGAGGTGAGCATTATTGCCTTGCCTGTCTCAAACTATGAAGCAATATGTCCTGATCAAGTATGTCCTGATCCTGATCTGCATATTTGTCAGTGTGATGTGTTTTTGTTCTCCTCCAACATTGTGACCTGGCTACGACCCTAAGATAGTGCCCATGTTTTTACATATTTTCCCTGCCCTGCAGTTGTCTTTTGAGATTGAAAAGCTTCCTGGATTCGATATTTATTACATCACCACATTTCCCTATCTCTGATTTCCTTTAGCTGTGCAAATACCACCACAGCAAAGTCCTTTGCATGTCACCCACTCAGAACATCCACAGTTGGGTTTCCTGATGATGGTCACTGCTGATCGAGCTTGGTTTTTCTGTGATGTATAACAGGGATGGAATGGTTTATGAAAAAAAGCTGAGCCGTCCAGTTCACCTGACCCAGGGATGAATGTGTCATTTCAATCATACTCATGCGCAATGCAAGGGCAAATAGTATAGCAGGACAGCTGTGGAGCTAAGGAGTGGGTGTTGGACATGTTGAGCAGAGAAGACAAACAGGTGGGGTTGTATTGTTCTGTTGTATGGGAGCACTTCGGATGTAGTGTGAGCTATGAAGACCGGGGTGAGAAAGTGGTGGATAAAATCATAAATTTGTGAAAGCAGTGAGTTTATAAATTATTTTTTTATTAAACAACATGAGCACTGGGCTCATTAGAAATAAAATATAAAGACATTGCTGCTGCATTTCACATATCTTTTTCTCCCACACACAACACTGTAAAAGGTAGTTCAGATTTGTCATTTTTACAGGGCAGCTCCTTACAACTGAATGCTTAATGATAAGCACTTACTTATTGATTCATTCTAATCCTCCCCTGTTCCTGATCACCATTCTGCATGACAGACTGACAGTTATAAGCCTGAGGACCATCGTATGTATAGAGTTACAGATTTTCTTCCTCTCGATTGACAGGAGTGACAGTCTGATCCATGTTTATTGAAAAAGCCAGTTTTTAATGAGAAAGAAAATGCAAACGTACTAAAAAAAAACCTCCAGGAGACTCTGTGGTTTACCAATTTCAAAAATTCTTTCAAAATAGCATTTTAAGTTATTTTCCTATGATTTGCTTAACTGTTGTCTTTAACCTGCAATTCACCTCTTTTTTTTATCCAATGGAGTCAGTCACCTACAGTGTGACTCTCTCTCTCTCTGATGCTTTAATCTTCTAGTTTTTAAAAAAGCTTGAAGTTCATCCTTGTTTGAGGTGATTTTCCCTCTTTGATATGGGATTTGATTTTAAAGTGCAGGATAGTGAAAGTAATACCTGCAAACTAGTTTCAGCACATCCCACCTATTTGTGAGAAGGGGCCCAATATCAGGTTAGTGGCTGACGTGAATGTTACATAAACTGACGCCTGAGTCCGCTTGTGGCCTAGTAAAATAAGCATTTGGCTGATTTAATTCAACAGTTGCTGCAGCTAGATAAATCAGGAAGATAAATTGAGCATTTTTCTTCCAAGAGGAGAAACATCTGCTCCAATCAAGAAAGACTAACATCTTTCCCTCTGAGTTTTTTCTTTTTTTTCACAAGCTGTACAGATGAAAACTTAGTTGTACAACTCAATAATAAATGATTTAGGGCCACTCAGACTTTCTGTGTTAACCTATTTAACCTGTGGCAAAAGTTCCAGGACTTTAATGCATGGGGATGGATTGTTTTCTAAAATTTCTGCAATTTTTTCAAAAAAAAAAAACATTTATGGAATATAAGTGTAATGAACACAATGACTCAAAGAATCTATGGAAAAGGGGTCACTTCCATTAGTTCAGTGAGTGTTCATATGAATGCTGAGTTGTAATTAATCTAGCTTTTTAATTAAAAATTAATATATAGCAATCCTTGATTGAGTTGGTAGTTTCTCTTGATTTTGGAGCACCAACACCCCTGAGCTGTCTTCCATTCGAGGTCAGAGAGATGTTCTGGTGCTTCCTGTGTTTTGTGTCGCTGCATGAAAATGCACAGCATGAAGTCACTGAACTAAAAGCATTTACATCGATGCAAAAAGCACATGATAGCCAATAACTTCATCCACTAGTTGTATAATTCTAATATTTTTACCCAGCCCCCAATATGAGCAGCCATGGGAATCACCACATCTTTTACAAATGGAGAAAAACAGCTGGGGAACCAAGAAGAAGTGTTAAAGACTTACAGCACAGTTGGGACATTTTACATCTGACAGATTATGTAACATTTCTTTTTTATTGGTTGTTTCATGTCCTAGAACTGGCTAAGATCTTTTGAAGAGCTATGTGGGTGTTTTGGTAATAGTTATGATGTTAGATATTGAATGGGTTCTGACCACTCGTAAATTTTGTTTTCCAATTTGTGTTTTCAAGAAAACATAGATGAATCCATCAACAGCTTGAGATTAAGTTTGTATTCAAACATTACCTATGAACCCAATCCACAGAGGTCCTTTTTATTTCTAAGTTTGCATTTAGATGAAAATTAAATATGAGAAGCATCTCCCTGGTTGTTTTCAGGTCATGTTGCCAGGCTGCACCACACAGTTTTTTTTTTAACTGAGCTGGAAGTGAGCCATGCTCTTAAACATACACACGCGTGCCGAGGGCCTGGACAGGTTTTGGTCTTGTTGTTTGAGCAACTTCTGCCAAAAAACGAAATGAATGAATAAACTTGACTTTGGACTTCATCCGTCTAACATTTTGCTAGCGGATGTTCAAATTAGCGTGTTCCTTTTCAGGCCTGGCTTCTATTATCCTCCCTGATGGGGGTTCTTTATAGTTGTCAGGGGGGCAGTATTTGAAAAGCACGGCTTGTTTTAATACAAGAGTGCAGCCTTGTGGAATGTGGAGAATTCTGTCATTTATTTTCATCCGCAGTTAAAAAATTGAACTTGGAGCACTCAGAGCATGTGATTTCAATTAGAGGAGCTGTAAAGACTCAAAGACCCGTAACAGTCAGACGTGTTCTGATAGCGCCAGTGTCCAGGAGGGTTCTGTGTATGCTCTACCTGCTTCTGCAGGTGAACAGAGGCAAAAACTGTAACCAGTATTTTAGCTGTTTTATGTTTTTTTGTTCAAATGCAAACAGAATCTCACCCAGACCCCTCCTCATTCAGTCCCTCATCTTGATGAAGCAGGTCTGAGTTTCAAAGAAGTGTTGACAGCAGGCTTGAGACACTTGGAGCAGGAGGCCTGCTGTCAGTCGCTGAGGACCTCATGTCATGATGATGTGTAACAGTTCATTTTCCACTTTGTTGAAGTAGATCAGCCCCCTCGTTCATCACCCCTGACCGAGCCCTGACATAGGGTCTGCTAAGTAGTTTGTGGAGTCATGGCATTTGTCTGTGAATAGAGGGTCTTGCAGAAATGCCCATCAGACTGTTCCACTGCACTTTTTGTTGCTCTTTTCTCCAGCATATTCTTTTCTTGACTACAGTGCTTTTCAAAGATGTTTTTTTTAAGTCACAGTGTGTTGAAATGGAAATAGTGGGTAATATCTTGCAATTAGATTACGGACCTAAATGCTCCCCTGCTAACCCTTTCTGTCAGTGAAGTGACGGTGGCCTCAGAGGACAAAAAGCAGCTGCAGTGCATGACAAGTACAAATCTTCATTTGTCAGGATAGTACCATCAAAAATGTCCATCAATACAAATTGCTTTGAGAAGCAACCTCTTGATCCTTCCTCTTCCATCTTCTACCCAGTGTGTTGCCACTTAACAAATATAGACAAAAACACTTACGGTTTGTCCATGTGCAGATATAAAAATAAAGCAGTTCCTATATTTACATGCTAATTTCAACATCCTTACAAATAATATTGTCTGTTTTTACCAAGTCTGTTCTACTAAATGCCGTTAACAATTACACACTGCACTATTCATTTTTAGAATTTAAAGTCTTTATTCAGGAGTATAGAAGTTTTTGAGTATGAAACTGGAAAGAAAGGGGGTTGGCTTACACTAAAGAGCCATGGTTTAGATTTTAACCCTGAGACCTACTTAGAATAATATCCTCTGTAAATGGGGCAAGTTACTCAACAACTGGGCTAAACCAGCACCCCTAATAAATTGTCTTTTTTTTCGATCAGGAAGATCATAATATTCCTCCACGGGGTTCATTGATGCTCCCATATTCAGCAACTACAAACAGAAAGTTACTTGTTTATGGAAAATGAATTATGAAGATGCAAACCAGATTTGAAATCCCTGACAGATAGGGAAAATAACAGGAAGATTCATCTGGCTGCAGTAGACTCAATGAGTTTTGTGTTAACTTACACAATGGAAAGGGCTGAAGTGTAATAGTTATAAGCCAACTTAGACATCGAAAGACTGTCTGTGCTCAGTGAGCCCAATTAAAACAAAACTTTTCCTCAGATTCTGTTTTGTGTCATTTGATTTGACATTCACCTGCTTTAATATTCCTGTTAATGTAATTGTCTTCACAGTTTGATTTAAATATGACAAACCATCAGCTGCTTCAAGCTGGTTGACTGAGACTGGACTTGGTATTGGCCAATATTGGATACCAAAAAATGAATCATATCGGGGCAACAAACATTTTCCATCAGTTTAAGAAACAGCACATCCGTCAAAGGCAAATGTAGCCTCCCTGTTTCTGATGGAAATATGGTGAGGACCTCATCGTTCCTTTCATGCACACCACTGTTCATAATGCACCATGTGGCCTCTTTGTCCTCAAACTCCCCCATTCTACAGTGTCTTTACAAGCCCAACATATTCCCTTTACGCCTTTTAACAGAGCAGGAAATTTTGAGCCAGAGTTGTAGGTTTCAGCAATATCTTAAGCTTACACACAGCTCACAGCTATGTTGGCTTTGATTTCAACCAACGTAGCAATTTGACACAGTCACGGTGCCGGCCAGTTGTGACTTCAAGCAACATTTTTCGCTTTTGCTTTTTAATTTGGAGTTATTGGTCTCCTTTTTAGCATGCAGTCACATGGAAAAAAACCCTCAAAATTGACCCTACAAATAAGTTCCAACAGTGATTTCAGCCCAAAAGCTTCGATGTGGGAGTTTGAGGTTTGATCAGCTGTGTGAACTATGTCCTCTTTATTTCAGTCACCATAATTTGTAAAAGTGAATTCTTAGAAATGGGCCACATGTATTCAATTTTTATTTCTTTCTCCCCTGATAGACCATTCCCCCGTTCTAGTTAATAAATAGAAAGCGTGTTTTTAACTGTCAAAGAGTGACTAAGAGTTTAAAATAATGTTGGGATGAAGTCATGGGGTCAGACTACACTGAGAGAAAGCATATTGTGAAAGAGAACTTGAAAAGCTGTTTTTGGCATGTTAATGAGGAGAATTCTTCTTTAATTAGATATAAATTCACATTTATTAGCTTCCCTGATGCTAGAAAATGTTGTGATCATATATCATCTCCTAAGCACATATTGTCTTATATTTGCTCTCACTTTGATTTGAGTTATTGCATCCAAATTAGGTTTTGCAAGACTGGGCCATATAGGTCTTTGAGGGGAAATCTATGAGGGATTTTTTTTTCTTCCACCGTCGAAGTTTGGATGAGTAACTTCTCGTATCTATGCAACCATATGCGAAGTCCTCCGCACCTGCTATAGATTAGCACCCAGCTGTCTCCCTGAACACTACATGCTGTAACTGTATGGAAGCATGGCCTGTAATGCAAAGGGAGCAAAAATGCTCTTGAATGGTGTGGTGTGATTTATGACTAAGACTTTGGACTTTGTATGAAAGCAATGTTGTTTATCTTAGCCAACAACTTAGTTTTGTTAGTAGTGTAGAAAACATGCATTCTTTGAAGAGGTCACAAACACAATGGTTTACGTCATGCAGATTCATCATGTAGGTGTGGAGCATTGAGAATTTCTTACATGGATTGAATTAAATCAAGAAATTTGCCTTGAACAAACAACAGCTTCTAATTGTTCCCAGAAAAACACTGCAACACTGGATCAAAATACAGTAATTGTGGAAGAAGCTTATTTTTCTCCAAAGATTCAGTGTCAGATCCCTTAAATAATCTGCGACAGTGATTGGCCTTCTTCGTTGCTCATTGCATCATTCATTTACATTCTGAAGACTTCTGAGATAATTAGTCACAGTCTAACCAGGTATTGTGTCCTGGCAGGACAGTTTGTAACTTCTGAGTTCAAAGCTGCCTGCTGACTCAAGTCCTGTCTGCTATAACTCTGTTTGATCCACTGCAACAGTTCAGACAGTGTGTGATCAGTGGAAAATTGGTGAAAATTTAACAATTGCAACTTGCTTCAATTTGTAAAAACATGAAAAAGATGACTGTTTGTGTATCTATGTCTATCTTGCCCTTGTGCCCTGAGTGTGTGAGAGAAGGGGGAGGGGCAAGGTTGAGATGCAGGCTCAGGTGCTATCTGGTTGCTAATAGGGTCACAGAGTGATTGCCATAATGCGCAGCACATATCTCAGCTTGTATATTTCTTTTATCACAGAATTTCAGAGCCTTGATGGCCCTCCATGCTATCCTTTTGCAGTGACTGATGACTTCCCTTACTTTTGTCTCTGCAGGTTCAGGGGAGGGATGCGGAAAGATCATTCAGCGTTTCCCAAAGAAGGACTGGGAAGGAACAGCCTTTCCTCAGGGGGTGGAGATGGTAAGTGCCAACAGCCTCTTGTAAACTCATGAGAGCTAAAACTGTACAGAGCTGTTTACTTTTTATGAACACTTAATGAAGAGAAACTCAAGCAGTTTAAAGGAGGGAAATTCTCCCTTATGTCGCTCACACTTGTTTTGCCCTTTGAACCCACAGAGCACTGAAAAAACATGAGTGAGATATTTGCCAAAGTCCCTGTCCCCTTGTGTTTTGTTTTGTAGGCTTTGTCTGTGAGTATACTTCAGTTAGGTGTCAGAAAAGTGTCTCAGTGGTTGCATCATCGTTGTGACTCTTACTCTCTCAAGTGCAAACCAGCATCACAAGTTCATTAGTTTGCTGCAGGAGAAGAGAGTGAGCCTCTGAAGAGTTAATGTGTCATGTGTACAGGTTGAACATTGTTTTTTAAGTAGTGAATGTCCTCAATGTCCTCAAGCACTTTCCACATTTTTACAGCTTTTTAAGTGGATGATGGGAAGTTTTTAAAAGTGATTTGAAGTTTTCAGTGTCAGAAAAAGCTAGATTATCCCCCAAGGAATCATCATTTATTAAAAACAATCATGTCTCTGGGGGGTATGTGCAGAAGGCATTGGCATTTCCTGTTTCAGATAAAGTCATAATGATTGTTTATTCAGGAGTCAGTTTTTGAACCTTTCCACATTTACTTGTTTGGAAACTTCTTTCATCAGAGTCAGTTTTGTCATCATGTCCAGCTAGCTATCTGGTTCCCATTGCTGTTTGTCTTCAACTTCCTCCTCAGGAGTATTTAGTGAATATTTGCTCCTCAGAGTTTGTTCCCTCTGAGCCCTGAGGGTAACCCGGGGCTCCTCTCCTCTGCAGGGGGTCTGCCCTTAGACGGACTTGGACGCAATGGCTGGACCAATGTTTTCTTATCAGTGTTAGGAGAGGCTGTCAATCTCTTGGGAAACATTAGCAGAGTGACACTGACACAGTACATTAGTGCCTGTGTTATATCTGTTTTTGCTCATATTCACTTCTGCAGATAAGATTTTAATGACTGAGCAGAATCGGTTCTGTAAGTGACAAGGGGGAAAAAAAACAAAACAGAGAAACAGCGTCACATGGCGCCAAGCATTGTTCTTGAGTCTCAAAAGCACTGCTTTGTCTTTTTTTCTGGAAATGGTGAGATTGATTGCCAGAGTTTTAGGTAGCTGTCTTATGAATTTAAGAGCTGGTTCTGATCCCACTGATTGACACACACAATGTTGTTTGAAGTGGCATATTTTTCCAAACAGATTTGAAGAAATACTTGCTACTTACCTTTTTTTTTGATATCATGAATTACTTAGAGATTTGATGGACTGTGTTAACACAAAAGTTACATGTTTACAACAAGAAGGTATGAAATGTGTTTCATAGTCGCAACTTGAGGTATGGCATGGAGGAGCCAGGTGACGCAAGGCAGCAGCAGGCGTACAGAGGCCAGCATTTTGTGTTATTTATCCCAACTCTCTCTCTCTCCTCCCTATGGTGTTTGCTTGTCTGTTTGGGTGCTCACTTGGTGTGGTGACTCTGCGTATGCTCAGAGCAGAGGAGAATTGCAAACATGCGATGATGTAGCAGCAGAAATGACATCCAGCCATGTGGAAAAGAGAAATAACACAAGACTTTTTAGTGGCTTCATAAAAGAACAGGGTTGAGGCCTGACCTATAAAACAGAGGTAACCTTAGATTACTTCTGGTGCAATCTGGCACGATAAAGAAAATGAAACTAACTTGACTTCCAGGAGGCGGGTGCTGTCATTACTGGGACACAATAACGGTGTGTTTTATGCTTTTTCACATTTCTTAAAGTAGAGGTCAGTGTAAACATCAAGCGTTCATCAAAATCTCAGATGGGCACAATTTATTTTAAATAGTTTCATACTTTAACATGAAAATCAGATTAAGACATCACACTTATTTCAGAGTCAAGCTACAGTTTTATTATGATGTATCAAAACCACTGTGTATTAGGTTTATTTGCCCCCAGTGGTTGATGAATGATATCTGCAGCAATGAAAACTATTTAGTTCATGCTGACATCCCAAAGAGATTTTTTTTACAATGACTTAGCTTATTGTAATGGTATTTATGGGGCAGTTGAGGACAAGTCAGGCCATTATTCCAGCAGAAATAGACAGATTGTGAGTGGGCGGTTTGGATGGCGTGCAGGCGTTTTCCTGTGCAACTCTGACTCTGTTGGTGGCCATCGAGTTGCGAGTTGTTGCTTGGAGCTAAGCAGTGGTGTGTCATGAGCCAAGTCATAGGGGTCCTCCGTAGAGCAGACAAGTGCTAAATCTGACTGATGGAATACCGAAACGTAAAAATAAAAGTATTTCCTGCCCAGACAGAGTGTCATCAGACTTTTGGAGTTCAAGTTTTTGCTGTTAAAAGCTTGAAACCGGAGCAGTGGTCTTTAACCTCTTTGTGACTCTGAGGGATGAACCAGGACAAGTTTTGTTTTCCAACATCATCCCTCTAGTATCCTGACATGGTTTCATGGAGTTTAAATATAGAAACACAGCCGCAAGTTTCACTAATTCTATTAGTTTAGTGTTTCCAGATGTCATTGAGGACCTGTGGACGGTTTCTCATTTGGTCTGTGTGGGTGTGTACATTTTTTGTATTCCATGTGGCTAAAAGTGATCCTTCAATGCTTCTTCATTATGTGTCAGCATGAGCTGAAATAGAGACACTGCGGTCTCCAGTCCCCAAAAAAAGGAAAGCATAAGGCATGATACTTTTCATTGAAGGTTGTAAGTCAGGGCTGACACTGCAGGATACACGTAGTGATTGGTCTATTTTTGGCATTACTGCACATATTTGCTGAAATCTTGATGGATCATGTTTTTCTGAGGTACAAGTAATTGTATTAGTCCAGGATTGAGTTTTGAAGCTGAATGAGATTCATATGTAGACTTCCTGAATCTCAAGTGTATATAAAAAAAACATCCAGAGTAGTAAGCGTGGATAGAAAAGAGGGGGTTATTTCCTACTTTGTGGTGTGACAAGCTTTGGTTAGAAGCCAAATGACGGAAATTCCAACTTTGAAGCTTTAATGAAGATATACCAAAGTGTTTAACAGACCCACTGAGCAATTTGCATTTTGGCCCTGTTTAGCGCTGGTATGTAACCCATTATTATTTGCAGATTTTCTCCACTCCATGAAAACAGAAAATGACTCATTTACAAACACTTTAGCAACACATCTGTAGAGAGCAGAGATGAGGCTGAGCACGAAAGATTTTTGCGGTCACAACAGGCCCCCAGCGAACTAAACAACCACAGATGAGGAATGCAGCAAGACAAAGCGTTTACAACTTGTGCGAGGAAAAATGTGTTTCCAATCTTTTCAGGCAAGGGATGATGACAGGAACCAGCTCACGTACTCATCTGTTATGGATGAGCCAGGTTTGAGGATGGAGGTCAGCACGGTGCTCACCTAGTACATTTCCATGGCTTTGCCCTGCAGAAGAACGGCGCAGCACACTGTAAACAGTCAGAGGTCCTCAAGGTCATTGCAGGAAGGTTTGAAATGCAAAAACTCCATCAGGTCTCAGAAAGAATTAGAGATGTTTCAGTGGGATGTTTCAACCAATAGTCTTTCACTATTTTCCTCAGGACATTAGTTCATAGGAAATTTTTGACTCCAGAACAGCGTTGTTCTTTCAGGATTTTACAAAGGTTGCATTTTAAAGAGATTCTCTTTTGAGTCTGACTGTTTCAGAAAGTAGTTAGTTGTCGTTGGCTGCACAATTTTTTCCGTTATCACATCATATTTCCACAAAAGAATTCTCTAATTAAGTTGATGTACATGTTTTAAAACCACCAATAGTTGTTCTCATGCTATGCTGTATCATCTGCATCTCTCAACTGTCAGCTAAATGTGTTTGCTTTGCCTCACAGTGCAAGTTTCAGTTTGATAAGGAAACACGGGGGCTGAATTGTAAAGCACTGTGGAGCACAATTTTGTTCATCCTCGCTAGAATTTGCTGCTTTGACTCAGCATTTAAGCATGAGGGATATCTGAGTTTGTGAATTTTTGCCTTCCTTGAGAGCATTTTTTGACTCAGCTCCTCTTTCTAACATGCACTGTTTACTTTTTGAAAATTTACTGACTGGATTAAAAGCACCTTTTTAAGACAACCTGGTTGACATTTTTACTTTTTCAAATCTTTGCCACTCAAGCTTGAAAAACACATTTAAAACCTGCCTTTGTGTGTAACAATGTTTGCCAGTAAACTAAGCCATAAAATTTTATCACTGACTTTACCTCAATTAAACTTTTATGCTTTGAATTATAACTGAGTGGAACCAATGTGTCTCCACTTAATTGGATGTTTTGTTTATTGCTCTTTGTTGCATGAAATAATGGAGTACATAAAACAAATTGAGTCCGTCATTTATTGCAGGTTAACTTGATCTTCTTCAAACTGACTTTCACTATGTAAACTGTGTAAAACACATAGTATCTGCACAGATTTATCATAGATCATAAACAGAATATTACCATGTCTGAAGATTTTACATACTAATATTCAGCTACTTTTTAAACTTAGTATTTGTTTTATATTGAAAACCTGGATGCCCCACTATGAAGGCATTGATTAGATTTTTACTTAGTGCCTTGGTTTGATGTTTGATTGGTTTTTCCCGTGTGTACATTAATGGTTAACAAAGCCAAATTATGCATTCATGTGCTCATGAGTCACATTAAGTTTTATCCAGCTTCCACATTATCAAAAGATGATAATGTCTGGATGACCATGAAATTGCTGTAGAAGGCGAGTTAAGTGTGTGTGTCGGCGTGTCTCATTGAGTGAGATGTCTTGACGACTTTGCCTGAGAGGTCAAACACATTCCAAAGCACGACAAAGTTCAGTGTTGAACATGAGGGTCAGTCCATTACATGCAGCCTGCAGACAACAGCCTGACAGCAGACTCACCCTGTGCTGTCTCCACTGCAGTCACGATACCCAGCAGGAAAACAAAAGTCTTCTCCAATGACATCAGTGCAAACGATTTCAAAATCGTGAGACTAGGTGTTGCTCTTTTATCACCTGCAAGTTTTAACTTGCACTAAAAATGGTGGGGTTTGATATATGTGTAAAGCTTTTTCCATCTTGCAGCATTTTTTCTCCAAAAATAATACTTTCAGGGGTTTCCACTGTTGCTAAATGAAAAAAGTTCTCTAGACTCGTATTTAATGCTGTTTAAAAGATGATTTTAAATAATATTGGTTGGAAATTGATTCAAAAAAGTCAAAGGTCAATTTAGGAATGACCTTTGTGAACGCTGTAGCTGAAACATCCTCAGAGTTTTTGTTGATTTCAAAACTTTCCATTTGTCGCACTTTGTCTCTCTCTGACGTATTCCTTAGTTTGTTTTTAAAGCCTGAAAGTGACCTGTCCTCACCTTTGGAAAAGGCCCATGGCATTTAACCTTCAGTCTTCTACAGTGAAAACAGTGTTGTAGTCACTGTGGGGGAGATGCTGCAGCGCTGAACAATAGTAATTCAGTACTGGTTCAAACCAGCACACAGTATGCTGTGTGGGTTTTCTCTTCCTGTAAGCCAGCCAGGCCAGCAGAGTTGTTTCTTTGACCACATGCCGTGATGGTCATTTACTTTTAGTCCCACAGCTAACTTAGAGAGTTACTGGTAGCTGTAAAATGTGTTGAGGAACTTATTATACGATGACAGTGAAAAACCAAGAAAAATTGATGTGACTATTATCAAGACAGTTATCATCCAGGCTATCATTTATAGGCTGGATGATTCCTTTTCCTTCCACAGACCCCAAAATGTTTTCTATAATGTGCCCCAAACAAACATTTGTTATCATTGCATCATTTTTGTGGTGTCTGAAGAAACTTGGCAGCCCATAAAAGTAATCAGCTAAGGTTGATGAAAAAAATATATCAGCCCCAAAATACCTATATTGGTCGATCCCGACTATTTAATACTCTTTGAATTTGTTTTTGGTCACAGTATGATTTGGTTTATATCACTGTCCTACCAGTTTCCCTATCGCTCTCAATCTGTTCCACTTAGTAAAGACCAAGATCCTTCAAATCTTCTCGCATACATGTTCTACGTCATCATATTTTTTCTGTAAACAAAAAGTTGAGTATAAGCTGCCTCTGCTCAGTCTAGCAACTTTAAGTAGACAAGGCATCTGTCCAAAAGGAGACAAATAAATTGATTAGTTTGGTTCAGAAAAGATCAGTTTGAGAGCAGGATCAAAACTAAATGTAAGAGGATTCATTATCTCAAATTGATTGCCAACTGCATCCTAACACAGGTGCTGTATAATAATGCCCTCCTGCATCATCATGTGATGTCCTTGGACAAATACGTGTGGACCTGAAATTTGAAAAATTTCTCTTGGGGGCTCAAGTTCCTCAAATGCAGGAATTTGACCTAACTTGACCAGACTGTAAATATGTGTGTCATTTCTCTTGTCTAGAAGTTTGACCAGATGAACTCAATTTTTCACTCAAACCCTTGCCGTCATGCAGAACGTGGCTTACACTTCCGGGAAGGATGTTGGAGTTATTCAGAAACTTTGTGACCTGCTGGTGCTATTACAGGGTGGACATCACAATAGAAACTGTCATCATGATCTCACTCCAGTTTGAGCTGAGCCTCCCGGTTTAGATCAGGATCATTCCAGTTTAGTAAAGAATCAATGAGGAGTCATTTATCTGGCCTTGTTCCCTCAGCAGATTACTGGATGAGCGAGTCATGACACAGCTTAATGATATAGTTGGATATTGCAACCTTGGTTAGTCAGGTTTCAGGCTTTGTACCAAAACGGGCTGATGAAAGAATGCAGCCTAATTGTCTCATTGATGGACTGACTGAAGTGACCATAGCTTGACATGTCGCGCTGCACGTCTGTGCCCTGATGTTTGTAAAACTATGAGAGAAAAGCTAAACAGTACATTCCAGATAGCAGGATGCCGCTCTAGCCAGAGGGAGAATAAGATCATGTGTTTGTCAGGAAGATCCACACATGAGTAATCAATGCTTCGTGTGCCAGTGAAGTTAAACACATCAGGAAACAAAGCTGAAACTGTCCGGCATGCAGGACTTTCCATGCTGAAAAAGCTCACCAGGAAATGGGAATACACAGGATGAAACAAAGGCTTACTACGCAGAGTGCAGATACTCACACTTTCAGATCAAACACAGTTTACAGGTTTACCGGAAATACATTCCTCTGTTTTGGTATGGAAGTGTTTCTTCCCACCATATGTACAGATAGGAATTTGTTGATTTCCAGTCATTTCAGGTCCAACTGTTACAAACTAAAACCCCCCTTCAAACGAATAAAACGTAAACAGCCCTAAAACAAAGACTAATGATCATCGTGTGTGGCCTGCCAGAAGCTTAGTGTAAACATGTAGCTGTGAGCTGGTGCCAATGGCCAGGTTCAGAAAGGTCCAAGAGCAAAGTTTTGGGATACCCCGGCTTTCCTTTGAATTTCCTCTCATTTGAAGAGCTGGCTGGCTCAGTGCATTCCTAGCTGCTGGGAATTACTACTGTGCGTAGTAAAATCCAGCTACTGGCAGACAAACCAGCCAAAGGCACACTTACATTAAAATCCACAACATCTCTCTTGTAGAGGTTTGGCTTGTTGGGCTCCATTTTATCAGTCTCTTTAGCTTGAAGAAGCAACAATCTTAGAACCAATTAGCCATCTCAATTTAGTAACTGGAAGCAAAAATTGTCATTTTATCCAACCGGAGCTGCCGTTATGCCCCTGTATCAGGTTTACTGATTGGTGTTGGCAGACTAATAACTTTGAAAGTGGACCTTGGTTCAAAAAGGTTGGGCACATGTAACAAGCTCTCATTTCTCATCCCATACAATCCTTTCGTTTTGAGCTTTTTGTAGATGCTAAATACATCCTTGGGTCAATATTCAGTTTCGATGATGTCTTGCATCTGTGTGTGTGTTTATTTCTGAAGGATAAAAGCTGGCTATCTCAAGTATGCATTTTCCTTTCTGTTTGGCTTTTGCCTCTTGTTCCGTAAACTTTGAAATCTTTTCTAAGGAGAATGAATCCAACCAGAGACCCACCTGGAGCAGAGACATACTGAGTGGCTCCGTGTCCCTAAATGCGAAATATGTTATTTATGGGGTTGGATTTGAACTACCCAATGAATCACAAATATGTTTAGTGCTGCAAATGAAAGCTTTGTATCAAACTTAAGACACTGACATGTTTTGCAAGTAATCTTCAATAGTGTACATACAGTAGAGCTTGTTGTGGTTTGAGCTCACACTAAGGAGCAGAAGTGAGACTGAGCCTGATGGTAAATACGAACTCAGTCTGGGCTCTCAGGCGGGAAAGGAAGCACCTGTTCCTCTGTCAGGTCATTATCGGCCATAATCTTTCTGTGCTGTAAAGGCCGGTGTGACGTAGAACAGCCATTGTACTAAACTACAACCTCAGGACAAAGCTGTTTACCCTGTAATTTCACTCCATGTGCTCATGACTGTTTGATGTTTCGTGTTGACATTTTACAGCTGAAATTTAAAAAAAATACAGGCAGTCAGCTGATACTTGTGAAGAAAACAAAAACAAAGACCACGTCTTTATGGTAATGATATTACTAGACCTATGATAAAAATACGGCAGAAAACTACTTAAGATGCAATAAAATTCAATAACTGTATCATACAGACCAGCCTGGACGTTGAGCATTTTGAAATGGTTCAGACACTATCAAATTGTTTTCACTTAATTGTATGGTCTGCGAATTTTGAGTGGTAAACCATGAAGAAGAAAACTGACCATTTGGACAAAGTACTACCTTCGGCATGCTGCAGCCTTTGTTTACATTTTTCCTGACGACTTTTAACAATGAGTGGAACATTAGCTAGTTAGTAGAGGGAAGGAAGAGCCTTTACATAAGAGAAAGCCATACATGCATGTACAGGACAGGATTAGCAATAAGATAAGATGTACTGCTGTGTTGTCAAGGACCGCCAAAATTGAAATTTAAGTGCCCCATGGTCAACGGCCTAGTGGAGTGAAGAAAGCGCACTTTTAAGGATTTAGTTTTAAGTTCTGTTTCCCTTGGGACAGACCTGTACTGAATAACCATTGCACAGCTTTACAACATCCAGTGAAACTGACCAAAAATCACACATGGCACAAACAAGAACTTAACCCCCATCACTTCTAGATATTGTTTTCAGTCTGAATCCACTGTTAAGTTCTTCTTACTGCTCTACAGCACATGAAAATATGTGTTGCTTGGCCCCAATCATCCACACACAAGTGCTTGAAAGCCGAATGCACAGCTGCAGGTAGTCGAGGTTTGGAGGCCAGATGTGATCCAGTAGAAGGTCAATTCTGACTTTGTGGTTCTTGGTCAGGTCAGAAGAGTAAACTTAGGTCAGACAGAGCCCAGGTCTCTCTAATAAGTTGGAGAATGAGATGAAAAAGTAAGCAATAACAGTGATGGTACTACCTTATGTCAGTTTTAAGTTTTGTAGATTGCGTAAATGGGAAGTACAACTCTATCATGTGTTACCCGTCTGTGTACTAGTAAGATTCCCTTATGTAACAGAAGGTCATTTATGTGTATTTGTTGTAAAATATGGCCCAGCGCTCCATCTTGACATCATCTCTTTGATAACGCGAACCATTTGTTTCATAAATATTTATGCCGAGCAAACCATCAGTTCTGCATCCCTCACTTCCATGTCCTGTAAATGTTTGAGCTCTAAGCCACGTAGAGCAGAAGTGGGACAACCATGTTTGCGTTTTTTCAACCATAGTTTTCATCACAAGTGCTGGGATATTTTAGATATTTTACAGATATCAGATATTTTACTGTGCTTTGGTGTCCGTTTGGGTTTGTCTCTCCCTTGTGTTGGAGTCAGGATAAAATGATACGATGTCTGTATTATTTTACAGCTTCCTGTCTGTTGTCTGGAATGTGTTATTTGACATGATCCAAAGTCTGCCTGACCATGTGCAACAGAATAAGTGATACACTCAGTAGTTTTGTTATTCATCTACAAACTTAAGCTGAATTCATAATGGTTTACTGAGCAGCTTCCTGTATGTCATAGCCAGATTTCTGTTGAATACATGACAGTTCTACTGCCCTATAAGAAAAATGTTAACACTGACAAAAGAGGACAACAACTTGTCATATCCATGAACACTTCATCTTCATTCTCCATCGTTTTCATAGTTGAAGGATAGGGGTTTCAAACTCAGAGATAAATGTCTCTTTCAAAGGCCAAAAGAAAGGTTAATGTCAGGCACAGAGTGTGTCAGGAGGAGTGGGAGAATGATTATTTCTGTTGAGTTTGAAGGAAATTACACCTGTCTCATATGCAAAGAGAAAGTTGCCGTTCATATGGAGTACAACCTCATTAATATTCAATTAAGCATGCAGGACAGTGCAAAGTATCAATGCATTAGAGGGGAACAAAGCGCTGCATAGCTACGAGAGAATGAGCTGTCAATGCAACTAGATGTATTCCAGAGAGCAAGAGATGAGGGAAATCAAAGAACAGATCCAGACTTAGTGATGCCCATCCTCAGCTGCACTAAGTGTTTCAACTACCACCTCCCTCAGAGCAACTGTGGTCCAGCTCTCTGACAAGAAAGTGTCAAGCATTCAGCTGGAAATGCCAAATATAACTGCAAAATAATTCACGTTGAGAAGTACAGTTGTTTGAACGTTTAACTTTTTCCATTCTTTTTTAAATTTTTTTGTGGAGCACCTGAAGTGGTAACTTGAGTGTTGGACCCCTGTTGTAGGACATTGAGACCCTGGGGCCACTGTAGAACTTTCTCCCATGCTGTGAGAAAATGACTTTGACTGTTACATGGTTCTTGAATTTTGTCTAAAAAGTACAGACAGACTGTGAAAACATGATTAACCCAGTTGTGTAAGCAGGCATGCTGAAACACGACAGTCTGGGTATTTCTTAAGCTGAAGTCATTGATTAATTTTGCTTTACTGCCCTAAGCCTGACATCTCTCACTCCTAAAGCTCTTCTCACTTGAGTTCTGGCACCCCCCTTATGCTTGCCGGAGATTTTATTAAATCATTCTTTTTTCCTTCTTCTCAAGTGGTTTTAATATTAGTTTTACCGCTTGAACCTGTAATGACATTGTCGGGAAAATCCATGGACCTTCTCTTGGATTCTACAAGGGAATTTTTGTCTTCCTGACAACATCTTTTGTGATGATCTAACTTGTTTATTCCAAGAAGATATGGTGTTAGTTAACCAATTTTGACCAAAACAAACACTATGACGGTTCATTTAGAATTGTGAACTTCATGCCAACTATGAATATCACACATGCAGTTCAAGTTAAGCTTAATGAGTAAGGTTAAAAGAGCAGGATGAATTCATCTGACAGTGGATTGATTCAGGCATTGGAATGTCCAATTCTCTGAAGGGTCCTTTTTTATTTGCCTCTCGATGCATTTTTGTTTTTGAGTTGCATGTGGAGCACTGGCGGCATGTTTTTAATTTATGCTGTGTTTTGAAATAAACCCAACTATTTGCTTGAAATGAACAAATCTGCCCATGGGACTTAGGGGGGTTGACTGAGTTGTCCTCATGATCATGTTTCTGAGCTATGCTTGGCTAAAATAAACTTTTTTTAACATGTGCTAAAAATACTTCTTGTAGTAGGTTCTTTCCTGGTGTTACATTTCCTGCACATATGGCTTCTATGAAGCCCAAGACTTTGACTACAGGATGGTTTTTAATATTTGTTAGATGACTTTTCCTGTCCTGCATGACGAGACATTAACGTGGTCCATCATGGTCATCTAAAAATATCTATCTCTAAATTGAACCATATGGTCTGCACATTGCATAACTACACACCAAGCAAAACAAGGCGTGTTGATGACAGTGGGGAGGCAGAGCTGAGGGGTGGCAGCGGAGAGGGAGATGCCACCTCAGCAGAGCCCTTCCAGACGGACTGAAACTTTGGCAGTAAATCCACTGAGATTGATCGCTAAATAATATTTGGATAACCCTGCTATTATGGTCATTCTGTTGACAGTTTTGTTGATTGAATTCAACACGTTAGCCATGAGTTCAGAAGATGGTTGAGGTTAAGTGAGATGGGTGTATGTTTGTGTGCCAAACCGCACGGCTGCAGCAGCCGTCTCTGGATGTTTTGTCCGTTGCTCATCCTGCAGACCTGATAAGGCAGAGGAGGTCTGGGCAGGCAGCACACCGCTGACCTCTACACTTGGCTTTCCGTCTTTGTGTCTTCTTCCTGGCTTGTGTCTCTACAACATGAATGGGAAAAGAACAAGGTAGTGGGAAGAGGATGATTGAAGAGCATAGTGTACTGCACATCTGTTGTGAAGTTTTCCTGACCACATTGTCTTGGCTGTAGCTTTACATTAAGGGTCTGTCAGCAAGATGTAGGTATTGTGTGCAAGCACAGTCAATTTTTCATAGATACAGATTGTTTTGTTGGACATTTTCCTTTATCACTTCTATAAGACTTGGCAATATCTGGAAGCCGTATTTACTAATGTGTCCTAAGGAGGTTAAATTTTTAGAGCTGTTTTTTGCGAAAAAGTACTGAAGTGATTATCATGAAACTTGGTGGGAGGATGTAGCATGGGCCAAGAACAAATCCATTAGTTTAGTATAAAATCTCACAGACAAGAAATTATGTTTACCAAAATCACACTGGTTTCTATGACAAAAGTTTTTGGTTTAATTGGAGCAAATAAATGACAAGACATAAAAACAAACCAAAAGAATGCTGAAGGAATCAGTGCAGAGCTAAGAGAAGGGTTAAGAGAACGGTGTGTTATTCAATCATGTTAACAATTCAAGCAAGATCTGTGATTCAACAATAAAATCAGACTCCTCTTCCAGCTTTGCTGTGTTCTGTCCTTTGCAGACATCTCAGTAAAAACGAAATGTTAGCATATAGGAATCTGCATTGTCATTAATACTATTTTTTTTAGTTAATTCAGTATCGTTAGTTTGTATCTCCTTACCTGAATTTGTTCATGTTTCTCCATTTCTTTAAAATCATTGTCTCTTGTCATTCTAATTTTCTATGTTGCACAGTTCAGACACACAGTGTAGTGTAAAAAGTGTTTTCATCTTTTTCCATTTCAGTTGAGGTCACCCCTGTCCATGCTGGGATCAAAGACGGCTTAGTCTTCGGACATTTTATTGCTGTAGAGATAAATAAAAACTTTGATGCCTGATTTTATCTAGGGCTGTACCAACTTATGCAACAAGTTTTTTTTCAAGAAGATTTGCTGGATTGAGCTAGTTTGTGGTAACAGGAACTCTTTAAAGCTTTTATGACCCTCTAACTCGTGTTTGCATGTCCTAGAGGAGCAGGCTCTTAAGTGTTGGGGTTATAATGAAAACACAGAAATACTTGTTTAAGTCATGATTCAGCTGCATCACACTTGAAGACAAAGCTGAATTGATTCACTCTGTCTCTTTATCCTGAGTCATCCTCGTAATGGCTGATGCTCTGGTTATATCCAGCCTGTGCCGGCCTGACTCGGCATTGATGTCACCTCACACTATAAGAACGCCGCCCTGTCCTAATCAGGCTAATCCTCTGCGTGTCGTTTTTATTTTTTTTTGATAGTGTTGCTCTTCATACATCTGCCGTGACAATGCTTAGTAGGTCAGACTGCAGCTCCAGTGTCAGTGTCTGGGTGGCTGAGTGGTACAGTCGGGTTGGTGGCGGTCATTCCAGGCTGCAGCACATGATGTGATGCAGTGGGTGAGGGCAGCAGTTTACTTAGCTTTGACATTAATACACCAAGTGTGTTCCGAAGTTCCTTTGTCACTTGACCGAGGTCTAATTTAGGAATGGGAGATGTCCTTTCTCTCAGCTGTATTTGTGTGGTTCATATAGGTCAGTTTGAAACATGTTGACCTTTGCAAACGTTGTACTGCTGTGGAATTTTGCGTCATGCTGAGTGTACAATCAGCATAGGTTTCATGATCTTGGTCGGAGCTACACTTCTCCCTTTGACTCTTCGTCTTCTCAGATGTCCACATCTTTCATCGATCTAGTATCTGTCCTGGTGATCATGTAGGTGTTTGAAAAAGCCCCCAACACTTGATTTCTATGAGTAATGCTTTTTTCAGCCTGACATCATGACAGGTTTTGATAAAATTGTTTTGAAAAGATACCCTTCATTGTATTCATTTACATCATAAACAACACATCTTTATCCATTTTGCCTGATCCTGATAGGATTATCCCTAAAAATGTGACCCTTGTGTTTATATCAGCGCTGCATTCTGCACTTTGTTTGACTGCCAATCAAATCATTTCTCAACTTGGACGTTGCAAGTATTTTTTCTCTGTTTACAAATGGTTGCGCATAGTTCAATTTAACATGATAAACAACATTTTCAGAGCGCATTACAGCCCTTCGGGGGTTTCCAGGTTTTTTTGCAAGAGTTGCTGAGCATTTGGACAAATTCCTATATCCTGAAGATTCACAAACAAAAAAACAAACCTGAAGACTTGAGTTGTGTTGGATTCATGAATAGTTTTCAACACAAACAATTGTAATCATGCTCACATAATCATGCGTAACAGCCTATGTAATAAATGTTGGGGTAGAAAAACAAAACAAACAAAAAACAGAATCAACCTTAAAAATTTTTTATTTTGTACTGTGGACTAGCCCAATTTAATTCTTTTTATTTGATTTAGAAACACCAGAGCTATAAAATCATTCACATTTTTGTTGAACAGTCATACATTGTAAGAGAATGATGTCAAAAGTCTGACTGGTTGCCACGGCCTCTGAATCAAGCAAAGTTTACTAAACATTGAATTCCCTCAAGTGTACTTTGAAGTGACGCCAGCCCTCGAGTGTGTCTCTGCAGACCTACAGGCGAGATAACGGCCCAAAGGAAACACTGATTTAATATCAGGGAAGTCCATTCATGCTGCAACCTCCACGTGCTTTCTCCATCTCACACCTAGTCCCCCACTTCACACATGTAGACATTCCTACACACACACACACACACACACACACACACACACGCACAGGATGACAATCTTCCATAACCTTCTGAGCTACGCATTCCCAACGGTGCTTATCTCTTCTTTGACAACAATGAATGGCATACTTGGAATAGTTTAGGACACAATCAAAATCATCTGCACTTGTCGTTGTATATGCCCACACAAATACACACACTTGACTACAAAGCAGGTTTACCAGATTTCCTGAAAGCTATTGTATCTGCTGGAAGATAGAGGCATCCTGGTCCAAGCTTTTTCCTCTCTTCCTCTTCTCCTTCCTGTTCCTCCTCCTGCCCTCAGACTCTTCCTCTCTTCTTCACTGTCTCCTCTTTTTTTTCTGCTGTACTCAAATGTTTGTCTTGCGCTGTGCAAAGATCCATCTATCCATCCATCTGTTTTTGCCCTCACCCACCCTTTCAGTGCCCAGACTCCTCTCTTTCTCCGTGTGTCCAGTGATCCCCCTCGTAACCCCTGAGGAGCAGTCTAAACAGTGTTTTCAGAGCCAGGGATGGTTGGGCCTCCAGCAAAAACAGAGAGAGACCAGACACAAACACTTGTCTCCTGGACTCAGTGCCTGCCTGCCTTACATATTTTGGCCCTCAGTTTTGCCTCACAAATAATTATTCCTCCACAGCAGATATCTGCTACTTTTTGTTTGTTTGAGATAGTAGCATTAGATTTCTCTTTATGAACCTACTTTTCATGGTGTTGTTTCATTTACTAGCTTTTTTAATAGAAATTTCTGTTGAATTTATTTCTTCTTCAATAAATCATGTATGTCCCTTGAAACCCCATATCGGAATAAAACGTTTTTTTCCACACTTTGCAGATGTTTTCCACTATGATTGGTTATGACTCACACTGTTAAAACCTGTTAGTTGTGTTTTGTATTATGGTGACATTGTTTGTGGGTTTCCCTGCCCGCAATTTGCTAAAAATATGCTCTGCACAGTCATGCATTGAAAATTTTTGATTTGCAATATTCAGATTCCCAAGTTCAGAATAAATAGACTTTTTGTTTGGGAATGAGAAACATTTTTTTATTCCAGGAAATTAGCATTCTCATGGAGATTCAAAACATTTCAAAATACAAGCCTGCTTCACTTTCCTATTTCCTAACTCAGCCAATGACTTGAGGTGAATCTTGCATTTAGACTAACAAAGTTAGAACCAGGGCTGAACGATATGTGAAATTATCTTATTGTGACTGCTTTACTTTATACTGCATTTTTGATTGATTGTGCCATTACTTCTAGTTTCCCCATATTATGTGTTGTAAGTGCAGTATTAATTGCTGGATTGGAGTTGATGATTTCTCTTTATTATTCTTGTGTAGAATAAGATTAACACATACATGAGGTGGAAAATAAGGGTTTTATGAAAAAGAAATCCACAAAAAAACTCATTTTGCATATACAGGTTCATCTCAAAAATTAGAATAACATGAGGAAGGTAAATATTTTTGGTCACTCATTTCAGAAAGTGAAACCTGAATATTGTAAAAGCTCATTATACATTGAATGGATTATTTCAAGCCTTTATTTCTTGACATGTTGATTATTTTGGCTTAAAGATAATAAAAGTCCAAAATTCAGTGTCTTGGGAAATTAGAATGTTACATGAAACCAATATTTTGATATATTTAAGATATTTTGTGAAGAAATGTCAGGCTTCTGAAAAGTTTTGCTACTTTCTGACCATTTTCCAAGTTTCCTCCCAATTTCTGCTCCTTTACACCCATTTTTGGCACCTTGAACTAACTTTTATTGCTACTTTTTGTTGTTTTGCCACTTTTCACCATTTAGACCGTTGCTCTCGCTTTCAACATTTTGGCTCTGTGCCTAGTGTTCTACACATTTTAGGTTAAAGAAATACCGCACTATCTGCAATTCGAATGTTGCAGCAGGCCACATTTTCAATTAATTACCTGGTCTTTAAGTTGGAACACACCAAATTTTTATGTTTAACAATAGTCCAATCACCTGTGTCTAAGTGAATGAAGTCTGCATGCTGCTTCATCTCAGAGTGTTTCCATGAGTGTTTCCGTGAGTCTTGTTGGAGATATTTGTGGTAATTAACAGACAGTCTAGGAGCTTGGCAGAGGTTTGGCCTGGAACCTTCCCTGATGACTCCCAATGAAAATAAATACAGAACATACCACTTCCCTCTCTGTTGAGCAGATGTAATTGTTGCACAGAAGCAGGACATCCTGTCTATACTCTGTTTGGGGGCATTAAGGTTGGACTGGCAGCAATAATCTGCTGATTCGCTGTCTATTTAAGGTTCGAATGAGTAACCAGTGGAATATAGCTGTAGGCATATTACACCCTAATCTTCGAACACATCTGAACCAACACATCGAAAATGTTCTCTCTGCGGCAATTACAACATGAATGATGATTAATGATGATGTGTCATATCATTGTATCTGAGAATCTTGTGTGAAATCCATCATAATAATCTCACTAAATGAAATTTTATTTTTGATCTTTTCAGTTCTGCCAACCTGGAGGTTGGAGGTTGTCCCGGGACAGAAAAGCACCCACCTTCTTCACTGTTGTGCTGACAGATATCGATTCAGACCGACACTACTGTTCCTGCCTCACTTTCTATGAAGCTGAGGTTAATCTGCAGGTAAAACACACACACACACACACACACACACACTCACACAGAGTTAAATACTCTTTCAGCATCACAGTTGCGCTTCATGAAGTGAAAGCTTTCTGTTGTTTTATAGACCTTATACTGAAAATCACTTGAACAACCTATGAAGCATTTAATGTACTGGGGAAGAGAAGGGAAGCACATTGAAATGACGGACAAGAGATTGTGTCCAACATGTAGGACTACGCATGCAATGGAGCTCTGCAGTGTTATGATGCAATGATGACACTTCTGGGCTAACTGCATGACTTAAAACTTTCAAATCAGGCTTCATATAAGATCACTATAATGCTAAGCTTTACTTATTTAGACTACAACAATGAGTGTGAAGTCATTTACACCCCCATGTGTCTCCTAAAACTACTGTAATCCTTTGGGATGTCTTTTGCAACCTCACAGCTCTCTTTTTCTGCTTTTTAATTAAGTCAAATTGGTTTTCCTTTTTTCAATCTTTGGCACGTGTAGTCTATTGAGTGTAATCTTTGAGAGTTTAAAGCATCAAGGGAGAACAAAGGCAGCTTATCATGCCTAATAAATTTTGTGTTGGCAGATAGATGTTATTTGATGAACCTGTGCTCCCCTTCTGCACCTTTCATTTGATTTACTTACACATACAAAAAACTGTTTGATTGCAGATAAGCAGTCAACCAGCCCGCATAAATAATGCATGATAACAGATATAGTAGTGAGTGTTCTTGTTATTTTCCCCTCCTGCCAAAGAGCATACCAAACAAATTGTTTCACTGTGTTTGAATTTGTTAGAGGCCTTAAATGACTCCTGTCACACAGCCCCCACTGACTGCACATTACCCCCACATGTGGGAGGCGTTTATCTAAGATCAGCACAACAGGTTCAAAGGAAGTTTGAGTTTGAGATGTTTCCCCGAAATATGTGCAAGTTCAGTCATAGTCATAGTATAAGAATAAACACTGTAATAGTGCATCATTTACTCATTACTGAAGTATTTTCAGCTTGTTGTGTGGATCCCTCCTCTGTTTGCACAACATGGCACATTTTTGCATGTTTGTTCACAAGCTCCAGAGGAATGAAGACTTTAGGGCACACTGTCGCATAAAAGGGAGAAAATAACCCAAAATAGCTCAGTCGTTAAATGTTTAAGGCTTTCTTTGAAGGAGCTTTTATTCACAGTGTGTTGGTGAGTGGCTGGAAAAGTCCTTCAGATGTAGACACTTCGCCCAAAACTGCCCGGTATATCATCGCCATCCAGACACTGTCGCGCAGTGGGAGGGAGCAAGTTATCATTAACAATAGATCTGAGTTTGTGGCTTCTTTTTTATTTTTAGTTTGTCTTTGTTTACTACTATTACGGGACTGGCAAGGCAAGCACCTAGTAAGTGCTGAAGTTTTATTTTTCACACGTTCTTTAGATTAAGTGTCAGTGTTCGGCATAAAAACTTTGTTTCAGGTGTTGAATCACACTTCTTGGTTGTGTATGTAAGGAATACATTTTGCCTGCTTGTTTATGATGTTTTTACAGTGCTCATTGGCAGCACATTTTAAGACGATACCCAAATAACACAGAAACAAATCTTCTGTTACCGAGTGAAGAACAAAATCAGAAGCAACCAGCTAAATAAGACAGTTCACACCAGAGAAATGATGCGGCTCAGTCAGGAGGGATGTACTGAGCTGCAGATTATCAGATGCAAAGGGCAAAAGGTGAAAAGAGATGGTCTGAATCATAGATCAAAGATTGTAGTGTTAAAATAATTATGGGAAAAATTATGTTACATGACCAGTGACTCACAAAAACACACACACACACAGGAAACAGGGCATCACCATTATTCGTTTAGTGAAAGGAAAAAAAAGACTTAACAACCAAAAAGAAGTTCTCAGTACTAGTGCCCTTAATCATGCTGGCAACCCAATTTTATTTCCTCCGAAGCTCATCTTTGCTCTCTAAGAATTTTAAAGGCTTGATTCACGTTCCTACTTTTGAGAAAAGTGAATCAGTCTTGGTAGCCCTTTCAAATCTTGCTCCACTTCTTTATCAGACAATAGTTCCTAAAATGTACTTTTACTTCCCTGTGAACTTCCCCCTTCTGTGGAAATATTATTCATGCTTTTAAAAGTAAGAAGTTGAGAAATGAAACGCGTTTTTTTTCGAAATGCTTTGAGCAAACACTGTGTCTTTAATAGCACTCATTTCTGTATTCCAGAAAGACACGTGGATGCTTTGTGTGGATAGCATACTGTGTCTCCATCAAAACAGCACTGTACCTTTTTCATCAGCCCCGTGTTAATTATTTGGCTATATTTGACTTCGTTTCGACATCGTCTTACTTGAAAATAAACCCGCATTCCTGGATTCCTCTGAAGATCCTCCCAAAACGTGAGGTTGTTTTAAATCTGACGTCCTTATCTGCTCAGTTGGATTCCAGAAAGAGTCTAGACAGGCGTTGCAGGAATGTATTTTGTCTAATAATTGAACCAAATCCTAAAAATAATGGTGAAATGTGACCTCTATCCGAATGGGTTATTTTAGATCCCTCACAGCGGGGTTTGAAGATACTGAGGCACTTATGGCATGTTTTCACTGCCTGGAGAAATATACCGGATAAATGATAAAGGCTTTAGTGAGGAATGAGAGTATCAGTGTGCTGAGAGACCTCAGAGATCCAGACTGGGGACAATTAGATCCATACTTGGGCTGCTGCTTGTAGGACAAGCTTGATCTGATTTGGAAAATGTAGATTACATGTCTGATAAGAACAAACACTACTTTCAGTGAACTTTCAGTGTTACGGTACATTGATTTTGAATTTGATCCCCCTTTTAACGGTAGAATTTATATGCTCTATTGTGGCCAGCTTATTTTTTAGCACTCATTATTCTCTTTTGTGTTATAAATTCCTGCGATTAAAATCTTCAAATTGTGAAAACATCCCTCTCATCACGTTTTATTTTAGGATTTGTTTTTTGTAAATGCAAACCCAAAATGTAATAATTAGCAGCATTTGTGAGTGGTTTATTGTGATTTATGATGCAAAGTATTGTTTTAGGGTTTGGTTTACATAATTGTAAATGACATATCTCTCCAAATATAATTAATCACACGTTATGAAGTTAATAGAATCTTTGCTGGAGCCACCATGGCCTCTGGTGTTTTGAATTAGCCTGTCTTGTACGATATATGGCTCCTTCTAGGCTTCTTTCATATCTTTTTTTTTCCATATCTGAGGAATATGACTCATATTCTTTTTTCCTTTTCGTAAACAATAACTTTTATCAACCTCATCCTAATTTAGAAAAAATTCTTGAGTGTTTACAAAATGGCTCCAGTGGGATGAGCAGTAATGTTGCACTGGGACAGATTGGGGAAGGAGATTATAAATAGACAAAACTATCTGTCTCCTCTGCTAAGACAAAGTAAGCTTTTTAAGATACTTTGGGAAGTAAAATTGTAACTGTCTGATGCATAATAAGCGTCCTATAAGCTACTTTTCATGGAGAAACACTTGAAACTTTTCACTTCCTACAGTTCTTGGCGTGTTTTTGACACTTCTTCTAAGTGGAAATGGTTAAATGGACTGTAAGCTGTGAAGTGTTACTTTATGATGATTCATTAAACACACAGCATGCAATACTCAGAAATGCACATGACCCCCAAACACGCTTTGATGTTTTAGTACATCTGTTGGCTATCTGAATAAAACATGCGAGGTGTAAGAGATACCTTTAATGTACAGGATGTATTCACAAACTGAAATAGGAGCTCAGCTTTGTGGATACGCTCTGCTGAACATTTAAGGTATGCAATCCGTGGCACTTTGTTGAACTCTTCAGCTGAAATTGCTTCTTTTTTCACTGTTTTAGGGATCAAAGAATATTGAAGCGGATGGAGATGAAGATGAGGAAGAAGAGGAGGATGGCCTGATCCAGCCAGCTCAAGTGTTTGCACCAAAAAGTCTCATTCTCGTGTCTAGGTTGGATTACCCCGAAATATTCCGGGTAATAGAAAAGCTCATGACCTTGTTTGAAAAATATTTTGTCTATCTTGTACAAGAGAGATACTTTGCATTTTTGTTGAATCTTTCATCTTGCAGCTCCGAGATGACATTAATCTGCTTTTTAATGTCTGTAAAACAGGCCCAGGGTGCTTAAGAGTAAGCCTGCATGTTCCCTAGCAAAGTGTAAGACAAATTGAAGAAAAAACACCTCTGTTCTTTTCATTCCAGATGAGTTTGATCACAGGTTTTACCGACTTATTCATGTTAGGAATATTAAGGAGAACTTTTGTTACCCATAATTTTCTGTTGGAAGCCTAGATATGATTGTATAAAGATAGAACTGTAGCACTACTCATATTTCACATTTTGTTCCTGCAGGGCTGCTTGGGCCTTATCTACACTGTGTACATCGATAGCCTGAGTTTCCCTCTGGAAGGTCTGGTGGCCAACCTCTTTACATTCCAGGTCCCTGTAGCTGGTGGGTCACAGGTGAGTCCTTACTGATGCAAAGTGTATCCACAGTCTGCACCGCCATTTGACCTCTTCCCCACAAATCCACTCCAGACAGAGGGCCAGAAAAGGTGAAAACCAGTCCTCTCCCACTGTCAGCCACTGGACATGATGGCTGGCAGCTACAAAAATGATGTATGTAAACGGTGCAGCCAATCAGGAATGTCACCCTCAGATGTTTCCAAAGATTGCTGTCCAGCCACAGGCATTTATCGTCTAATACATATCCATCATTTTTTTCCATCATGTTATTCAGAGCAGAATACGTCAGCCTCAGACTCAAAGGGGAGCAGGGCTCTTAAACTGTTTATAACAGTTCAGGGAAAATAGTTTGAAAATGTCAGTGCATTAAGTTTCCCTGTCACTTGAAAAAAAGAGAATTTTGTTAGCTCCAGTTAGAGGCCAATTGTCATAAGTTAAAGCTATAAATGCAGTGAATCATGCAATAATTTACTCGATAAAATAAAACCCAGAGCAGAATGTTCCATGATTACATTGGGAAACTTCTGTACATCTATAACTAAGAGTCCTCATCACTGAGTTTAAGTTTAGATTTTGTTTTAAACAGTGGGTAATGTGCTTAACGAGGAAGGAATTTGGTTTATTGTTAGACTGCCACTGTTAGACGCCACCAAAAATCCAGAGTCATATAACCTGCCTCAAGGCACAACCTCAGTAGTGGAACAGACTCATTTGTCACTATAGCACACAGGTATGTGAAGAATTGTATGAATGGAGACACTGAAATGCCTTCGATTTTTCACTTGAACTGAGAAATTTGTTTTCTGAATATTGAATGCCACTGCCACACTCATATCCTGCAAGCAGAAACACAAATCATTCATAAACTTTTATGTCTCAAAATAAGTCGCTGACGAGCTCACCTCAAACTTTTTCTGCAAAAATATTTTTAAACAGCCGTCATCATGCTGCATCTTTAATTTATAATGAATATTTTTAATACTTTATCTGTACTTATGACAGATAAACAGAATAAATAGACAAGTCAACCTGGCAGCTGTGTAGTACTGACAAGCATGTGTCATGATTATTTGTTACAGCCTGCTACTCTAGGCTATAAATCTTAAAGGATGACTGTCTGTTGCAGAGATGCTTTGCGCTGTAGAAGTTTTGACAGAAAGAAATACGGTTTTCGTGACTATTTTTTGACACCTTTTTGCCCTCTCTTTGCAGAAGCTCTTCAGTCTGGGAGCAGGAGATCGGCAGCTCATCCAGACACCTCTGAACGACACGCTGCCAGTCACATGCAAAAGCGTGGCTTTGCTCTTCCAGCAGCTGGGTGGGTCCACACACTTTGGTTTCTACAAACTAGTAATCAGACAGGGGTCGTCTTACTGAGTCACACTGTGACTTATTGGTGACTTACTGAAAAACTCTTCTTGCTGCTGTGTCATGTCTTTCTTAATCTCTTGAATCAACAATAGTTGGCCACTGCAGGTTGTCACGTTTACAAAATATCCCATTGAGGTCAAAGACATTTGTGAAGTGAGTAGTAGAAATCTGATGCTTAACTCTCAAAGAATACTTCACTGAATTATTACTGTGGTGTTAGATAAAGCAGCTTATTGTGTGTGACACATCTTACTTTCATTCAGTCTTTTATTTGTAAGGCTGTGTGCTACTTTGCTTATCACATGGAGGAAAATTTAATCTCTGTTGGACAATAACAATCAGTGAGCTTTGCAATGGTCCATTCAGGTTTTGGATTAATTGTGTAAAAAAAATGCGTGCAGCAAGATAATCTAATTTTGCTTTGTCCACACAACACCTCTCTAATTTTCTCCAGGCTAAGGCACATGATGAAGATTTGATACAGTTTGCTGATTTCACGTGCTTGCTCATTATGTGCAGACTGTAAATGGTTTGCATTGGAAATAGAGATTTTAAGAAAATTGACTTCTATTGTGTACTTTACCCCTTCATTAAGAGTCAGTTTCTTAATCCACTGAAAAATGCATTTCTTTTTTTCCATATTCAAGTCATTCTTTAAGAATTAGTCGCAAAAAAAAATCTGCTGCTCCAGGCATACATCTGTATGAGATGAGAAAGAAGTTAAAGATTATTCACCTGATATTTTGATTTGTAATGGAAAGTTATCCTCATTTAATTAGAAGAACATGTTTCAAAACATGAGCTGGTTTCATTTCCCAAGTGTATTCTCACCATCCTCTGTTTGTTTGGATACACTGATGATCACGCACATGGGGGGTATTTGCACGATACACATGTGATCAGGGTTATGTTGAAGTCAAACATTTGTAGCCAATCTGGATACACAAAACAAAAACAATCTTGACAGAACACAAACTGTCAGTCTTCATAATCCTCTTTGCATTATTCAGTACTGTACGTTCATACTTAAATGTGTCTGTGCCGTTCGTTCTATGAAGCATTCGTGTGTCTTAGAAAGGGGCTTAGCACATGGCCTTATTGAGAAGTCATGAAAGAATTATAAAGTGGATGGGCTGATCTCTGATGTTTGATTAATTTGTTGTAAAAATCAGTGAAGACCATGGTGGGATGTTAAATCTGACATCATGTAGTTTGTTTTCAGGATGGATGTGATGAGACAGAGGCAGTTTCAGTTCCTTTTTTTGCCTTTTACCATGATGGACTTAAAGTTGAAGTATGCAGAAATTTTCGATAGGAGTGGAGTTGGCATGTCCCCCCCATGCATCCCCAAACAGAGGATGACTAAATGTATGAGGGAGGATAGAGTAGGGAACCAAGAAAGAGTGGGGGGAATAAGGGGGCCACAGGCTACCCAAACTGCCTGCTACATGTTGTGTGTTACTAAACCTGTAGACAAAATGTGCCCCAATTGGATTGGTTTTGAGTTGCATTTTTTTGCAGCGGCATGGTTTATTTAGCTTTCAGAAGACAATGAAAAAAACCCAAACCAAAACTAATATCCTACACCTGTGTATAAGTTAGGCCAACAAAAAAAGAAACGGTATGATTGAATAGTTTTTTGTGAAACTGATTGATCTTTGTCTATCCATAGAATGAGGCCCAGTTGACTCCTTGAAGTACTTATTACTCAGTAGCGTTTTGCTTTTATTTTCTGCGCTATTTTCTACCGACGAATTGATATATCTCAAATCTCTAGAATTGTATTTGTCTAGTTTCAACTCAAATGCAATTGCTGTAAGTCAAATCGATATTGTAGAATATAATTGAATCTAAAAATGAGGCCTGAAGGTGTCAAAGTCGCTGCTGATACAAGAAGCACAAGTTTCTTGTTAAGTTTCACGGATTAATATGTGCTTGTTTCTAGACACTTATATCTACACATATTTTGCTCTCTTTTGAAAAATAAGCATAAGAACTTGCTAAGATTTGAGTTTGTCAGTGTAGACTTTTTTTTTCTGCTTAGCTGGGCCAACTACTCACGTTTTAAGGCAAAGCTATTCTAGTGGTCATGGTATCATTCTTATTTATATACTTCTCTTTGGACAAGGAAGCTAAAAACTTTTACATGACTATTCTTCAGTGTCTGTAGTATATGCAAAAGGTTAATAATTGAGTTCATGTATTAAATGTACTGCATAATATCATGTCATATTAATGTAGAGATTTGAGATAATTTAAGACAAAGGTGTGCTTTCTCGTGTCTATTGGTTTCCTGATGGTGTAGCAACGAGTGGTAGATTGGTGTAAATATTAGCTTTGTTCTTAATCTTTCTTTGGCCTGCACAAAACGACTGTATTACTTACCTGCGTGTCCACCTACATGACGTGAAGCCTTCCTCAAAGCCCTAATGGCGTACATGAAGCATACTCTGCATGCTCCCATGAAGCCACATGTTAATAATAATGGGATCAGCTTCTCATCACATCATCAGATCCTCCTCTTGAGGGTTGGCGTTTAGCTGCTCTGAAAGGCACGTCGGCACATCTATCTGTGTGCACAGGTCACCCAAGTCAGCAGTGAGGAATGTGTGTGTAACAGTCTCTCTCCACAGGAAGCACATCCCCCGGGGCAAGATAAAAGCAGCCACCATGACGACTGATGTTCGTTGTTTGTTACCTTTGTCACTGATGATGTCTGGAGTTGCGGGTGTGTTGTTTGGATCTCAGAAATTTGTCAGTACAAAACCTGGTCATTAAAGGTCGCCTCATTTGTGATGAATGGAGGGGTTCTACCTTCAAATAATGTTGATATGATACGTGGACCGTCATTTGACCCGCTTATGCTCAAATCCCATATTTTGTTGAGGCTTGTGTAATGTTTCCTGTTTGTCGCCGAACAGCTTCTCAGACAAACGTCCAGACCCAGTACTGCTCGTGTCGCGTCTACCAGTGTCCCCTCCCTCTCTCTATCACTCAGACGTGTGATGAAGTGGTCTGTCTGTTGCTCGATGAAAAACAATAACAGGAACTGTGAACTTAGCATTCTTCCTGATTGTCATCGTGGAATTTGAAATATTATTTATACTGAGAAAGAGTGTGTAATTTCCTTCTGTTTATAAACTGAGTTTTCTGACAGAGTTTTTTTTTTTATTATGAAACAAAAACTATCCCATTTAGCTTTGAAGTGATTTTTCATTCACAATCATCAGGCAGGCTGAAGGAAGTCACTAGTTTCAGATAAATTTTTTTGACTTTAATCACTGCAATTGTTGGATTTTTAAAGTTTTCATTTATAATGAAATAAATCAGTCACATCCAACACATCAATTTAAATTAGGTCTGAATTTAGATTAGTACAACAATATTTAAACATGGCCATCACTTAGTAGTGAACAAACCATTGGCAAAAAGATTGTTTCATCTGTTCAACAAGTCGAATCGAAATCACATTGAGATTCTATTGATGTTTTCTTTGAACTGAAGTAATCAGCATTGACACTGTTGCGGACACGAGACAGAACCCCCAAATGAATAGGGTGTGCTCTAATCTGTGTCCACAAATAGCCCCGTATGTTTGATGGATGTTCTGGAACAATGTTTCCTTCACATTCCAACAAATACCTCATTCATTTCATTCGCTGTTGTTCTTGTCTTCCAGGAATCCAAAATGTTCTAAGCCTGTTTTGTGCGGTTTTGACGGAACATAAGGTTTTGTTCCATTCCACCAGCTACCAGAGGCTCGGAGAGGCGTGCCGTGCCCTGGAAGCCCTCATGTTCCCCCTCAAATATAGGTGAGTGTTTGTCTGACCCCTGCTTTGGGACAAACTTCTATGTGAATCTCCACAAACACTTTATTTAGTTGTTCGACTTATGGTAAATGTTGGGATCCATGGTCTTCAGCTTTGGGCAAATCATCCTGATAAGATAATAGCTGGTACTGACTTATTAAATCTTTTTCATCTAAAAACAAATTTTTACTGCTGCAAACTAAAATTTTCAATTCACTGTCTTTTTAGAGTCAACTTTTTATCATCTTCTACTTGATAAATGTTGAACTTATTTTGCTTCAGGGAAGAAAATGTGTTCAAATTAATGGTCAACTTGTCTGAAGCAAAGCAATCTTTTCTCCCATGTTAAATGTTTTGTTTTTAACTGTTCCAAAATAAATTTCAAATGAGGAGTTTTGTTTGGTATAGTACTAAAAGGGGGAAAGAAAAGGAAAAATAACAACATTCAAGGACAACAAATTCATTACTTTTTGGGGAATTGTAATTTTTCTGCATTATTCAACAAAGTAATTCAGAGTGCCAGTTTTATCAAAATCATGCATTGTATTTTGATAAAGGCTATCAAAATAGCATCCTGATTTCAATTAGTCAGCATCAGCTATGTTCATTTAGTTCGCACACATCTCCTCACATCAGAATAACACAGACATGGTCATGTATATTTAAACTCTTAAAGGTAGAGTCTACAGGATTTTCCAAGAAAATATAATGTCAGCTTTTACAGGTATAATCCTGCGCAATTATCTACACACCTCTATACTTGCGTGCCAGTATCTGATTCAATATTTGCAGTATACCTCATGTACCTGCAGGAAGTTAGGTGTACGGCTCTTGAGTTTCTTCCATGCAATGCTGCAGGTGCGCGCTGGGCTGTTATTTACAGTCTGTGGTGTTTTCACAAAGCTACGATTGTCAGCCATACTGTGGAGGCTGTGAGCATGCGCTGCTAGGACTGAGCCATGGAGGAAGAGTCCGGTTTGGATATTGTGTGTACAAACAGCAAAACAAAACTTAATGAAAATTCCTGCAGACTCTGCCTTTAAGTCCGTTGATGAGGTACAATCCACCCAGTTTAATGTAAATACATTCTTGTTGCTGCTTTATTGAATTTCGTATCAAGGCAGTGTCTTTCATATTAATCCCTCTCTGAATGCCCTCACATGATGTAAAAAGTTGATACTCAAAGAGGAAAACTCAACCTTTGCATTGAACAAATGTTCTACAGATGCAGAAAGACAAACAGAAAGAGGGAACGAGGCAGTGTATAAGCAGCTGAGTGAGAGCTGGATACTTTGATGCAGGGTGATATGAATGAATCCCAATTAAAAGAAAGAGTGGAACTCAAAAGCAAAGGATTTAGTGGTATGTCAAACCAGTCTAGTGTTTCTCACACTATATATCCTTTTCTATTTATGTGTTAATTAGGATTAATTTATCACAAATAAATTCATTACCTTTAATTTATTACATTCATTGTTACAATTGCTTCACACAATTAGTAATAGGTAAACTAAAAAAGATCTACATGAAAAGAAAGAAAGGAATAAACATTTATGAAAGCAACAGATTTTTGTTATTACACATGACTTTGAAATTTCTAGGTTTATCTAATTGTTTCAGGGAAGTAAACGGTGAAATCCTCTGAATACATTAGTTTTGTCTTTCATCACGATTGACTTCCTCCTCCAGCAGTATATTGTGTTTACATAACCTGTGGAAACAGCTTTATTGTCAATCAGTATTGAAGTAATTCTGACCTTTCCCAACGTGCACCTCAAGTGTCTGGAAGATTATGGTGATGAAAATGTAAAAAGTTTTGTAAGTGATGCCATCACAAAATTTATGAACATCTGGGGAGTGCCAGGTGCTGTTTCTATTTTTGTCTTATCACTGAACGTGGGCTACAGTTTCACAACATCAATGACTTAACCACTCTCAGTAAGGAAGCCTTTTGAGTGTGTTCTTTTCAGCGTCATTGCACAAGCTTTAGGTATTCAGTGTCGGAATCTTATCATATTTTTAGTTATCCGTACATCCCAATCCTTCCTTCACGGCTGCTGGAGGTGTTGAGCTCTCCCACTCCCTTCATCATCGGGGTGCACTCCATGTTTCAGAATGAAATCCAGGATCTGGTGAGTTTAAAACATCCACAAACTCCTACAGAGCTCTCTGCAGATAAAGAAAGAGTGAAATTAAACTCTCCTGATCATAAAATTTTGAATGCACGCAAACACCTGTGAATCATTGACAAGCAAAGTCTTTTACAGATTATTTTAATTATCCTGAAACTGATAAAGCATTGTGTCATTCAAGGATAGTCAAAGAGAGATTTAATATAACAAGCCCCTTGTTTCATGACGTCTTGACACGTTAAGATTAAGATATCTACCTTTCAGCAAGATGTTTATGTAGCCATTTCTAACTGACATATGTCAGGTGTCCATGTGGTTTCATGCAGTGCTCTCTCAAGCTGCAGTCCAGTGACGTGACCTGTAAGTGTTCTGTGTGTTCTGCAGTTGGATGTTATTATTGCCGACCTGGATGGAGGAACAATAAAGATCCCTGAGTGTATCCACTTGTCTGTGCTCCCTGAACCAGTGTTACACCAAACACAAACTGCCTTGTCTCTGGTAAGCTTAAACATGTGCTAACACATTAAGAATATAATGATATTCCAAGTGGAATGAACATAAAAAAGTTTTGAAAATAGTTGAACTTTGAAGAGGGGAAAATCACAGCTCATTTTTGTGGGTGTTAAGTTAATTTTCAGTCCATCTTAACCAAATAGAAACCTGGAAGTTAAGCATGGCGATCAAAGGACTTTTCCTTTGGACAATCAAGGACTTTTCCTTTTGTTGTCATGCTTTAACTTTCACTCCTTCACATACGTTAAGTGGAAGCAAAGACATATTTTTATTACGCTTTCTCTTTTTTGCATTCAATTATGAAACATGGTTTGAACCAGATGAGTTTAAATGAACAATACAGAGGAACAAAAATGACGCAGTGGAAAAAGGTTAGAAGGCCAGAGTCACTTATTTGTTTTCTAGTTTGAAACATTTTTTTTCTGTGGCCTTTTTGGGCAATTTCTACTAAAACAGTGTTGTGTTTGTTTTTTCCCCAACCTTTCAAAGGCTCATTTAACTCTTATAACAATTTAGAAGAATCACATTGATAGTCAGCTGATAGAAATGAATGGTTTCGGTGTTATTTAATAGACTTGTGTCAAAGCATAGGCCCAGATTGGGACATCAGCTGCTCAAAAGATAATAAACATGAGGATCTGTGTGTTCTTCACAGGTTTTGCACCCTGATCTGGAGATAGCAGACAATGCATTCCCTCCACCTCGAACTGCCCCATCTAATCTTAAATTATTGGTGAGTCATCCTCATGATCATGTCCTTTATTTTAAATGCTTCTAAGTACACTTCATTGTGAGGTGTGATATCCTCCTCCTACTACGAGGAAGAAGTAATTGCCTTGATCAGAACATGTCTGTTAGAGGTAAGAGAGAGAGAGACTAGTTGACTAACCCATACCCAAGAGTTAAATAAACATGTCTGTTGCATAATTAGCTTGTAAAGACTACACTTGTGGCAACACAGAATAATGAGTCATGTTGTGGTATGCATGTGTTTTGTCTGTGTGGATGTATTCTTTTAGGACAAAGAGGTGAGGGCTGTCTTTCTCAGGCTGTTTGCACAACTCTTCCAGGGCTACAGGTCTTGCCTGCAGCTCATTCGTATCCATTCTGAACCTGTTATTCACTTTCACAAGGTAAGTTAACAACGAAATGGAATTTCCAGTCGTTAAATAGAAATTTTGCAAACCTCATGTTTCACTGCATGACCTGAAAGTAAACTCTTTTTAGCAATTGTTGAGCACATTGTTGTGATAACACACCAAGAATGTTTTAGCTGGAGTCCAGCAGTGAGGGTGGAATTACATGCAAAGACCTGATAGACAAACCTGTCATGGGTGAATTAAGTGTGTGCCTGTGTTTGTGTGTGCATGTTGTTTTAAATGTGTTGCAGAGGACTCTATCCTTTTGTTTATACAAGCTTCGGACACAATCCCGTAACCTTGGGCAAAGCCCGGCAATGAGCCATGTGAAACGTATTAGGTTTACATTTTTGTTTTGTGCCGGGGATTTTGTTTGTGCGTGTCTGTGGTGTCTCCGTGGTAACTCTTCATCCTGCACATCATCCACAAAGTACCCCACATGGATCACATTATCAACAAACGCTCCTCTTACTTGCTTGGAATTGCTCGGAGAAGGCTTCAGTGAAATGTGTTTTATCTCTTTCACCCACAAGCCCAAGTAATTATGCATTAAGCAAATTAAATTAATTTGCATGCAGCCATCTTTAACTAGATTTATCTCCCTTTTTGTCCTTCAATTAAAAAAGTTGGTCTGAAGCCCACCAGTAAATACTTTTTAGTGAAGTTTTGTAACCTCCCTCAAAAAAAGGCAGTGATCTCCATGCTTGTTTTTCACTGTACTTAATATTTATCATATGAACAAGATTACATTGCTCCCATCTGTGCAGGATTGTAACTGCTCTCATTCTGACATTATCCAGACTGCCTTCCTGGGCCAGCGAGGCCTCATCGAGAATGATTTTCTGACCAAGGTTTTGGATGGCATGGCCTTCGCTGGCTTTGTCTCAGAGAGAGGTCCGCCTTACAGAGCCTGCGATCTCTTTGATGAGGTAATGTTTTCTGATGCTTTACTTAGATTAGAATTATTGTACCCTGATTTTTTGCCTCAGGTTGAAAAGTTCATCCATAAACTGTCACACAATCCATGTAGCAAACTTGCTTCAGGAATGTCTAACTTTGCCGAGGAACATCATCCCATTACTTTTAATGTTTTCCATAGATGATCCAGCCCATTAACCTCACAGAGCTCAGCATAGCTCCCGTGCTACAACTTGTATATCAAGTTTTTTTTTGGTGGTTGATTTGAAACTAGAGAAGGTACATTTGCATATAAAATCCTGTGAGTTTTACTTCTATATTACATTTTCCATGTCCCAGAGTGTTGTTTTTTACACTTGTGTGTTTGCATAAATCCAGTACAAGAGATAAACAACAGAAACATTACAATCCAGACTGCAGTTGTTAATATCCCTTCCTACATTCAACACACATTATCATATTTTTTAGGGATACAGAAAAAAGTAAGAGGAAATTTAACTTTTATGTGGTTTATTGAACTTTTAAGCGTTTGATTTATTTAGTTTCGGATAAAGGGGTTTTATTATTAGAAAACAATGATGCTACATTATGTGAAAATGCTCTTGCAGACATGGCATAGTAGATCTTAAAGGGTTAATGCTGTGAACTGTTTGTTTACTCTGTACGTGTGTGTGTGTGTGTGTGTGTGTGTGTGTGTGTGTGTGTGTGTGTGTGTGTGTGTGTGTGTGTTCCTGTTTTCTAGCTGGTGGCCTTAGACATTGACAGCTTTAAAGAAGAAGAGGTCAGCCCTGTCAAACTGCAGAAGCACATCAGGGAACTCTCTGAGCAGCTGTATAGAAATGTAAGTTCATACAAACAACTTTTAACTCCATCTGCTCTCTTAGATTGATGTACTGTACAAGCCACACATCCTCCACATGTACGTTGCTGTGTACCCTATGTTTAAACAGCTGTGTATCCTATTAATGCGTGTGTTTCCCATATGTGTGCACTCTAGGAGAACCCAAACCCCCACATGGCATTCCAGAAAGTGCCTCGGCCGTCTGAGGGATCCCACCTGCGGGTGCATCAAGTACCCTTCCCGCTGCTGGATGACGAAAAGGTTGAGACAACACTACAAGAGGGTGTAGCAAAACACAGCAGCACACCTCCATCTACTCGACCTGAGAAGAAGTGTGTTGTTCCTGCTGGACCACCTGTTGGTACGGTAAACTATGATCTTCTGTACTGCACCAGACATGCTGCTATGATGATTTGCACAGGTCTTCTTGAATGTTCATCACTCATAACTCAATCCTCATAACTTGTCAATTCCTTTCTGTAAAAGCCAATCAGTGTCCGCCCAAGACTCCTGCTTCCTTTTCTCACTTTCTGAATTGTGAAGTTATGATGTTGAAAGCGGCTGATCCCTCTTTCTGCACTGACTCCTGACCATTTCATTGCCTCTCTGTCTCTTAGTGTCCATTATGGGAAAGAGTGGCTCCGTGTTTAACAGTGCTCGCAGGCTGGAGGTGGTACGGAGCTGCATATCCTTCATTTTCGACAACAAGACCCTGGAGACTGAAAAGGTGACACACAATGTCTTTCGACAGGGGAGCTCATTAACCTTTGTGCATGCTCGTTAGCTGGCGGTATCGGCCTTTTGTGCTACACACACTTAACAGACTGTCACAGATCTGTCGATCTCTCCTCACCATTCATCACCATAATATCTCCCAGCTGGTCCACAGATACGCAGACACAGAAATAGACGAGGCCTGTAGTCACACACATTCTGAATCCATGTTACTGTTTTGCTCTCTCCACAAAATATTTCTTTTAACCCATTTTGTGTTGACTTTACAAGAATCTGCTCTACAGAAACAATGATGTCTGAGGGCACTTTCCTTCACTGTGGCCCCCTGCATGTTAAGTTTAAGCTGAATATTGCATTGGATATGCATCCATGTGTATAAATGGGAAGGTTGCCAGATGTTTTATGCATCCATCTGGCTCTGTATAGGAGTTATATAATCTAAGCATGCATCTCTGTGCAAATGTATGAGTGCATAACTTGCATCCCCTTAACCCCCCATGAGGCTGTAAATCCTGTGTTGCATGAATGGCAGGTAGATGTAGCTGAAAGTCATGTGTGGGTACATTGTGTTGCTGTAAACACCAGTGGACTGTTGATAACAACAACACTAATACGCCATCAATATTTAAAAAAAACCTCTCACAGTGTAATTTCTTGAACACTTATAAACCCCTGAGCAAACTCTGTTGTGTATTTATTAGCTTTCTTGAAAGGCTTTTTATCTGTTTGTGTACCTTTCTCTCAACAGACACTTCCTGCTGCACTGCGTGCACTAAAAGGAAAAGCAGCTCGGCAGTGTCTCACCGAAGAACTGAGTCTTCACGTCCAGCAGAACCGCGCCATCCTGGACCATCAACAGTTCGACTACATAATTCGCATGATGAACTGTGCCCTCCAGGTAAGCCATAGGATGGATGTGAGAGACACAATTCGAAGACTTATACTGTAATGCTCCAAGCAGCCATCTAGGGTCACCATATCTAAAAGGACCATTTTTAATATCAATACCTTAATTGTCAGATTATCTATCAGTTGATCAAAACAATCAAATAAAAACACTCAGTCGAACTGTTTTTAGATCTTTGATTGAATTTTAGTGAAACAAACTACAGTTCATTTCACATCCCCACACATAATGCAAGTCTCAGTGAAATTGCATCATGTGCCAGAAACTAGGTCAAAGGTTGGCTTTGTTCAAAATTGAAGCATTGGTTTTAGTTTAAAATAATAATACAGCCTTACTTTTTCCATCAATATTCTTTTTATAACATTTTTTATTAAATGTATTGTCTTTTTGTGCTTGAAGTAGAGATTTGACCCTTATTGTTGTGGTCCATTGTTTTACCCACACCATGAATATGAACAGGGATCTCGTTTCAAACATCTTTGCGTTATTCTTGTGACAACAATAGAATATTATATGAGTAGTCTTGAGACCATAAGATTTTTTTTCTCTGCCATCGCACTGTGCTAAGTGTTAGCAGATGCATGCTCATAGATCAAACCAAACAGCTTATAAGCAACAATTGAGGGCTTGAATATGAACTTCATTTTATTCCATTTTTGAAGTAATTTTTCTGGGCTTTTCATGCCTTTAATATGTTAGGGGAGGAAACCTGGGGAGGGAAATGTGGGCCACCCAAACCTAGACCACTTGGCAATCTACACCCCTTTAACTTCATTCATGATATGAATACATTTGCTTGGTTTGGTTATGACAGCCAATGTCAAAAGGTAACTTAACCTGTAGTATGAACTGAATAAGCAGTATTAAGTATTTCAGCACTTCACTCATGATTTTCAGCACTTCTTTTTTAACATCACAGTTGTTTCAATGCAACAAACAATTATACAGTGTGTTACATAAGTGCCTCGCCCCACTTTTCCACATGTAATCCTATCATATGATCATATGAAAATGGAATTTATTGGGCTTGTATGTAATGTACCAATAAAGTAGTCGCTAGTTTTTAAGAGGTGGGGGAAAGAACATGGTTTTCTATATTATTACACACAATATAAAAAGCCCCAAGTGCTCTGCTATGAAACTCCTTAACTGAGGTCAGGTGCTATCTATTGCCTTTAGGTTTTCCCCACTTTTTTACAGATGTCTCTTTTTTTGGCCTGCTCTGTTCATTTACATGCCAAAAAGTCATTTTAACTTTCAAGTTGTGGCATAACACATGAAAAAGTGAACGTTAAGTCATTTTTTTGATTCAGGTTTGACACCCACTTTCATGTCACTAAATCTGAATTTCATCTTTGTTAAATACAGTCTGGTAGACCGTTGTGAAATAGTCCCATCAAAGCTGCTTGTTTTTGTTTGTCAGGTCGTATGTCTGACTCCTCCTGATGCCCTCATTCCTCGGCTACTTGTCAAAGCGAGTAACTCATGTGTTCTTGTCAAGCTCATAAAGAGTCAGTGAGGCTTCACTTAGCCAGAGTAGTCGGGTCTTTATTGGAAGTTCCTCGTGTTTTACTGCCTAGAATCTGCTTTTTACTGGGATTTTGATTTTTTTTAAGCTGTCCTCACAGAGTGCAGCTTTTACGAAGTGGATTGAGATTCCACTTGGCCCCCCAAAAATGATCGAGGGCCAATTAATCAAAACATATGCCAGAGCCAGGAACAGGCAGGGTTATCAGATGTGTCATTTGCTCCACATTTTAAACAGAACAAAATGAAAAGCCAAGTGCAGCATCAATCACATTAGCCAATACGGTGTCTACATAGCTGCTGTTCCACAGAATTAATATTTATGGCTTTGCAGACCAGAAGACGCACAAGAAAACAGTTTATTGCATAATTCTTAGCTTGACTGTCTGCATTTTGAGTAGCAAAGATTTATTTTGTTTGTGTTGAAAGTACTTTGTGCGTGACATGCTTTAAGTAAAACAGCCAATAATCTGTAGCGAATCTCATAAATATTGATTTGTCTTATTTAACTTGATACTTAAATTACTTTTTTAGTCAGTTTGTGTGTGTGACTTCTTACTTTTTGAGCAGATGAGTAAATTAATTGTTTTGCTGTTTTTAATTTTTCTGCTTTTTTCTGTGCATCACATCATCACAAAACAGTTTTTAAAAAAACACAGCAGATCTAAACCATTGCATCATTAATCAACAGATTAATCTTTTGTTGCATGGGCTTTTCATGGAAACAATTAGAAATGCATATATTACTTGTGCTTATCTTCTGTGTGCAAGGATTAATTTGACTCCTTTAATTGTCCCTGGTATACTACTGAAAAGCCACACATGAGGGAAAAACTAATGATATGCAGATGGAGAAACAACTTTATGTGCAAGTGCATTTCTGTTGACCACAAAGCTGGATGATAAAAATGCAGTCCTTTTTATTCTCATGTTTTCTCCCAAATGTTTGTTCTCAATTGTTTATTGTTTGTCATTTTGTCTCTTACTTGAGAATTAAAGCCAAACTTTGTCCCTGGCTTTTATTTTTCTGTTTCAGCTTAGCCCTTAGGCATTTGTATTAGAAGGGCTGTGAAAAGAATAAAAATAGCACATTTCTGGGCTACAGATTAATTTCAAATTCTGCAGACTGCCCTTTTTGCCAACGCCCATAAGATAATGCTTTGTGTGTGAGCCCAGCAAAGCCCAAGTGACATATTCAGTGAAAAATTTTGCTTGCTCTTTGTCCAGCAACAACAAGTTGCCTCATTAGAATTTCTGGCACTTGAGTTGACATGACACATGGATTTGAAATGACATCATCATTATGAGACAGATTTACAACATGAATCCTTTCTCTGTCAAGTTGAGGTTAAGTGACAGTTCCTTTGTCTGGTTACAATCAGCGTTTTCTTTGAAAAGCTTGGCGGGGAGTTCAGTATGTGATACAAAAGGTCAATGTTAGGACATTAGAATCAGGTGATAGTGCTGCTTGTCAGTTCCAGTTAATCTGTTGCTCTTTCTTTACATTTTTCTGTAATCGGTAAAAATGTTGAAACATTCTTGAATGACTGGATGCAGCATGAAGGTCGTTTAAAGTGAGGAATTTTCCTCTTTCGACATCTGCTGTAATCCTTATCTGCACTGTTCCTCTGCCATGAATCACGCACTGTAACAACCCTCATTAGGATATTTGAGTTAATTGCACATTCATTTGTGTACACTGGTCACTGCTCCAGATTCGAGAAGCACACGTTGCGCAAGCCATGTGGGGGAATGAGTCCTGCTGTGGATGTATCCTGGCATCCCAACCATTTCCTGTCAGATAGGATTATGAGCCCTCTGTGCTCAGCTCTCTCATGGCCCAGGGCCTCATCATGGTGCTAAAAAACACACTCTGGATGGCAGTTTACTGTGAGAGGGGATTAGGGTGGGAGGACTCTGGGAAGAGGCAACCTTCTCCATGAGTTCCGCATGATCCGGAGCTTGACCGTCTGATGTGGATCGATGCGCAGGAATACACATTACACACAGATGTTGCTGGACAGGATGGGGAACTTTGTCTGACCATCGTGTCCGAATCACAGACTGACGCATGTGAGCGCCAACCGAGTCATTGCTCCTCATCCCCCTGTTTGAACTTTAAAGCTGCCTGCTGTTCTACAGTCATTTTAAACATCTGGTATATAAGTGTATACATGACTTCATTACATTTCTACATGATTTCGATCATAAATTAGTCTCTAACTGTGAGAACGTAGCCCTTGGATGTCTCGATGGCCTTGATGGACTTCCTTGCGTAACAGGGTCACTGGGAATCCACACTGGGTATCATTCCCATGTTCTGATAACTGTTTCTCTGGGATGTCTACCAGCATGGGCAGGTAAACATCTGAGTTTATCAGATTTTTTGGCTTACGCCATGGAATCTTTGTTTGTTTGTCATCTGGACAGCACAGTAGTCAGCTATGCAGCTAATTCCTCTCCCCGTTATACAGTAGGCTCAAGCTGCAATTAACAGTCGAAAGTATGTCAGTAGGCACTGAAGTCTTGTAAAAGCATACCATTAGTGTCAGTTCATCTTGCAGCTTTCCTGGAAAATATTAGCTTCTCTGGAACACACAGGAAGCTGCTGTTTGTTCACATCCTGTCGTGTTTCTGTCACATGCTCTCGCTTCTTGTTTTTGCTCTCTGAGTACGTGTCCAAGACAAAATAGCTGTGCTATTCATCATATCCATTAAAGCTCCTGTAGCTTTATCTGGAAGAAATGGTCAGACTTGCTGTAAATAATTGGAGGAAAGGGAGACAGCAGGGTGTCCTCGCAAACAGCAGTGTGGGGATGCAAAAGAGGCCTCCTGTCTTACAAGATAATAAGCTGTTGAACATATCCCCTCATGGTGCACGTCGATCTGATTAGCCATATAAAAATCATAGAGTCATAAATAAGATAACACCATTCAGTGATTCAGTGAGGTGCTTTCAGGGGCATCTCTGCTCTACATAAAAAGGTTTCACTTTTCATTCAGTTTAATCACATGCTGTAGATTTAACTGTTTATCAATCGGGTCTGTAAATCAACCTCATAAATATTCTTCTTTATCCCCTCTGTCTGCCTGATGTAGAGCTTTGTTGGTAATAGTCTGTAAAATTTAAAGAAAGCTAATCTTTACACAGGAAATGACATAAAATAGCTTGAGGATCTGTTCCTGCCTTTAGTGCTGAGTAAGTCATTGGTCACAGCTTTCTGTTTTACAGAATTGATTTACATCACTGAACTTGACTCTTTTTGTTTGAATAAGGCTACTTTGTTAATTATTCACACATAAGTCTTCTGTCTGTGCATTTCCACTTGTTGTTCTGTGTTGACTGGGGGTCCATGAACTTCTGTGACCTGCAGCATTGTGAAGGATGCTGGTAAACAATGCTCTGGTACAGCTCCAAGCTGGAACATTTTACCGCAACCCAAATAACTGCAAAGAAAAACACCCAGGACAAGAAAAATAAAACAGAAACTATGTTGATTAGTCCACAGGGGGCCAGGCTTTCATGCGTAGCTGTGGAACTTGTGTTTTATGTTTTCTCCCTTCTGTACATTCTTGTCTGTTTTTTTTTTCTCTCTAAGAATTTTGGTCTCAAAGACCCAGTTGCAGAACACTATTAGGAAAAAAAAGAGAGAAAAGGTTTGTTATTTCCTTTGTCACTGTGTAAAAAGTGGCCATTAAGCTGCTGGATCTGAGGACTTCAGCAGAAGTCAGTACTAGTGCTGTTGTTTGTCGAAGGTCTTAAATCAAGTTTCCCCTGGCTATTCTCATTTTCAGAGTTCAACAATAAACCCTCACTAAAGCTTATCAGAGATAAGTACCAATTTCCTGTGAATTCACTACTTTTGAGGCCAACTTGTGTCCTTTTCTCTAAGTGTCCTGCTCTCATCGTCCTCTCTGATCTGTACAACGGAAGGTTTGTTTGGGCCCCTAAGTCCCCTTCTCTAAGCCTCTTGATGTAGTGTTCATCATAATCGTGTTCCCTGTAAAACACCATAAAACCTCTCTTTGACTGGAAGCAGTCTCAACCAACAGTACACTTTGGCATAACCTATAAATGTCAAATACTTACTTAAAAGATATAACCAAAGGAATAAAAAATAAGATGAGAATGTAATTTTCTTTTTTGGCATGTTACGTCTCTTCTGAGAAATGGTTTTAGTATTTTGTTGCCAATGTGACTGGATTTTATGCAACTTTGCTCACTTAGACATGTATGGTAATGAAGTTCAAGAGTGGAAAACATAAAATCACTAATAAATTGAGAGTGCTGAGACTATTGTGTCAAGGCAGCGAGCATTATATAAGAGTATTGGAAGCATATGTCCTGATAATGGAGCAGGGCTCCACAAGGGGCTTTGGCAGGCCATTTTTTTGAGCATTGCCCATGACAAATAACAGGGAGGATTTTTATGTAACAAGATGTTATGTGTGTTGATGACGGATACTTCGTCCCCCACTGTTGTCATACATCACATCCCTGGTTAGTTAATTCACAGCAGAGCCTCAGTCATGATGAGACACATTGTTTGGTCTTGACTCTGTGCCATTTGTAGCCATCTTTAAGAGAACTAGAGCATTGAAGTTCAAGGCCCCCCTCTGACCCTCATGTGTGACCTCTCTGTTGGCAACTGTACCTCTTGTGTGTTAGTCTCCAGCGTTTGAATGTGTAACAGAGCTGTGTAACATGTTGAATGCTGTGTCCTGACCAGCTCTCCCTTGTTGTGTCACCTGCAGGACTGTTCCAGCTCAGAGGAGTTCACAGTGGCTGCTGCGCTGCTGCCCCTTTCAACAGCCTTTTACAGGGTAAGGAGATAAATTGGATAGATGTATGTTACGTCAGATTTGTGTTGCTGTTTTTCACAATTTCCATCAACATGCAAACTAATCAATGTCAGAGAAAAAATGATCAGTGTTCAAAACTCAGAAAAACACTGAGATGCATGCTGTTACTCTCCACCTTCAAATAGAAGTCCACTGCCAAGACTGATTTTATTTTATTTTATTTTTAAACTTTATTATTTAAGGAAAATTGCTCAATAATTAAACACTTTGTACTCCTGTGAAAACCATCTTGTAAATGTGCCAGGTTCCCTACTCAGGCTACTTTTTAGGCCCTGGCAATCTGATGACAAGTGGACAACCTTAAAGGAGAGCACAAATGTACAGAGAAAAAGTTGTTTGATACATTTTCATATTTGACTGAAGGTAAACATTTTGTCTTCAAAGATGATGTCTTTGAACAAGAAAACGTGAACAATTAATAATATTTGAGTAACTTTGATAAGAGTTAAATTGTCAGTGCACCTTCAAAAGTACATTTTTTGTGGAAAATGATTCAATGAAGGGAAATTACTAAACTGGGTTCTGTTCACCCAAGGCTCATTGATACAGAAGGGCAAACAGAAAAGCTGCTTTAGCTAGTCAATGTTGGCTATCACCCAAATGAGCCAGAATAAACAGTGCAACATAGTTTGCTGTATGTGGGGTGTGAGCTGTGTAGCTGCACAGTCAGAGTACCCAGGGTGCCCCTGTCCAACACCAAAAGCATCTAAGACTTGTCACTTATTTGAATCCTGGCCCTGAACATTTGTTGCATGTCAACCTCTGCTCCACCCCCCACATTTCCTCTCTCTCTTTAGCTGTCCTATTTAATGAAAGTAAAATGACCCAAAAATATTTTCCCCTTTACCTTTCTTTATCTAAACTTGGACCATGAGGACTGCAAAGGTCAGCAGGTCATAAGAACAAAATTCAGCAGACAAGCTTTGTCTGCCGCCTCGTTGGCTTCTTGCCAACAGGACGGACACAACTGTCTTCACAGGCTTTGTTTTTTGGATATCACTGCCATCATCTGATGGCTCGACTGGGACCTATCCTTCTCTCTGCCACCAAATGACCAACACATTTCTCCTGCCACAGCCTTACGTAACTCTCTCATATCAGTGTAATTGATGGTTTTCTTGTTTGTCTTCAAAACAAATATTAGAAAGATGATGTATTATGTCAATGTTTTTAGCTTAGTGCATGCTTGTTGAGCCATGCAACAAGAGAGAACCACCACGGAGTCATCTTTTTTTCATAACAGTTATACAACATTGGTTTGGTTTTGAGTTTTCCCAGTTCGAAGTTTATAAATGACTTCCATTTGGCACTTCATGAAGGATCATATGAGAAAGGGGCTGATTTTTCCTTGCTACTCAGAGATGATTAGCACTGTTGACACACTTGAACATTGTCTCACCAGAAGAGTGAAAAGTCAAGTGAGGTCAGGGGAGAACCTGCCAAAGGGATTCTGAAATCTCTGGTTTATCTGCAAAAGGATCACGCAATGAAAATGTGTGAAGAACAATGCTTGATAATTGAGCACCACAGCAGCTGTCACCATGGGTGTTTATCAAGGAGCGGACATTATCCTGATGTCCCAAAACTAATTTCAGAATTCACTATTTCTTGCTTTGGGAGACATTTTTGAAAATTGGAGCGTGAAAAAATGCGGCCTTAGAAGTTAGCCGACATGAACAGTGATGCCTTGATGTTGAGAAAAACAATATGTGCCATAGCACTGCAATATACCCAACTTAATCAAGTTTGACAGCAGGCATTTGTTGTCATAAGAAAAATGCACCCCTGATCTTTCAGGAGCCCCTCACCACCCTCAATCATTGCCATTATGAAGCTTATGTAACAACCTTAGAGAGACTGCTAGCGTAGTCTCACAACCATTGCTAATATGTTACAGTAGCTTTGTGCCCAAGCAACAGCTGTGAGTATTTTTGTGTAAATATCTTGCTCCTTGAATCTGACCAGATGAGCAGCTTTAGGGCCAGTTTTCTGTTACCCCAGAGAAATCTGTGAGGCGCTTTTTCGCAGTAAAGCTCGTACACGTCGCACATTCAAAGGAAAACAACTTTATTGGTTCCAAACATCATCATTCTCATATGTATGCAATCTGTACATACTGAGAGCATAACAGTCCTGCTTTGAAAGTAGATTGATAGTGCTGCTGTAGATGATGCCAGATTTTCTTTCTGTAAGACAGACTCTACTTGCAAGTGGCGAAAAAAAAAGATTCCACATTCTTATAAGTCTGAAGGTTGTTTGTGCTATGAATCAAATCATTGACCCGCTCTCAAATCAGTTTCCCGCACTGACCCACTTAACTATGAGTTGACGTTAATCTTGAACCAGTCTTGTAAGCAGGAGCAGAAGAGGTTTCTGCATGTTGATTCCCAGCACACTTTCCTGGTCTTAACAAGTTTTGAATGTTGATGAATGAGAAAGTCAAGGAGGTATAAATGTGTTAGGACTGTGTTACTATGTTGTAATCCGCAGTGCACACGTCTCTTGTAATGCACAAGAGTTTATTTGAAATATTGGGATGTGATTTCCCTCTATTGCACGCCAAACCTTGAATAAGAAATGATCTTCTGTTCTGGCTTTGTTGAATTACAAGAGTCAAACTTCGGTCGTGTCCCCTGTTTGCTACTCTTGGCCACTGTGGAGCCTGTTCTGTGTTCATGCTTACTGTGGTGCCATCCTGGTGGCCTTTAAGCCTCCTGGTCAGAGAACGTAGTAAGCTTCCTCATACTGCGGTTTCCTGCTCCCAGCAAAGATAGACTCTGATTCGTTTTATTGCTAACCATATGTTGACTCTGACCAGCTTCTGACCCACATTCCGACTTTCCCCTTAGTTTGACCCATCTGTGTTTCCTCATATTCCTCATGCACGCTTTGATAGATGTGTGTTAATTTTTTCAGATAGAGGGAAGGTTGAACTCATTTGCACAATTCCCTCTGGTCTGGATCATGCATGGATGGTGTCACTTGGCCCATGCAGGTCAAATTTATCCAAATGCCAGTCATCCCCTGTACAGTGGCTCTTTTGTTAAAGGTGAGGTGATGACATTTTTTTTCGATTTGCTAATCTGCTTAAAAATCCTCTGGCATTCATTATCAGCTAAGAGGAGATACACAGGTGTCACTGACACTTTTGTTTGCAACCCCAACGTGAAATTTCTTTTTACGTTTTTATGGGTTACTGTCTCTGCCTGAGGACACAAAGGTTTTCTTCAGCTGCAAGTGAAAACATAAACAGAGATTCAGTTGACTTGCACAACGAGAACACTTGACTGTTTGCATTCCTTAAGTCATGGTTTACGCATGGAAGGATTTGAAGCTCACTCTGCAAAACTGCTCTTCACCAAATCCTTGTGAGGACAATGACGCACTGGTTGACCCCTGCGTGTCTAAGAAATGTGCAATTCTTGACATATCAGATCTGTGTTTACTCTTTTTTGTAACATTTATGTTACTTGTACATTTCGTTTTTACCCAGTCGTGGCCTATGGATGCTGTGATGGATTTGTTTGTTAGTCTGACTTCCATCATGTTTTTCTGTGTTTGTTTTACACAGCTAAACACTGTAAAAAGACCATCTACATTCTGAGTTTTTCAGGGTTTTAGGATGCGAGGACTGTTTTTCACAGTACTGTGACTCATGAAGAATCACAAAAATGCAGAGATCCAATCCATTGTGTACAGGTCAGGCATGCAATCCCACAAATGACTTGTCCAGAAATAATGGCTATGTTTTTGTATCTACCATTCAGGAATGCCGTGAATTCTTCTAGAACGTAAATAATGTTGCTGCCCCAAGGCTGGTGACATATCAGATACAGCAGTCTTCACTTAGAGTCAGTTTAGAAGTTTATGCTCCCTCACCGTTTCCCTGTCTCTGAGAGAGACATGTGGGATGCTGTATGGGCGCACAGATGATGTTTAGAGGCTGCATTCAATCATACTGTGAACCTTGGGATCATGTCCCAGAGTTCAAAACAAGATCTAAACTCTGATAGCCTCATTCCTTGAACCTGCACCCAGCATTCCCCCCCTTACTGTCTACCCTTGTGGTTTTTATTCTTGTTTTGTTTCTCTCGTTTTCACCCCTGCATTCCTCCTCTTCAGCACACTAACGGTGAGATCTGATAGTGGTATACTCCCTTTTTCCCTTCATCTTCCTCTCCTTCTTTCCTTTCCTCTCCTCTTCCTCTTTCCTGGTCCTCCTCCTCAACCATCTGTCGTGTGTATGTCCGAAATTAAGAAGACATGACCTAGGTCAAAATGACCTGCACATATCTGACAGGAAAAAAAAAAACAACCAGGCTGTGAATAGATAAAAAAGAGAATCACCCAAGACCCCTTTACAAGTATGCACACACACACACACACAGCATCTGCTGAAACACACATAACATACAGAGACGTATTACAATACCGCACAGCAAGGTGCACTTCTGCTTGGGTTCAAGTTTTCAGTAATGTGCTTGTTTTATCAGTCTGTCCTTTTTTCTGTTATGGTATTTGTTTTTATCATTATAATGTTACTTCCAAGCATTTTCAGTTGGAGCAAATTTTTCCTTGTCACCTGATTCAGTGGCCTCATTCTCATGTACTTACGTACAAAGGCAGTTTGTTTAGACACTTAATGATAGCAAAGTAAGTGTATTATCATATGTATACATCACGTGTCTAAGTTAACTTATAATCTACTGCAAAATTGAGCTCTCACAGGCCACTATACATCAGGCTGTAGGAGTGCCAGCAGATTCATCTGTATCATCAATGTTGTCTCGGTCAGGTGACAGTGAAACCTTACCTGTTCATTATTAGAGAGGACAAATACACTTTTACGTCTCATACATTCTGTATCAGTTGTGTATTCTGCCAAGACAAATTCCATTTTTGTGATCTAATCCTAGAGGAGTAGCACTTGGAGACTTTTTCAGCATTTCTTACATCACAGTTTTTGTAGGGTTTTTTTCTCGATGTTTTATCTGCGTTTTACAAACATAATGCAAAGTTTTCCTCAACACATCAAACACTCTTCATTCTAAGTCTGGGAAGTTTTTAGGATAAGCAAAATTATTTTTGTAAGTACTATATTGAATCAGAATCAAACTAACTCGAATGAATAGGTACCCTGCATGTGTTCAGTGTTACTCTCTGAATGAGGCAGTCTGTCCTCACAGCTCTCCTCTTTCTTGGCAAGTGGCCCGTCACTTTGGAAACAGAGTTGTTGTAGTTGTCTGTTGTATTACGAGTAATCCTCCAGTTTTTATCCCTCAAAGACAAACTGTGAAGTGACAATGGAAAATTCGGTATCATATCAGGCTCAGGGGAGTGCAGTCAGAGGCAAATTAACAGGCTTAAACTGAACATGTGGTCATCATGTGCTTCTATTCAAACTTTGCTTTGTGTGGTGTGATATTGACCTTCTGGCTTCACTTCGTAGTTTAGACTATTTTTTGTTAGAGTTGTACCAGTATTAAGCCTTTGACTGTGGACTGTGTATTTCTTTCTATTACTGTTTTCTGTAGACAGCAGGTGCGTTACACTTCCGCAGTCAGAAATGAAAAACAACAACAACAACACTGCCTCCAAAATACATCCAGACAAAACAGGAAAGGGAGCTGAGCTGATACATTGAAGGAATGTTATTTGTTAGAAGATATAACTTGCAAGGAATGATTGATTATTCTGAACCATCTTGAACTAAAAGTGCTCAGAAATTGCAGGGGGGGGGTGATGAGGCTCCTGTGGGTCAAGTGGGAGAGAACAGTATTGCCAGTAAAGGCAGTGTTTGTTGTCAGAAAAGTTAAATAAATTATAATCTTGAAGAGTGACATGTTGTGACATTTTAAACCTAAACCTCTGAACATCAAGTTTTCCCTCTTGTTTTAGCAGTTTGAAGAATTGTTTGAAGTTTTTGTGAGGAATTTTCAAACCCAAAGACTTTGATATAAAATCAAATATCACTGAGATCTTATGGGCAATTTTCTTCTTATTACACCATAAACAGTCCAAGATTTTGTATCCCAGTAAATTTTGAGATTTTCTACAGAATTTCATGTGAAGATGTATGGTTTTGATTAAAGTTTTAAGTGACTGGTGTTGATTAGACAAGTGTAAAGTTTTGATAAAGTTCATCCGTCAGTCTGAAACCACTTGTATAGTCTGTACGTATGTTTCACCCCAGAAACATAGCGAGAATTGCTTTTCCATCAAAAATCTAAACTGTGAACAACAACACTGTCACTGTTGTTCTGCAGCAGGACAATCCAGCATCTGGTTTCTATCTGTAGCTCAGGAGACGACATAAACTACCAGGGAAACAGGGATGACTTTTTTTTCCTCTCTTAACTTCTATGTATTTCTTATTATTTTTGCTGACATTTGGTAATCATATTCAATATATTAAGGCCAGTAAAATATTGATTCCTTTTTTGTTTTGATCAAATAGTTACATGAGTTGTGGATCATGGCAAAGAAATGTTGGCACGTCTATGTTGTGCACTGTTTTATCTGGTATCCTGCTATACACAGAAGTTTCTGCTGAAAGGCGATGTAAAAGCTGGTCTGTTACACTTTCCACATGGTCCTCACTCTGGAAACTTTGTCTTCTCTTGCAGAAGTTGGCAGCAGGAGTGAATCAGTTTGCCTACACCTGTATTCAAGACCATCCCATCTGGACCAATCAGCAGTTCTGGGAGGCCACTTTCTACAGCGAGGTGCAGGGCCAAATCCGAGCCCTTTATCTTAACACTCCAGAGGAGAAAGGAGGCATCACTGCCAGGCTAAAGGTAGGACTGGAAAAACCATGTGTATTAGGGAAACATTGTGAACAAATGTTTATACAGATCTACTTATGTTATGTTCACACTAGCTGAAGACAATGGATTTTTTGGGGGGGGGGGGCTCTTGACCTCTCCTTGACTAAAAGCGCAGCTGGTAATGTACCAGGTGATGCACGCCCTAAACCTCATGAGCTTTTAGTTACGACGTAAAAATTGAGATTGTAGATAAAGGACTTGATATCTTATACAGGCTGTGTGTGTATTCTTATTAATGGAAAAAGGAAGTCTGAGGTTAAGTTCTTAAAGTTGAGCTTCTGCTTCTTTAATCCTTGAGATCCAAGTTGAGGTTGTATGGACATTTTTTCAAGATGCCTGTTGTTAGGAGATTTGTGGTAAGCCCAAAACACATTGGAGCCATAATTCAGTCCATCTGGCTTAAGACATAAACCATTGCAACCTGTCAGAAAGTGAATTCAGATTTGTGTCTGTTTATTATCATCATCATTTTTGAAGCACTGATATGTTCCATCTCAAAGATGTTCAATCCTGTAAGTAGAAAGTCATTCTCTGGTTGCATATCACCAAACATAACTGCATCTTTCTATTAAGGTTCATTTATCCAGCAACAGTCTGTCAAACAAACACACTGCTTGTTGTGACCTCTTTAGGACACATCCCCTGCGCCTGCAGCCATCAGAGACATGGAGGAGCACACAGCCATGGACCTGGCGGCAGAGCAGCTGCGCTTATGGCCCAGTCTGAGCAAAGAGAAGCAGCATGAACTCGTAAAAAATGAAGAGAGCACTGTGTTCAGTCAGGCCATCCACTATGCCAGCCTCATGGTCTACCTGCTTGTTCCTTTGGACACCAGCAAGATCAGGCTGCTCCGCAACACGCCTGTGGCCGACTGGGAGAGCGGTAGCAACAGCATTGTCACAAACAGGTCAGAGAAGCACAAATATTTCATCTGCACGGCTTTCATTTCTCTCAGTTGGATAACAAAGTAGACCAGAACATACTGCTGTCTTGTTCTGTACTCATAAGGTAAAACAATCTTGTGATGTGGAGGAAACCACAAGGTAAGTTTTCATAATTTGGGAGTATGTGTAACTCTCTTAATAAGGTGATGATAAGTATGTAGGTGGATGTGGCTTAACCTGTAGTCTACATGATACCTTCTTGTTCAGCCAAATGGAACATGCTAGCCCTCCTGTTTCCGGCCCATGTCTGTCCTGTGGGCTTACACTGCTACTGAACAAAACAGAGAGAGCCTCATTTACTTCTTTTAGAAGGTTGAACCCTTGGGCTAACTTTAATAGAGCTGCACTGTGCTTACCCAAACCAAACAAAATACTGCTAGAGGTTATTTCCTGTGCTCTGCAGTAGGTGTAGAATGGAAAAAATAGATGGATGCTCCATGTTTGTCTTTTCTTAGAATGAAAAACTGTGAAACATAAATCCAAAATGTCTTAGTCAGGTTTTCTTACAAGAAAGCCAGAAGTAAGCTTTGTTGATATTTCTTCTCAACAAGACACTGTCTTCAAGAACACAATGTTACTATTTATTCTGTGTTGTGTTTGTATTTCTAATGACACAACAGAAACGTTGTGGCCAAGAATTTGTTTATGTTGATTTTTTTTTTTCTTTTTGCACCAGACTTGCTCAGAGAATGCATTTGGACTTTATTACTTGTTTTTCATTTTAAACCAAAGGATCTGCACAACTGCTTTTTTGTCTCAGTGCATCCTCAATCGCAATGATGTCACTTTTAACTCTGCTCTCAGACCATATCTCTCCTCTCATTTTAAGTATCCTTATGTGTTTTGCAGCATTGCAGGTAGCGTTGCAGAGAGCTTTGACACAGAAAGTGGGTTTGAGGACTCCGAAAACAGCGACGTGGCCAACTCTGTGGTCAGATTTGTTGCTCGCTTCATTGACAAGGTGTGCACAGAGAGCGGAGTAACCCAGGAGCACATCAAGAGTCTGCACAGCATGATCCCAGGTACTGTGCTCAGTGTGTTCATTCACAATCTGCCGCTGTCCTAATTCCTTCTGAGTAACAGTTGGAGGTGTTTATTCTCAGCTCTGGCAAATGGCAAAGAGAGGCCTCTGAGCTGATTAACTCCTGACATGTTAAATGGCCTTGAAATCTGTAAATACACACTGTAGTTGTGAGAACGTGCATAAGCAGATGTGGTTCTTTGTTCCAGCTCTGGCTGTGAGTATGTAAATATATGAACTGACCCTAACCTGTAACCCACAGGCATAGTAGCGATGCAGATGGAGGCCCTGGATGCAGTTCACAGGGAGAGCAGGAGGTTACCACCTATTCAGAAGGTGAGTGTTGCTGACCACATGCCTGCAGGGGATCCATTTGTTAGTGTGGTGCATACAACTAGTACAGCAGGGTTAGATTACTCTAAATTTAAACCTGTTCACAAGAAATTTAAGCAATCTAAGCAACACATCTGTCTCCAAAGTCAGAATTTGGATCTCTACATCTAGAACCACTTAGCTTTACATCTTTTATAACATTTAACATGGCAAACTCCTTATATGAGGATGAAACTTAACTCCTTTCTGATGGTTGTCTCTCCATTTGTGAAACAGAAATTGTATTTCTTTATGCGTACCATAATGTGGATTCTCTCTGTCTCTGTTTGCAGCAGGAATTTATTAAAAGTTAATTTGACAAGATCCTGAAGTATCTGAAATCAAGCTTTGATGAAAGTACAACCAAACGTTTTTAAATCAGTCAAAAATGTAGACATTCACCTGTTAATTTACTTTTGTGAAGCTTAGCAATATGATACATTGTGAAGGTTGAAAATGCTCATTTCTGAAGTTCAAGAAGTGCTGTATCAAAAAGAAAAAATATAAAGACACTTCCATAAATTTTGTATTAAGCACTCAATATTGCTGATTTTGTCTTAGGAAAAAGTTGCAGTTTACACATACTGATATCCAGGTTTTTAAATAGCTTTGCTTGCTGCTCATGTGCAGAGGGGAAATCTAATCCAATATTTTTCTGGTGATCGTCTTCATAGACCAGTTGATTTTTTGGACCAAGATGTGCTGTGCTCTGCCAGCCCTTGTTAATTCTTCTTGGTAATACTCCTGCACATGCTCATACACACAGACTTAAACCATGCCATTGCCGCTTTTGGAGCAACCTGCAGACCATGGTGAGCAGTCTGAGCAGGTCGTCTGCTGTGTTTTGCTGTCTAACTTCTCACAAGTTTATGTGTTGGAGAAAGCTTCCATGTTGGACAGCTAGCTGCAAGCAGCATGCCAAACAAACACTAAAAAGTGTGTTAACAACACTGACCCCAGATTCCTGAGGAGTTAATGGTAGAAATAGCATTTTAGAGTAAAACTGTGAACACATTTAAGGTGGAGTCCCGATAGAAAGTCCAAGCTCACAGCAGTAATGAGGTGCAGAGGGACTCTCCTCTTGACCTATTGTCATTTCAAGGAAAGATTCAAGAACTTTTTAATTTCTCCTGACCTGCATTAAGCTCCCTCAGGTTGGCTGTGGCTTTAGTGGGAAGTGCTATGAATGATCTAATGTCCCTCCTTGTTCATTTTTGGGACAGTGGAACAAATGAGTATTTCTCCACTTATTTTGGAGGCTGAAGAAGCAGGCTGACTGATTATAGTAAGGGTTCATTCAGTAGATGGTTAGTTTTACAGTCTTTTATTTTAAAGGAAATGCCTAAGAATAGTCCAAGTGATAAGCAACTACATATTGTTTCCCATAAAATGCAGTTGCTCCATAAAGAAAGTGGGATGAAAGAAAACTGTACCCCTACCTTGAGCCCTCTAGCTTCACTTTCAGCTCATTTACTTGTTTGACATCAGTTAATATTTTTGTGTCAACTCCAGAGTCTCAGAGAACCAAGTATTGTGATTAGACACATGCCCTGTACATGTGCCAGAAATACCAAAAAGGCCACTAATGAACCTTTTTAACTTATAAATGTTGCTTTTCTAGGTCTCATCAAATTGCAAATGCATCATTTCATTATCTGTACACAAAGTAGAAAGAATAGCTCATTCACTTCCACATATTGCTTTGACACAACAGTTTTTACTCTGAAAAACAGATTTAAGGTTTTACTTGGAGGAGGAAAATGGTGAATTTGTCTGCAGAGAGTTCAGGCTTGTTTTTGTTGGCGGGATTGTTTTTTAAGAATGCTAGCTTGTGCTCTGTGTGCTTTCAAGATGTGTATTTAAGATGATGACGTGCATGTCGAGCTTAAAGATGTCAGATTAAGAACGTGGTGGGGGTTTTTTAACATTATTATGATGAATTGATATCCTGGCTTTTGAAAATCTAATTCACTGACGCAAATGTTTCTTTTCCTGCATCAGCCGAAGATTCTGCGTCCAGCACTGCTTCCAGGAGAGGAACTGGTGTCGGAGGGGTTGCGGGTTCTTTTGGACCCTGATGGAAGAGAGGAGGCGGTTGGGGGTCTCCTGGGGGGACCACACATCCTGCCAGCAGAGGGAGCTCTGTTTCTCACTACATATCGCATCATTTTTAAAGGAGTCCCCCATGATGCATTGGGTAAATTCTTTGCAACAGCAGAGTTTCTGAAGTCTCAGTGCCTTGAAAATTTGTTATTTTCATGGATGACTGTCTCAACAACTCAGATGCTATTGTTTTTAAATAAATTACATTGTGAGCAATAATCCGAGTGATGCTGATGTTTTTTCCTGTTTGTGTGTAGTGGGGGAGCAGGCAGTCATCAGAGCGTTTCCTGTGTCCACACTGACCAAAGAGAAGAAGATCAGCATCCAGAACCAGCTTCAGCAGAACATGCAGGAGGGCCTACAGCTCCGCTCTGCATCATTTCAGGTATACAAACACAACACAGACAAGGCCAAGCTTGGTTTGGACCTAAGTCACAAGTAACAAAAACCACCTGTGTTGCTCATCCCTCTATCTTTTATTGAATTATATAGTCCTGATTCTATGATAAAAAGAGAGATAAGCCATTTTCAGCCCGCAGTGTACTTTTGGACTTCAGCTGTGCTGCTGTGAAAGTTGTTTTGGTTCATTTCAGTCTTTTTCACTAACACAGATGGTCAAAGTGTCCAGGTTCCTGGAGTCTTTGGTTTTGTTGCACATCCCCAGAGGAATGTGTGGGTTTGTGTTGTGGAGACCATACCTGGACTGTTTCACAGATCTTTGTTTAGATGTGGAAGTTTCAGGTTTTCTGTATTGAGCAAATAACTGAGGGAAAAACTGATGAAACTGTTCTGATAAACACACTACTTTGCCCCTTGACATGAGCCTTTCATTTAAAGATAGTGTAATATAGAGTAACAAGCCAGTGTAAAAACTATATGTTAATCCGTTGTGTTGTTAGATAACCAGTCTCATCAATAACTTCTCTTACAGTTGATAAAGGTGGCTTTTGATGAAGAGGTGAGCTCAGAGACGGTAGAGATCTTCAGAAAGCATCTCCAGAGGATTCGCTACCCACAGTCCATCTTCAGCTCCTTTGCTTTTGCAGCAGGACAAACTGCACCTCAACTCATCCTTCCAAAGCAAAAGGAGAGGAACACTGGCTTCAGGTTGGTGCTGCAGCTTTACAGCATCTGCTTTTGTTTTTATTTTGTCCCTCTACAAAAGTTTTGTGAAACTGTTTAAAACTCTCCTGCTTATGTTGCTGTGTAATGTTGCTCTTCACAGAACACTGTCCAAGACTATCGTCAAAGGAGCAAAGAGGGCTGGAAAGATCACCATGGGCCGAGGCAGCCAAGCCTCGCTGAAGAAGAATGACAGAGGGAGCAGAATGACCTGGCATGAGGATGATGACATTTCAAGTAAGTCAATAACAGGATTGTGCAGCGTGAGGTAAATAGAAAAACAATGAAAGGAATTTAAAAGATCCATAAATGTCATTCACCGTGTGTGTGTGTTTGTGTGTGTGTGTGTGTGTGTGTGTGTGTGTGCGTGCGTGTGTGTGTGTGTGTGTGTGTGTGTGTGTGCGTGCTTGTGTGTTTCAGTATCTGACGATGGTGAGCCTCCGCTGAGCAGCACTCTTCGAGCATCAGAGAAGTCCACCATGGAGCAGCTGGTAGAGCAGTCCTGTTTCCGTGACTATCAGCGTCTGGGTTTGGGCACCATCACTGCCAGCTCATCCCGCTCTAAGTCAGGCGAGCAGTTCAGGATCACAGCTGTGAACAGACTCTACTCCCTCTGCCGCAGGTACGCACAACTGCAGAACTGCAGAAAGAGTCCAAAAACCTGCAGATCCAAGCCAAGTCTCAAATTTCCATAAAGCAGTGTCTGCATCCCTTTCTTTGCACACTGCTTTAAGCGTTCCTATCTAAACGTGAGGATTCCTCGTCTAACTGGAAGACAGATGTTTGACTTATGAGTTTAGACAGCTTGATTAAAATTCAGCCAGTTCTATAAAGGTACACATGCTGCGACTGATACATTCATAATTACTCTCAGATCTTGGCTATAAATTCTGCATGAGATCATTTACTTAGCTACAGCTCTGTCTCATGCAACAAGAGTGTAAACAAATGCTATTGGAGAGATTTGTGACTGGTAAACATTCCTTTTCTTTATCTTTATACTTTCTGTCCCTCAGTTACCCAGGACTGTTGGTGGTTCCACAGGCGGTCCAGGACAGCAGTTTACATAAAGTAGCCCGCTGCTACAGACACAACCGCCTGCCTGTCGTGTGTTGGAAACATCCTCGTACTAAAGCAGTGCTGCTCCGCTCTGGAGGCTTCCATGGAAAGAGTGTGGTGGGATTGTTCAAGTCGCAGAACCCCACCTCATCAGGTGTGCATTAACAGAGTCTCAGAGTTTTGCTCTGTTTTCCAAAATGGGTAAAGTATGGATTAAAAAGGTGATTTGAGCCAGACAAACAGTCAAGACAAAGGCATTTTGGCCTTCCTTGTTTGGAAAACTGAGTTTCTTCTTTATACAGTTTGGCACTCCTCCAAGAATCATTATCTTCAAATTCAAAAGATAATTCAAACAACCTTTGCAAGTTTGTATCTGAAAACAATAATCTGACCTTAAAGATAATTCATAGATGATAGTCATTATCATCTGTCTTTGTTCTTCCTCTAGCTCCTGCCTCATCCTCTGAATCTTCCAGTAGTCTTGAACAAGAAAAGTACCTGCAGGCAATCCTCAGCTCCATTCCCATCTACTTCAAAATGAACGGGAACAACACTTTGTCCAACCGCTCCCTCATTGGCCTCTCACCAGGTACACTGACTTTACAGCTCTCATCCTCGTTTTATTTTCTTGATTATTCTGAGCACCACATTTCCTTCTTCTACTGAGATGTTTACACTGTAGCGTGCCTGTAAACACACATGCCATGCACTCTAGTAGCTCACACTGAAGCACAGGAATGCAGTCATTAGTATTATCAATTAGTTTCATTGACAAGTCTGAGTGTTGAGCGTGAGAATGGTTGGTTAAAGCCAAATGCAGAAGACAAATTTGTTGCCCTGGGGAGGGTCTCTCAGGCTGCTCCCATACCACAACTCATGCACTTGGATTTGCACACTACAAACTATGACCTCATACTTTTTAGTGTCTTGTGGAATTTAAACTATTTGCTCATTTTTATCATGTAAAATGAGTTTGTCTTGTGTTATTTAAGAGACATGACTATATCCCTTTTAGTTATTTGAGACGATAATGTTATTAATTTAATATCTTATTTAAACCATGTCATTGCGTGTGGTTAAGTTCAGCTAAACAGAAAAATGATAACATTTAAAAATTTTAAGCTGATACATCATAAAGTCTGTGGGCGTCAGTTTAGCTCTGCCTGTGAGTCTAAACGCTGGGCACTGCTTTCCCTGAACAACATCACCTATATACTGACCTGGATTTGCTGTGTGACAGCCTTTGCTCCACTGCCGTGGGAAAATTCTTTGTTTGTTTGCAGGGGACGAGAGGCCAAGCAGAGTTCATTTCTCCTGATAAAGAGAAAAACTGCAGATTTGCACTCTTCAGACTTATTTTTGTTCATTGGAGCTCTGTTTTTTCTCCCTCAGGCATCACTCTCATCCGTTTTGTGTTTGCTCTGGTCAGCGGTTATTTTTCACCTTCTTATCTTTGTCCATGTGTGTACATGCACTCGTGTCAGACACATTGACTGGGGGATCTTATATGTGGTAACATTTGAAGGAAATTTGTACAATAAAAGGTTATGTAAGAACCACAGGACAACCTGGGGTCATTATCCAGCACATCAATCTTCTTGAACTCCTCCGTCTCCCTTCGTCTGTATCCTGGACTGTACTCTACTGAACTTCAGCTCAGTCCAGTACACTCACATACATGCACGCAAAAACGTAAAACTGGCAAAGTCTGTGCATTTCTGCTCTTTCATTACCCATCATACTTCTTGGGTTTCAAGTGCTTGAATCAGCTTTAGGGCTCATGAAGGGATTTCTCGTTATTTTTTCCTTTTTGATTGTTTCACTTTCTTTTCCCCTCCTGGCTCTGTCCCAGCACGTGTCACCATGTCCTGTGTAACATGTGAATGTCTTCTTGCAGGCAGTGACAGGAGAACATCCAGGATACCAAAGATGACTCCTGTCCATATAGATCTCCCATTCTCAAACAGCTTCACCAGAGGAGGTAAGCTATGTGGTCATCATAGCAACTGTAACTCAGATTATTTTGACAACACAGGTCACCAAAAGGAAACTTAACTAGAGAAAGTTTATGTACGGGAGGATCATGATTGTTTATGGTAATTTTTTCTTTGCCAAATTCTAGAATTACTGCAGTTTAATCTAATCTGCACTTTTTTTGTCAGCACTTCTGGTTTTCTTCCCCTCTGGCTTCTGTCCACATGGGTCACATCCTCTTCCATTTTCCTCTAGTTACAAAACACATTCTCCTTGAATGTTTTCTTAAGAAGTATCTAACGACAGAGACACTGTTCAGCTTTTTCCAAATTTAACCCTCAGCAGATACCATTATTGTAAGAGACATGCTGTTTGAGGTTATTTCACCCTACCTTAATCCTAAACCACATCATCTCAACATTCAGTATCACAGAGTAATGCAGAAGTGGGGCTCATTCCCAGGTGATTTCATTCTTTATTGCTCTATGCTCCTGTTAAAGTCATTTGAAGTACATTTTCTCAAAAAGAACTTTCATAATTTACTCATGTTGTTATGATGGCTCAGCAGTGTGTGTGTGTGTGTGTGTGTGTGTGTGTGTGTGTGTGTGTGTGTGTGTTTGCATACATATATCTATACTTTTTCTTCCAAACTCAAGCAGTAGGATTGTGGCAAAATTGCACTCTTTGGAAATGAAAATCTGAAGACACAAGTATAGTTTTCCATCCGATTGTACAACCCCAATTTCAATGAAGTTGGGACATTGTGTAAGATGTAATTAAAAACGAAATACAATTATTTGTGAAAACTTTTTAACTAGATACACCACAAAGACACGGTGTTAATCATTCAAACTGAGAAACTTAGTTGTTTTTTTGCAAATCTTCACTCAGTTTGAAATTGATGCCTACAACATATTCCATAAAAGCTTGGACAGGGGCACCTTTTCATCTGTGTTACATCATCTTTCCTTTTAACAATGCTCAATAAGCATTTGAGAACTGAGGACACTAATTATTGAAGTTTTGAGGCTGGAATTCTTTTCCATTCTTGCTCAGTGTACAGCTTTAGTTGCTCAACAGTCTGGGGCCTTGTCGTATTTTGGCGTCATAATGCGCCCACATTTTCTATGGGGACAGTTCTGGACTGTAGGCAGGTCTAGTGCTTGCACTTTTTTACTACAAAGCCATTCTGCTGTACCACCTGTGGAATGCGGTTTGGCATTGTCTTGCTGAAACAAGCAGGGATGTCTCTAGAAAAGACATCACTTGGAGCCCACGTGGTAATATCCTTTACATGTCTGTTTTAATGCAGTGCTGCCTGAGGGATTAAAGGTCACAAGCATTCAATGATGGTTTTTAGCCTTTCTGCAGATTCTCTATATCGTTTGATGACATTTTGGACTTTTGATGATGAAATCCCTAAATTTGTCAAAATTGTATGTTGAGAAACATTGTTCCTAAGCTGTCGGACCGTTTGCTCACACAATTGTTCATTAGGAACCTTGCCCCATCCTTGCTTGTTAATGACTGAGCCTTTAGGGATGCTCCTTTTATACCAAACCATGACACTAACCTGTTTTCTATTAACCTGTTCACCTGTGGAATGTTCCAAACAGGTGTTTTTTTTCTTGAGCATTTCTCACTTTTCTTAGTCTTTTGTTGCCCCTGTCCCAACTTTATTTTTGACATTTTGCAGGTATCAAATTCAAATGAGTGAATATTTGCAAAAACAATCAACAATCATTTATCAATTTGTTCAATCAATATCTTGTCCTTTTAATGTTTTCTATTGAATGAAACAGGGCATTGTAGAAAGTGAACTACCGGTTCACCCACTCCTGTCCTCCCCATGTTATTTGTCTCTATCTCTTTTATGTTTCTTGGATGGGATGTAACTGAAAGGCAAAATCTTATGTACTGAAACGTGTACACTAGTCATCAATAAAAGATTCTGATTCAGATTCAGATTCTGAATATAGGTTAAAAAGAATTTGCAAATCCTCATGTTCTGGTTTTATTCTTGTTTTACACAACATTCCAACTTCATTGGCACTGGGGTTGTATTTCACAGTATAACTGATGTGAACAAAGGTTCTAGCCTTCCAGAAAAGTGGATATGAAAGAAATGCTACAAGATAAAGCTGAATAGGCTCTGAAATTTTCCCACAAACTTAAGAAGTGTTACCACACTGAACCTCCTTTTAGCCTTTAAGTCTCTAAAGTGAATGTTTATGGTTATTAGATAGATGGTTGTTGGATCTGTCTCATGGCTGTGCTTGTGTACAGTATACACTTAGTTAATTATTGGTTTATACCTGACCTGCGGTGTTCTGGCTCATGAGCATAGCCACAGATGTAATGACACGGATAAAATTTTAATGTACTGTAAAGTCAACACATCATCATGAGTGTATGAAGTGGAATGTGAACTCATCAGATAAAACCATTAGGAGTGAGTGTTTTTGTTTCGTCCAGATGTTGTGCTTGGTGTCACGTCTGAGGTGTTAGTCACTGCTTCAGTACGTGAAAAAAAATGCTGCACTGACTCATCATTTTATCAGACGGGATCGGATTTATTTTAGTTTACTAAGGGTCTAAATATGTTTGAAACCTAATCATAGGACATTGTGTTTCAATCTGCAACAGCAGTTAAGCTCTTTCTGATACAGAATATCCATTCATAGTGAAATTATAATAACTAGTGTTTAACTAATCATATCAAGCATCTGTCCGTTGATTTTTCCTTTAAAGCTCCTTATGATGACGGGGGATGCATTTAACATGGTTAAATCCAGCAGAGAGAAACCAAAGCAGGTGGACAACACGTCCATGTGGGAACATAGTTAAGAATGATCAGATATCTTAGTGGAAAAGTGCAGTTTCTGCAGAGAAGGCAAAAAAAAACATTCTTTCAAAATAAAATTTGGATTGAAAAAGTGAGTCAGTTTTTTTATCTTCTGAGGGAATCAGATGATCTCTGCATTTTTAAGATCTGAGGTCAAAATTGCAGTGACAGAAAGTACACATAAAAAAACACCTATTTGAGCTGATGAATAAGGGAAAAATTAAGATAAAATGTAGAATCATCAGGAGAATTGCTTTCAGATCAACTGTTTTGTTTAGTTTGCAAACAGTGGTTAATCCAGAAATATTTTCCATTAACATGCCTCAAACAAATCACAAACTGTACTTCTTCATTCCTGTGTACCTCTTTGAATCAGACTTCAGACTCCACATTTTTAAAGCAGATGTGTCACATCTCTTTCTTGTAAACCAGCACAGAAGATGTAAACAAACTAGAAAATTTGCTTTTTCAGTAAGAAAATGCGTTGAAATGCTGACGCTGTGTGAGCAAAATGAGAAAATGCAAAATGAAATGAATGCTCAAAGTACTGCATCATAGCTGAAAATGAGAAAGCTGTAAAACACAAACTGTTCAATGCATTAAAACGATCACAAAATGTTGCTCATTACAAAAGAAAAAAAATCTGAAAGCTCGGGTAAGCAAGCAGTACATTTTTAAAAGCAGGTGAAAGAGGAGAAAGTATAAAATGCAGAATAATTTGTTAAAAGTAGTGTGTCACTTCTGATAATGAAGATGCTTAGAATTAAAATTGTTATGTGCAGTTAAATAAGTCAAATTAAAAAGAAGATACTGTGAATGATAAATTGCTTAAACCAATGAAAAAGAAGTGTCAACAGTTATATATCAGATATATATTTACAGAGCAGCATCATTAAATATCTGTATTTTGTATCAGTTTCTGCTTTTAATGTAGATGCTGATTATTCCTATAAAGCGTAAGATCAGTGAACGCATCTTCAGGCTGAGTGCATCTATTTTCAGATGAGGGGCAGATATCGCTAACTGAAGCAAGCAGGGAAGGAGCTAATGATGCTAACGTCCAGAAAACAGCTCGCGGAGCAAAAACCATGGCAGCTGGCATAAAATACTTTGTTGAGGTTGCTACATGCTACAAAGATTAAGGCTTTGCATCAAAACTTTTGATTTTTTGTTGTTGTATTTTTAATTTCTGTATCTTTTTGTTGAGTTAGATACACTTACACATGAACTTATGGATATACTGTTTATGAATATACATTTACTATCTTTGGAAAAGAGAAGTGATGGTTAAGTCGTGTTTTCTTTTCATGGTTGCGGGCTTACAGTTGTTCACAAGTTCTTGTGTCTTGTTTTGTTTTTTAAAATAAAATTGAATCAATCAGTCTTTATTTTTAAAGTGCCAAATCACAAAATAAAGTTATCTCAAGATGCTTTTCCAAAACATTAATAGATAAAGACATTAATAAAACAGCTCGCTGAGCCTAAACCGTCCATCCATCTTATTAGTTGAATGAATATGTGAGAGAAGGCAAGTATTCCTATGTTTTGATGTAAAAATCATGCCTGTAGAGCAATCTCAAAGGTTTTTAGAACAGTTTATCCGTAAAACTTTTCCTCTCAGCAGCTGCAGGCGCCGCTCTGTGTGATCACGTGACACACTCTAAGATTTGCAGAAACACACAAACTTAGTGTTTCTTAGAGGCTGATTTCTCAGGAACCGTAGAAGATAGCCGAAAAATGAAAAGAAAAAATTGTGGAAAGATATGCGCACATTTTGGTGCAAGAATGAAGTCTGTGGGTGCAGGGATGCAAGAGCTGTTCAGTCTCAAAGTTGAACAACTTGGTGTAAAGCAAAATTTTTCCAGTGCAAATCTGTGCAAAATTGTGGGCTGTGAAACATGCCGTAAAATGTACGGAAGAATAAGAAGATTAATAAAATACAATATCAATATGTTGAAATGCTGTGTCAGCATTTCAACATAATAAATAAGCAAACCTGAGTTTTGTTCATATGCCATCAATCATAACCAGAAATAAACACATTCTGCATGCTTTGAAAGTTATTCTCATGACCATCTCAAAACAAAGACATTTTTCCTTCCATCACTTTATTTGGATAAGTCTGATCTTTGACCCTCAGCTGTAACTCTTTTGCATGATGGTTCCTGAAGTCTGAAGTTGTTGGAAGTGCAGGTGGTGTTATCCATAAGTTGTTGACATTATTTATTTTCCATACCCCTTTCCCCATCCTCATCTTCTCTTTCTACTCTTTTACCAACACTCATCAAGTTCTTGAGTACAGAGATAAACTGTTCACTCCCTCAAATCCAAAACCTGCCAATAAGAAGAGAGTCGATCATCAAGGTATTGTCAGATTGTCTCCTTTCCCTGCCAAGAGCTCCATTTCTTTCTAACACATCATATTTCCTCACTAACCTGCTGACTAATCAGGTCACGTACCACACGTAGTGCATCATGCTGCAAACCTCTAACAGAGACCTCTGAGACATCGTACTAATCATCGCTGACTTTCTGGGTACTCTTCTGGGGGCTGTGGTTTTTCACAAACCAGAGTGGCTGCTCTAATGTGGCAGCTTCCATTGTTAATGTGTCGGCTCAGCAGGGCTGCTTGTGGTCAGTTGAGAGCCTGGTCCAGACTGGAGAGGAGAGGAAGCTGCTTTTCATGCATCACACAAAATGAGGCCCCACTGAGCTTCAAGTATGAAGACAGTGACTTGAGTTATCAGCAAATGTGGGAAATCAAAGGGGAATCAATTGTTCAAAAATTGATCAATGAATATAATTTTTATAATTGGCATAAGGTGTTAACTGTTAGGTTGTTTCCCTGCAGTCCTTGTTGCATTAGTCATAGGATCAATCCCTCATCATTATCTGGTACATGATATTTTCCTGTTTACCCCCCATTGGGCTTGATTCTCTTAAGCCTGTCCTATCAAAATAAAGTCATAAAGCCCAAAATTAGAACAAAAAAAAGAGTGTGAGAATCTAAAATTAATATGCACAGGGAAGCTAAGATAAAGAGCATTTTTAGAAGAAATTCTGATGCAACTTTAGATGGTTGAAAGTGATTACTCTGCAAGGGCATTTCTGAAAGTCTTGCATGTTGGTTTTTAGGAAAATGTTTTGTTGACTTGCAAGGAAATGCCAACAACTTCTGCTTCTAATATCTAAACACACCAAATTCTTAGTGGCAACTGCTTTGTTGTTGGACTGAAGGAATGAGAGTCTTTACATAACTCCTGTTGTACTGCCGTGCATGTGAACGTGGCCCGCATGTTAATTAGCTCTTCATTATTTAGCCGTAGTTTGTTTGACAGCATGTGTACGTCAGTGTCATTCAAACAGGCCAGCTCCTGCTCGTGTGTGTCTGTGTGTGTGAGACTTGTTTCCTTCTGTGTGTTTTCAGGCATGTGGGCAAGCCTGCGCTCCAGCAGCCGGCTCAGCCATCATCCGGCGACAGGAGATGTAGGTGCCAGACTTGCAGGGAAGGATCAGACGCCCCCTGCAGGTAGCAACAGTCTGCATGCCCAGCTCCAGAAACAACAAGCTGCCCTTTATGTCTTCGGAGAAAAGTCACATTTAAGGGTGAGGATAAAACAAATGGCTGACCTCCCAGGGTTTGTTTCTAGAGTGCTTATAACGGTTTGTTTTGTTGAAGTTTTTGCAGAAAGGTTACTTAAATTTTATTTCTGATCTCTGATGACGTAGTGATCGATTTGCTTTATACTGTGCCAGAAAGAATGCAATTTCATCAAATTCTGCCCAAATCATGGATGGAAAAAGTGGGAAAAGTTAAAGCGACTCTATGAAGATGAAAGTCCAGCACAGCACAGCAATGGCTTCACAGAGTCTAGCAGCTTTAGTCCCCCGATCCACTGCACTTTGTATGTGTAACTTTTGCAACTGATTGAAGAACACAATGTATGAAAAAATTGCAGCCAGTGTTAGTTTTGTGAACAAAAATTATGATGACATCTGCAAATTTAACAATAATCAGCAAAAAAATGCTTCTAAATAAATGAAATTGAAACTGTCTAATATTTCCTTTTAACTAAAGCTCCAGTGATGAAGGAAAAGTTGAGTTGACTTATTTTTCATGCACCACCACCACCGCAGACATTCAAGTTATAGATATGAGGATAAAGAAGAAATTTAACACCAGTACTTTGCCCTGAACGTGGTGAACATTATTCAGACAACATCAGAAATATCTAAGTTTAGTTAAGTTTATTGTGTAAAGTTTTGTGCACAGTCCCATTTAATTTGCTGCAAGGTAACAAAAGGCAGCTTTAGCCCTTTACGGCTTGTTAGCTTGAGTCCATGGCGAGTTTTCTAGCAACCTAAAATCCTATTGTTTAGATTAAAATACAGTAAAATACAGAACTTATCAAGCAGTAGTGATCAAATATTGTGATAAAGGACCTTAATTGTTTGCTGATATTGGCAAATGATGCACAAAAAAACCCTGAGAGAGTGAGGAGTTCACAGTTTACAGAAAGCAGTTGAGGTAATTCCAAAAGACATATCAAGTTCAGGTTTCTGAGAAGCCCTCATTGTTTTCTCCAGTCTAAGTCAGGCAGTTTTCTCTCATTTTTCCTCTCACAGTAAGTCAACAGAGGAATTATCTGAAAAGCAGTTCTCACAAAGATGCACACCAAGGGGGAAAGGAGGATCTTTTGACAGTCTTGACATATATCTAAAATTAAAGCTGCCAAGTCTTGAAAATCTAATATGACTTACATAGCAGACTCATTAAAGACAAGAGGTGGATTAATGATTCACAATAACTGAAAACAATCGAGAAATAGAACAGAGCTTTTCAACAACTGTTTTTAGTCAATTTTAATGGCTTTCATCAGATTGAGTTTGTATTCGAACCACATAAGTACATATGGTCTTGCACGTTTTTAATTTTCTAAGTTTTGAACTAGTGTACCCACAACTTCTTAGAAAGCATTTGACAGTCTTAGAGGTCAGTCAGTTTTCAATAAGACATCTCATTTCTTTACTGACAGGGCCTAAGAGTGGACTCGACTCTGAACTGTGAACTGGTGCCAGTGGACTTCACCGACACGCGGCAGGTGAAAGCCTCCTTTAAAAAACTGCTGAGAGCCTGTGCCCCCAGCGCCACCCCAAGTGACTCAGAGGACTCCTTCCTCAAAGCCCTGGAGGACTCCGAATGGATCCAGCAGGTACACAAAACAAACTCAGTGACTCAAAGTTCGACTCTATAAACTGTGAGAATGACCTAGCAGTCGACTCTTGCTGCTCATCCTCTGTATCAGATTCACATAATGAATAAATCCGCTCTGAAGCCACTTTCCCAAGGGAACCAGATTCACAACCATGGGATAACAGCATTCATCTTATCATGCTGGTTATCTGATCGACCTCCTGCAGACTGACATTTAGCATATGCAAAAATGTTTTCTGTGGGAAACCCCTCATGAGTATCAAGCAAGTCATTTGCAGTGCACCAAATATGGCCATAAATGCACACAAAGGAGATTAATTGTGTGTCTGTGTGTTTACATGTCTTCATACCCCTTTTTTTTTTTGGCTCCCCCACAGCTTCAAAAGATCCTGCAGCTGGCACTGTTTCTGGTGGATCTTCTGGACACTGGCTCATCTGTTCTCCTCAGCCTGGAGGACGGCTGGGACATCACTACACAAGTGAGAAAAATGCATGTGTAGAAAGACTCAGACAGATGTAATGAAGAGGTGGAGCACAGAAAGGATGAATGAGCTGTAGACTTTGTTTTTGTTTGTCATCAAGTTTTTATTCAACAACATCCAAAACCAGATGTGTGGGCTCTCACAGTAGATATATGTGTGTACGTGTGTGTGTAGGTTTTTTTCTTTTTTTCTTTAGTTTGTGCTCACGTTCAGGGGTGCCCAATCATCTGAAAATTACAACATTTGTGATCTTGTCCTTTGAATACATTTACAAAAATCTTTAGATATAAATCAATTTAAAAGATAAATGAGGTCAATGAAAGCATAGCTTGCGAAAAAAAGCAGTGCTTGAAAAATAACTACTGATCTGTTTACATAGTACTAACATCTAGTAAGAACAGCTCCTCAATTATCCCCAATCTGTACTTCACAAATACAGACAAAACAGAACAAGTCAATTTTTCATTGAAAAAAAAGGCAAAATAAACATTAAAAAGATGTGATAAAGATACAGGTAACTTTTTAACAGGAGTGTGATTCCATTGATAGTCACATCTCTTGTAATGATAGCCACACTTTTAGTTTTGGTTGCACCAGAAAGCTGAAAACTTGGAATCCAACTTCTGGGTGTTTTCAACATTTCAAAGAATACCAAACCTTTGTAACAGAACATGTACTCAGACTTCCCACTAAATATATTTCTTGGGATTCATAAATCTTGCACACCTGCCCCTGCTGCCCATCCATTAATCAGCTTTCACTTGATGCGTAGAAAAGAAAACCGCTGAATCCTGAGCTCCCTTACTGGACTTAATTAAATTCATCTAAGTTAATGACTCTAATCGTAAGGCACATCAACAAATAGTTAGTTTGATCCGATCAGTTGTCAGTATTTATTCACTGCACCTCAGCGTTTTCCCGCATGAATGCTCACTGAGCTCATAGTTTCCGTGTTGACCTGTTAAAGTGCACATGTTTGTGTTGTGAGCGTGTGTCCTCAAACGTGTTTACGGGGTTTGCGAAGCCCAGGGCTGCTGTTTAAAAGCACACTCTGAGCATCCCGTAATGCCAGGCACGTGTTGGGCCTGCAGCATCTCTCTCCACGGGCCACCGGCTCCACCACGCCGGTCCCCACTCAGCCCACACAGGAAAATCGGCTCCATATGCTCTGGATCTCCTGGCTCTGTCCACGGACCATCGACACCCAGCAGACAGGTTTCAAAAAGAAAACAAAGATGGTTCTGCTTCCTGTTTTCTGTTTCTTCTACTCATCCCCCGTCTAAGCCTCTCATATCAAATCATCTCTCTCATTCCTAACTTCCCTCTAAAATCCTCCCTTTAGTCCGCTGAAGTATCAAGATAATCAGAGGGGTTTATTTCTGTGCCGGGCTTGCAGGGGGCTTTCTCTACCACTAAGGGCTGGATGTTCTCTTAAACCTGATGAGGAAGCCACAAACTGTTTTTTTGTTCATTCCACACGCGTCAGGGCTCATTAGCTGTGTTGGAGGAGACACGGGCAGGGAAGCAGGCCAAGCATACTGCATGTGTAGACAAGTGGTTCTCGACTGGTGTTATGTGGAGCGAGCATAGAGTCCCTATAGACCTGTGCTACAATGTTATATAAAAGTAATTGACATCAGATGATCCATTTAACATGATGCTGTTAGCGTATGGACCAGATGCTTTTGAAGAGTTTCAAAGTGATGACATATTGTGAAGAATGTAAAAAATAATGACAGTTGTGAAAGAGCTCATTCTCTCCTCATTTTTAAGTGGTAAGATAATCAGTCAGCTTTCTGCTAGTTAATCTGGGCACGTTAATAAATGTAAAAGAAAGGTAATCATAAGTTTTTGTACTTATATACTATGTATATATACTGTGACATGCCAGTAAGTTATTTTAAAATATTGTTTTCACTTTGTTTGTGAGAGAATTTAACTTTGTTTTGCTCGTGAGCCATTACTCACTCAGTAAGTGACGTTATTACACTATTGGCCTGTTGAATTGAGGCGTTTCCTTATTGCATTTAGAAATGAAGATGCAAGAACATGAGTATTGAACAATTCAGCCAGATTCCATGAGCAGACACTGCTCACAGGGCTATCACTGGGGTCTGAGGCCTGCCAACATTTTTATTCAGCCCCATCATTGTCAGATTTACCTCATTCCCAGCTTTTAGGGAGGTAATGCTGAAATTGGACAGTCTACTTCCAGAAAAGCTTTTTCTTCTGCTAGTTAAAGGAGTGGTAAGCCTGGCTACAAAACCTTCACGTGAAACAATCACCAGTCCTTCCTCTGCTTAAGCTCCACAGCTCAGTGTCATAAAAAATGACATGTTTTTCATGCAGGTTGAACAGCCAAGACACAAAACCTGATATTCATGATGACGGAGTTCAAATGGAAAACAACATAAAACCTGTTCATCAAGAAGTAGAGACAGCAGCTCAGTACCATTCCCTTCTTGGAGCACAGTTAGACATAAAACAGCTTTCTTTGCAGCAAGAAGTGAGAGAGAGCTAAAGCTTAAGACCACAAATGTGATCAAACTGACAAATATTTCAATTCACGATGAATCAGAAGCTTTGTGTGGATTGGAAAGGGTTCTCCTATAAAATAAAAATAAAGCCCCAAACTATGTCTGGCAGTATCGCATTACAGTAGTAATATTACGGTACTTATCTCAGTAACGAGTAGTGCAACTCTTCAAATTCCAGTTATAAAATTACAATTACCTCTTCCCAAAACTACATTGTGACTCCCTTAAATGTTGTTATTAATCCCCCGTCGATTTAAAATGTAACAATCTTCATATTATTTCATCCCGCAAGGTAGCTTGTTTCATGGATGCCAGGTTTGCGGGTTTCCTGCCAAATAAGGCATCTTTCAGGTGCTGCCATAAGTGGTTTTGTTGGTCGTTGGGCATGTTTTTACCATTGCTGTCATACATACATGGCAACTCCAGCTAGCTTGAAAGATGGAGCAGTGTACTTGTGTAGCTTTGTAGTTTCAGAGGAATGATGACAAGAACATTGTAGCCAGATGTGAGTTGTGTCCCAGTACTAGGTCTCTTTCAATTTAGATCAACTTTGACTGGATTTCAAAAATTTTGTCTCTCGTTCTCAGTTGAGCCCATTGTGTAATTCATACAGACCGTAGCTTTGATGGGTTCATAGTCTGCAGAAAACACACACATTCCATTTACACAGAGGCCGGTGCAAACTCAGAAACACAAGCAGAAACAATGATGATGTTAATAATAACAATTACATTCTTTTCATAATGCTCTTTCCATTTTCCAAGATATCTCAAAGTGCTACAAGTGCCCATTAAAAAAGAATCCCAGCCACACAGGTCAGCAAAAAGCAGGTGGAAATCAACCAAAGACGTTGCCGAATATTCAGGGTTATGGTACTGTCATTTGAAATCTTGCTGGCAAACAAAGAAAAAGAACACAGAGACATGATAAATATCATCCAAATAGTGAGCTGGAGAAGCAACAAACAGCGCCAGCATCCTCTCCCTCTCTTATCAAAAGAAACATAATCAGTCGTGTAATATTTTACTGTCAGCAGAGAGTAATAAGTAAAGTAATTTTACTTTTAAAGTGAGAAACGAGTAAAATATTGCTTTTTTCAGTTACAGCCCCTGCACTGGCCCTACACAAGATTTTATGAAGTCTTGTTCGCATACATGTTTTAACCAATCATAAGTATTTTTTTTCTGGCAGGTCAATGTTAAAGAATCAGCGAGATGGCACAGCTCACTGGAGATGACTTGAGTTGGGAGGTTTTTTCTGACTGTCTCTTTTCCTCTCTGCAGGTGGTATCTTTGGTGCAGCTGCTGAGCGATCCCTTCTACCGCACTCTGGAAGGTTTTCAGGTTCTGCTGGAGAAAGAGTGGTTGTCCTTTGGCCACAAGTTCAGCCAGCGGAGCAACCTGAGTCCGAGCAGCCAGGGCAGTGGCTTTACACCCATCTTCCTGCAGTTCCTCGACTGTGTGCACCAGGTGAGGACTGACCTCTGGGGTTTTTCTCCATCTCTGCTACGTGACTTCTCGTTTTTTTCTCAACATGACTTAGCATCTTTGTACCGTGTCCATGAGCTCATCACATTCCTCAAAAGCGTACAGATGAGGGAGAGGAGAAGGCAAGAATTCCAGCTGCTTGTATCTATACATTTGGTTTAGCTTTGCACTTCACATTCCAAGTACTGGATGTGTGACTTCAGCAGTGTGTTGCATCAGGAGGCTGCTGCCCAGATGGTTCGCTGATCCTCACTGAGTGGTCTGTGCTCGCGTGTTTCAGCATCCCTTCACATTTCCGTGCATGTACAGAGCTGCATGTGAAAGATTGTTGTCTGGAGGAGAGCTTTGGGTGTGCTCAGGATTTCAGACTAGGAATGGGGGGGGGGATAAAGCTCATGCAGCTGAAGTCCAGAAAGCTGAAGAGTCCGTGCTGAAATGTTAACTGGTAAGTCATGGGTTTTTTCAGTGTCCCCTGGGGTCCCACAAACCCACTCCCATACACTTACATCAACACATAGTTTCTGCATTTGTCTTTTGAAACTGGAATCTTGGCAGCTTGGACAGTTTGGCGGGGGTCCTATGGGTCTGGAGAGCAATAAACAGGGAGGGGGGGGACTCAGACAAGTGCTGAAAATAGAAATGCCTCATCTCCGAAACAGCTGTTGTTTTTGCCAGTAGACCCAGGTGGCCTCAAATATTCAACACTTTGCTGTCGCTGGACACTTTTCACCACTGGAAGGGAACAATGGAGCTGTGGTCCTGCTTGTGTCTGGTGTTGATGATATCACTGACCTTTGACTTTGCAGGGCCAGGAGAGTTGTCCTTCTGGTCCTTTCTGCACTGGGGGATGTAAACCCAAAAACACAAGGACATGACACAGCTGCTGCTCACACTCTGACCTCCTCCCTCTCTGTCACTCACTATGTCTGGTATTTTCATATTTTTGCAGATTTTGGAGCAGCATCCTCTGGAGTTTGAGTTTAATCAGTATTATCTGAAGTTCTTGGCCTATCATCACATATCAAACCGCTTCAAGAACTTCCTGTTGGATTCAGACTACGAGCGCTTGGAACATGGTTAGTTTTCTTCACAGTTGAAACCAAAGGGGATTTCTTTTCTTTTTTTTTCATGTAATATCTCTTCTTAACTGAGGAAAAGCTGCATTAAAAGTGACTTAGTGAGACTTTTGTTGAACCAGGCCGAGTTTCAACAAAGACAAATGTGTAGGAAATCACTACATCCATTTATGAAACACATAATCCATTAGTCATTAGAGTCCTCCTGCAGCTAGTCAGTTAAATCCCTCAAAAACAATTGCATCCTGGGCAAATATGCACCATATCGGCACAAATTCATGTAAAGCCAGAAAAAACAAATAATAGATGCTTGTTGTGGGTCAGTAGGTTACAAAAACAAATGTGTCTATGCTTTGTGAAAAGGAAGTCTCCCCCAACAGATTTAGCTAATAAAATTATCTTGTGTTATATCATATAATAAATAAACTCTTAAGCCTTATTTTTGAAAAATGAGTAATGTTTTGTGCTCAGCTGTTTCTCTTCTATGTCTCACAGGCCTTTTGTTTGAGGATAAAGGGGATAAACAGGCCCGCAAAGGCATCTGCATCTGGGAGTGTATCAACAGGATGCACAGGAGGAGTCCTATCTTTCTCAACTACCTGTACAGTCCATCAGAGAGCGATGTGAGTGTTCTAGCCAGCATGTGCTTAATTAGATTCAAAGAATTAAAATCTCTGAGCTTGGTTGTTTTTACTTTAGTGATCATAATTTTGGGATACTTCCAGATAAACTCTGACTTTTTCTCTCATAAAATTTTGTAAATCAATGAGAAAGCATTACACATCATTACATCAAAATTTGAGTGTTTTGAGTATTTTGATGTTTACATCAAAATGTTACACTTTATTGTCTTTGGCATTGTAAGATCTCGTCTTATGAATTTCTTGTTGTGCAGGTGACCCTGAAGCCGTCCATCAGCATCCCCAGCCTGAGCAAATGGGACTTCTTCACGGACGAGACTCTCTCCACTGGACCGGGTTATGACTGGAGGATGATGGCGGTGAAGCCAGACAGCTCAGAGGAGGCAGAAACCCTCTCTAATAGTAAGAGGAGGATTGTGTGGCCATGTTACAGCAGCGTGAGCCGCGCCCAACCTGATGCCATCACCAAACTCCTCAGTGTAAGTAATCTTTACCATTAGGTTTAGGTTAAGCTTGTTCTTTCTTTTCGTACATGAACTTTTTAATCTTGTTTTTGCCTACAGGACATTGAGAAGCTGGAAGGAGAGCTGAATCAGACTCCTGAGAAGTGGCAAACAACTCTGGAGAGAGTCAGGCTCAGCATCCAGGAAGACCTCACCGCAGAAGGAAATGTGTGTCACCAGTGTCAACTTTTTTGGTTAAACTGTGTCAAACTTCTCTTTTGTGTTTTTCCCCACTCATACAAGTGCTCTTGGTATTTTCAGCTCCGGAAACAGTCGTTGTCCATCTCAGGCCTCATTCCCACGTCCAGCCTGCAGGCCTTCCAGCGCCGCTCCATGCTGCACCTGCCAGACAGCGGACTGGGCGAAGACCGCAGCACCACCACTGCCAACGGGATCAACCGCCGCGCTGCAACACTTTACAACCAGTTCACCCCCAAGAGCGAGGAGAACAGGTGGGTCGTGAACTTCCTGAGCCCCCGGAACAAATAAGAATCCACATTTGATTCAGTCCAAACTGCACTGAAGATTCTGTCCAGTTCTGGAAGATGAATCAGAGCTGAGGTATGCCATGTGTCATGTTTTCAAGGATCCCTACTAAACTATGGGTGTGTAATTCTACAATTAGTGCGAGGTTAAAGTACAGTGTCTTGGCACTCACATCAGGATGTTTTCCTCTGAGTCACGTAAACACTGGTCTAAATCTGCTGAATATGAAATGTTTGATTTTCTTGCGTGCATGTTCTTCACATCTTTCATTCCATGACATTTTTTGGCAGCAAAAGTTCTAAGACATGATGTGGTGTGTCTGAAATACTTCACCTTAAAGGAGTCTTTTTAAGGCCCGTGACCATAGAATCTACCAACATCTGTATTTCATCCTATCCGTATGACCTATCATACATAATCATTTGACCCCCTGAGTTATTCCAAATGTTTCACACCTTCACTTTGTTGCACTACAGCCATGTTATTGACATCGATTTTTTTATTTTTAGGACACATGCTTGGGTTGAGTCTGTTCATGTGTACAGCACTTTGAATGTAAATGGGTTCCAGAGTGTTGAGAAAGTCAAAACATGAGAGCTGAACCGGCTATAAGTAACCTTTGACAGAAGATATGTCAAATATTCAGGTCTTTACTATCTCATAGTTATACAACACTCCCTGTTCTGACCTCTTTACCCTAAGAGGAACACAATGTACAAACAGCGCTGTAGTTGTTTCCGTGCATGAGTAAATTGACCTGACGGGCTTTTGTTGGCCAACATGTATCCCTGAGCAGCACGTGATAGGATGAGCTCCATTGCGCTCAGATCTGGATCAGGAATAATGTGAGAAAACCAACATCCTTTCCCCTCCTTAACCTGTCCTTTTAATTTTTGAGTTTTCATTTGTTGGAAGCATAGGAAGAGGCCTGTCATAGGTGTCCAGCTCATAAAAGCAATCATTAATACTAACTCAGAAGCAAACACATGTTCCATATCTATGATACATGTGAGTAAACAAAGAAAAACATATCTAATGTTTTGTTAAAGCTCAGACAGCCTTACTCAGTGAAGTAATGTGTTTTCTCAGTCTCCTATGAACTGATGTAACCCTGATGACAATTTTTACAATGGACTAAATGAAGAGGATGAAAACTCAACAATAACATTGAACAATGATTGACAAAAAGTTGGTTCCTTTCTGATTTTATAGTTTGACTCTTGTCTCATCTGCTTGCACTGACATGGCAGGGTTTATGTCCCATACAAATCGGTGCTTTCCACATTTGGCTTCACTTTTGGGGCGCTTTTATGTCTTCCTGCTTTTATGTACCAAAATCTAAAGATGGATCAGGTTTACAATATTGATCACACAGACTCCCCTTTACTCTGTTGTTTTTCAGGTCTTACGAGGGGATCCTGTTCAAACGCGGTGCACTGCTGAAGGGCTGGAAACCTCGCTGGTTTGTTTTGGACATTACCAAACACCAGGTAACCAGGCCACAACACATTCAGCTTTCAGAAACACACACACACAATGTATCCAATCTATGGGCTTCAGAGTAACGTTTGTGTCCTCGCAGCTGAGATACTACGACACGGGAGAGGACACCAACTGCAGAGGCCACATTGACCTGGCAGAGGTGGAGTCCGTGTTGATCGCCGCCCCAACGATAGGAGCTCCAAAACACATCAGTGAAAAGGCTTTCTTTGACGTGAGTACACGTGAGCAGCTGTCTCACATCTCAGGAACAAGATTGAAAATTGCACAGCTCTTTAACTCTTGTGTTTGGGTTGGAATTCGATGAATTTGATAAACTTTGTGAAAACAAGAGAAAGTGAGGGGAGTCATCTTTAGTTGAATTTCACAATTTTATTTCTTTTGAAGTCACTATTGGCTCCAAGATGTTCCCCCTGGTGCCATATTACAAGTATTTTGTTGTTTTGTTTTGGTTTCTGTTTTGCTCCAAGCTAATTGAAAACACCTTCGCCTCTCATTATGATGGGGATTATTGGCTGCTTTTTTGGCTCCTGTTGATATTGTTGACCAGCAGAGCAAGGAAATTTAGCCAATGAGGGCTCAACCTTTGACAGTTCACAGTAAGATTATGTGAATTCACTGTCTGAAGTTCATTCTTTCGTGATAGAAGAGACAGAGAAAGTAACTAACACATTAGAAAATTGAGATTATATTCCTACTTGATGTTTTATGTTGTGGAACAAATTTCATAAATGCAACCTGTGTAGAAATTTCTCAAGGGCAAGAAAACTCACACAAGAGTCATCAAGCATGGAGCCACAATTACAGGCTCTTTAAAACCACACTAGTCCCACAGCAGCACGAGGTCACGATGGTCAAAGGAAGCCTAGAAATGCTCCTTGATAACCACTGTTGATCTATTTCAGACGTGTGTGCAATCTAGTTTATATTTAGCCATGGTTTTTGTGTTTTAATCCAGTTCCAGTTTTATCCCCCCTTGTGTTTTCACTAGCCTCTAACCTGAGATAACACTCACACTAACCTCTGTTTTGTGATTTTTCTTATAGCTCAAAACCAGCAAGCGAGTCTACAACTTTTGCGCACCAGACGCACCCAGCGCCCAGCTGTGGATGGACAAGATCCAGAACTGCATCTCTGATGCTTGAAAACACTGAGACCAGCATCATGAACGTTGCAGGAGGTGTGCAGCAGGCTGAGAGTAGATATGAGTGCTGGGCTCTCAGATGTCTTAGATTTTGGGACCACAGTGAACAAAGTGCCTGGTAGCAGAGGATGGCAGCGCTTCATTCGGCTCTCTGCCTGTTACTTAGCAGCTAGCCAGGCTGCCCTCACTCCTTTTCCGCCCGAGTCAGAAGCGTTCATCTCTGCTGTCAGCAGCCCGCTCTGCACCTCCAGCAGGGATCAAGTGAAGATAAGCTGATGTTTGAGGGGAATGCACTACCAAGGAAATGTTATCCTACTTAAACTGTAAATACATCAAAGCAATATCCCTGGCCATTCAAACTGTGGGTTCAATTTTAGACTTTTAAAAAATAAAAAAATAGCTTATAAAGAGTTTCTATCAGATATTTTACTAAGAGGTTATTGCTGCTTAAAGAAACATATGAACTGCCAAAAACTCAGAGGTTTTAATGCATAACATGACACAGCAATTTGTTTGCACTTAGCTCTAAAGTATGCACTCCTTATCAGATATAGATTTTCTATCAGATGCAGACAGCGAGGTTAAAGGCATTACTTTACAATGTACATATGATGTTTCAATAAGGTGGATGAACTGAAAAGGATTTGCACAGAGTTCAAAAGAGTGACCTGACATTTTTCTATTTAAATATGTGATGTTTTATCTGTTTTGTTAAGTGTTGTTGAATTTGGATAACACATTTGTCTTATGTAATGTAAATTATTATTTTTTATTAAAATTGTAACTGTTTAAGTGTGGTGGCTTTGTGTATTTTCTGTAAATACCTGTGTGACATTTCGTTTTATATACTGTATGTACTGAACATAAGTATACTTTTCTAACCTTAACTCTAATGTGACCAACAAGTTGTTTTTTTTAATATGTTGTTAATGGTGCAAAAAACCTGAGTGGCCTGTTCCTGTTTGTGAGACATTGTTCTGAAAATGAAATGGAGACCCTTTTGTTGTTGTTGTTGTTGTTGTTATCGTTGTTGTTGTTGTTGTGGTTCAGATTGTCCAGGCATGTATGTACGTGTCTTTTAAGGGCTTTTAAAAGAAGATTATACCATGTAGGACATTGTGGTTTTCAACGATCCTTCCCTGTTGCTTGTGTAACTTTCATGGTTTCAGTAAGATAAAAAAATCACGAGTGAAACTATTCAAAGATGTCAGATGCTTTTTTTCTGTTATTGTATATTTCCACCATGTTTTGTGGTGACACTAATTTTTTTGGAGAATAAACCAAACATACTTGAAACTAACTAGAACATGTGGTCTTATTGTACCAAGTTAATGTCAATCATTGGGGTAATGGACTGTATAGGTTTGGTACACTACATGACATTTATTTTGTGGCCTGTCTAAAACATTTTATTTGGGTATTTATTCATTTTTGTCACAATTCAAGAAGTGTTGTTGTCAGTGTGACATAAACACGAATGAATACATCCAAAAAAAAATGCAAAGAGATGCAACTTTCCCCAGAACATCCAGAGGTTCACATGAGTTTCTGTTGTTTGAACATGATGTTCAGTTCTTGTGAATGCAGTCTCTCGTGAGACAAGTGGGAATATCTGAATTTTGGCAAGAACAAAGTGACAAGATTTTGGTGGTTTGCTATCAAAGCCTGGAAATAATTGTATTTACATCTGGTTTGTTTTGATGTTCTCTTTTTTTGGTCAGAGGGAACACTGACTTCACCTGTAGATCATCAGAATTCAATGTGCTCTGGTATTATCCCTCTCTTAAATTCATTGGGTACAATCTCTGCTTCCAATTTAGGCCTACAAATGCCATTTTTTTCAAGTGTTTCACTACTCAAATTCCCTTTCTGTAGGAGAGATGATGAAGCAAGTCATTCATATGCTGAGTGACATGGTTAATGAGAGTCATTTTGCAATATGGGTGCCATTGACCAAAAGGGTTCTTCAAAATGAGTTTTTTTTAACCCTGAATTTACATAGAAATTACTCAAAACGTGTGAAGGCTCATCCCAGGAAACTGTTTTCCTCTTTTGCAAGGTTCCAAAGCAAAAGAATGTTGCAATTTTTCCCAGTCCTGTTACCAAAACTCATCTGTCACTCATTTAAAAATCAAGTTACTACGCAAATGAGCTATGTTCTTTAGTTTCCCTTCTCCACCAAGTGTCAGTTCTGAGGAAATAGTTGTTTACATGTTCAAATAACTCAGATTTAGATAAAACCTTTAAAGCAATACTTGCAAGATTGGCAAGTCAAAAACAGGATTGAAACTGGGTTATTCTCTGTGCTGGGGGGATTAAAGTGATTCCTAACAAGTAGCTGGCCTTCTCATTTAATCGTAGAAAGGGTCGTACCATCTTGATAAATTCACTGCTATCCTGTTGTTCAGTTGCGACTAGGCATCCATGCTATAAGTACAAAGATACTCAACATGTTTTGGTGGATTACCAAAAATAAGTACCTCTTAAATGAATCCCTGGGATCTAAAGGATAATTCAGGTTGGAACGTGACTTATGGGATGATCCAAAATGTTTTAGAGAGGAACCAACAAAACAAGGGAGCTCAGGGACCTTCAGAAAGATCTTTGGTGAATAACTTTAATGAGGACAATACAATTTAAAATAAGTGACAGGCAGTTTTAGGAGAGAAACAGGAGGTCGGTGAGTTCATCCACCGACAGTCTAAGCCTAAAGTGTAACTATCATCTGACAGGCCTTAGCCAGATCTGCTGATAAATGTTGTAAGAGTAGAGAAGTCTCCTCTTAGACGTAGAGAGAGTGCCTCCTGGGCACTGACTGGTGGATGATTACAAAGAAGAGGAGCCACCTCCCATACTACTTTTACTTTTACTACTTTTTATAGACTGTAGGCAGGATGAGTTGAGCTGGAAGCTCAGTGATCCAAAGCAGTGTTCCCCAACCTTTTTTGTCCCTGAGCCTTTTTGTCGTACCCTGAACACCCCTCACTCGTGTGTTGATGATTCTTTAAAAGTAGAATGTAACACAACTGATTATTAAATGACCAATGAGTCTAATGACTGCTGCAGTTCAGCCCATGTCAAAAGTCTTCTTACTCCTGTCACCATTGTGTTTTTTTCCTTCCCTTTGTGGACTGGATTGGATCTGTGTGAATAATCTTGCAGTGAAGTCTGAACCTGTGTTTTATAGAAAGTATAGTAAAATGTCAGAAAAAGTATTCATTCCCAGTTTGACAGAGATCACTTGTACATCAGCATGATGGCTTTAGTGTTGAACTCATGTGGTCTCTGTGCTCAAAAACAGCTTCACAAAGCACGTAACACAGCTGTAGATTCAGAGTCTTGTTACGATGCGTCAAAAGATACAGGGGGGGAAGTTAGACCATCTGCACTCGCCATGTTTCTGGATTCTTCTAAACACATTGTCTTCACCTTTTTCCTTCACTCTCTCAATGAAAGGAAATCAGATCAGCCTGCTCCTTTTTTTCTTTTGAGCCCACAATAAGGCCTGAGGAGGAAGTGGATGACGTGTGTAGCTCTTGCCAGCAATGAATCTGTGACTGGGCTTGGTGGCGCCTGGTTGAACAGGCCTCTTCAGGACTTTGAGGGTTTGTCTCCCTCTTGTCTGTAAACCTGAAGGTCAAAAGAAGAGCAGAGGGGGGTGTAGGGGGTGTTTGTTCCTCGGTGCAGTCTCCCAGCTGGCTTGTTCTGGCAGCAGGTGCAGAGCTGCAGCAGGCTAACATCTGGACAGAGCCTCTGGCAGTCCTCTCCATATTTAGCCTCTCACTTTGGGTACGGAGATTAGGAGCTCTGCCCACAAAAGAAGGCTGAGGCGGAAGTTATTCAGCAGGATTTTGTGGAATGGCATGATAGGAATCATTTCCGGCGAAGACAGGAATGGCTTTATCCGACGGCCATTTGATTAACTACATAGCCGCTTTCCTGACTGGGTCTAACCCGATCATGCAAACTGGTTGTATAAAAAGCTTTGAGGAGATGAAAGACACTCGCTGTTGCATAACTTTGCCATGAATGAGGCCACATTTATGCCCACGCAACCATTTATGTCCTGGAATTAAGACAAACGACTCTCCCAAATACCAGTACCAATCTAATATAAAGCAGATATTTGTTATTGATCTTGTGTAACCTGGGAATTGTTTCTATTGACTTTATAATGATCGGGTTAAAGAATTCTTCTCTCTTAAAACAAAGACAAATCAAAAGCAGTTCAGCAAGATGGACGTTTGCACGTATCTCTTGGTTTTCATCAAGCAGTCAACATGTTTATAAAGTGTTTGGCCTCTCTGTGGCCCTTAAGAAACAGATGATACATGTGTGTTTTATTGGGCTTCCAAATCTTCTCTCACGTCTGTCCATGAAGCCCTGGGTGACCATATTCTAAAACCCAAAAAGCTGACCCCGACCTGGCCTGTTGGGGAGATAATCCAAAGATACTCAGCAACAACAAAGTAGCTTTATGTCCCATACATTTATTAAAAACACTCCTTTTCTGTTTGGAGTGAAACATTTACCATGATGTAAACAATGAAGCCTATGCCTGCCAGTTCAAATTTAGAAAATGAATAACTGGTGCCGTTGAGATACCTTTTTTTTTTTTTTTACAAAATATTGAGTCAACATTTAAGAAAAGAGGCAAAATTTCAACCTTTTTCTCATGATTTCAACTATGTATCTCAAAATTGCACCTTTTTATCTAAGAATTTCAATTTTTTTGGTCACAAAATTTTAACGTTTTTATTTCAAAATATTGACTTTTGTCCACTAATTTTGTCTTATTTCCTGTAATTTTCACTCTTTAGCTCTGATCTTTGACTTTTATCTAAAGTATTGACTTTTTAGCTCAGACCTTTGACTTTTTTTCTCAATTTTTTGACTTTTTTCTTTGTTTTGAATTTTTATCTCAAAATTCTTACCTCGTAATTTTGACTTTTTTGGTCATTTTGACGTTTTATCTCAAAATATCAAAATTTCCCCTATTCCCCCCCCAAATTTTGACTTTTTATCTCAGAATTTGACCTTCTTTTGGCCAAAAAAATCTCATTACTGGTCACAGCCATGATGAAAAAGAGGCACTACTGTATAACTCCAATTTGTCTGTAAAAGTGCATTTCCACTTCAGCATTTTCTGTCTGAGAGGGCAGTGCTAGCAGTCAGAGCAAACCTGGATAATTGTGGGAATCTTATAAAATCCCCCTGGACATAATTTTACCACCAAAAAGGAGGACATGTCTTGGGCAAAAGCAGATGTTCAGTCACCCCAATGTAGCCTAATGATTGCGATGAATGTGTGTTGTAGGTGCCTCTGTCGACTTGGAGCTGAGTCACTGCTGCAGGGGGCCTCTCTATCTTTAACCCTCATGACCTCTGAGTGGGCACCTGCTCTGAAAGTCATTGCAACAACTCCCAATGCAGATCTCACAGGCTCAGCACACATTATCAAGTAACACCCTAGAAATCAGGATGATGTCAGCTGCCTCTAGCACATGCGGGTATTGCTGGGAAATGCATCAACAGCACAGCAGATGATTGTATCTGAACAGAAAAGCACAAAAACAGCCATGACTGATAGGTTTAAGAGGTAGTCATAGTGGGGTTTTGGTTAACGGATCTCTCCTTGGCCCACTTAGCCTTGTTTGTCTAAAGCCCTGATGTTTTTTACTTTTGACCCAAAGTCCCTGAAAACCAAAGCCCATTCAACCATGTGAAATGCACGAGGCTCTGAGGTCACTATTGGAAGACATCTAACCCAGAAAACCAGGCATCTGCCAGACATTTTGTACTAGCAGACAACCCCCCAAAATGTAAGTGTTTCAAATCAGTTTGGATGAGGATATTTTGGAGAGGTATCAGATGAATTGGTCATGGGCATAAGGGTACTTTTCCACCACATGTGGCAAGGGTGAGACTGCCAAAGATGTCCATATTTTTGGAATGCTGAGGGGCTTGTGCAATTTAGCTGTGGAGATTAGAAACTCCCAATTCTGAGAAAAGTCTCTACACAAATAAAGGCGCCACATTTTTCTCAGGTTGTGTGATATAAATATCTCCTGTAAAAGACATGTGAACAGCAAGTCTATTTATCACACAACAGATTGACACAAGAAAAATACTGTTACACTGACTGACCTCAAGTCTTGTAATCATGAGCTGATTACTCCAATCTTTTGCTGAGTGATTCAGTATTTTATCTTAAGTTTTATGTTTTTGGTGTAAAAATTACAAGACTGTCAATCATACAAACAAAGATCTCCAAAAATGGGGAAACTGTTTGGATGACATGATCTGTTTTAGTGGTTTACTACATTCCTTGTTACACTATGAGCTCAGTGGTTTGGGCAATCTGTCTTTAGACTTGATCCTATCAGTAACACACCAGTATAAAGAGATCCGAGAATGAATGCAGGTACTGATCTCATCTCCTGCTCTGACGACTTTGAACTCAAAATGAACTGTCTCAAGAGGAGAAAGCAAAAGGTTCTTTGAGAGAAAGCAAAAGTTAAGACACACGTTGTGCCAGCAGGGTGGCAGACGCCAGACAGACGAGCACCAACAGCTCATAACTGCAAGGTTCCTGTTTTTCATTCTCATTTTACGCTGAAACATGAGATAAAACAAAGGTGAGGTGTTCACGTGAGGACAGTGATCCTTTGTTGAAGACAATGATTGTTGTGGCAGGAGGATGGAGAAAATCAAAAGTCATCTCTGCTCATAGATGATACAGAGTGATTCATCCGTTTTAAGATTACTGAAGCAGTGGAGTAACCGGCCTGTTGTACTAACAGGTCAGCAACCAGGGATTCACAAAGCAATGAAGCGATACAGAGCAATACAAAGTGATATAAAACAATATGAAGCGATAAAAAGCGATAAAAAGCTAAACAAAGCGATACAAAGTGATGCTGAGCAATACAATACAAAGGGATATGAAGTGACATGGAGGGATACAGTGGGATCAGGATCTACATAAGTAGATTAGATATGATGAACTAAGTAGTGTCTGGGATAACCATCTCCATTATGCAAAGGTTGTTTAACATTAACAGCTTCTTTGGCCCCTTGAGAGGTCTTCGTTGGCCAGAATCTAGACTTTGCTGTCCTCAAAAGAGAGCCCCTTCTCCTTAAGATGTTAATGTACAGCTGACTCTTGGACTGAGGAGCTGACCCCTCTGTCTGTGTTGCTTCTTCACTCATGCACAGTTTACTACAGTCTTTCTAGCACTTCATGGCATAAACTACATCACTCACTTGTGCTGTGGTGTCCTGTCCTTAGGGTGAACTTGTTTCCTCTCTCTGTGTGGGATTGAAATGTACTAGTATGTTGTTTTTCAAATATTCAAGAGAATTTGCAAACCAAAAAAAAAAAAATCTAGCATTTTATCCCTTTGAGGACAGCAATGATCAAATTCTGGATGGAGGTGAAGTCAGTTCAAGGAAGCCATCTATGTTAACATTAAACAACCTCCCCTTAACAGAGGTGGTGGCCTCAAGAACTTATCATTCTGAATTCTCCATTCGACCAAGTCAAGCTAGAGATCACACGACTCCAATAATTCTCAAGAGCTTTAAGCAACAACTCTACTCACTATAACCTTTGACTAAATTTAACAAAAACTAAGGTACATGCCTCATTCTGGATATGGTGTTTTGGATTTAACATTGGAAACCTTGTTACTAAGTCTTTGGATGCATAATCATGACAGGATACGTTTGACTGGTTTCTCTAGTACCCAAGAGCATCTTAAGATTTCTGAAAAAGAGACAGGACATTTCAAAGCACATCATATGTAATGTGCATATAATCCAGTCAGGAAATGTAAAACAATTTCAAATTTAACTGCTGTGTGTCTGAGCAAAAAAAAAAAAGAAGCCCAGGCTCATTTGTGAAAGTGAATATCTTGAAAACGTGTCTTCAGGAACACCAGTCACCTGCTGGAGCCACAATCATTATCTTCCAGTCAATAAGTTACACTGAGGCTCCTAAAAATAATCTAAAAAATGTTCAAAATGCAGTGTTTTTCAGTGTGTAAATAGAAGACAAATGTTCTTGTGAGTACTGTTGGTTTTTGCTGATGACAGCTGCCATGTGTTTGAAGCACCAGCTCCGCACGCTCTGCTCCCTGTACTGTATCATCAGGATCCTTTTTATATGCTGCCACCTAGTGGATTCTCTGAGCTATGTTAAAAATAGTCTCGGGTTTTCTTCAAGCATGACATGTGGGCCCTCTGAGATGAAAACAGACCATCATGTTTGAAATATAAGCAGCTTTAATACAATTTACAAAATCCAGGTTTTGATTGTAGCACAAGCTAAATTTCAATGAATAAAGTTAAAAACAGTGGAAGCTTTATTACTATTCAACTCTGCTGACAGTAAGAAGCACACTAATCCCACTTGTTTGCTTACAATAAGAAACCATGAAAAACTGTAAAGGAGTGTTAATAAAAGCAAATAAAAATAAAAGCATAGTCTTAATAAAAATTAAAGTGATCATTTATTTCTGAGCTTTAATTAGGAGCACATGAGATCTGCTCAGTTGTCCCAGCAAGAATCCAGGTAGTGCTCCACAAAAAGCCAGTAAAATAGATCATTCAGGGTTAGTTCACATTACAGCAAATCAAAGCAGTCAAACTATTCTTGGCAGCTCTTTTGAAAATCTGTTATCAAACCACTTCCAGGTCTTGAATGTGACAGTTCTGGCTCCAGAGTAAATTTCAGTCAGTCTTCCTCATCAGCGCGTAAATCTGCTATCATTTTCACTGAGCCTGAGCATCCTGCTTCTTTCTCTCCTGCCACGACTTCTTCCTCAGCTCTAGCTCAGCATCAGTGAAAGAAGCAGGACCCCAGTTAGTGATCCTCTGGGGTGCTTTATCACCTGAAACAACAGGTTAAAGAACAAGCTGTCATTTTTTTAAAACAAGCATGAAATCAGAGGACAAATGACAAAAATTCAGTATATCAAGGAGAGTTTGTCAGGCGGTCGGTTTGTAAAATGTGCACAAAGCGGACAAAATGCTGACAGTTGGCTCAACTAACCAAAACATTTACTCATTGAAATAATCTGCATGTGATGTTGAGACATGGTAGTAGCTACCCTGACACCAACAATTTGAGAAGACTAATACTAGTTCACCAGTCATCTTAGTTTTCTAGAGCCTTTCTAGACTGTATTTGGATAAGAGGCTTGTTTTTCTGATTAGAAAGTTGCAAAAGTTGGCTCAGAACTATTTTTGTTATCATTACTATCTGTTTGACCAAAATGTGTCAAAGGACATAAGAGCAAATTAAGAGAGAAATACGATTACTTTCTGTAAACTGGCTTCACTTTTGTCCACTAGCTCTTCAGCCCAGGGTTTTTTTTTTAAGAGGCAAGTTGAAAACGCTGTCCAAATATTTTGTCATGATTAAAACTGTGGAACATTGAAGTGTCAAAATCTACAAAACCATACCATAGACTAACCTGAACATGTTTCTAACAACTTAAGGCAAAAAGTTCAAATATCAAGGGCCTACCAGGCTTAATGAGACGCACCAGCCCCTCATGTTTAGCCACTTTGTCTTTCCAGGTCTTCGACTTGTTCGCCGCTCGCATGTGCTTCCTTGATACCTCCTGTATGACAAATTAAGAGGTAATGAGAAAGAGCGATAGAGTCAGGTTAAGAACTCAAAACTGTGTAACATTTGAGCCATTTTAAACTCTACAACATGCAGTAATAGAAATGCTAAGACTGTCTGTGAATAATGGTGATGATATTCTAAAAGTGACGTGATTTTTTTTAATGTTGTTTTTTCCCTTATTAGGCAGGGGAGCTTTAGGGAGATGTGAAATGTGCAAAGATAAAGTGTTGGATGACAGGAATTACCCTGGTGACCTGTGAGAAGAGGACTGTAGCCTCTCTAAATAAGTATGGACAATAATACAAACACACTTGAGGGAATGGAAACAGAGCTCTGTTGCAAAACAGTTTCTAATGCCAAGAGACATTTTCCACTCCATCAGAAGATTTGTAGATAAAGTTAATGTTTTGGTGAACTTCCACATGTGCTTCCTGACCTCGTACTGCTCCAGAACTCCTCTTCGCTCCTTCTCCAGTTGATCCAGCTGCATCATGGCTGCCTGCAGGTCTCTCTCCTTGCTCAGCTGCTGGGCCACGAGCTCCTGTTTCTCAGCCTCGGTCTGAGACAGCAGCCTCTGCTGCTGCAGGTGGATCTGCTCCAGCTCTGCCCTCTTTGCTGCCTCCTCCTCCAGCAGCCTGAGATGGAAAAAAGTCTAATGATGTTAAAAGTTCCTACTTTGTTTGCTTTTTATCCACATTTACCCTATCAGGAACATATGGATATGAGGAGCTGGTGCAGAGAAAGCGGGAGGTCAAACTTAAAAGTGAGTGGTAAATCTGCTCTACATGTCTTTATTTATAGCACTTATTTCACACTGAACACAGATGAAAGATAGACTACAGACTGTGCATTCAGCTAATTTTACTGATATTTTGTGATAACAGTTTTTCACTATGACTGATACATTCTAAATTGGATTAGTTTTAATGTTTATTGATGTCTTGTCACTTAATGCCTTTTCGACACATTTCTATTCTTTTGTGAGTATTATTAGTCAAAAGTCACTGTGTTTACTTTTTTTTATTTCCTTGCATACCACTGTGGTCTGGTGTGTGGTTGCTTGTATGTGTGTGTGTGTGTGTGTGTGTGTGTGTGTGTTTGTGTTGTGTGTGTGTGTGTGTGTAAGAGAGAGGGAGACCTGGACTGCAGCTTATGCATGGCCTCTTCATCCTGCTTGGCTTGTCTCTCGTCCTCTAACGCCTCCTCCAGCTGGTGGTACATGTCCTCCAGCTCCCGGACGCGCTGCAGGTACTGCTCCAGCTCACTGGACTTCTGAGCCACCTGCTCCTCCATCTGCTGCCGCACCTGACTCAGCCCACACACACACACACACACACACACACACACACACACACACACACACACAATTACACACCACAAATTGTGTAAACCAGGCCATAACCTGGACATCAACAGTAAATCCCTTTACTTATGTAAATATTTGCTGAGTTTTCTTTCATTTGCTTCCAACTTGAAGAACCTGTAAAGTTTAAATCTCTCTTGAATCAGCAGTAAAGTTTTTGAATCTTACAAAGCCTTTTTTCTGTTCACTTAGAGTACTAAAACTATGATTCAGAAGTTGGTGCATCTGACATTGGGACAAAATCTGACTCAGCATCACGTGATTCACCATTCCTACGTTTTATAGCATGCACTTTCTGGAAGAACAGAGGCCTGACGGTAACTTTGCCAGAACATTAAAGTAGACTGAAAAAATACTCTTGCTTGAATAAACATATTACTTCATTATAATGAAGTATGTCAACACATTGGTTGTGTGATGTTCAGGACAAAGGGCCATGGCTGTGGGAGGCTGAACAAAGAACAATGGTTACCATTTTCTCTCTCTCCAAGTCAAGTTTGTAGCGATCCTGCAGGTCTGACTGAGTCTTCTCCCTTCTGTGCTCCTCGATGGCAGCTTCAGCTGCAGCTTCTTCCATTTTCTGATGAGCACAAATGAGGAAAGAGCTGATGATTCTCTACAAAAGTAAGGACTTTCAAAGGCTAAAAGGGAAGACAACATGGGAACAAACACTTACTCCTGAAACATGAGCTAGTATTTTAATAAACATAAAAATATTTTTTTTTAAAAAAGAAAAAAAAGGGGGGGTTCTTTTAATGTCATTAGCAATCTTTCACTTACAATATATACACTTAGAGTCTGAAACCAGACGACAGAATGCATGGATACTTTATTTACTCATCAATGATTCGTTTACATTTACAAAACATCTGGTATCCCCAAAGAAGAAGTGAGAATCTGCTGCAGCCCAAAACACCCTGCATGAAAATGCCTCTCAGGGACTGCAGGTGTCCATGACTGATAATCACAGTTGTCTGCAAAACAGATTTCACTTCCCCTGTTGAATCATTCGCTACAAACCCTTTTGGGTGCTAAAGGTTATTGCACACTACATTGGATAATAATAAAGGGAACTTTGAATACTTTTACGAGTAATTGAGTCACACAAACCCTAAAGAGATGAGTGCATAATGGAGGATTGGTTTTCAAAATGTGTCAATAAAAGTGGTGTGACATGTAGCAGCAAGGCCACAGGCTAGATTAAAACTCCAGCGATCCATTCAAGGCAAACCCACAGGCAGTGACCAAAACCACTGGGCTATATCTGAGCCCCTATCTGATTGCATTGCTAATATAAACAAAATATACTCTGAATTTTAATGTTTTCTGTACCAGATTTTTATTTGGTGCAATAAAAAAGAAAACAGAAACTAGGGGTCAAAAACTGGTCAGATGTGTAATTAAAGCTGTTCGCTCGTGATCAGATCACCCAGGACAAATCAATAAACCAGGTGTAAACTTACTTAAACTCTGACTTTGTCTGAAATTAGACCCAAAGTGCAAGGGTCCTCTTTGTAACAGTACCTTCCTCATCGCCTCCAGCTGCCTCTGTTTTTGCTCATTGGCTGTCTGAAGCTCCTTCATCCTCTCCACCAGCACTCCTTCCTCGGCCTGCTGCCTCTGACGGAGCTCCCTGCGCCTCAGCCGAGCCTCGCGGTGAGGGGACAGCAGCCCCAACATCAGCAGCTGAAGGCATGTTTGGATAGCTGAAAAGAGACGGAGAGGGGAGACGCTCTTTGATTTATTGCCTAAACAACCTGGTTGGTCGTGTACTATTGAAGTTAGAGAGCATTGCAACAGCGTTTGTTTACGGTTCAGTACCTTGAATCCATTCCTGCTTCTTCTTTTTATCTGATGCACTGATCTCAAAGCTTTTATCAGGGCACTTGATGATAAAAAGACATTTCTTCCCTTCTTTATCTGGCAGAGACTAAAGGAGACAAGCACATTATGGCACATTAATTCAAATACACAGAACCACAAGCTTTTAGGAATGTAAACAGTGGCTTCTATCAAGATAAAAGATACATTTTGAAAAAGATCAGGTTTTTTAAGAATTAATCACTTACAATCAATTTAATACTATCCATCATACAGTCAGCAAACTTCACAGTGACACCACAGTATAACAGAAGTGGAGTTATTCTTGAAAAAACCAAGTGACAGACCTCCACACAGCAGTTTTGGTCCAGAGTGATGTCTCCTTTCTGCTCCACTAAATCCTCACAGATGTAATAGGAAAGTGAGTTGGGCTGAAGAACAAACCAGCGCTCAGTCCAGTTCTTCCTTTTGTGGCCCTTTTTCATCATGTAACCCTTCAAAAGACACAAATACAGTATAGAGGCAAAGACAGACAGCTGACAAATGGCTCTGTGGGATGAGTGTAGCATTTAGAGAGCAGATTTTCTTCAATCTCCCGTATTACCTGCTTGAGCACATCCAGTATGAGTTCCTGAAAGACCTCGTTGATGCCCATAGACAGAGTCTGGCGGTTCACTTGCCAGAAGTAACTCATTCCCACCAGTTCAATAACTTCCCAGGCAGTCAGGCAGCTTTTCTTTGCATGCAGCTGCTGCTTGTAATCCACAAACTTCTCCTCGTTCCATCCACTTGCCATAGCTTCTGTCAGTTTTTGAATGAAATATTCAATCTATGAGGATGAACAGACAGAGGAGTTACATTTGTTGGAGGGGAGGGCAGATTAAACATGTGCATGCCTTTTTTTATTTCTTTGCAAGTACAAGCCCAGTGATAACTAATACAAGCATCTTTCTCACCTCTTCAGCAACGATAACCAGAGGGTATTTGTCCTCTGACAGAAAGTTGAAAATGCACCAGACTTTGAAAGCATCATCGTCCAAGATGAGTAGATTTTTAAGGCAGATATTTTTCTTGTAGCTCAGAGTCCAACACATCTTGTAGAAGTCTATTAAGTTAAAATCCTTCTGTACCTGAGAACAAAATACAGCAACCCTGTCAGCCTGATTTATGTTAAAAAAAAAAACACAAAGCAGGAGACTGGTGTTTGTCGCCTTTCAAAACATCCAGTCTGCTGATTTGAGGTACAAACCTGATGTCATTAAATGCCTCATTTTTATTCAAGTCAGATCTTTCAGAAGAAAGGCAAGAGTACAGCTTCCAAGTGCAAGGAGTGAAACTCAAGCAGTTTTCTTGCTGACATGGGAGGCAGAGTTGTAACTCTCAAGCAAATGTGTACAAAGTTTCACACTTTTCTCACTATAGAGAGGAAGAACTTAATAAGACTCCCACCCTTTTATATCATGTTACACAAAACTTAAATCATTCAAAGCCCAGTATTTCACATGGGAAAGTTTCACCTGCACAAGACTTAAAATCAAAAGAATGATGGCTGTGTTAGCTGCAGTATTTAGGCATCACTCAAATAAAATGTTAATGAAGACGTATTCATCATTGACAGTTCTTAAGAACTTTTCCAAAACTTTGTGACAACTTTTCCCCCACCTTGTCAAGAATAAACCTGTTGAGATAAGGCATGTAGCCGTAGTTTGAGAGAGGCCCCTCATCGTCATCTTTGAAATGTTCCTCAAGAGCCACAGGGTCATGAGGGATTTTCATCACCGTGCACAGGTTGTGAGACAACACCTGTATGGGTACAATTTATATATGAAATAGAAAACAGCACAAGACATGAGCACAGCAGGTAAAGACACATATTTTTGCTTAAGACACATTTCTACATAATGAAAGTTGGGGGCAATAGATCAGTCATGCAGATTTCAGGGTCTGACACTGAAGAGCGTCACTGATCATGCATGATTCCTGTTCTTCAAGGTGTACTTTCACTTCTCTGCTCAATAAAAAAAAAATCCTTGGTCTGCTTCACATTAGTTTGAAAATAATCAAGAATAATATCAAAACATGTTTGAATATAACTGGGGAATGTGCTTCACCGAGGCAACTCTAAGATTGTTTCCTAATGTATCTTACAACATAAGAAGTAAAGCAGACTTGGTTCAGCCTTTCTATTATAAATGGCATCTTAACTCTGTACATGGGCAGGAATTCCCAGTATATTATGTAAAGAAGTATTCCAGTCCATATGTTTTACATAATGTGGACGTCATACAGTGGCAAATGGTAGAGAGGCCAATTCCATTGATAGGCACCTTAAAGTGTTGTGTAATTACATAATATGAAACAACTGACTGTTATTAACAAATAAATTGTCAAGCAGTATTTTAATGCTGCCCTGTTGTAAACTAAAGGTGTAAGAGATGTGCATCATTTGTTGAGGAAATCTAGATTTTAAAGGGCCACATGGCTGGTGTTGATATAAGGCCACTCATCAGGTTTCTTAAATTTTAAAGTGGCGTAAAACATAACTGTACATAACATTTACAATGTGTAATACATTTTTGCCTCTCAGACCCATGAAACTTGATTTTTCTACAGTAACACTCATAACTAACACCATTTTTTCAGTACCACTAATTACCAAACTTCCTGTAGAAAGACCAAGTTTAGTAATTATTCTTATTAGGTCTTACCTATCCCAAATAGCAAAAAGAAATTTTAAAAAAGCACATAACAAAAAAGCTCGGGTTTTATGAGTTTGCATTAAACAGGTACCAGAACTGAAACGTACCTTTAACTGAGACTTTGAAACTTTCCCACGGTGATCCACGTCCAGTGCCGTGAAGGCGTGCCATATGGCTTTTAAAAGTTCATCTCGATGCCACATTTTGTCCCACTCAACAGCTCCACGGGAGGTCTGAGTTTGTGTCAGTCAGTGACTGAGTTTGTGTCTGTCTGTCAGTGACTGAGCCTTTCATTCACAGTGTTGACGCGCAGCAGGAAGTACAAGCGTGGTAATAGCGCCACATACCGTTTACATACATTAATGATCTACATATCGACTACTACTCTTTGCTACTTTCTCAAAACCTTCCACCAGAATAGAAAACACATTTTTAATTAAACTGACTTCTCATCCAAATATATCAACCCTCTGATGCATGAATTATGAAAGTCAGTGTCAGGGTTTTTTCCTTGAGTGTTTTTATTTGTCTTAAAACATGAGAAAAAGTTTTCCTTTTTTTTTCAAATATTTGTAACTGAGCATTCATCTTAAAACAGTATGAACTTAATGTAATTATGACTTCTTTTTTTTTGCTTGACTTCTTTTCTTTTTTTTTATTTTATAATTTCATGAATAATCTTTTTTTAATGCTTTGTGAAACATTTTAACTCTCTTTCATCCATTTTAACACTGAATAATTTATAGTTATCACACAGTTTTACCCTCAAATGTTTGTCTATAACTCTTTTTAAAATATATATACAGCCCTGGAAAAAATTAAGAGACCACTACAAATTTTTCAGTGTCTCTGATTTTTCTATTTATAGTTATTTGTTTGAGTAAAATGAACATTTTTGTTTTATTTTATAAACTACTGACAACATTACTCCCAAATCCCAAATATTGTCATTTAGAGCATTTATTTGCAGAACATTGAAAAAAGTCAAAATACCAAAAAAAAAAAAAAAAAAAAAAAAAAAAAAAAAAAAAAAAAAAAAAAAAAAAAAAAAAAAAAAAAAAAAAAAGCCTGCTGTTTTCAGACTTCAAATAATGCAAAAAAATATATATATATTCAGTTTTAAACAACACATTACTAATGTTATAACTTAGGAAGTATTGAGAAATCAATATTTGGTAGAATAACCCTGATTTGGATGCGTCTTGGCATGTTTTCCACCAGCTTCACAGAGGAGGGTGATGACCAAAGCAATGTTTTTATACATTTCCTAGTGAAATCAGATTTGTTTCAGGTGATCACCTCATCAGTACCTTATTAGGTAGGAACAGGTGTGCTTGTGTTGGAATTCAACAGACACTCCAATGGAATGACTCTCATATATGTAAAGATGCTGATTTCTGAAAAATTTGCAGTGGTCTCTTAATTTTTTCCAGAGCTGTACAAATTTGGAAAAAGAATTGAAAACGTTTTTCCAGGCCCTAATAAGAATAAAAACATCCTGACACAGGCTAATATGAATTTCCACCACATGAACCATTGAATTTAGGAGTAAATAACTTTTAAATGGGTGTCCACTGTAGTGACCACTATGCACCACAGGGTTAAAGCAGAATAATACTTGGTAAAGTGAAGTATTCTTCTTTTACAACCCCAATTCCAATGAAGTTGGGATGTTGTGTAAAACATAAAGAAAAACAGACTACAAGGATTTGCTAATCCTGTTTAACCTTTATTCAGATGAATACACTGACTACATATACAAGCTATTTATTGTTTAAACTGATAAACTTCATTGTTTCTGTGCTAATATTTATTTATTTTGAATTTGATGCCTGCACGTTTCTAAAAAGCTGGGTCAGGTTCATGTTTCCCACTGTTACATCACCTTTCTTTTAACAACACTCAATAAGTGTATGTGATCTGAGGACACTAACTGTTGAAGCTTTGGAGCTGGAATTCTTTCACATTCTTGTTGATGGACAACCTTAGTTGCTCAACAGTCTGAGGCCTCTGTTGTTGTATTTTGTGCTTCATGATGTGCCACACAATTTCAATAGGTGACATGTCTTGACTGCAGGCAGCCCAGTCTGGTACCCACTCTTTTTTAATACAAAGCCACGCTGTTGCAACAGGTGCAAAATGTGTCTTGGTTTCATCGTCCTACCACAGTAAACAAGGACACCCTTGCTTGTGAATGAACGAGCCTTTCAGGGCTGCTCCTTTTATTCCCAATGATAACACTCACCTGTTTTCAATAAACCAATACATGTTTTTTCAGCATTCCTCAACTTTCCCTGCTTTTTGTTGCCCCTGTCCCAGCTTTTTAGAAACATGTTGCAGGCATCAAATTCAAATGACTGAATATTTACAAAAAACAATCAAGTTCATCAGTTTGAATGTTACATATCTTGTACTTGTTGTGCATTGAATTGAATAAAGGTTAAAATAAATTGCACATCATCGTACTGTCTTTATTTATGTTTTACACATCGTCCCAACTTCTCTAGAATTGGGTTTGTATTTCTCCATATAGAGTTTCATAAAATGAAAAGGAAAAAAAGGTATTATTTGCAGACTCAAAAGTTGAAATTAGTGAAAATTCATCAAGTTAACACTGAAAAATTAATCAAAAATAGAATAACTGAGCTGATAACTTCACATCTGGTGTATACATTCATTGGAAACCAGGCCTTGTCCAGTGAAGGTTTTAAGCACTTTCAATTTTTTCCATCAATAAATAATGGTACAACTATTTTACCCTTTACACATTTGAGTGGGGTGAAAATCACCTGAACAGATGTCTGTTCAAGAAACCAGGGACTAGAGCAGGGAAAATGCCTACCTGTGAGGACGTCAATACGTGGCATGAAAGTACCAGGGGACCCATGACACTCAGATAAACGCAACATGATAAAAATCATGTAAATACATTTGCTCAGGAAAAAAATCATCCAGTGACGTTGTGTTAGGGTTAACTTAGTATTGGAAGAAAAAAATGAACTCCCAAGCTTATACAGACAACAAATTCTATCAATTGAAGCTCAACAAAAGATGGATGATGCAACAGGACCATGATCTGAGGCAAATTAATAGAAAGGCATAGACAGAAAAAAAATACGCCTTATGGAGTGGTCGAATCTGAGTCCTGACCTCAACCTGACTGAGATGCTGTAGCATGACCATGCAGAGAGAAATTTGAAATATAACAGCTTTGGAGAGGGGAATGGGGTCCAAAATCCCTCCTGTGTTTACATGGCTGTGAATGTTACATACATTGTGTGCTCAATAATAATACATAACTGTGCATGTGGTATAAGTCTAAGACTGTCTATTATTGTGACAAAGATCAGAAAACATTTTATCACTAGTTGAAGTTGAAATCCGAGTCATTCCAGAGTTCACATACTTTCTCTTGAAACTGTGTCCCCCACACAAGACCAAGGATGAGAGCCAAGTATTTGATATATCGTCACACATTAGAAACCTTGAAGGTCTGCAAAGTTAAATGTGTGTATTTACATTGATCCTTTTGTTGTTGTAACTACTTTTACACCTGTGCTTGTTTCTAGCTTCACAGCTATTTTGTCCCGTGTGGTGTCAAGATTGTTAGAATTCATCCAGACATCATCTGAGCAGTGTAGATGAGAGCACATCAAAACAGCTCATTTATGCCTCCTTCAAAGTATTTTAGTATTCAAATATGTTGGTTTTAAAAGACAGACGTTTTGTACGGAGCCCAGGAAGACTATCAACAAATTTGTGGCGAGCTTACAAGAAGAAGAAGAATCAAATTGTATAATAAAGTTAAGACATGGTGTTTTTGTTTCCAATGGACAGCAAATCAAATCCTCTGTTGTTTGTTATGTGTGCCGTCTTCTTCTGAAGACTTCTCTCACCTTAGAATTGGCATTATTCAAACAACTTTTTATCTTAGCATATTTAACTGTTCATTTGTTTCAGTGTCTGCTCTGCTCTTCCTTTTTTATTTCCAGAAATGTTTTTCCTGTGAGATTACCAACCAGGTCTGTTTATGAATGTATTTAGTGAAAAAGTCAAACACAAATCAATGTATGTGTCACAAAAACCAATCAATAAATGACTTATAGAATGTATTTATAATGTAGATCTGTGTTTGTGTAAGGAAAAACTCAAGTTCATGAACTCCCTTAGCTTTTTTTTTAATATGTTGTTGTATATATAGATGGTTCATCCATACACCAACCAAAAGCTTGAGACCTTCACGATAAGTCCAATTGTACATGCTTCAATGATGTATTCAATTGTACTTTCAGTGCTCAAAAACACATGTCCTGTAGCCATACTGAACACCAAGAGCATTCTCTTTTTTTCCTGAAATCAATGTTTCTGAGTTGCCCACTGACTCACTCTGTAACCAGCCATTACACAAGTTGCTTGCAAAGTAACAAAGTTACAGCTGTTTTCATTTTAAATAGTCTTCAATTAAAAAATTTGCAGTCTGATACAGAAGGCTAGGAGACCTGAACAATATGAAAGTGCTAGTCATTAATTTACAGAGATCAGGCATCACATAGTGCTATGAAGTATCCAATATGCTACATATGAATACAGCTGTTAACACCTTACAAATGCCTCTGGTTGTTTTTCAAGGCTACTTGAAAAATCAATAACCTTGGCTTGAATTTACATAAACATGTTTGTTTATGCAGAAAATAACATAGATATCACCACTACCAGAGGTATAATCATATTAGGGCCATTTGGCCACATCAGCGATAATGAAATATTAAGTCCCATTATCCATATCTAACTGTTAAATCCCCCAATTTTGTTTAAGTGGGAAAAAAAACAAAAGAGTTGCCGTCATGGTATTCCATCTACACTGGGCTCCGGAAGACAACATTGTTCAGAGCTTCTCCTCCTGCATCGTGCTCAAGTTCTTGGTTTGTTATCCCCAGCCATTGGTTGCATTTTGGTTGCTTTCCCACATCTTCTGGTGCTTATTTTCCCATTTGACAGATTGAAGAATGACTGAGAAGAACCAGTTCTGGAACCACTACTTAAGGGAACAACACAAGCTTTTTTTCACTTCACTACAATCAGTCACAGAGTAATAAAAAGTAGAACAGATGACTCAATTCATTCCTGGAGCAGTGCCTCCAAAGTTGAAAGTAGATGGCACCACTGGTGCTGTGAACTTGTACCCGCCGTGTTTCTCAATCATCTTGGATTCTGTAATCAGAAAATAAGGAAGGGTTTAAAAACAAAATCATGGAAAGGAAAAGTATGGTTTTATGAGGCTTCTCAAGTTCCACTGCTTTAGTTTGTCTACCTAATGAGGTACCTAATTACCTAATGAGAGAAAACTCTGGAAAGTTGTGATCTAATTTAAAACAAGGCCTAGAAATCATTCTTTCCTGAATTAGTGACTCACTTTAAGACACCCAACTTTGTGAACCAGTTTTTGATCATTTAGAAAAAAACAACAAAACAAACCCTCTTAAATCAATATCCCCATGATGCACCCTGCTTGTTTTCTTTCCCCTTGGCAAAAGCTTTGCTGCTCTCTCAGCTCATGTGGTGATGGCTTGCAAATAAGCAACATGATGTCTGAACCACACCTAATTAGGGCGAAGCCCGCTGTACTGCCTAGTAGGATCAATATTTCTGGCCATTAATACTTTATTATGGGTCAACAAAAGAGGAGTACTAAAAAGGGAAAACAAAGCAGGAGAAATTGTTGGCCTTGGGGTTTGAGGATTGGTGATGCATCACTGTATTCAAGTATCATCATGCACGAAGCAAGCAGGACACTTTAACAAAATCAGATGTTTTGTTAATAAAGAGGAGTAAACATGATTTATTCCCACAAACTTCAGCTAAAAACAGATTTCTACAAGACCGTAATGTAATGAAGGAAATGGCAGATTTTTATTGCGAGCAGGGAAATAGACGCTTAACTATTACTATCATTTAGAATGCAAAGGAGAAATAGCAACGAAAATGAAGAGATGTAGCATGTAGGGAAAAAGTTTATTGTTGGTATGAAATGCGACATCAGAGCTTAATTTGAAAGTTCAGGTTGGTTCTCAGCTGGAGCTCACCGTGTGCTGCCCGTCTCTGGTCTGCAAGTGTGCCTATGTCCTGAAGGTGTTTGCCCTGCTCCTCGTCAAGGGCCTGTGTTAGCGCCTGATACCACGCTGGGTCACGGGTCTGGATATCTGTGTCAGAGTACAGTCACATCAGAGATTGATGTAGAACATTCACATCTTTATCAAAGGGTACCAAGATTTACGTCAACAGTGGTCTTACTCTGTAGTATGGCTTTGAAGATCTGATACTCGTCCACCAAATTGTCTTCATCATCTACAGATGTAGTGTAGCCCTCAAGTGCCGTCTCCTCAGCATCATCCTCCTCCCAGTCTTCATCGTCCCCGTCTTCTCCGGCCTGCTTAGCCAGCATCTCCAGGTACTCCTGCCCCTCCTCATCGATGTCATCCTCGTCACTGCCAAGCTCAGCTGTTGTCATATAGAACAAGGCCATTAACCATCATCCCTTCGCATGACGTCTGATGTTAGACTGAGCATATTATCAACAAAGGTCTTACCGTTGTCATCCTCCTCTTCACCGTCTTCATCGTCATCATCCTCATCGTTCTCGTGCTCTGCTCGACAGGCGTACGCTCTCTTGAGGCCATTGAAAAGTAAGATGGCTGCTGGTAAAAGCTGACCAGCCACCTGGTTAACAACCTGAGGCCTGTGCTCCAAGTCAATGAGGGCACAAAGTCCCAGAATGCACATCTTCCTGTCATGGAGGCTGTGAGGTAAGAAAGACCTTAGTATGACAATTTACACCCATAAAATCTTAACATGTATTCCTAAGGCAGACAGTCGAGACGGTCGTGTAACTCTTACCCGAGGAAGCAATCAACATCTTTGAGCCACTGGGTGATAAAGTGGTTAGTGATGGGCTCAGTGTTGTTTGGAAAGCGTAGGTTCTCCAAAGTGTTGAGGAGGAGAGGGGGGCTGTAGTAAAGGGCTGCAATGGCCACCTGTAAGCACATTGTCCTCAGTTCGCTGGTCTTCACCTCCCGGGTCAAACGTTCTAATGCAGCAGCCACAAACAAGGGTACGACCTGCAAGAACAGGGAGACATTCACTCCAATGAGCAGAGACTTGCTTTATGAATATTACAATTTAACAAATTATGTCAAATCTCAACAATAAATACTCATGTATTGTCAATCAAGTACTGCATTTAAGCACACGGTTGTAAAATATTAAAAAAAAAAAAAAAAAAACTCACTTGGTCAATCCCACGACCTTTGCACTGTAGAATGATGACCTCCAGCAGTTTGGCTGCATGGCACTCTGGGTCTTCTCCTGGATCTCCTGTCAGGACCTGAGTGAAGCAGTACAGTTGGGTAAGCCACCCACTAAACAGAAATATATGGCTCACACATGATGCACTGTTTTTGTGCTGCATCATACCTTCTTGCACATGCTATAGATTATTTCCAAGTATTTGGTGTCAGATAAGAGGGTATCTGTGTCCACTGTGACATAGTTGTGAAGAAGAGGCATCATATCTGGAGAAGAAAGATGTGATGAACATTAGGATTCTTGTAACACAGCATCTACCTCTACATCTTTAAAATCTTAATATGTGGTCCTCAAAATGAAACCAATGATCTAACAACAGTATGAGCACTTTAGGTGATCATATACCTGTGAAGTAGTCAAATCCATCCTGTTGGAAGACTTCATACACCAGTGGAAGGAGCTGCCACATCTGTGGCGACACCTGCTGGCAGGTGAGGCTGTGAGCCAAGGACAGGATCTCTTCATAGAACTCTGAGAACAGCAAAAAACATTTTAAAAAAATCAAGGTGAGTCACTGGGGATAAATTTAGGCCATTTTAATCAATAAGTCAGGCCTTAGACAGGAAGACTGAATGTGTTACAGCAACACACAGATGGAATGTGGAGGCACAAGAAGGACCAATCCTGCTTCCTGCTTACCCAGTACATGTTGCTGCAGCACAGTGCCGATCACCTGCAGACAAATGCCTTCGAGCTGCTGGGTGATCTAAAACAATATCAAGAATCAAAGGGTATGAGAATCTCAGTAATCAGTTAGCAGTAAAATGAATAGCAAACAATGAAGTATATATTTATCTAAGTAAAATATGGATGAAAATCTAGATCCAGTTTTCACTAATTTACACTTATGATTCTCAGGTTACAGATTTTTGCTTGATTAATATCAGTATCAGACACTAGCTGTAGTCATGACATCACTTGTGTTATTTGATCAAGTGGAAGCAATGAATGTGAGCACCTCTTCCTCTCCTGTTCTGCAACATTACCTTTGTAAACATTTCCATGTCAACACAACAGGTTACATCAAATTCATTGCCAAGTCCACTGATCAGAGATAAAAAAGTGGCAGAGTGACTTTAGCCGACCTAAAGTACAGGACTGTTATGCAATCAAAAAATCTTAGTGTAAAGCAACACTTGGTCAAAGCAATTGGCTTCCAGCACCAGCAGTCCTATGTTTTGGGCAGACAAGATGGCAACGAGCCCCGGCACTATTTCTAGCGTCTGCCTCAGCCTCTGAGTCATTTTGAACATGGTGAGAACAGAACGTGTTCCCAGGAGTTGGTGGGTGGCTGAAGTGTGTTGGCAGGAAGGCTACAGCAGATCGGAGCTGCTTCTGCAGATGAAGTGGCTTTGAGTTGAGCGATCAACCAGAAGAGTGTGTGTGTGTGTGTGTGTGTGTGTGTGTGTGTGTGTGTGTGTGTGGGCAGAATGCTTAGTGGCTATGCTGCTAACCTCTTTGTGGTCCTCCACCACACTTAGCAATGTGTCAATGGTGTTGAGGATGCCCATAGCCGTCACAGCCTTGTCATCGCCCCCTTCCTCGTCAGGCCCAGTCTGAATCACCTGGTTGAACGTCATCGCCTGTCAAAGATCCAACAAAGAGACCATTATGATCATTATAGCCAAGTTTGCCTTTTCATACATTTCCCCATCCTGCTGCCAGGCTGACTAATTTCTCATCCCCGTATAATTATACACAACTGAACCATCAAAGTCAAGTCTTAAAGAGGCTTTCTTCTTTAAACAAAGTAAACGTGACTTTGAGATGTGTTGAGCTTGCCAGTTGCTGTGTTGAAAATGTCTACTTTATCTCCCCAGTGTTATCAAAAAAATATACAACTCTCGCAAAACAGCTAATCACAGCTTATGAAAACTATTGATGGCCATAGAGAAGAAAATGGGCTTCTGATCATTTGTTGAGTCAATTAAAATCCTCATATCTTAGGTAAGTGGTGAGTAGCATATTTGTCAGGTAGGCATACTAATTTTGTGCAGAAAGATACCAGTTTTTTAATTCTCTGATTGAACTCTGTCTTCGCCGACAGCCAGTGCATTTACATGCAAAAAGCAGTGCAACTAAGGTCATAGCTTGATCTTTAAGTCACAGTGGGGATTTGAGTCATGTCTGCGTTTACATGCAGAAAAGAGAATCTAACTCTGATAGGCAAAGCGGAGTCCTTCTTTGATTTAGCAAAGCTGCATGCATATCAAAGTAGTGTCAGTTCATCTAAAGAGGGCACAACAATGTAATGACAATGGCCGAGATGGATGCATTTGTAGCTCTTTATTTTCATGTATGCATGTACGTGCTATCGTGTTGATTTGTTGTATTCCAGAACAGCGACGCTATTCATCATGGTCATCTACCTCCTCTTCCGGCTGAAATTTGCTTGCACTGAATGCTGAGGTGCACAGAGCCCTGACAAATCCAACCACACTCCAATAGCAATCGCTTTATCTAGATGTGTCAATCCAGCCATGCTTTGTCCGATCTTGGTCAGACAAAAGCTGTTTGCATGTATTTGAAGTCTGGTCTCTTGCTGACTTGATATATCGTCCAATTTCTTGCTGTATGTAAACTTACATCTCACTCCAATCACTTAAACATGTAGGCATTTTATCATATTTAAATCCAATGACTTGCTGGTATGTTTCTCTTGAAGTCAAGAACATAGTAGGTACTCATTGGGCCACCCGGCCCACTGAAGGCCTTAACATGAAGCCTTTGTCCTATCTGTACTTACCAAGTGCTGTGTCATCTCCACCGCAATTGGAGTAACTTCTTCACTGTATTCGCAGATCATCTTTTGTATGACATTGGTGAGATCATCGTTCTCCGTCTCCCTGACAATATGCAGCAGAGCCTGCATCACTGGCCGTATGAACGGGACGATGTATTCTTTGGCTAAAAGAAATGAGCACATAAATAAAAAAGAATTAAAAATTCTTCAGAGAACATTTGTTGAGTATCTGAGGAGGTAAACGGCTGGAATCGGTAAAGTTACGCACCTTTCTCCTGGTTGCTGATGAGAACCTGCAATGCGATGGCAGCTTCCACCTTGACCGGCATCTCGTTGTCATTGATTAAGCATAGGCGTGTGAGCTCAAGAGCGGTCTGAAGGTTCTGATCGCTTTTGAACTTCACCTCACAGAAGTAATGCAGCACCCAGCAGGCCTGTGTGGGGATGTGACAGTGTGTGATTTTCTTTTACAATCCAATACAGTACTCAATTTTGTAGTCGCTATCGCCACTTAATTCTGTGCTGATACCACACTGGTATAGAAATGATCACATACCCTGGCTCTCATGTAGCCCAGTTCACTGCGGAACAGGGGGAAGACGTGATTCTGCAGCATGAACTCCATCTGGTCCTTGTATATTTTTTTCTATGAGAAGAAGTAAGCAGTTGTGTTACACATGGCAGTTCTACTTGAATAAGCTCAGGGTACAGGGTTAGTTTTGTGAAAGGAGTTGACAAAATTGAGAAAAAAAGAAAAGGATTCCATAAAACTAAGCCAAAGCCACATGAAAGCCACTACTCATTTTCATGCTCTGTTTGACCCTTCCTGAACCCTATTCTGCAAAATGATCTGTCATCTGGTCAATAACCACCAATAACAACCAGTGACTATCATTTACAGCCCACAGGGTGGTAAGATGAAGTTCATCTTTACAGCATGTTAGCTCAAAAACTGTTGGAGAATTAAGCTTTTGAAAGATGTACAGCAAACAAGCCTGTGAGGGTGTGTTTACCTTCAGCAGGATTTCAGCCAGAGAGCCAATCATGTGGAGAGCGCCATCCTTTTTCCTGGGGTCAGAGGCGGGATCAGTGAGAATCTGGTAGCAGAAGCCCATCGTCTTTTGCAGAACCTAAATGTAAAAAGAGCACAGGAAAATTGTTAAGCCTACATCTGGGATCAGTTGTAATACAGTAAAAGCAATGTTTTTTCCATTTTAAGTTTAGTTAGAAAAATCTAGCAAGTGACTGCAAAATAATTCAAGCTTACCTCTTTCCTCTTATTGCAGGCAGTGAAGAGGAGTGTCTGAGCTGCTGTCGTAGGAGAGATGAAGTCCTCAAATACATCTAAAAAAGGCACAGCAGAGATCAGATAAATGGTTAGTCATCCTAGATGCACAGGATTTTTTTTTGCAGGCAGACCAACTTCTTGTGCTTACCAAACTTCATGCGGATATATTCATATGGATCCTCTTGCCACAGCTCCTCATCGCTGTCTGTGTAACACATGAGGGGGAAAACTACGTCCTGAATGATGCCCTGCAAGCAGAATTGGAGATTCATTATCAAGGAGAGGAAATATAAGTACACCCAAAAAATATGTTTTGCATTGTCGTTACTCCAAAATATAACCCTTGTGTTAAGTGTTGTGGAATGTAACAGGGTATTCAGATTGCATTCGTTGCATTTATACCTGGATGTGTGGTTTGAGGTTCCTCCAAGTCAGAGCGTGTGCTATGCCCTGGTTGATGTAGTTGAGTGTCTGCTGGAGTACTCTGGGGGCCACATATTGCTTTTCCTTGTACTGGTATAACACTTTGAGCAGCACCTCGTAAATAAAAATACAAAGGACTTCCTTATATCTACGATGTCAACAAGCAAAACATGCAGCTTATTACATGCCTTCTAAAGTTCATACCTGCTGAGCAGGAACAGCATATTCCTTGAGGAAAAGGTCAGCAAACTCTGTGTACTCTTTGGTTGTGTTGCCTGGACTTCCATACCTGCAAACACAGTTTTATGCATTAATTTTTGCTATATTAGTATTTTGTTGTGTAACATATGGAACAAATTGTTGAAGATTTACCTCTCAAACAATCGAGCCAGGATGTGAAGAGCCCACTTCTTACACTTCCACCATGGCAGCTCAGGTCGCTCATCTTCATCTATCTGCATTGTCTCCTTTATGGACAAAAGGACAACATTGACATAGTCAGCTTGTGGAAAAGCTACACATGCAAGAGAAAATAAAATGTTTGGTCGGCATGTGCAGTATCATCGCTTACTGGGGGCACATCTCTATCCACTACTGTCTTCAGGATCTCCATCCACTCTGTCAGGTTCTGTCTGTTGATAAGTTCCAGGGGGAGGTTGTACTGCAGAGATGAAAACACCCGAAATAGTTAGATCTTTCCATATACCAATGTGTAAAGAGCTACATTATAAAGCTCAGAATAAAAACAGGATACACTAATTCTGTTTTTTTGGCCCACCAGTAGCACTTTCTTACTCTGGTCGAGCACATATCCAAGCGTAAAATGTTCTGAAAGTGTGGAATGTAAGGGTGACTTTGGCAGCTTGTTTTTTTTTTTGGATGAAGGAGAAATTAAAGCATTAAAAATACCTGGAAGAGGGCATAGAGGATCTTGAAGATCTGTTTCTGTATGAGGACAGAGTCGCTTGAGTGGTCGGGGAGAAGCTGTATGAATCGTTCTTTCAGCATAGGCATGAAGATGTGCATGGCAGCCACCAGAGGCTGGCGCTCCTCTGGTTTCTTATATCTGTGTCAAATAGAAAGTTTGCATGAGCCCCAGTATAAACCCAGTATTAGCCAAAAATTTAAAAAAAACAAACAAAAGATTAAGCCCATAACCCATTAATTGTCCAAAGAATGAGGGTTACACTCCAGCAGCATTTTGAGTTAAGTTCAGTTGAGTTGATCAAGATGGAAAGCGGACTTACTCATAGTTTTTGACGAGCTGGTAGAGACAGAGCAAGATGCCTAACCATCCTGCACTGTTGTCTGACTGCAGGTAGAAGCCAATCTTGTCCACTATGGTTGTCCACTTGCCGGGGTAATCATGTTTGATCATGTGGTGGATACATGTTGTCAGCTGAACCCTGTCAAGTTCACAGAAGCAGTTACATTAAGATGGGCTTTTGCAGAAATCACAAGTGAGTAGGACAGCCAAACCTCTTTTTGCTCCAAGAAGAAAGCAGAATGTGTGGTTACCTGATGCGCTCGGGGGAGTGGATGATGGCCTCCACTATGTTATCTCGAATAAACTGCCTGTCCTCGTCTGGGATGTTATTGACAGGCGGCTCTGTGCCTGAGCCGTCCCCATCACTCCAGTGCTGGGTTATCATGTTCTTAAGGTAAATCACACCTAAGCAGAGAGAGAAGACCAGGTTCAGCATTTGTAGGAAGCAAGATTTTTTTTTTACTCTTTCAAAACACAGTTTGCGTGTAGTCTGACAACATATAAATGAAAGGGTGAAGTGAAGTGGACATGAGTTTCTTGGCAGCCAATTTGAAAGATAAAAAACAGTTGGTTTGAGAAGTTTGATTGGCAAAAATGTGCCTGTGGCCCCAGAGAGATAGTGTAACATTTTGCTGTATCTATTTTGCAACCTCAGTGAAGAGTTGGGTGTTGAACAAGGCTGTTCACCAACTGATAACAATGACTACTCTTATGACTGTTTATAGCACACCAGTGCAAATGGAGATCCAAGTTGAGAATAAGCTGCAGGAAAATATTCTTCCATCTGATGTTCAGTAGTTTTGAATGTGGCACCAGGGTGACAGCTGGACTCACATCCACAGTGTGGGCCCCACTCTGAGCTCTGTGGCTTGTAGGGAGAGTCATCTGAGGGAATGGAGGAGTGAGGGCTGGGAGGCTGACGTCAGAATGCTGACACAACCGTCTACACCACTAGCAAGGCAATCAAAATCCAGCCTATCAACGCTGACGGCGCATAAACCCCCTTCCTGCGACCACCAAACCACACTGTTAACCAGCACAGAGAAGCCACTTAAAACCTGTCATATCGATCAGAGTCATGGTAAGGATGAAAAACACTCCTCACTTCTGTCTGGATGAAAAGATCCAAATAAATAAATAAATAAATAAACAATAAAACAAAAGCTCTAAGAGTTAACAAGCTAAGTTAGATGTTAAAGTCAGAGGAAAACACATCAACGTGTCAGTTCATTTTGAAATAAAGAATACACTTAACATGAAAAACTAGATACATTCATGCTCCACCTGACCTCAAATATTGACATATGTAGTGATATATAAGATGCTTGAAACACTGATGAGCTACGTTTTTACTTCTGCTAACATGAAAATCAGATCGATGTAGATCTGTGGTCCCTCCAAAAGAGAGGTTTATCCCAAAACTAAACAGCATCACACCAAAATGGAGTTCCCCTTTGATATGAAAACCACACAGGGAAAAAAAATCTATGAACTTTGTGTTAAATATTCAACTGAAATCTGAGGAAGCAATGATATTAAAAACCACTAAACCAACACTGAATTGTCTTTTAATACTTACTCTAATTAAACCCAAGGCAACATCAGATCATGCCCCCCAATGAAAAGAAATTATGAAATAACTTCACTTAAGAAAACAATCATATTCACTAGAAACAATAGATAATGGCAAACAACAAATATAAACAGAACCAGGGTGATTGTTTCCACAGTAGCATTTTTTAGTGGCTGGCTGCTTACCAACCAAAAGCAAATTAATGATTGACTACCTGCCAAAACATCAAATTTAGACAACTGATGCTCCAGCTTTGCTTTTGATCTTATTTAGACAGCTTCTGTGGAGACTCTGGGAGCTGCTCTTCTTCTTTGTTGCTCTTAGCGCTGTCAGATATTTTTGCTACATCTGGGGAAGCACTTAATTTCACCAAAACAGCTGAATTACATGTACAGCCAAATATTTGAGAGGTGATCGTGCAATAAGCTAAGCATCATCCATGTGTTTTCCATAACAACTCTAGTTCGGATTTTAACATTGATTTCCCCACCACTCACACCCTCCATGCAGAGCAGCATTTGACCAAAGCAAAACAAGCTATATTTAAAACAGCTCCACGTGCCCGTTGCACTTCAGCATGGCACTTAAGCCTCGCAAAAAAAACAAAACAAAAAAAAAAACAAGTGTGAATCATGTATCATCACTAAATTGTCTTTGTGAAACTTTTATACAAGTGCCGTGTTTTACTGGGGGGTCTTAAGTCTACATCTTATACAATTCAATCTGACAAAAAAGTACACTGAAGCAGTTGTGGTTAGGTCACATAGTAGCAGGGTGTCCTCAGGTAGCTTCAATAGTACAAAGAAGGAAAAGGCAAGCATGTGGTTTCAAAACATTTTACTTAATTAGTACTATCTGTCAGGTAAAGCTGTAAATCATTACAAAAAAACAACATTAAATATGTTATTAAGTTGCTAAGAAAATACTTATACCTCGTCTTAATTAGTTTGAGACTTATATTTACTGAGTGAAGACTTCAAATCCCCCACACTATATGATTTTTGTACTCTGCTATAAAAATGTTAAATATAAGTCAAATAACTAAATACAGCAATACTGAAACAGTAGTACAAGGAAAGTGTACCTTTCTAACCTCACAGTACTCACCCATCCAATAATCAGAATTTTAGTCCAAAAGGTTCATCCTTTACAATTTTAATCTCCAGCTATTGCTATTTTCTAGATTCTCAGACAATAATCCTTCAGTTATTTTTAAAACAGCCACCACAGACATGTACCATAACCATGCTTCACAAAGTGCAGTTTACGTTTGAGTGATGCTGTTTCAATGCTACCAAGAACAATCATAAAACAGCAGCAGTCTAAAATAAGTTATCTTAAGTAAACTTCCTTTCCCTAACAGGTGTTTGATTAATATGATCAAGAATGTCAAAATCAAAGCTTTTAATTATTTAAATTGTACACTTGCCCCGTAAGTCACATCTTTTTTCTTTCTTTTTTTTTTTAATTCTTGGGTCAATGCCAGCGCATGATTCTCAAGGGTATACAAGTTCAGCTGTGAACCACATTACCATCTTCATATTCATATAAATGATTAGTGTCCTAATACTATATTGGGCTCTCACAACACTAAATGTTCACTCTCTTAAAGTGTGAAATGTAGGTAACCAACTCAGTTTTTTTAATAATTATCATTTTGAGCAAATTTTATGCCCATATAAAATCCAAAATTAACAACATACAATGTTTATACATACTAATCAAACATCATCTGCTTGGTTTGACTGTACCACATTACCACTATTCTTGCATGTTAAAGTTAAGACTTACCTGCTTGCCTGACAGGCAAATCCAGCTGATCAGACATGGTGACACGCAGCAGAGTGGACACAAAGTTTACCTGGGTGTGACCCTGTAAATCAGAATTAAAAACAGCTGAATGTTAACTGCTTTATAAACACTGAACACACATTTGTAATCTTCATATTTTTCAAAAGTCATATAATCCATTTGAGCATTTTACAAAGCAATACATAGTTTTTTTGAAGTCGCTGTCCATGAACAACAAAAGTTGTTGTGACTAATCAGAGCACTGTATTAAAGCAACAGACCCCCTCTTTTCCCTTCCAGTCCACAAGATTTTTGTTTGATATATGGCCTGAATGGCTGGCATCTTTGACATTTGAGTGACTAATCACTACCACTGCACACACAAAGATGTGTGCCAGTGTAAATGTGTGAGTATGTGAGTGAGAGTATTTGAGTGCTTGTATGTGTGAATTTAACATCCAAACCACAGTCACTTCCAAGATCAGTGAAATTTCCTTGATAAGCAATGATATTGATCATATTTTTGAGAGTCACATGAATGTAAAACTCAACTCTATCTTTTGGTCTATCGTATTTAAAGGGTTAGCTGTCAGTGCATACGAGTTCTGCAATAGCAGTCACTATAATTTCATTGTTCGATGACACTTGCTGGCAAACAATGATTTTAGCCCACAGAGAGGGTGAGCTCCCCAATCTCATCCGTAAGACGTATCTCAAATTAAACTGGAAAAACAAAAAAATGCTGAAAAAATGTAGTGGTATCACACAGACTGGCAGGAAGTACAACTGTATTAAACAAAGAAGTTGCGCATTAACATTAATACTTCTTCTATTATTCTAGCTTTTTGCCACATCCAGAACAGTGCTGTTAGCTCAGGAGATGTTAGCTCACATGGCACTCTGCTAAGTTGGAGCTCCACTTGTGTGGTACATAAAGAAAAATATATATATTACTGCTTGCTTTGGATAACAGGCTTAGATTCAACAAAGAAGAGACAAATCAAAATGTGGTATACTTCCTGCGTTGTTATAAAATGTCATCACTTCGAAGCTTGTCACAGTGACACGTGAGCAGCAGCTATGTAGCGAGGCTATGGCAGTTCAACCAACAAGTCACCAAGTTAGCAAGCTAACATTAGCTACAGGGCTAGGTATCCAAATTCTACTGGAAATTACGCCAACTAGCACATGTTCCGCGTTAATTGAGATTTACTTGTTGTTTAAACACAACAACCATAATATTCTGAGGTCATGTCAACCCTAAAAAAGCCGAAACAATGCCGAAACTGAGTGTGACGAGCTTACAATTATCACCTCAGCAGTGCGAGAAAGGGTTAGCAGGTTTAGCACCAACGGCACAGCTGGCTCGAGATGAAGCTAACGTTGACGTTGGTTACTGGCATGCGAGTGTCATCGAAAAACAATTTGAGCTGTTAAATTCAAAATACAAGACCACTGCCTGGTTTCTTAGTGAAAAGAATTGTAATGGTTAAATGGGAAGGTTTATGTCTTGATGTGTCAAGGTAACGGTATCAGAGATCAGTCTGCGTGATCGCACCATCTTGATGTTGTGAACTGCCGAGGCCCGATCCGAGACCGCGCCACAACCTCCATCACAATTAACGGCTAATCTCAACTTTTACCTCGTTTAGCTGTCTCTCCGCGGCCTCCCGCAGATTGGGGTCCATAGTGCCCCGAAGGGCCTCAACCAAAGCCTCGGGATCCATAACGAAAACTCTGTTTACGGCTCGGATTTTAATATTTCAGAGGTCTATCAATTCCCAGTCACTGCGCACATGGACGCACAGCTCTCCGGTTACCCGGCGCGAAAGGAAGCAGTGAATGAAGTACCCGGATAGATCAGCGCCAAATTTGTGCAACACTTACATCCGGCGAAAACTGAGCTGCGACGGGAGTTGTAGTTTCCTATAATTGTACCGTCTGCTTATGCACGGATCCTCTTATACAATGGAAGGTGGACCCCCTACTGGTTAACCAAAATGTTTCAGGGCATCTAAACTTTATTTTCACGCGTAAATGTGCATTTGCAGTAAATTCAAACAAACAAAAAAAAAATCATTTGCCCTTGCTGCCCATGTATGTTGAAAACACTTGTAATTTGGCGTTTGGTATTTTTGAAATGTTGTAAATTGGTTTTGCTAAGGGGGACAAAAATTTAAAAAATGATCAAAAAGATGGATCTATGGTGACAATATTGGCCACGTGTCTTTCATTTTTCCACATAGATTTTGTGTTACAATGTCATGTTAATTTTGTCATGAAAACAGGAAATTGCATTTTGCTGCAATTTTACTTATAATAATAAAGTCAGTTTCCAAAAAATGACCTTGTCCTAACCTGAAACTTAGAGGTATACTATGGCAAAACCAGCAGGATTTTGCTTGAGTGAGTTACTCCTGTGTAAACATGGTGGTATTCTAAAGAGTCTTTGGGTCTTCTTTTGGCTAAGAAAATACCAATAGCCAAGCTTGGTGAAAATGTGCTTATTAATATAAAGACCAAAACAAAGTGTAATCCCCCAATCAGCTGGTGGATTCAAGATACTTACTTACTTTTCTTCTTTTATTACAACCCTGGGAAAGTTCTGTACTTAAAAAAGAAATTCATATACATTGTATATGACACATGATTAAATATAATAAGCACAGGTATTCAGACAATACAATGCAAATTATGTAGGTCTATTGGTAAAATATGTACAATTAGCCCACATTTATTAATTAAAGGCAGAATATACATTGATGGGAAATTTAATACATTTATGAAATAGATGTATGTTTAAGAATAAGAGCAAATTAATTTGTAGAAAAAAACCCTCCAAAATCACATTTTTATGACATGACACATACCTCTGCAGTACTTATTGACTACAAAATCATGAGCGTATAAGGCACATTTTCACATTTTTAACTTGAATAAGAAAATAACCACGCTGAGTCAAATGTCAAACTATGAATGATTTCTCTATCTTTCTCCCAAAGTTTGCACTGATTGAGTTCATCCTATAACAATGCGGATCTTGTCTTGTGTGCCGCTGGTGTCCACTAATGAAAAGATTCACCATTCTTCAAATTGTACATCAGAACTTACATAACACTAACCTTACCCTAAAGAATAATAACAAATGGTCCAGTGTCAACAAACTTTAGACCGGAAACCTCAATCATCACATGCATGCATTGCAGTCTCGGCACCAATTAACAACATCAAGCCCAGAGCCAGAATCGAGGAGCAGTATTGAATTGTCACATTAACCTAAGACATTACAACGCATCACCCCAATCTTAGTTCATCTACACTGAGTCCTCATTAGTTTAAGAGCTGATTTAGGTTATCACTTATTGAGCATGTATAGGTCTAGCACCATGTTACATATCTTCTCTGTTGACCCCTGGTCTACTGGTGCCCTATCTGACAATATCAAGCCTACACACAGATAACCAGGATTGGTGTTTGTTTCTCACCAAATCTTTGAAACTCTCATCAATAAAGTTGTTTTATCAACCTTAGACCCAATGGGAACCTCAAAGCTGTTCCAAGGTAGAGACTTTAAACTAAAGGACATCATGCATTTACGATCAGGACCTCTCAACTTTGAAACTACTTGCTGAAAAAAAAATGAGACCCAAAAAATCAGTTACTTCTTTAAAATCTCTTGCTCTCACTTAAGTGGCTTGCTTTTATGTGACATTTTGTTTTTTTATCATGATTATTGTTATCAGTCAAAGTAGTTGCAGTATGTTATCAACTTCTCTTGCTTTTATCCTCCTGTACTACTTATTGTCTATAAGTGCTCTAATTGTTTTTGTCACCCGAGGTTTTTTTTTGTATGTTGCTGTTGGGTTTATTCTCTTGTAAACCTCTCTTGCACAGAGATTTTTCACTGTATAAGTCATTTGCTATTTGGAGTTAATGCTTTTGAAGTCTTATTCGTTTTGGAAATCCTTTTTTTAAATTCTTTAGTGATTTGGCTGTTCTTGTTGCTCAATTGTCTAAGTACTTTGTTAACTAATGTTTGAGTAAAGCTATCTAATCACGACTAATCTTCATTATAGTTTTAGAAAAAATGTAATGAACACGGTTTGCATATCAAAGGCAGTAGCAGTCATCATCCGTACGTGAATATCAACTTGGCTGAAAAAATCTCACAAAGGGTCTTTCATACCTGTGACAACCAGACTTTAGGAGTCCTCCCACTTCTGCAGGAGGGACATACAACTCACAAAAGAGTCTACGTACCTGGTGCAACTGCATCAAATGATTGCTCATCCGAATAATAGCATTAACGTGGAAAAGCAGAGGTAGGCTGAGTATTACATGGTGGTTTAATGAAATATCTTTGAGTCTGGCTCTGAGAAAAATGTACTGCTCCTGGGCAGATTGTTTGTGTTTAACAAATCATCTCTGCCAATGTACTCTCTTCATTAAATTCCAACATTAATCCTGCAGCAACAGTTTGTGAACTTTTTTTCTTAGATTTTATTTTGATGTAGTTGTGTGTCTAGAAAACTCAAAATGTTAAAAATATCGCTTACTTATGTGTACCATCCTATAGTTTATAATAACAATAATAATAATAATAATAATAATAATAATAATAATAATAATAATAATAATAATAATAATACAATTTATTTCAAAGCGCCTTTCAAGACACCCTAGGTTGCTTTACAGAGGGTAAAAACAGAAAAAAAAAGAGTCAAAAAACCCCTGCAACCTAAAAGCAATAAAATAATACAGTGAGGACCATATGGAGCAGTTAAAGACAGTAGGTATTTCTGAATAGATGAGTTTAGAGTTTTGATTTGAAGATGGGCAGGGTGGCAGGATTGCATTGAATTATATATACTGTGAAATACTCAATATCATGTGAGATGGTTTGATTTGGTGTAAATGCGCAATAGTTACACTCAATTTTAATTTCACTTGTCTAATTACTCTCATGCATTCATCTTGTTACTTTAGGTGCTATTTTCTGCATTTGTTTTGGAAGACACTTTGTATTTTGGATCTACATTTGAGTCCTTAACTTTTTCATTAGGCACTTGCTTGCTTGTCAGATTGTTTTCATGTACCATTTCATTGTTTTACATTGTAAAACATGAACCATTGACAAATAATGCATTTCACATCTTCAGTCAAAATCAGTGCTGTGACACCGCAAAAAAGGCAGCATTAGAAAAGTTGACCTTATGTCATCTGTTTGGGTAGAGCTTGCGTGGTCCTGCAGGGGGCGCTGCGGGTGGTTGTACTGGATTGGGTTGAAGGTAAAAGGTCAACCTGTGTAACGTGTCAACAGCAGGCTGACAAAACACCGGTGTCACCCCGCCCGTCAGCCGTCCATCGCTTTTGTTCACTTTTGTCACTTTTCACTCCGGACCTCAACATTTTATCCCAAAAATGGCTAAAAAGCGGAGGGAAAGACGCGAGTCCGACGGTTTGTCTTCAGCACAGGAAGAGGTGAAGGCGAATGCTAGTGACTCTCAGTTACATGAAGGTAAGTTCTGGTCGTAATGGCTAATCTGAATAAAGAAGGAAGCCGAGACTTGTTGGTAGTTAAAGATAAATTAAGCCTTACAACGACACAGCAGTGTGGTTTGCTCTGGGGTCAGCCCCGAACAGCAGATGAAGAGCTAACGTTAGCTCCAAACTCATGTAGCCTCAGTTAGCCGGCTACAACAATGGCTTTTCCTGAACCAAACACAGCCAATGCTAATGTTAAACATGACGGTGATATGGTGATGCGTCTTTGATTCACCCGGTAACACCCCAGTAAATGTCATAAATATGTTATAACCACGCTTATTGTTACGGACAAAGGCGCAAATCTATTAAGCTCCAAAGATCAACGGGTGGGGGGACAACCAACACAGTAAAATTTATTGTAGTATATTACTAACAGTATTAGACTTCAATTCATAAAACTCTCTAATGTGCCATACATAATAGAAATTGACTATTAGAGAGAAATGTAAAGATGACAAGTTAAAACCACAAAAACAGTCCAAAAAGTTATAATTCACCTCCAGATAAAAGGAAATACAACATCAGTAAAACAGATATTAAAAATGAAACAACCAAAGATTGAAGATCCTGTCTGTGATAACCTACTTCCTGAAAAAATAAAAGCAGCATTTCTGGTCTCGAAACACACTCAGATTATATCCCCTGTAAAAACAATGTGATTAAAACCACCTTCGGCCCTCAGTAAGCAGTGCACATTTTGTGGACTAATTCATGTGTGGGAACGAAGAAACACTATATATTTGTGACACTTATTCAGTGTTGTTAGTTAAGTTGAATTGCATAGTGAACTACATGAGTGTTTATACATCAGATAAAATAGAAGTATTCAGTAGTGAAGTAACTTCCCTGCAAGATAAATGATCACTCTGAAGAAATAATTTTCTGACAATACGGGTACAATAAAAAGGAAATATTAAAGTAGGTATTTGGGATCATGAGAATCATGCTGATGTGTCAAACTGATTCAAAATAAAAACTTGCTTCAAACCTTAATTTTGCTTTACCAAGCATACAAATGTAAACAACAATCGATACAAGCGAGCCAGAAGTCTATTTCAGGGATTGCATATATCTATCTCAGTGTCTCAAGAGGCAAACTAAGTTACCTGAGGAAGTTTGGACGGGTGATGGGAAGCTCACAAGTACAATTACAAGTACAACCCTGGGTTCTGCTGTTGAAAACACATGAATTCAATCAACAGCAGCATCACACGCATCTTGAATAACCACCTATGTTAAGTAACTTCTTTCTCTCAACAGAGGCCCAGCATGCTGTAGGAGGCTCGGCCCGTGTGTCGTTTCTGATACTGGTAGCTATCTTCTCCTGCTCTGCTTCAGTCATGTACCTGGTCTACAGGAACTTTCCTGAACTTCCTGAGTAAGTTGCTATATGTGATGTTAAACATGTTTTTGTTGATGGACACAAGAATAATCTTTGGAAATCCACAACACATACTGCACCATTGGCTCATGTTGAATATAAACACTGTTATCTGATTGACTCATTGATTGTTTGTTTATAATCTTTGAGGTTACAGTTCAAATCTTGTTTGTTGGTGGATAGTCAGTCAGTATCTCTGTGACCTATAAAGATGAAACGTTTATGATACGTTGCATCCCTCATGCCCACATTTAAAAGAAGCGTTAAAACGCTCTTACACCACTATGACCAACATTTTCTTATTGGAGCTAATACTAAGTTAAGCAAGAGAAAAACAATCAAAGAAAAGTTTGTGCATTTGTTTTATACCTATTCTGGAGACAAAGGTTGTCAAGGATGTTGTAAAAAAGTTATAGTATTCACCATTGCTATTGAGATCACTGACAACACGCTCAAGATCAGACTGCCTTCAATGTCCTTACAGTACAAATTAAGGGAAAAAAAGAATAATTAATTAAACAAATCCAAAATTGAAGATTATCTGACAAAAAGTTTAACACTAGATTAGGTCTGGACATGCATTACTTTACCCTCGCAGCCTTGCAGCATAAATCTGGATTTGTACAGAATGGCGAAGTCAGGAAAAGGCCCCAGATCAGACCAAGATTTAAAAATAGAGAAGGGATAACTTTCCACTAATCCTCATGTTGCTTGAAGGCCTCTAGTTAGGCTAAGTTTAAATTGCTTTTGAGTTTTTCAGCCCTTACATTTTGGTTTATGCATCTATTAAACATTTAAAGAGACCTAAAACATGTCCAACAAAAGCTGCACAAAGCAACAATTGTCCACTTGTCCTAGTGGGCAATTGTCAAAAGGTTTATTATGCTGAGAAATTGGTAACTGAATATTTTCCTTTTCTTTTCCAGTGATGAAATGGAAAAAATCAAGATCCCAAAAGACATGGATGATGCCAAAGCTTTGGGAACTGTCCTGTCTAAATACAAAGAGACATACTACACCCAAGTGTTGGTGGCTTACTTTGCCACATATGTCTTGTATCCTTGAAAAAAAAGATATTTTCTAGAAATTAAGCTGAACTTCCAAGGAATTTTTTTTTTAATTAAAGACATGTCTGTACCTGTCTTCTACCTTGACACTTTTGTCAGCCTCCAGACATTTGCAATCCCTGGCTCCATCTTCCTCAGCATCCTGTCTGGATATCTCTACCCCTTTCCTTTAGCTCTTTTCTTGGTCTGCCTGGTGAGTAAGGAAAGAGTCTGAAAAGCGAAAAATGAGTTCTCCATTTTACAGTACAGAAAGTATTTACAGTGCTTCACTTTTTCCACACTTTGTTGTTATAACCTCATTACAAAATGGAATACAAAAATATTCCCTCAAAATTCTGCACCCAACACCCCATAATTACAATGTGAAAAAAGTTATTCATTTTTTTTGATTTTTGAAAATTGCAATTGCAACGTCCCTCAGGCATTCCTCATGTGTTTTTCTGCTTACAGTGCTCTGGCCTGGGTGCTTCATTTTGCTACATGCTGTCGTACCTGGTTGGAAGACCTGTGGTCTACAAATACCTTTCAGAGCGAGCCCAAAAATGGTCCCAGCAGGTAAAAGCCATAAAAAAGAAATTAACCGTTGGTTTGATACTAATATCTTTCTTTTATTGTTAATGTGAACTCTAAGGGGAAAAAAAGAGCTCAGCCTCCTCTGGAAACAGATGCGGCTCTGAATGTTCTTGTTCTTAACGGCGTCCGTGTTTACACTCCGGTCCAGTTTACTGTCTAAATACAACCCCAAGTATTTGTAGTTTTCCACTCTGTCTACATGAGCTAATGACTTTCTACCAACAGGTTGACAATCATAGAGACCATTTGATCAATTACATCATCTTCCTGAGAATAACCCCGTTTCTTCCCAACTGGTTCATCAACATCACCTCTCCTGTCATTAACTTGCCTTTGGGGGTTTTCTTCATTGGTACCTTTCTCGGTAAGACAGTCCCTTCTTCCCTTTGCATTTTATTTTGGTAATAGAAAAAAAACCTGTCTCACATGTTTTTGTTGCCTTTGCAGGAGTAGCACCACCTTCCTTTGTAGCCATCAACGCAGGTACACAACTGTACAAACTGACCACAGCTGGAGAGGCCGTCTCCTGGTACTCTCTGGCTGGACTTTTCATTCTGGCTGGGCTCTCTATCTTGCCTGTCTGCTTCCAGAAAAATCTGCAGAAAAAAATGGAGTAGAGCTCTAAACACCTCAGCACCTCATTTGCTGGCTGATCCCAACATCCCAGTTTCTTTGGCTCAGGAACGTGCTGCTGTCACTCAAGTTGCTTTGGCTCAGAGTCTGACTGCTGGCACAGAAAGCACTCATCAACCACAAAATGCATGCAGTGGTGGGTTGTTCCTGATATGAAGTACCATAAAAACTGGTTGCTGCTTGCATTCTTTTTTTTTTTTGGTTTGTTTGTTTCTCATGATTCATTTTTTTTGTTGATTCTGTGAATTTGGCACATCTTGTAAATACCAGATTTTTTTGCTTTTATTTAAGGCTTTACTCATTTTTATGTGAATCTTGTTGGATAATTGAAGGTGCTACTTAAAGGATGTTAATGAAGAATATCATTCTGAAAATACCGTTATACAAAATTTCCTGCTTTCATTGGAGGACTATAAACAGTATCTTGTTGATGCTGTGGTCGCCATCATTAATTTCTGTAACTGGAAAAACTCTGACTTCCTAATCCACCTTCATGGTGGCATATCAGTGACAAAATCCTGTATGTAGCACCTTTAAGTTTTAACTCCTTTTTTAATGCTTGTTTCAAAACCCCTGCCAATTTTCAACTACTGAAGTGTTCCAGCAAAGCAATAACTTTCACATTAATGTTAAGTGGATTTCATTCACACAAAATGTAAATTTTGGAAACTGCTGGTGCCTAACTTTGTCATCCCTTGCAGTGTGAAGAAAGAATGGAACTGCAGAAAAAGAAATGTTTTTACCAGTCTTAATAATTGCCTCATTGTTTTGATGTGTGGGAGCTCTGTGCTATTCTTTGAGAGGTACCCAGATTCACTGCCAGACAAGTAATTGAGTTTCATTAGTCTCTGTTTTTAGTTGTTAGCCTTAAGCAGCTATCTCTTTGCCACTGTATGTCATAACAAACATGCAACACTAGTGCAATAGTTCCTCACAGGACATCAGAACTGCAGGTTTCTCAAGGCCACGTTGCTGTTATTTGACAGTTCGATGGGATAGATTACGTCAACACTGCGGATCTGTGTTTGGTATGATTCATACCACTCAGAGCAGCAAGACATCACAATTTTAACTTTGAGAAAAGTTTGGGGTGAAATTGCTTTGAAACTGTTGCATATGTCACAGTTAATACTCCATTCTGTGAGTGTTCAGATTACATGTGTCTAATGTTTTTCTACAAGTGAGGAAATAGAGTTGTTATCCTCAATGCAGAAGATAAAACATGACCCCCAGATAGACTGCAAATGGACAGGATACTTGAGCCTTACCTTACTTAAACTACTACTTGTCTGCATTATAAGAAATGTATTAAGATGCCTGATTTTATGTGTTATTCAGTGCTTTTAGGTTATTTTGAGAGGCTGAGACTATCTTGTGCTTTGGAGATTTTCTTTTTCCTGTGTACCAAACTAACTTATCAGCTGCTGCTTTAAAACTTCCTTTATGGTCACCAGAGAACTAGATGCAGTTAATGAATTTGTGAGCAACTTACTCTACTGTGTCTTTGTTACTCTTAAAAGTGCACAATTACAAAAGACAGATGGTCAGATTTCCTGTTTGTACTTCAATGTCTTACTATCCAGCAGGTAAACTGTGTACTGTGAGATAAATCTCAACACTTACATCTGAAACAGCTACAAAGGTAACCGTTCAAGAGAATGCTCAATCCTGATTGTTTTCTTCTTTCATACATGTTATGTCTGTCTCGGTCTTAAAACTGGTTAAGGAGAGAGCTGTTAAATGTCTTAGGAATGAAAATTCAAATTAGCTATGATGATAACTGCTATAAACCTTTTTATTTATTAATGAAAAATCAAGATTCACATCATTGATGTTGTCTTATATGGTGTAGGAGATGCCAAGATATGGTACATCTTATTTTCAAATTTATTATGGAAATATTAAATGTAAAACCTATACTTAGACTGAAGTTGGATTTCTTTTGACCGATTTCTCTACCAAATGTTACCTTAATGTAACCCTCTGTAAACATTTCACAAAGCAGTATTATTTTGTACTGAGCACTGATGGATAGCAGTATGAAATGGTTGCAGAATGGAAAATTTTCTCCTATATAATAATTTTTTTATATTTATTAAATCATTAAAGTTATCTTGAAAGAACTTGTGGAGCTCCATTTTGAAATTGATCACAATTGGTGAACAGAAATCTTTGGGATTTATTCTCACCCTAGTTTTACAGCGTTTTCATGTTGAAAACAGACTGATTTTCTCTGTTTTAAGGGCAGGAAACATCAGATAAACATGAACGAGTCCATTTCTATTCTGGGAAATGTTATCCCTTTAGACTCAGATTTAAGTGCATTAATTAACCATGAACAGATTTTGTCGTCTTCATTTACATATAGAGACATACACGTGGTTGCTTAATTTTTTTCTTGATACGAGACAAGTGCCACCAGGTGGTGACAGTGTAACACACCTGTTCAGCAACATTTGCATGGATAACTTATTTGCCCATTAATTCTGAATCCTCATATTGTTGTGTGGATACATTTTACACACACATTGTGTCATGCTGGGTATCTGATCACGGTGCTTCAGTTATTGTGGCTTCACAAACTCAGACGCATCAGCTGATGCTTGAGTATCAGTATCAGCTCAATGAAGCTGATCCTTTTCGTAGGAGCTTTTAAGTTGTAAAATATTTAAATACGTTATACGTATGCAGTTGGATGTGGAAATCTCTTTTTATCAGAATTAGGGCTGACTATGTGCTTCAGACTTGGCGCAGTGGGATGGCGCAGCTGCGTCTTGTTCTTGGGAGTTCAACACCTTATGTCAAGTTTTTTCATGATTAAACAAACTTCCTCTTTCCTAACGTGTAATTCATATTTCATTTTGTGTTCATCTACCTGGACCCATGAGTTGGCCGGATGTTTGGAATGTTTTATAAATGAAAACAAGCACCCGATGGAAACAGGCGTATGCCTTGCGCTGGAGCACATCCCAAGACTTCATCATCCATTTTAAATGTCTCTCTGAAACAATATAACGGTGACGGTGCGCAATCAAAGCTGTCATGCCCTTTTCGTTGAGTCTGAAGTTAAGATATAACTAAACTAAGTCATGTACTGTCATTTGTACTTCAGGAACATAGAAGAAGGGCTGGTTGCGCATCTGGTTGCTCGTGCGCACGACTTAGTTTGCTCGTGCGCACGAGCTATTTTTCTCGCGCTCACGTTTTACAATTAAAAAAAAAAAAATTCTGATTATGTCCGCACTGGAGCTCAGCACAGGCCCCCCATAGGATTGAGTTTTTTCTAAAACATCTTTGTTACGTACATGCAGAACCAGTGAAAGTGATGCTTGATATTCTTAATAGAGATGATTACATGTAAGGGACCATAATGCATTTCGAGTGTAACGCTCAGATTTTAATGAATGTTTGTAAAGCTGGCAGGAGCAAGAGTTAACTCGGAAAAGGAATGAGTCAATTCTCTAAAATAAAGAAATGTGAAAAAGTATGGCTTGCCTGAATCTTGTTTTATTTGGGTGGTTAGAAGGACTCATTTATTAAACAAGAGAAATACTTTGATTTGGCTGCTTATAATGGTAAAGAAGAAACAGAGGCTATAGGTGTAAATCTCAACATTATACAAATGAGAGCATTGTGGTGTGGAAGATATTCTAAGACAAGAGAATTAATAGGCATCTGTTGTAGTATTGAAACCACTTGATTGTATCATACCACTTGCTTATTTATTATGATAAAATTCAATTTCAATGACACATATTTTAAACTTTACTTTTAACTAAATTTGGTGTGGTATGTCCTTTTACTTCAGCCATACCCTTTAACTAGATGATTGTTTCTTTGTTTCATATAGTACACATACATCATACTGACCAAAATAGAATACAAAGGGGCAAACAAACAAAAAATGTAAAATACACCCAACATTAATTAACAAATACAGTTGACCCACTTTTATAGTTCCCTTTTTATTTCATTTGGGTGACTAATTGGTGATCTTCCCTTTAATCTTGCAAAGAAAATAACAGGATTTAATACAAAATGGATTTGTTGTTAGGGGCCCTTTTGCATTTCAGGACAAATTGGGGGTATTTGATGTTTTATTCTGAAAGGTCTCCGCCGGATGTGCCGTGGCTGTTGCCGTTAGCACCATCAGGTTAGCCTTGTTTCGGTACAGATTTCTCCAGCTTCGCAGTAAACGTAGCATCCGAGATGGCAGAGAGAAATCACTCCTCCGTGCTCCTTTAATATGCTCCCTGTGGAGGGGATTAGGGTACCACCGGACCAGTCTCAAAATGACCACCGGCTTCAGCTCCGGGTCCTGCCGGTTCGCAGATTATTTTGTGATCTGCGGACTCGACACCGAAAGCGGGCTGGAACCCGACGAACTGTCCGGTAAGCACATTAGCTGTCGGGGTTAATGTCGGACTGATGCAGAGACAAACAAGGAGGCAGGGCAGGGGCGTTATAAATGAGGTTATTGTTAAGCTTGTACTATATGTTCAATCACATGTCGTTCATGTAATACTTGTTTTACAGAGTTTAAGACGAATACACAGTCAACATCACGTCAGGCCTAGCCCATCTCTCCGCCTGTTTGTGTGTAACGATAATGCTCGGAGAGGAGCGAGGGGATTATGTCTCTTTAACGCACTGACACAGATTTAAAACCCCTTTTATTCGGTATTCTCGGTTTATCTGGAAGGAATGATGCTGTCACTAGGCTGCTGTTATAGTCTGATGTGAGTGTCAAGTGTGTCAGGCGCTGGTGTTAGTTGGTGGTGTTATAATGTAATAACTGAGGATGTTGTCATAGAGGCGCCTGGCTGTCACCGCTGTTATTCAGCAGAGACCAGGTAGAAAGGTAGCAACACGCATGGGCGGATGGACCTGGGTCCTAAATGTCCCATGCCTCTTCACGGACCCCTTTCGTTCCCAGCATCCCTCAGAGATACACACTGTGCATGCATCCTCTTGGAGTAACCTTTTTAGAGGGCACACCCTTCTCCTCACATCTGTTATATAAATAACTTAAATGCCTGGTTGCAGAGGACAATAAGCTGAGGACATTTTGAGACAGTTGCTATTTTTCTGTTAATGAATCAACAATCTGAGTATGATCTAAGCATCATCCATGGGAATATTCAACATTGCAACAGTGGCTGTTCTCCCTATACAAAATACATGGGTTTGTAAATTTTTCCTCAAATGCTTATACAACAGCCCATGGTACATCGATATTTTTGGATGTTTGTGTGATGACAGTACTGTTGGAAGACACCCCGGCACAAAGAATCATGAGAAATTGTAAATCTGTGTCGAAAAGCTCATTAAAAGCTTCACTGTGTGGAGTTGGATAGAAAGCGATGAAGCCTGAGGGGAAGCATGTGACAGGGTGTGACACTGTATCTGCAGAGTTCATCTCTAAAAATCTCTGAGAAACATTCATTTTGTTTTGGACTAAAATGTAAAACCCCTAAAAAGGCCAACAGGATTTTTTTTTAAATTTGTTCCACGGTAGTGAAGTTTCTAATTTCAGCCATAACTTGGGCTGGAACTTAATGAGAGGAGTTCCCCCTTAAATTGTTCATATGGTATGTAAGAGAGTGCAAGGAAATGAATGTGATACTTTTGTTTTTTCTTACTTTTGACTTATATTTTATATTCATAATGTTATACAAAGGCACAGGATATGCAGTTTACCACAACAAAAAAATAGTTTGAAATGGTGTTCATAGAAAAACACACACACACACACACACACACACACACACACACACACAATGCATTCACAATTTGCATGTTCACATTTGACCTTCAAGTTGAGCCCTGGAAACATGGGCCATGCATTCACACCATTTGGCTAACCAGATAAAGCCTCAGCCAGGGGTCAGCTAACAGATACCCTCTAATTAGTCGCTGTCAGTGTTTAGGCGACTGATCTCTGAGGTACTCAACTTTATAGAATCAATTTGGATTCATGGGACAGACAACAGAAGATGATTCGTGATGTTTTGTTTGTTGGTGATTGTTGATTCTTTGTAACGGCACACAGGCTTCATGTCTGTGATGATACCTCAAGCTTTCAGTCTCACATGTCTCTGTTGCCTAATTATCAGTGCGAAAGGTACAGAGACTAAATTATTAGGTCATTCAGCTGACTAACACCCCTATGCTTTTGTAAGTAAGTGTTCACCATTTACTTACTTGCAAAGCTTCTATGGTTTCTGTAATACTATGAATACTGAGCAAAAATTATACATTAGAGAAGCATTATGAAGGTGCTGATAGATTCAGTCATTGTGCAGAAGAACACCTAAACTTCTTTGTAGCACTTCTCAGGAAATCTAGGTGAAAGGGGTTTTTGAAGACTTGACAGCCAGGAAATTTGATTAGTAAGAGTGTTACAGTCTTGAAACAACAGAGATAGCCATCATTAGGAGTGTGGGTAAGCACTTGCTTAAAATTTCCCCTTCAGGTAATGTTAGGGCCTCACCTATGGCATCAGCCCTGCTGAGTAATAACTTTGGGAAAACCCAAAATGTTGAAGTGAATGAACAGGTAGAAGAAAATAGACCATGGTTAATAATAATAATAGTTAATATATGAATGTTTTATCGCTATAACAATGGTTGAATGAACGTATATTATTTTACAGAATGACAAAATATTTTTCTTCAAAATGTAATGATCTTAAAATGGGCCTTAACCTGCTAACATGGACTAGTCTGACAATTAACCTGCTGTGAGTAAATGTTAAAAAAATGAATTAGCTCATGTTGACTGGGTCAGTGCTCCTATACTGAGTCCACTTAGTCAGCCCATTTTTTTTTGTTTTTAGGTCATGTGAGAACACAAAAAGAGTTTGGTGCAGCTTCTGTCCACAACACAGTGATTCATGGAAAATGACTACAGCGAAGAGTCTGTTTTATCTCTATTTTCTCTTCCATTTCTGTCTGATTTATCATGACTCAGCAGCCAGTGAGAGGACTGTACAGCTGAAAGAAAGTTATTTCCTCCATAGAGCAAATTCAACCAAAAATCTTACATTTTTAAAAGACTCAGCCCCTCAACTTCCTATTTTGTTCTTCCTTAAACCAGGTTCCTGTTTGCATGTTCAAATGTAGTGAGCAGAATCTGAGAATACACATTGATCTGTTTTGAATAAACGCACAGCTCTGACCTAGTTCATCAGGGTGTACAGCTCCACACAAATTTGATTGCAACAACAAACAACTATTTTTGTCTGTTTGTTTTTTTTTAGTTTAACATGGAAATTTTGAAAGCAGTGTCAGTCTTTTATCAATGGTGTGAAAGAAATGTATGTTCTTGAATTAGATATTATATGTATCGGTTCATTCATTTCTTACCACTTATCCCTTTTAGGGTTGCCAGTCAGTTGCAGGGCTGACACACAGAGACAGAAAACTTATCAGATACACACTTATTTGGCAGTTACCAGTTAACCTTGTTAGCATGTTTTTGGACTGTGAGAGGAAGCCGGTGTACCCAGAGAGGACCCTCGCAATATGCAAACTCCCCATAGAAAGGCCCACCATGTCCAGATTAGGATTCTTCTGGTGATCATCTTGCCATGAGGAAGCAGTGCTTACTGTTGCGCCACCCTGCAGCCCCCTATACTTTAATATTTTCAATAAAATTTCCCATTCAGTGGCAACCATATCATCTATAACAGGATGATTTTTGTACAAATCCTTGCTTTCATTTCAGAACACCCGTAAAGGTATGATCAATTTTTTGTTTCTTTGTTATTCAAACTTGTAGTCAAAACTTAACCATGTCATTTTACCACCTCCCTGACTCCAAAGCTATGTAAATGATTCAAAGTGAAAGTATCAAGTAGGACATTGTGGTCTGCAGCTGTTCTACTTACTGCATCTTGTTGTCGTTTACAATAGAAGAGCTTTGGGGCTTGCCCTGTTGATGGGCTTGTCGTTCAGTAGATGTGAAGAAAGGAAATGGTATGGAAATTCCAGTGTTAGAGGTCACCTAAAAGTTAATGACTTCAAGATGTTTTGTAAGTTTCTGGTAACAAGTTGAGATTTCAGACATCAGTGGTATTACTGGATAAGCCACAGATGCAGATGTTATGTGCCTGCAGAGCTGAGATAAACAACACATCAGATTTAAAGTCAGCCCTTTTTACACAGGATACAAAAGAAAGTACGTCCTTTTTTCAATCATTCATCATCATTCAAAAAGTACTGGCACTAAAAAAGTATCATCAGTCATGAAAAAGATCAATCAGCAGCTCTTTGTATTATTGATCAGTGTTTGGGTTCATGCTGATTCTGGGGAATTTTGGCCTGCTATGTAACACAGAAAAGGACAGGAAAACTAGTTTAGAAAACAAAATTTCTACTGCTGTGATACTCAACTAAATGGTTTCTGGCTTTTTTTCCTGAAAAAATTGGTTAAATAATTCTAATTCTCTGAATGAACTCATGAAATTTAAGGGGAAAAGGAGTTAGGAATGCAAAAAATTGAAATCAACACTATCATCCCTTTTGATAAGATAATTATTTTTTGCTGTGTCAGCTGAAACTTTTTAACAAAAGGTTTACATCGTAGACAGTCAACATCTTAAAATAGTGACAAAGCATTATCAGTACACAAGCAAGGGTGACAACTTCAGGCTTTGTTCACTCTGCAGTTACTGTACTTACTGAACAGATCTGGTGAACAATATTGAGTAATTAAACACCCATGGATAGAGATATTTCAGATTAACTAGGCCAACTATGCCTGGAGCTGTGCCAACAGTCAGGTAGTTGGTGCCATGAATGAAGTGTCCCAAATTTAGCTGTTTTTTCCTCCTAATTTCTTCATTCAGATTCACATGTTCAATATATGCTGTGAGGTGGTGATATAATAAATGTAATATACAGTGAATGACAAAGAAAACAACCTGAACTTTTCTTTCAGCCCTGTGTTCGGCAGCACAGTGAGGAGCTGATTAGCATATGTATGACCCTGCAGCTCACATGCTACACTGGAAACACAGGGAGCTGAGAGACACAAGTACACTCGCACACAGAGGCTTACTTCACTTATTCAAATGCTAAACATCCTTTGAATTTCCCAGGCAGCCTCTCTCGCCCCGTCCCTACTCAGCAAACAAATGAGGATGAATGGCTCAACATGAAAGCTTGCTTTAAATGCATAATGTGAGCCTTCATATTTGCACTCAGTCATGTATTTATGCCAGTGAAGGGTCTTCTATCTTCTTATCTTTTAAAGATCTGTTTAATTTGGATGAGAAAAACTTCAAAATTTTTCTCTGAGTAAATAGAAAGTGTACCTTAAACCTAGTTCAAAGTGTAATAAAAAACTCAGAACTGGGTTGAATGGTTTTAATTAATGATTTTCAGTATGAAACAGAATCAGCTTCTTACTTTAAATAAACATAAAAACAACAGGAGAGGCCATTTTACCGCCCATTTGCTCTAGAAGTAAAAGTTTAATTTGTTTTTCCAATAAACAATGCGTCATGATTCACTAAAGCAACAAACAACTGCTTGTTTCGACATGTAACTGGCCTGGTGACTCATGAGAACAAGATCTGAACTGTGCCTGATAATATCTGGTTTACAACCAAAGCTCCTAAGATGCATTTCAGAACAAAAAGTCTGGCTATAGAACTTAAAATTGTGTTACATTTATCCCAGCTAACACAAAACAAACCAACTTCTCGTGCCTTAGTCAAATCAGCATCTTCATTGGTTTGTTATGGCGCCGGTTTCATATTTTATTATGAGCAGGCTTTATTTGATTTTGGATGAGGTTCACTGGTATCATAGTGCTCAGACACATCAAAAATATTTCAATCATTTAAAGTAGAGTTTGTTAAAATAATGTTTGTCAACTATTTTATGAACATTTTCTCAGTACACACGCTCTCATAAATGATTGTATGTAAACAATCACCCAGACTTAAATTAGTAGCCTTGTTTGTCTGAGAGTCCAAGAGAAGATTTGAGTCCTTACTTATCTGATCACTTTATGCTGCGGAACGTGACTTTCCCTGGCTAATCTCTAAAGTACCTTACATCAGAGCAGTTGAATATCTGGGAAAATGTGACAGTTTTCAGTCAGCACTAAGATGGGCTCCTGAACAGTAAAGTTTTACATTCTTTCCCATCATGGTGGAGTAATAAAACCTGCACATTCTTGGGTTTAAGACAGAATACTTTCTTTAGGTCAAGTTTTTCTGCAGTCCAATCCCCTGGCTGACAACAGATGTTCTCTGAGCTGCATTTCTAAGCAGCCATGTTTCCTCCAAGCAGTGCAGAACAGAAATTTCTCATCTACAACAGCTTCCTGTTAGCTGAAGATGTGGCAATGATATTGGTCTGGCTTATTGTTGTAGGTTCCTCTGACCTCTTTTGTCATCATCAAGTTCATGATTGAAGATGAAACCACGCACGGGCTTTATAAACATATTGACCTTATTTCTATACTGTCTGCAGACATGACTGATGTAACAAACATGAAGCTACAAGACGATATTTAAGTCTTTTTTTTTTACAAGAGCAGTTTTTTAAAAATCAAATTTTTCAGTTCATAGGAATAGTATTCAAAGCTAGACCCAAAATCAAACATTTATCACTTTGCTGATTAACACAATTTTTCTCATTGATTGACCATTTCTGAGGAGAAAAGAGACAAGGTTGGAGACAGAAAATGTGTACTATTCAATACTTTCTAAAGCTGTGTGTGCCACTTTTGTTAAAGAGAATGGTGGTATCTGTCAGCTGATCATGATAAAACATCAACAGATGTACATTTGTATCTGTTTTATCATAAAAGTGTAAAACATTGCCTGATTTTGGAAAAACTTTAACTATTACAGGTGAGAGCCAGCTTCTTATGCTTGGTGCAGTAGCAGGAGTTCATTACTATATTGGCATCTGTCAAGTATACCACTTATTTTGCCCTGCAGCTGCCCACAGAACAGGATGTTGGTTTATTTTGGCTGCAGGCCTGAGCGCTGCTTAACACTGGTTTTGAAGAAAGATTATGTTTGCTTGCCAGTTTTCAGGAGATTAAAGTTGCAGACAAGGAAACTTTATCAGACGTTGAGGAGTGTAAATACACAAAATGTTTAAGTATGTGTAGAATGTGATTTCTTTCTAATCTGATGGGAATACAAGCTGAGCTGGCTAAAAGTCAAGACTGAGAGTGAACCATCACGCAGATGTCAGTGCCTGGTCCTCGGGTGAAAAAGTGCTGATGTTTTGCTGTTGAGCTAATTTGAAGTGTTAGCAGTGGCTTCAGCACATTCTACCGTAGGCTGTCAAGTTGAGTCGTGTTTGATTGTATTTTTCAGGAGACGTAGGTACATCCCTTTCTGGGCTCAGTGGGCTGTGTTACAGTGGGTGTGAGGGTGTATGAGCAGAGGAGGGATCTGGGACTGTGGGTGGTCCTTGGCTTGAAGAATGAAAAAAGGCTGAGAAGTTAGGGCCATATGACGCTCTGCACCCACTGCTTCTGGTCCACGCTTTCATGGCGTCATGGTGGAGTTGTAGGAGAAAATGATCCAGAAAGTGTTCATGCTGTACAGTTTTAGTTTGTTTGTTCTTCTCAATGAGCGTGTATTCTATGAAATGAAAGAGCTGGCGTTCAAGGCTGACTACCAGGTGAGGATGGTGCTTAAAGAGCCCCCTGTGTTATGTCACTCTGCACACACTGCACCTGAGTGGCCTTTTGTGGTGGAGGCCTTACCATGCGAAAAACAGAAGCTGCTTTGTAAGCGCAATTAAAGTAGATTTATTTAGTTAATTATTATAAGTTGGACCTCACTAGCTATCTAAGGTATAGCACCTCTGAGGGATCATTTTAATCAAAATTTTATAATATTGAATATTGTGGAATTAAAATAATCCAAGTGGATATTATTGCTTTAGAAGTGTAGGATTTCTTCCTACTCATCACTGTAAACCTCTTTTCTACTTTGTTGCATCGCATTATTAGATATTTCATGCAAGCGGTTAAACTTAATTCCATATACTATTCTCATTGTATTGTTTCACATAACTGAGTGATGTCAGGATCCACTGGCCTTTTTCACATTTTTTTCATCAGTTGGAATGTTTTTTGTAGGGTCACGGACAAAAAAAGACAATATTTTTCTTTACCATAACTTGATCGTCTTAAGTCTTAAAACCTGGTCTGTCTTAGTGCTGCCTTGTTAAGCACACCACAAACCAACGACAGGAAGTTTTGGTGTGGCAGCTTTTTGTTGCTCTGCACTAACAATTTAGAATTCACTTCCACCACTGTTACAAGCTACTTCAGTCCATAACTCATACAATTAGCTGAAAATCTACATCTATGGTCTTGCTTTTGTTTTATCCATTTTGTTGCCTCATCTGATGGTTTCATCATTGTTATGCTAACTTATCATTTGATTTTATGTATTCATGTTTTAATTTACCTTGAAGGTACTCATTTTAATTAAGGGTGGCTTTTTTACAATTATATAATTTAATTTTAAAGTTAGGTGCTCAAAGTAAGTGAAGAAAAATGTAAGAACTCTGCATCTGAGGTCATGTACAATTAAATGGCACAACATTGGAAACTATTTCATTACCTATGGTTTACCACAATCATTTTGAATTAAATTCTGAAAACACTGGGATTTTTTTCCCTTAGCATCACACACAGGATTTTTTTATGCTCACTAAGTTCCCCACTCTTTACATACTTTCAGAGCTGCCTCAAGATTTTCATAACCAACAGACTTTCTGTGATGGTGAAATGACCTCTTTTGTGCAGCTTGTTGTGCAATTTATGTGAATCTGTCTTTACTTTTTGTCAAATGTAAGAATGGCATTGCTTTTTTGTTCCAGTAAAAAAAACACACCTCGTCCGAAACCGGATGCATCCAGATGTTTGTTGAGTCATCGCAACACTTGACTGTCCTGAGAGTGTTTGCAAACCTCTCCGGTCACATTATCCTGCCTCATGTCTGTTTCCAGTTTCAGTGTTGAAATGTGACCTACATAAACCAATCTCTCCAGGAGTGGAAGTCAGTTTTGTCCTCTCTAAACTGCAGTAATAATAGCATTAATGATAAACTAAACTAAAGTAATAAACTATCTTTCCACATCCCAAATTATGATTACAACCTCGCTGTCTGACCTGGTCTGGTCGATGGTTGCTCTTTTGTCTGTTGTCGGATTGTTTGCCTGTGTGTTCTTACTGTGGGAAACCGCTTAAACCCAAAGTCTTAAATTTTTTCTTAAAAGTCTAAACATAAGTTGGTTATTGCCCCATTCAACACCTCCCTCACTTAAACGTGGTGTTTGAGAAGGATAAAGAATCATTAATGCAACTTTGGTTAGGTATTTTCAGCATCATACTGAGCTAAGACTGAACTTTGATCTGTTTTGTCAATCTTAAGTGGGGTTCTCAAAGGGGTCTCAAAGCTTCAAAAAAATTAACTTTTTAACGTGTATTTAAACTAAAAAAATGCATTATCGAAGACATTTTCCACAGCTTGAAAGACATTGCCCACAGATTTGAGGCCCCAGGATTTGGTCACATGCGTCACATCACATCAGTGTGTGAGCAGCTTCTGTTTGAGGGTGACGTGGTCTAAACAGAAGAGTCGATGGCATGTGTTACACAGCTCACATTTGGCTTTGACGTACTGCATGAATTTGCGTTTCTGCCAGTAGGACTATTTCATTGCTGCTTGGCAAATGTCATGCATGGAGAGGACAGCGAAAAAAAGCACTGCCAGGCTCCATAATAGGGGTCTTTTTCCTTCATCTAAAATGTTAGATAATCTCAGTGTGCTCCAGGGCCAGGCTGTCTGCAGCACAAGAGCAGTCATTGACTCAGTCAGCCCCGTGACTCTGCGCTGAATGGATACACAGAAACTGAACAGTTTGCAACACTTTAAAAGGTTTTCAAAGTATATATTGAAATGTTGCATCCTGTCATTGTACAAACTTGTGTTGTATTTGTTTTTATACTCTTTTGGGTCCTCAATCGTCAAAGAATCCCATAGATCACCCAAATCCTTGTGGTTTGTTGATATCTTCTAATTCCCCTGTCTCATTATGATACAAGTATTTAAGCCAAAGATGTCAGATGTAGAGCTCTTGAAATCAGGTCAGCAGATTTGTTGCATTATTAAAGGCTCACTATATCTGTAACCAACTGAACACTTTTCTTTTAGCAAACATCACTGAAATTTGATTAAATATTGCTTTTGATTGGTGCCATATTAAGCTGTGGATGTGGAGACCAAGAGTGCACAGATTTCACCTGAAATAAACCACAGCTCCCATGTTTTCCCCAATGAAACATTTCTTCAACCAGCACAACAACAGTGCTTTAAATTGTGTTTTGTAGTTCTGATCAGCAGTTAGCTCCAAGCACATGGACAGCTCTACAGAGCTGCTTGCATGGCTGAACTCACTTTATGACGAGAAAAGAATCTACAGCAGAGCAGAATGGATGGATTTGCATGATCTCTGGAAGAAGAGGAAACCATTACACACAGAACTGCTCTATCATTGTATCATAACTCCACCAGCTGGCTTGAATTAGCATACTCACCTGATATGGTAAATTCCTGTGTGCAGCTTGTTCTCAGAGCAGAGCAGAGCTGTCAGGATGTTTTTTTTTGTTGTTGTTTTTTTTTGCACAGAATGAGAAGTGATGCGCTACCCACCCTGAACCAGGCCTTTAATCCTATTTTTGTTTTATTTGTTGTGTAGCTTTATGCCAGTATATAGAAGCTACTAAATTCAGAGATGGGGCCAGAGGAAATTTGGCACAAGAAGGTAACCCTCCGACCAACACGCTCCTCCCCTCTTAACCTGAGCTCAGCTTTAACCCTTCAGCCTTTAACCTAGCACTCCTTGTCTTTTTTTATTTCAGCCCTCTTTTGTTTCTTCAGATTCTTAGCTTTCACTGTTGTTTTCAGCACAGGTGTGGGGACCTGCCCTTTCTGTTTTGAGCACTCTGATTTCTCCCCCCTTGGTTTCTGTTTCCCCCTGCCTCCCCATCCCTCGGCAGCAGCTGAACAATGAGCTGATGTTTGACAATCACGCTTCTGTTTCTTTCTCACACACACATGAATCGAGTGTTGCCTGCGGCTGCGCTGGCATTGCTTGGTCAATGTTTACTCTCCCCCCTTCACTCTGAATGACTTTCCAGTACTACCTTGGTGTGTGCATCACTTCTGCCTTACTCTGAGTTCAAATCAACTCAATTTATGCTTCATATGGTTGATCAGTTAGGTTTGTGTGCTCCTTTGTATTGTCATTAAAGCTGTCAGGACGCATTACCACCCAAAAGTTGGACAGATTTTCCTTGAAAACTTAACATCATCTTTGAGTAAAGCCGCCTGTTTGGATGTTTTTTAAACTCACTGTCCAAAAAGATATGCAGATGACAGCTTTAAATGATGCAATACAATCTTCCTCTTAAGATAAAAATGCTGATTTGCTTTTTCCTCTGGAGCTGCACCTGGCATTTTAAACCTTCTTATGAGACCTTTTTTGAGCTTTTCTGTTCACTCTTAAAACTTAAGCTAACCCTGTGTGTCCTTCTTTTTTACCCTCCTTTCTGTTTGTTTTCACTTCCAGGTGAGAATTTTGAGCAGAGTCCTTTGCGGAGAACCTTTAAATCCAAAGTTCTAGCACATTTTCCAGACAATGTCGAGTGGAATCCATTTGACCAGGATGCAGTGGGCATGGTAAGATCTCCACATTTAATATTTTCTTCATAAGAATACTGGAGAGAAAATCAGTCTGTGGGGTTATAATTCACATTTTTAAAAAAGCAGAATTTTCAATATCAAATTTTAGTTTCTATACTCAAGCTTAGTTCACAGATGTCATATTGGAACTGTTCATGAGAGAAAAGCAAACAATCAGCTTTGCTCTCATGTAAAACCCAAACTTTGAATCCACCTCATCTTCAGGATGTTGTTTTTGATGAAGGATGTTTTGTGAGTGTTTGGAATTCTTATTCTCAACATGATAACTTTTCTGCCTGCCCTCTCACAGCTCTGTATGCCAAAGGGTCTGTCCTTCAGGACTCAAGTTGACACACGGGAGCCTCAGTTTCACTCCTTCATCATCACCAGAGAGGATGGCTCGCGGACCTACGGCTTCGCACTCACCTTCTTCGAGGAGGTGACCAGCAAGCAGATCTGTAGTGCTATGCAGACTCTTTACCACATGCACAATGCAGAGCAGTACGACATCTTGCACACTCCAACCTCGCCAAAGGGACCTGAGGACCAGCGACACCAGCACTCCTCCCAGCCTCGTCCTGTGCTCCACGCTGCACCAGCCATCTCCCGCCTGCAGCGCTTCAACTCCTACGACATCAGTCGTGACACGCTGTATGTGTCAAAGTGCATCTGCTTGATAACACCCATGGCCTTCCCTCAGGCCTGCAGAAAAGTGCTGCAGCAGCTCCACCAGGCCGTTACCTCTCCTCTACCCCCTCCCCTCCCGCTGGAGAGCTACATCTACAACATCCTCTATGAGGTGCCAATGCCACCCTCCGGACGTTCACTCAAGTTCTCAGGCGTCTATGGGCCTGTGGTGTGCCAGAGGCCGAGCACATCTGAGCTGCCTCTGTTTGACTTTGCCATCAGTGAGATGTTTGAGCTCCTGGGTGTGGAGAATGTTCTCCAGCTGTTCACCTGCGCCCTGCTTGAGATGCAGATACTGCTCTACTCACAGCGTAAGTATCCTGTCTACTACAGTTTCACTCAATGTTCTCAAGTTCTTTTAGCATCCTGTCCTATTAGGATGAATTGATTATAAGTTCCCATGATTATCAAAAACAAAAAGAACACAGGTACAACTATCATTAAAAGAAATATTTTAATTCTTTTAACAGTGGATTCTTTTTTAGTAGAGCTGTATGTTAAAAGAAAAACGACAGCTGGTCTTTGAAAATTATGAGGAAACAACCCTGTTTGACAACGACGTCTCACGAGATCACTCAGGGGCTTGGAGACGTATCAGTGTCATGACGGAAGGCCAGAGAGTGTCAGGGGAGCTGGGTATTATTTCTTGTGTTGTAGCTCAAGACTCTTTTTTTCCTTCTTGGTTGAGAGACCTTTAGAAAATATGGTTTTTAATCAAAATTGTCAAACTAGGTCTGGGTGCACACAGCCCTTGTGAACCGTTAAATCATATTTTGAGAGACTATAAAGATTTTAATGCTTGCTGATTCACTTGAAGAATAGGCAGGGATTTATTATTAGTTTTTAATGTTTAAAAATGCAATAATTGCATAATAGCAAATACATCAGCTCATTATTGAAGTCTTTAGTTATAAGCTGTGGTGCGCTGCAAGAGCACAGAAAAGCACACATTTCTCATCATGTCTCTACTTCTCTCCTTCCATAATCCAGCTCTGTCGCCAGCTTCAGGTAGTTTTTATTTAAAATGTCTAGATAGTCGCTGTGAGGGAACAAAAAAAACACCGCCATAGGCTACAGCAAATGTTTGATATGCATGGTGGAAGTATTATCAGACAGATTACATAACCTGTTGAGTGTTTCCATCAAACAGATATACTGTTAGTTGTAGGCTGTGCAGATGTCATCCTCACTCCGCCATCACAGCAGCAGCTACTGCTATCAAAAGTCCTGTGTTTGTCTGTCTGTCATTTGCTTTGTAGGTATTTAGTCCTTGCTTGTATAAGCTGCTTAGTTAAATGGGCCTTTTTTTAGGTTTTTAATCATTGGATAAAACAGATCGCAACATGATATTTTATTTTGTCTGAGCCTCTGGCAGGGAAAGGAAACATCTTGCAGGGAGCTTATTTTATCTCTTCATTGGAAGAGGCTGCTATAAAAACAATTTAATCCATGCCATCATTTGCTGAGATGAATGAAAAAAGTGTGCATCTGTGCGCCTGCATGCGTTGGGGGAGAAACAGCGAAAACATTTAAGGCTGTAAGGCCTGGTGTGGTGATTGGATCCATTACACGCAAGAAAAGGCGAATGGTTTACAAAACGCCAGCGGGGGGAGAAGCTCTTAAGGGGGAAAGCTGTGGTGTTACCAGGCAACCCTGAGACAGGGAGGATAGCAGTGATGCAGGGCGATTATCATTGGTTGGAAGTGACATCATACCACTTCTTTTTTCTGCCCCCACATGAGGCTCATCACTGCAGAACGTGTGAAGAGTGTTGTGTTCTGTAGAGTTAAGCTCTGGCAATCTTCCACTGAGAAGAAACGAGGGATTGTTGCGAAGACGATGTTGTAAAAAAGAACACACACACACACACACACACACACACTCAGGCGCGCACCCAGAGAGGAAGCTCTATAAATGAGCAGGCCATGTCTTTGCTGTGTGACAAAAATAACACTGTAACACATCACTCAGGTAAAAATGAAAAAATAGAACACTGTGGCCAGTCTCTGCTCTACAAAGACACAAAAAAGAAAGATGTTTAAATTCTCTGCTTGCACCACTGAAACAGGAAGCACATCGTCTGTCAATCACATGTCAACCAGTGTGACATGCTGTAACTAAGCTATTGTTTGTTTCTTTTTGTTGCTTTGAGGGCATTTTCTGTCTGCATATGATTGGTGACAGAATAGATGAATAATGAAAGGAGAGAGAGAGATGAGTATGAAGGCTTGTTAGATTTCCAGTGATGCCTTATCTGAAATTAGGTTTAACAGTGCAAATATGCGCGTGTTCCTCACCATTTTAAGGGCTTCTGAATGACATATTTCCAGTTTTATATTAGTTTTTATGCTCAAACACAGAGAAAATGAATTACTTAACATGTTTTTTAACCATTGATGATGTACCATATTGTTAGACAATATCTTTTAATTTTTATATGCTGTAGTGGCATATTTTGCAGACTACTTTTGCTCAGATCAATACAACCTTTATATTCTTGACTTTAATAAAATGTTAAGACTTATTACCAGACTGACTAAAAAAATCCTAAAAAATGCAATAAATATAGACATTTTATGGCTCTATCCATTTAAATATGTAAGCATAACAATTGTGATTATTTGAATTCAGTATGGTAAGAGATGTAAACAAATTTGGTTTGGATTGTAATGTTTTTGTTGTAAACACTTATACTTGATTTCTACAAAAACATTAGCGAAAGGGTATAGCACTCTAGGGCATTTTGAAATTGCAGTGTGAAAGTGTAACCTCTCAGATTTTATATGCATAAAGAATGATTAATTTATCCTAGCTAACTTCTAGTCGACTGCCACACAAAACTTATTCAACCTTTTATTCCCCACATCCAATTATGCATCATCATTCAGCTAGCTGGAAACTTAACAAACAGCATAAACAGATTCTCATAAAAGCTACCTCTAATTTTGTTGATCCGTAAGTGTAGTGCATAAATTTACAACCATTAAGACTTTTCATGTAAGAAAACTTGTGCCGTTCAAACACACAAGGGTTTTAAATATGGTAAATTTTCATTATTGTTTGTTTACTTTATTTTTCAGGCTGCTCAAGGTCTGTAAACTTAGTTAGTTCAGGCATCACTTCAAGTCTGAGCTTCAACCAGTGGGCATGTACAAAATGTTCAAGCACCTGTGTATATATAGGCAACAGTACTTGACTGTTTGAGACTTGAGTTAAAGTGGTTTCTTGTTTCTGTGGCCCAGTTTAAGAGCAGACGGGTGATGTTAGTATTCTTGTCCCCATCCTGGGAGAGGAAGAAGGGGGATGAGGGGGGAGGCCAAGGCAAGGGTGAGAGTCTCTTCTCATAGACCCCACAGGACATGCCCAAATGAAGGAATGGTATTTATTTTGGCCCCATATCAGGAAAGGCAGATCTGCTGTCCAATGTACAGTAGGTGTCAAAATGATAGAGCAAGAATGCAGATGAGGAGGAGCGGACACATATTTGCATTTATAAACATTGACTCAAGTGTGAACATAGAAGGAGTGTAGCTGTGTGGAGTCATGACAAAGGAATCTAACATTAGCCAGAGGGCAGGCTGACTGCAGTTGTGAAAAAGTTCAGAGTCTAGTTTCTCCAAGTTAGAAGCCACACAGATCTTACAGAGGTTTTCCTCTGTTTACAGAGTGGTTCTTCTGCACAGGTACTAAACCGTGTGTGGGCAAGAAGACTCAAAATTTGTAGGTCAATCTGCAGTATGATGTCCCCAAAAACAGGCCACAAATTTAGACACCAGTGAAATTACTTCTCTTAAAAACACATCAACCCACAGTAGATAGAGAAGAAGTATTTCTGAGATAAGTCAGAACAGCATGTTTATGGGTTTCTTTCTTTTATTCCTCATTCTTCATTCTAGACAGTAGATAACATAAAGACAAACACAATGATTTCCTTTTCTGTCCCCTGGTTGCTTCCGCTTGAAGTGTGATCACAAACAACAAGGGAAGTGACAGAGAGACTCAAGAAAAAATAAATAAAATTAATGAGGTTGGCTAAGATGAGACTTCTGTTGGTTCATCTGTCCAGAGAGACCTCAAACATTTGACCCATTTGTCTCAGCTTCATATAAATAAGACAAACAAAATGTGATCTTTTTAATTTATTAAAAAATAAAGACTTAACTGGCTGCTCCCTGTCAATTTGAACTCATCATCACAGCTTAGTCCTTCGGAGTCGGTCACAGCACCACTCCTACCTCTATAAATATCAACCAGAGCAACTTAGGTCGCAAGGTTTTGTGTTTTCTTTTGCCCTGTCAAGTTATTCAACTCCATCTGGTTGAGCCATACTTTTACTTTGAATAGGCAGCAAACAATTGTGCATACTGACAAAGCCAATACTGGTATTTTTGGATAAACCTGTGTGGTTACTTTCCCGTTAATGCATCAGGATCAACTATAATGCAAACAAGAAAAAAACAACGTAATGACACTGCAACAACAACCAACAGTCAGTTGCAGGATTTTCGGGTTGTCCAGCAGGAAAAAACATGGAAAGGGAATGTTAGAATAAGGAGATGACTGGAAAGGAGTTTTGCTTCTTTCTTTGTTACAATATTTGGAAATAGTCTCAGATATTCAATCATTAATAATTTAGTACTTGAAAGCATTCACAAAGAAAGAAAACCATAGCACAAGTGTTAAATCACAAGTGGTCATTACAATCACTAATGTTAATTTATTCATGAGATGATGGATTCATCACTGTCTTTTTGTGTGTGTTGAACAGATTACCAGAGACTGATGACAGTGGCAGAGAGCATCACAGCCTTAATGTTCCCCTTCCAATGGCAGCATGTCTATGTTCCCATTCTGCCCGCCTCCCTCCTCCACTTCCTGGATGCACCTGTGCCGTACCTCATGGGTCTCCACTCCAACGGACAAGATGACCGCACCAAGTTAGAGCTGCCACAAGAGGTACCAATACGGAAACAGTATCTTCCTATTATGACTCTAAACTGTCTACTTCTTTTTGCTCCATCAGACCAAATGAAGCTTTTCCTCTGTGCAGCTGGTTGTGCTTTCAAGCTATTTGGTGCTTTGTTTTATTTTGGGAAAATTTTCCTACAAAAAGATTAGATGATCATCTTGATTGAAGAGAAAAATTCTCTCTTGTCTTTAATTATCTTTTGCCTCAGTGACCAAGCATACTCTCTCACAAGGTTTATTTTTGTTGTAGTGCAGAGGTAAGGGCTTTGCTGTACTGCTGAAACAACATCAGAGGACAATTGTCTTTTGAAGCAGCATTTTTGCTACTTTGGGAAAGGACAAAATATATTACTCTTTTGTGTTAATGTGCACGTTCTGTTCACTGTAAAGCTGCAGATTGAAGTCAGATGCTTGTAGAAATTACAAGAATATTCTTGATTAGCTTGGACATCATGCCATTAAGACTTTTCATGTCTGTAGCATTACTGTAGTAGGACTTTAATTTCTATTAGCAATGCTGTTTGTTTTAAGCCAGTTTTTTGTGTATAAAGGTTCACTTCACTATGGTTTTCTGATACTCATACTGTGTCCACGTGTTCCTTGTCATATCAAAGGCCAACTTGTGTTTTGTGGACATCGACAACCACTTCATTGAGCTGCCAGAAGAGTTGCCTCAGTTCCCCAACAAACTGGAGTTTATTCAGGAGATTTCAGAAGTGCTCATGTCCTTCGGCGTGTCTCCAGAAGGAAATATCCACTCCAGCGACAGCCAGGCCAAGTACCGGTTCAGATCCGTGGACATGGTCTCTGACAAGCGGAATGGCAACCTGGCCTCTCCCCTGAACTCCTACCTGCTGAGGGAGAATGAAACCATTGCCAGACTGCAGGCGCTGGTCAAGAGGACAGGTGTGAGTCTGGAGAAGGTAAGGAGTTATGTAAAACAAAGCAGAAGTTGCTCTAAAATAATTTGTTTTAATTTAATTTTAATGTAGAGACAACAAGATACATAACTATGACCTTCAAAATGCATCAATTTTTTTTACCTTTGATTTTTACATTTTGTTGCCACAGAAATAGATTTCATAAAACTGTATTTGCAGATAGAGCAGGTCTAATCTACATATTCTTGTTTACTCTTTCTGTTTCCCATTTATGCCCCTTTTCTTAACTGAAACATCATGTCTATTCCTGCACTTCTATATTCATAATAAATATAAAGAAAGAAACCCAAAATCGATTGATCAAGTAATGAAACGGCCCAAATGCAGGTAAAAGAAGGAACGTCATCAGTAACATTTCTTACCACATAAACTGGAAAAAGCATGTGCGTTTATCTTGCATCACAATTTGTTGCTGTAGTAATATCAGTTAGGGACAGTAAACAAAAGAGGGCGCTCTTTCTTTGCAACAAATTCAACTCCATCCACTGGATGCATCATTTATGTCATGTCAGGTCTGAGAATCAGAGAGTATACCTAGTTACTAAGTTATAAAATTATGTTTTTTTAAGATTCATGAAGTGAGTATTGCATTTATTATTATTTCTTGTTTTGCAATTGAGTGTCTCCTGAGTAACAGCCTGATTGTGTTTTACACATCATCCTCATAGGACAGGCAGCTGCCACCCACAGCAGTGATGTAATGATGTTTTGCTTTACCAGTTTAAATAATCAACTCTAGCTGCCTTGAAACACTGTTGTTGTTTGATGTCTTACAGCTTTTGTGAAAGAAACCTCTTGCATATTAATATCAACGGATGTATTTGGCATCTGTGCTCTCATTTACATTTGCCTCGAGTATCTCACAAACTCTGAGTTGCTGGAAGACTGAAAGATGTTGAAGTCTCTGTGAATGCAGCTTAATCAGCTCATGTTCTATTGGCCTGTATTAACTTTTCAAGAACAGATGAGCTCATTTTCTGTGCATAATTCCCAGCTTTGAGGTCAGACCTCACTTGCTGTTATTCAAATCTAAAGTCACTAAGGAATTGCTGTTACAGTTGGAGCCCCACACTTTTACATACATCTGTTTGGTAGGCCTGCTCTGTGTTTTTAGCCTACCTCCTGCTGGCATCTATCCAGCTGAGCCGCTGATAAGCTAAAAAAAGAAACCATGTTTGAGTTTTCTATAGGTCATAAATCACTCCATGTCCTTGACTTCCTTTCCCATAATCCCACTGCTAAATCAGCAGTCTGTTGTAACCTACAGTTTAGATAATATGAAAAATATTCACAGCTCTGGCTCTTTATTATGTTTAAGGGTCTTCTATTTTTATCTCACTGTTCTTTTTGTTTCTGTGTTTGGGTGTGTTTTCACCAACATCAGCTGGAGGTGAAAGAAGATGCCAGCAGCAATAAGGACACGCGGTTTCATTGTGACGAGGAGGAGCTAAAGATGCACCAGGTCAACATCCAGGTGCGAGAGGTCTTCGCCAACCGTTTCACGCAGATGTTCGCAGATTATGAGGTGTTCGTCATCCAGCCAAGCCAGGACAAAGAGTCCTGGTTCACCAACAGAGACCAGATGCAGAACTTTGACAAGGTTAAGAGCTTTAGAAAGTGTCTTTATGGTGTCATAGTGAAAGGTATCTTTTCTTGGTAACATATTACTTCACATTGAACTCTCTAAACTTCTGATTGTTGGAATGTGTGCAGGCCTCCTTTCTCTCAGACCAGCCGGAGCCTTACCTGCCCTTCCTGTCACGTTTCCTGGAGACACAGATGTTTGCCTCCTTTATCGATAGTAAGATCCTCTGTCATGACGATGAGGAGAAGGAGCACACACTGAGGGTGTTTGACTCCCGTGTGGATAAGATTCGCATGCTGAATGTCCGCACACCTACGCTGCGCACCTCCATGTACCAGAAATGTACAAACATTGAAGAAGCAGGTGAGATTTTAGAAATCCTTTCATTTACTGAGGATAACATAAAATATTTTTGTATCAGAAATGATTCAGTTGCTTGCAAACATTTTTGTTGAGCTTGATTGTATTGAAAATACCCCAGACCTGTGACTGTTTCTTCAATGCAACAGCTTTCTTATTTAAGACTCAGAATTTGATTTGAATTTGACTGGTAATTGCTGTCTTCTTCACAGATAACCTGGTTAGAAAGCGATACATAAAAGCTGATTTTGACGCTCCCGGACCGCATATCATTGGGCTCGAGAATGATGACACTCACCCTCGTAATATTTGTACTAATCACCTTAAGCATCCCTGGGTGGAAGCTCTTTGAACATGTATGCAATGCGTTTCATTCATAGAGGATGGGTGGACTCCCTGCTTGATGAATTGGATCAAAGTTTAACTTATAGATTGATAAACTATATATTTACACTTTCAGTTTGAAGGTGCAAATTTAGTTTTTTAATTGCTTATTTTCAAAGATCAAGTCCTCTATGTAATCCTTTATGTGTTGCATACATGTCAGTTTGCACATCTGCGGTTTCAAGTTGTGGAAAAAAGCATTAATTTTGCTAATTAAGCAAATTTCTGCTCTTATTGTTGGTGAGCTGGTACTTTGCAGCATGCAGGTGACTGGGTAACATTTGTGCTTTTCAGGGAATCAGATCAATGAATGTGAATCAGAACATAAAATACAACATAAGACACTGTGGTGTAAAAGTTGTCATCGAATCATTCCATAATTCTGCATCATTTTTAATTGATATGTTTCTTTTTTGAATTTGTTACATTTCACGTGAAGCTATTTAAGGTTCAGTGTCTTTTGAAATCACAGATGCTTTTGTCAACCCACCCATAATTTTGGGTTGACAAATGAAAAACACTGTCTTATGCTGCATTCATGGATAATTCTGAAATGGTTTCTTGAAGAAAAATGAAAAACAAAGAGAATCTATTCAAAGCCTCTTTTTCTGACACTTCTTTTGGTTCTGTGGGTGAATGGGAGGAATTCAATTTGTTCTCTTTCTTCACTTGTCACTCATTCTCCATAAGCCTTTTCATCTCTTGGCAAGCTACAGGAAATACTTAATCATGATGGTTCTGGGACTCTTTCACCTTCTCTCATCTCTGGTTCTTGATATTGAGCTTTGCCCAAACTCAAACACACATTGTCGTTCAAAGGACACTTAATAATCCTCTCTCACAGTCAGTGCACAACTGAAACAAACAAAATGAAATGAGTGCATCCTGTCTCACCACCTCCCACGTTTCCTCCACAGAGAAAGCCATTGAGATGAGAGTTGCAAAGATCGACCACACAGCTCTGCACCCCCACCTGCTGGACATGAAGATTGGTCAGGGTCGCTATGAGCAGGGCTTCTTCCCCCGGCTTCAGTCTGACGTGCTCTCAACCGGGCCAACCAGCAACAAGTGATTATATTTACTGGTCTTGGTTAAATGTGAAAAATACACCTTATGCTTTTTTTCTGGTTCTTTGGTAAAGCTAGAGTCATGTATTCTGTTAAAGGTGGACCAAAAGGAGTGCCCCTGCCCAGTGGAGGAGGCGAGATCGACAGAAGCAACATGCTGAGCACCTTTATTTAGATAATGACCAGCGAGAGGTAAGACTGCCTCCCTGCTCTTGAACTCACACAGATCGACTGCCTCAGCTTCTTCATTTTGCATGATCTGTTGTCTGTTTTCTTTATTCTGACAGTGTTGTCACCATCTTGTCTGCTTAACTCTCCCCCTCTTCATGCTGCTGGTACTTGTCTTTTTTCGCCCCTTTCTCCGCCTCTCCTGTACTCACGCTTGCACACTCTCAGCATGTAGAGTGTTTGTTTCCGGAGCTGCAGCTCCTGCTGTTTCTTGACTACTACTGGCTCTCGCAGTCCTTCAAGCCCTGCCTAAAGTCGGTCTCTGTGGACGTGGTATGTGTTAGAAGTCTGTGAGGCATTAAGCCTGAGCACTGGGACCACATGACCTGTACCTCTCATGTGGTCCCAACATCCTCAGGCTTTGTTCATCTCCACCAGTAGAGTGCAACTATCACAAATTAAACACAACTAATTTCTGTTCTATTCATGATTTGTTTGTTTTGTTTTATACTACACCATGTTAGCATAAGCATTATTGGCTGGTCACTCTGATGTCAAAGTGAAGAAATTGTGAAGATGTATTTGTGTCAAAATTCAAGGTTTTTAAAGAGCAGAACCACTTTACAGAGCTTCAATTATGACATTAGCTTGCACTCTCAAGTTACCTTTTTAATTCAATGTCACTATTTGCAAGGTGTGGTATCAAAGACTAAATTGTAATAGTAACAGTACAGCTTTGTATTATTCATTTTATTTGCTTGAGTATCAATGTCTGGTAGCTTAAACCATAAAACAGACAATAGTACTAAACTGCAGCAGCTTCTTGCCATGGCTGTTTCTATAGATAGAGGAATGATTGAACTCACATAGTTGGATTTTTTCCTTCTAGGGGTTAGATGTTAGCTCACCCGGGTCTTTCTTTCTCTATGTTCTTAGAAGTACATCCAGGAAGCTAGAAACCTGGGCACCACCATCAGACAGCCCAAACTGTCCAACCTGTCTCCTTCAGTCATCGCTCAGACAAACTGGAAATTTGTTGAAGGGTTGCTTAAGGAGTGCAGGAACAAGGTTTGTGCACCGCTGTTCTCTGGTTTTCCCTCTGGTAAACTATTATTCACTTTCTGTTAAAGGTGTCAAATCTTTCGTAAAATGTACAGAACAGGATGAATGTGATGTTGCCAGCTAGTGACTGTGCGTTTCTGTGTCTTTCCTCAGACAAAGCGTATGCTGGTGGAGAAGATGGGCCGGGAGGCTGTGGAACTGGGTCATGGAGAAGTCAGCATCACTGGTGTGGAGGAAAACACTCTGATTGCAAGTTTATGTGACCTGCTGGAGAGAATTTGGAGCCATGGCTTGCAAGTGAAACAGGTGAGCGATAACAGGACTATTGTTGTCATCACTTTAATTGCTGGATGTAAAGCTTTTCTTTAGTGTCTTTTATATCTGCAGTATTTTAAGTGTCTTTGAGAATTTTGAAAAGTTCTATACAAAATAAATGTATTGTCATTATTATTATTATTATGATCATCATGGTTATTATCATTCATACAGAGTGCTCTCTTGAAAACATTTGGAATCATATAAGTTTTCCTTTTAGGGCAAATCTGCTTTGTGGTCCCACCTCCTGCACTATCAGGAGAGCAAAGAGAAGAAAAATGCTACTCCAGGCAGTTTGGGACCTCCAGGTAAATGCTTTAATCTCTTAAACTGATGAACAAATGAGTGAATCTTGTTTTAGTTTGGCCACAAATGTATGATTCTCATTCTTTACAAATCAGGTTTCATTCATGACACTGAGAGACGCAAATCGGATGGTGGAGTTTTGGCCATGGCCCCTCTTAAAGTGTCCCTGATCCAAGACATGAGGTGAGGAGGTGTGGGGGTTACTTTCATGCAAGCAACAGCAATAGAGCAGTGACTTATAGAAAAGTTGGTCCGTTTCTTCATAACTCAGCTAAGTAACACTGCCCTCCTGTGGCCAACTCTTGGAAAACATCTATATTAAGGTGTGCATGCCCTTAGGTGTGAATGACTAAGATCTGAAAATGAACAATAATAAAATTAATCTAGGTAAAATCAGGAAGGATGCATTTGAAATATGATGTCAGCGGATTCTGTATATTCATCCATACACAGAGACATTCACACAGGCTCTCAAATGCTTATTTTGCTGGATCTTAATTAAATTTGAATTGATTCTCACATAAAGATAAACAGTGCTTAAAAAAGATAAAAGATCCAATCTGTTTTTGTTCAATTTATTTGGCATGCTTGGCCCAAATGACACGGTGGATTTTTTGGTATTTGGAAGTCAGGTGAGACATACAGTGTCAAATACCTTTTTCAGATATGAACTGGTGAGGCTGCAATTAACATGAATACTATCTGAGATTTTCACAGCTTATCTGGGGACCCACTTGGCCCAAGTTTTCTGTCCTCAGAGTATTTTTAAACGTGATAACCTGAGCCTTTCTGTGACCCCAGTAGCAGCAGCTTACCTGCACACTGTCACAACTGTATGTGTTATTATCAACATCGTCATGCTATCCATGCCTATGTTGTGAGGAGTCCCGCAGTGAGTCTGTGTAACAGCACGTTACTTCCAGCCTAATTACCAGACCCCCTGCCATCCTGACTGAGAAGAGAGGGGGTCTGCTTGAGGCGCAAACACTCATACTGCACTGATAGATCGACCCCCCTCCAAATTTATGTAAACATGTGACACAGAGGCAACCCTTACAGTATAAATAATTTATCTTCTGATCTTAACATGCAGCATAAATGTTGCTGATTGTATTTCACATTTTAAAGCCTATTAATGATGACGGTAATACCTCAAATGTGTGTCAGACTGTGTTTTCAAATGAAGACGAGCCCATACACTCATGTTTTCCTCAGTTGCCATGGGGATTACGAGCTGAGAAAACTGGGTTACTTGGTTAGAGTGAGTGTGGAGGGTGGAGACAGGGAGGGGGATGGAAGGTGGAGTATGAGGCGCGTGCAGCTCTTAGCAGACGAGCTGCTGGCACAGGTGGAGTGGAAGGGAATGTGTCTCGACGGCGGAGGCATGATTGTGGCTCCGAGCGATGACATGGGACCTAGTCTGTGTTTGAAAATGCCACCACAGAGGCAGACTGAGCTGCTCCTGAGGCCGTGAGACTGACTCAGGGCAGGAAAGCCAGACTCATCATGATACATAAAACAGTAAATCTACGAGACAGAGCTTTGAACATTGTACTTGTACCAATGATTTCTGAGGGTATTGTCAAAATCTGATAAATTGGAGTCATTCATCATGCAAAAAAATCCAGATACCTACTAATAAAAGAGTCTCAAGCCTGTAATGGCTTCATCTCTGTTTGATTTTATTATAATAAATCTGTGAAGACATCAGTATTTCAGTAACAAAGTAAAAACATTTTCATGTTACCATGTTAACTCCACTGATGGACCAGATGAAAGAAGTGATCTACATAATTGAATCATTCATGGTGTGTGTCAGTGGTTCGAACACATTTTGGCCTGGGATACCCTTACAATCTTTCCATGTTTGTTTCAATGAAATCCCACTTGGTATGGTTCAAATGCACGACTAAAACACCACTGATAGGGAAACTGTGACTGGTTTTTAAAGAGAAGCAGCTTTGTGAGGATGCTTTGCTCAGTCAAAAGAATTAAATATCAGCCAAATAAGTTAAATTTTGCAGTATGACTGTGTTCTGGGAGCTCTCTGCTCTTCCATGTGCCTGTGGGAAATGCCAACATAGGGAGAGCAGCAGCAGAGACTTCTTGAGGTAGAGGATAGATAGGACATCAGTGGTAATCGATACACTGTTAAATTTTACTTGTTTCAAAATAAAATTATGACGTAAAGAGCCGCCTTAGAAATTTTGTGTCAGGTCAAAAAAGCTGTAGCCTTGCTACACAGCTGGCAGGGGCTAAGGTGATTGTCAGGTGTATATTCATTACTGATGTATTTGGACATAGAATTGAAAGTTCAAATCGATTTTGTAGTTGAGACAATGCCAACTACAATTAGGAGTTATCACAACAACTTCAGTTATCGTTGGCCAAACTGACACAGAATAATATGCTAGAATAACAAACATGCCTTTTATAGTGTGGGACACTGACGCACCAAGTACACTGCCCATTTTGCTATTTGCGATGTAGATATGAAGGAGCATCAGCTGATTGGGGCTGGTGTTAAAAGCCATTGATGGGGCGCGGATGGCCTAGTGGATATGGCTGCGCACCATGAGGCTTGCCCTCGAGCGGGCGGCCCGGGTTCGAATCCGACCTGTGGCCCATTTCCCGCATGTCACTCCCCACTCTCTCTCCCCTTTCTGACGCTATCCACTGTCCTCCTCTATCGAATAAAGGCACAAAGGCCAAAAAAATAACTTAAAAAAAAGCCATTGATGTTCTTTGGGTCGAGCTCCACTTTTTGGCCTGTTTGAACTAAAAATTTGATCACTTTTTGTTGGTGGTGCTCAATGTTGTAACTGTTTATTTGCTATGTCTGGCAAACTTGTTGGATCACTAAGTCAATGATGAGTGCTAACTTTCCAAACAAAGCAATTGCATTTTTGCTTGGTTTTTTTAACCTTTTTTATACCTTACATTTATCCATTCATTTTGCAACTTTTCACTCACTCTAAAGTAACTGCACGATTCCAGTGTGGACTTAATGACTTTTTTAATTGACTTGACTCTTTGATTTGTGTTGATTTATGGATTAGGCCAGTGAAATCAACATGTTGATAAAGGTTATGTTGTTTGTTTTTGAAATTGATTGAGCATTTTATTTTCAATTGATGAATTTGCCATTTGATTTCAAAAAATAAAAAAACTTTAGTTTTCAAAGCGTGAAAGATTCTTTATAGGCTTAAACCTCTTACCTCTCTCTCCCCTGATCTCTCCTTCCATTTTCAGACATATTCAGAACATCAGTGAAATAAAGACAGACGTGGGAAAAGCCAGAGCCTGGGTCCGTCTTTCTATGGAGAAGAAGCTGTTATCCAGGCACCTGAAGCAGCTGCTTTCAGACCACGAGCTTACAAAGTGAGACAACACAAAATTCCAACTCTGCTGTCAGTTATAGTTTCAGTTTTCAGGTTTTAAAAATCATCAAGGTTATTTTCCCTACCTCTTCCTGACCCTGTCTGTGTCTGTGTCTGTGGTGGAATGTCTGTCTCATATGAAATTAGGATTATGCGTGATAGACACATTTATAATACATTCATTCTTTTGAAATTGCAAAGGATCATTCTTTAGTCCACCATCACATAAATTATTCAAAGCCTTATCCATAATTGATATGTGAGAGTTGAACTGGGTCAGGGGGGCATCTGTCTGCTTTTGTGACCTTGTAGTCTTCTAACAATCCTTTTTTTTTTTCTTGCAGGAAACTGTACAAGCGGTACGCCTTCCTTCGCTGTGACGATGAAAAGGAGCAGTTCCTCTACCACCTCTTGTCCTTCAATGCTGTGGATTACTTTTGTTTCACCAACGTCTTTACAACCATCAGTCAGTGTTTTTTATGCTATGCAATGATTTAAAATAAAAAAATTAAATGAAGATATTACTTAAATTTCTCTCCTACCTTGTCATGCAGTGATCCCCTACCATGTGGTGGTGGTTTCCAGTAAGAAGCTGGGTGGCTCCATGTTCACAGCCAACCCTTGGGTTTGTGTTTCTGGTGAGCTTGCAGAGACAGGAGTCCTGCAGGTCCCCAGAAACACTCTGGAGATCACTTTTGAGGTTGGTGTTAACTTAACTTTTAGCTTCATTTTTGACTCAGGTGTAAATGTTGTGATGTCATTATTTTTTTTTAACTATGGTAGGCATGTTCATGCGCAACCAATTAAACAGGTATGCTCCCATAAACATAGGAATCTGCTTTCATGTTCTGGTGAATGAAAGATCATATCAAGAGACCAAAATCTTAGATAGACAAGAGAATGATGGTGAATTGACAGATGAGCTCCCCCACCGTCAAACAAAAAAAGAAGAGGTCAGAGAAAGTACAGTACTGTGTACTTGGTACTGAGATATTTTTGGACAGGCACAAAAGCTGAACCATTACTTATGTGTATCATATGTGGACATTGTCAAGTGGCGCCTTGAAGCTATTTGAACTGCGTCATCACCTCAAGATAGCACGTTAGTATGTTACCAAGCCACAGGGGTTTTTTTATTTTTGAGAACAAGCTCAGAAAATATCAAAGGAAAAGGTCACAAAAAACACATTATTTGTCCATCATATCTATTGGACTGGAGGTTGGCAGAAAATAATTTTGAAGTGGGCCCTGAGTTGGAAAAGGTTGGGAACCACTGCTCTTCACAGTATAACGTTGATGCAAATGATTAAAGAAGCTATGAAAATAAAAAGAAAGATACGTTTCTGATTCAGATATTGTTTTGAGGTCACCATCCCTTTGTCTCTCCTTCAGTGTCAGAACCTTGGAAAGCTGACCACTGTGCAGATGGGTCACGACAATTCAGGGCTCTACGCAAAGTGGCTAGTGGAGTCTGTTATGGTCCGCAATGAGATTACAGGGCACACTTACAAGTGAGTTTTTCTTTAGAGTTATCCAATTGCTTTAGACTGGTTTATATTGAAAAAAATGAAAAAATGAACATTTATTTGCTGTGCAGGTTTCCATGTGGCCGGTGGCTTGGAAAGGGCGTGGATGATGGCAGTCTTGAGAGAATCCTGGTCGGTGAGCTGATGACCCCTACCACAGAAAATGATGAGAGGATGTGCCGGACTCCCCCCATGCAGCAGTCACCGGGGATGATGAGGAGATTTGTTACTATCTCGCCAAACAGCAAACCAAGTAAGTTACTGCACTGCAGAGTCATGAGTCATTCGTCCTCTTAAAGATGACTTATGTTGTAGGAAAACTATTCTTCTGTCACAGGACTACTGTTTCCCCTTTTAATGGGTTACTTTTGCTTTCAGTCGTGTTTTTAATACCTTCACTGCTGAAAATGTAAATGCATGAATAAGAAAACACTGTTATGAATATATAAAACCTGTTTAGGGAGTTTTCCTTCCTGTGTCTGCTTGTATTATCTCACAGCGTCTCTGTTTGCCCTTTTCCTCTCTTGCAGAGTTAAATACAGGTCAGATCCAGGAGGGAGTTGGAGAGGCCATCAATGGGATTGTGAAGCACTTCCACAAACCAGAGAAAGAGGTGAGAGACAGCAGTCTAGACAGGCCCTAACATGTAGTTCTATTATTCATCACAACTCAAGAAAAGCAGCTTTCTGCTCTGGTGGTCTCGAAATCTAACGAAAGTAACTGTTGACTGTATGAAGAAATTCATATTGTTATAGCTTAGTGAGGGGGATCTCTGACTGTTTTTGAGATAACATTGTTCTGGATCATACTGTTCTAGCACAGAGGGTTGCATGTTGTTTTTAAAGCACTAATAAAAATATCAACACTGGTAGCTGTTGCATACTGAGGAACGAGGAGTTATACCTGCCAAGGAAAAGCACAGTAGTGTAACTGATCTGATGATTACAGGTGCTGAGAATCATTCACTGTGTTGTTCAAGTACAAAGGAATTTGTTGGGAAATCCCCTTCACTTCCCCTCAGCCTCTTACAGTACTGATGGAACAATGTAAAGGGACTGCTAAAATTACACATTTCCCTGACAGTGACATGTTTTCTTCTTTCTATTTTTGCCTGTTGTTGAGCCCATCAAAATGTAAATATTCACTGATCAGCTTTAACACCAGGGCATCTGCTTGATATTGTGTAGGGCCCCCTCTGATCAGTTTTAGACCAGAAAAGCTCTTGAGCAATAGAGTCATGGACATCCATAGACCTCTGAAGATGTGTTTTGGTATCTGGAAAAGGACAGATCTTTCAAACCACTGTGAGGGAACAATCAGTGATATTCACTTCACCTGTCAGCAGTCATAATGTTCTAGATTATCAGTGTATGTACTGCTGTGTTTTTGCTTCATTTTGTGCAGGATCCATGTGTGTTTTTGTGTCAGGTTCATTATTTCTTTCATAAACACGTAATAGCCTGCACACATGCCAACCCATGATTCCAGCAGAAATTATCACAAATTTGAACACGTGATCCCTTATAAAGACTCATTACTTTTTAGATACAACCTGTGGAAAACAGTTGTGGTTGTCAAATTCTGCACAGTTCTGTATAAGCTCTAAGCTTTGTTTCCGAAAGATATCAGTAAAACAGTAAACATGTCATAACTAGAGGAAGTAATAACTGGATCTAAGACAACATGTTCTATGATTTTCATTTACTGTTTCTAACACTATTTGTTCTCTTTTGATTTTTTCCCTCAGAGAGGCAGCCTGACTCTTCTTCTTTGTGGAGAATATGGTCTTGTTTGGGCCCTGGAGCAAGTTTTCCAGCATGGTTTTAAATCACCCAGACTTTTTAAGAATGTCTTCATCTGGGACTTTTTAGGTAAAGACTTTGTATCATTGCCGCTTTGAATCATTGAATTTTCAGCCCAAGATATAATAATTATGACAAGATCTTGTTGAGAAAAAGAAAAAAGTACAAACTATAGAAACCATAAATAAGGTCAAACTTATGTTTGTGACATTTTGTTAATGCTTGGTGTCTGTTTGCAACACAACTTTGGGTGAAGTTATCCTTCAAAAAGAACTGTATGATTAATTTATAACTTGTCTTTCTTTCAATTATTTTCTGCTTCAACAGAAAAGTCACAAGTGTACTTTGAAAGTGCAGAGCAGAGAGAAGTGGCTCCAGATGAAAACTGGCAAACCAGAGTTCGTCACTTCTGCCGCTTCATGCGTGCCATCAACAACACATCAAGAAACATTGGCAAAGATGGAAAGTTCCAGATGCTTGTCTGTCTGGGTGCAAGGTTGGGACACTCATTTGCCACTGACATTCACCCACTACCTACCTTTTAGACTGAGATGATGTTTTATACCCTGTTCCTCCAGTTAAGAATCTGAATCTTTATTTGGTATCTGCAGAGCTAAGCTCTTTTTTTTTTTTAACTTTTTGAAGAGGTGAAAGTTACAGCTGCATGCTGATGCTAAATTAATCTCGGGCCCAAGAGATATAAATGAGTCATTATTGGCTAGACACTGAAGCCAAACAGTCCTGGATACCATGCTCTGTTTTGACCCTCTGCATCCTGATTCTTGTAGTATCCGATATTTTGTTGGTTTTTATCTTTTCTCCCACCCTGTTGAAGAGTGCATGTGATGCAATAGTTTGTCTGTAACAACTTTTTATATGTTTTTTGTAAAACTGCAACATGCACAAGTTTAATTTGTGTCTGTCTTCCTCTCCCAGGGATCATTTGCTGCATCACTGGATTGCTCTGCTTGCAGATTGTCCAATCACCACTCAGATGTACGAGGACATTGCACTAATAAAGGACCGCTCATTGGTAAACTCTCTGATCAGAGTACTACAGACTCTGCAGGAGTTCAACATCACCCTGGAGGCTTCGCTTGTCAAAGGTGTCGGTATCTAAAGTGAACACATGAAGATTACTGGGGACCACTAAAGTGAATAACTGAACCTTTTATATGCAGGAACCCACTTGAACAAAGGACATTTTCTGGCTTATATTAAAGCTACTGTTACATTTGCCATATATATTAAGTGCAATGAGCCTTTCAAAATATGTTGTTATTTTTATTCTCAATGACGTTGCCATTAGATGTTAAAAATATGTTTTCTATTATGAACCCTGATTTTCACGTTACTGGCGATGACCTAGTCGTGCTATACTGTTTTATTGAAAGCTAAATATTTTCATTGTTATCGTGAACTGCTGACAATGGCTTTATTCAAGGGAAAGTGAGGATCAAACTGTTAATATATTTTCAGAGAGAAACAGTATTATTTTGTTAAATCAGTCAAGTTGCTTGCTCTGTTGTCAACTCAGATTCAAATGTCATTACACAGAGCATGAAGCAAATGATGCAGAAGTATGCTTTATAAGTATGTGTATGACAGGGGGTTGTAGTGTGAAGATGAATCACCTACATAGGAATGAAAAGGCTGTCACATTTGGCCAATCCTTTGAGAACTGTCCCGTTATACAGTTCTTTTACATTGAATACCTAGAAAAAAATGGATCCTTTTGCATGATAATATGACTGTGGCTCAAACCTGTTGAACCCTTTTTTTAGTTGGGTGAGGGCAAACACCTCTGAATCCTCTAAAAGATGCTTGACTTCACTTTGTGTGCAAAGTGGATTAAACTGACAGCCTTCATGTAAATACCTCCAACCAACCCATCCCACCTACTCCCATCCTAGCCCATACACTACATCTGTCCTCCTTTCTGAACAATGGCAGTGTGGTGATCAGTGTCGAGTTCTCAAAAAAGGATGTTTTCCTTTGGCACATGTGAAGAGCAAAAGGAGACATCAATCCCCCATCCTGATTTTGTCATCATGGTTTCTTGCTATGCAATATCCACAAGGAACATTCAACCCGCTACAAACTCCATTTTGGGTGTCTTGGATCGTACCAGACTGTCCTCTGTTACATGCATTGAGCTTAACTGTGCAGAACAAGAGATCTGATATGTGAAGAACTTCCTTTTTGTGCCAATGTCTAGAATGACTGTGTTGTACTCGTCTTTGTACGACCCACACATGAGCATCTTGGGAGATATATATTTTTGTTTTCCAATACTGTTGTACATTTATTGACATAGCTGTGTAATGTAGTGTTTACTAAGTGAGCAACAGTGTACAGTGTAAAAAATATATTAAGAAATAAAGCATCTGTAATGGGTTTAATTGAATTCAATCGTGTCATTGGAAACCAATCATTTAAGTAAAAATGGTCAAATGAAAAATAATTCAGATTGAAAATTTCAAAAATGTCTTCCTCTAAATGAAATTACCATTTTAATATTATACAAATTTGCATTTATTTATGGTAGGCATCAAACTTTGTTTTTTGGGTTAATATAAGTCATTTTAAAAAATTGAAAGGTAGCAAATTTCAATTGACGATTATTAAAATAATCTTTATTTGCTGAATACTTTTCAAAACTGGGTTAAAAAGTGCTCCAGAAAAAAATAAACAACAAAAAAGACTTGCAAAGCAGTTGATTATTCAAGTTGTACGCTGACTCCTTGTTCAATCTTCACAGTATAGTTTCCTATACTTTGTCCTATCCAAGTAATCCAGGACATTAAAAAGTCATTTGTTCAAACATTTAATCAAAACTTTATTTTCATTAATATAATTTAAGTTACATTGAAAAGAGGGCAGTAGCAATCAGAATCAGAGTTGCCTTTATTCACTTAGTGTCTTTAAGAAGCATACAAGAAATTTGACTTGTTTTAACTGTACTCTCTCTGTAGAAACATGTATGAATAAACATCAAATATCAAATATATAAATAAAGTGATTAAGTTATTAATAAAGTAATTAAAAACTTTTGGACAGAAAAGAAGAAAAAATATGTGCACATCTAAATTAGATGGTGCAATGAAAACTGGATCATACACCAATCTGTTTGCTTAAAAAATGTGTTATTCTCTTTTGAAATTGAGTCCTCAGCTGAGAAAATGTCAACAAACCAGTTCGCGCCAAGCCACATCAGTGTTTATCTTTAAAGCTTTCTGCCCCGGGGACTCATGGGATGTCGAGTCCTACAGGGGGCCGTTACAACTGACGGCGCACGTAGCTCCACTGTGTTCACTACGCCTCCCATCATTCATGCCCCCGGAAGAGGGTGAGAGGGACGCGCTGATTGGTTGAAACTCGGTTCAAACTGAACCGCTGCACTCCTTATATGGTCATTGTACGCACAGTTCTTTCATTCCTGCTTTTTATGTTAATGTATTCTAATGGCCAGCTGTATGCATTAGTAGTAAGAGCATGCGCAGTGCGTGAAAAGAATACGGCGAAGATTCAAAGTTTTTGTTCAGTAAGTGCTCTGTTATTTCTCTTTTTCAGAAACTACATTTACAAAAGCGAACTCATTCCTTAACTATTGTTAGACCGCTTAATATTTGTCGCAGAGACAAAATGACGTGCGCGTTTTCTGTTGTTTGAGTTAGATGTACGAGGAGTAACCGACTTGACAATAGGATAACGTGGAAGTGAACGAGAGCGTGGCGTGGTAGTAATGGTAGCGGAGTGTGTTAGCTGGCATGCTAACGGCTAACAACAATGAACCATATTTGGCGCTCTAGCGGGCAAAAGTTTGAATTTAAAGGGAAAGATGTGCCCATCACAACTTTACGTATTTTATTTATTTTTTTAAACATTGTTCACTACTTGTATTCAGGTGGTAAATGTGTGTTATATAACTAAGATAATCGCGCTGCACTAAAGTCAACGAAGAGCCCGGTAGCTTTTTGTTTCTTCTCTTCAAAAAGCGCTGCTGCCCGCTTTATGTTCCCTTTGTAAACAAATACTCGCTCGTGCATTGTGTCACTCGTTCACATCTTGTATTAATTCATTGACAGACACCGTTTGGAGTTTGTTGTTATTTCTCAAGTGATTACAAGTAATATTTGAAGTTAAAAAACGTAAATGTGTGTGAGTGAGTGTGCAATGTTTACGTGATCGATCTCACGTTAACCGGACCGAGTGTTTGAAAGTTTGACGTACTTGATCAGCTTCTCTTGCATTAGTTCGATCTTTTATTGACCTATCTCCTTAGCAGCACAATAAATATCACAAAATTAAGCAATGCAAGTTATGTTTTTAGTCATCTGCATGTTCCCGCGATTTCGCTTTGCTGCATATGAGGTGGTTTGTGCTTCTTATTTTGTTTAATGTGTAATTTCTGTTTTGCTTGTTGTAAATAAAATTGCACTGAGTCTTAAAAGCTGAGTTTTAATCGAGTGTGTATTAAATATTAAGCGCGATGAAGACAGCCTTGCTTGTCCCTGTATGTGTGTATGTAGAGGGACCGCCCCCTTTTTGGTTGTAGAAAGCACAACTGTCTGGAGACATCCACGGTTCATGCAGCGAGAACTGGGACGATTAGTAACCTTTGTTTACCGTTTACAGGCTTTCCACCGGATCACTGGACAACAGAAAGACAATGTTCGGCTTTCACAAGTCAAAGATATACCGGAGTAACGATGGCTGTTGCATTTGCAAGACCAAGTCGTCCAGTTCACGCTTTACAGACAGCAGTCGATATGAGGAGACATTCAGGCTGTGTTTTGGGTAAGAAGCCCCATTCATTCACATGCTGTGTTTCTACTATGTTAAATCGCCTTTCTTCTCCTGTAATTAAACAAATTCATGTCTGAGCACGCTGAACTTTATTTATGTGTTTTATATATTTCCAGGCTCTTGGAAGATCGTGTTGGAGACATATGTAATGCCTGTGTGTTACTGGTGAAGAGGTGGAAGAAGCTGCCAAATGGCTCCAAGAAGAACTGGAACCATGTAAGTGATATTTGTTGACTGTAGTGATAAATTAAGTCTTGTAGCCCATGATAAGCTCAAACTGACTATTATGCCTGACTTGACCTAGGTGGTTGATGCCAGAGCTGGACCAGGCTTCAAGATGACAAAACCCAAAAAGATTAAAAATGGTGATGGGAAGAAGAAAAGCAAGCTCAGGAAGCTTCACAAGTTAAAGAGACAAAGTAAGTTGTTGAAAAATGAAACTCTAATAACCTTTCATGTGTTTAGATTGGTATTTGCATACACAGATCACAACGAGCAATGTGTAACTGCATAGTCTTGAGGTCCGGATTAAACTAAAGCATAATGGTTGTACTTAACCTTTTTTTTTTTTTAGATTTTGTCAACCGATATGTAATTACTAATTTAATCAGCACAGTTGGATAAAATGTGTCCATTTAGCTTACATTGGTGAAAAAAATGGGGAAACCAAATCTCTTTTTGCATGGTAACTAATGCCTCTCACCTTATCAGCCCTGGAAACCTGTTTGAGGTGGGGGGAGATGGTGATATAAAAAGCACTGCCTGCTGACCATCAGCCCTCCTCATCCTAGGGCTTGGTGAGAGGAGAGGAGCCGGTGCTCAGTTATCAGAAAAAATGGGGTTTTAATTATTGTATGGGATATTCATTGGGCTTATTATCGATATCATTCCACCACAGACTGTTTATAGCTGTAAATGCTTTGAACTGAAATGCCAGGGAGTCAGCTTCACTTTAAATTTGATTAATTTTTGTTCCCAGTACCATTCACCCTGCAGGGCCGGCATCTGAATCATATTTACTCATGCATTCACTGATTGGCAGTGATATTGCTTCCCTTGTTTTTGAATTCTACTCTACTCTGATTTTTTTTTCATGCTTGCTGTTTGTCCTGCTCTAAGACAGATAATGGCTTTTTAATTTTTCATAGCATTTTACTTTTGAAATTTTTACCTTTTGCCTGCATACTTTTTGATGTTTGTGACTAGGCATATGCTGTACACATGTCACTTTTAATGTGAATGTTTCCAAAGTTGAATTTCAAAGCGCGGGTAAACTTCCAAAGCAGATAAGTACAGCAGTGTGAAAGCTTAGAGTGAGCCCCGATGCTAGTCATTGTGAAGTGGATCAACTTATCTTCAGTTTGTTTAACTCAGCTCATGGTCTGGGATGTTTTTTAATTCAAAGCTCATCAAACAATCTTCTTTCTAATTACTAACTTTCCCCTGATTAGTTAGTAGTGCTGAACAATTTGTAAAAAATGTCTAATTGCAATTATTTTTACCTATATTGCCATTGTAGTTTATTGTGCCATTGTTTATGGGCTCCAATCCCATGTGTTGTGGATATATCAATTGTGATTGAAGGGGATGATTTTTTTCTACTACTCTCGTTTTGAATAAGAGAAAAAAAAAATTGAACAAAAATCTGTAAAAGAAACTGTTCACACATGCGGGTATATCTCGAAATTAAGGGTACCATGATACAGTCGAATTTTTTCATATCAGAGAGAGAAGCCCGGATATTACATAGACTCACTGTACATAGAGTGAACTATTTCAAGCTTTTATTTCTTGAAATGTGGGTGATTATTGCTTGCAGATAATGAAAACTCAATGTCTCAGAAAATTAGAATTTTACAAAGGCTCAATAAAAACAGTTAGTTTAAACAGAAATGTCAGACCTCTGACAAGTTTTGCCACTTTCTGAGTATTTTCTAAGTTCTCTCCCAATTTTCACCACTCTTCACCCATTTCTGCTCCTTTTTGACCATTTTTACGACCTTGAACTTATTTCTATCACTACTTCTTCCAGTTTTTGCCACTTTTCACCTCCTATATCGTTGCTCTTGCAAAGGTAGTTCCAAACCATTTTCCTCTTTGGTTGGACAGGGTTGAGTAACACTGGTGAAGAGCATAAAGCGTCTTCTGCAAACAATCTGTATCTGGCTTTCTGACACTTTTGATTTTGAAGAAATATTACACTGTCTACGATTAGAATGTTGCAGCAGGCCATGTTGTGATTATATCTAATCTGCAGGTATTAATCCAGCCCTAGTAGTCAGACCACACATTGTCACTGCTTGGTTAAATCAGAGTCAAGATTTCATTATTTAAAAAAGCCTATATGATGGCTTTGTTAAACTTATTATTTTGATTTCCAAGCAGACTCAGATGCCCACAGTACAACCTCCAGCATGTCCCCTGCTCAGTCCCCGAGTCACAGCAACCAGTCAGATGACGGCTCAGACATCGAGTCAAAACAAAGACGCACCACTCCCTCCATCTTCTCTTTTTTGGATCGATCATACTGGAAAAGGCAAGTTTCCACTCATTAAAAACCTTTGTGTTTTTATCCAGTTTTTGTGTGTGTTAGTTATGAGAAATGACTAAAGTGTTTTTTTTCTCTGTGGCTTCTAGGCAAAAAGTGTGTTGTGGTATCGTCTATAAGGGACGGTTCGGAGAGGTGATAATTGATCCTCGACTCTTCAAGCCCTGCTGCAGTTCCAAAAAACAGAAGACACTGGCATCCACGCACCTACCAGACACACTGACCCCACAGCTCCCAGAAGACATAAAAGAAACCTGGTGATTGCTTTTGAAGAATATCTTAGTTGAGCTAACCATGGCATCCTCCCGGATTTCTGGATTTGTCTCCCGTGGCAGACCTCCCAATTTTTATTACCCCAGTTGTACCAGTTAGATGTTTGCTTTGTAAAAGTCCTTTTCATCTGGGTATTTTTTAAACTTTTGTATAGACTTCATTTCCTTTTTTATATTAAGAGAAATAGAAAAAAATAATGGGCATTAGTGTTATTTATAGAATGAGGAATTTTGATGACACTCCGTTTATGCTTCAGGACCTTTTTTATGTTTTTTTGTAATAAGTGATTAATGTTTTGTAAATATTTTGTCACCTTTTTTATACATATCAGGACTGTTCTATTTTTTTATTGTTATTAACAATTTAATTGTAAGTGCGCATATGAAAGACACCAGCTTTTTCTAATACCAGCTTTTGTGTGTGTATGTTGGTGTGGTGGAGAGGTTCTTCAACATGTCACTGAAATGCTGTCTTATCTGTTTGCTTCATGTGTGCGCAATTTTTCTGTAGGACTTTTTTTTTTTCTTTTTGAACACAAATAGCTTTTGGTTGCACCAGCAATCATTAGAACTGTTTCCTATGAATTAATGAGCTTTTATTGTGTGTCTGGATAAGACCGTATAATCTGTCTGACATTTTTGCAGCTTAAGCATGCCTCAAGTTTGAAACACTGCATGCATGCAGTATATTCATCTGCTTTTTAGAATGAGGAAAGTGATTTATTTATTCCTTTTTTTTACAGCATCCAATGAACTAATGCATGTTGTAAAGCAAATGTTTTTGAGATGTATTTTTGTGAATTCACAATATTACAGCATGTGGTACAACACAACCTTTTGAAATTACACAATGACAAACCACTACTTTGGTAGAACAAATGTTTTCTGTGAGTCTGAAAGGTGCATAAAACATTTACACTTAGGAGAAGTGAGTCGTGTTCCGGCACATTTTCACATCTTGTACATTTTTTTTCTGTTCAGACGTACTGGTGTGTTCAGAGATACGTGTAAACTGCAGGGAAAGCTAAATGCTACATTGCATCATCCAGCTCTGTTTAATAATTGCATGCAATGGTCGAAAGCTGAACATCCAGAAAACTCACTGTGTTGTAGTTAGTATGTATGTTAGAAAAATTGTGTCTGACTGCCAGTGCTGTGATTTATCCTTTAAAACTGTCAAAGTTCAAACTATGCAGACATTTTGAATGTGAGAAGTGCTCTGAGGCAATCATTTTTGCCAATCTAGTGCTAAGTGATTGATCCTTGTTCAACCAAATTGGCTTGTGAAAAGCATCCACTATTTCAGCAATAATTTTCCATTTTTCTTATCACAATTCATATGTCTCAAGATATTTCTAATGTGTGTCATGTTGAAAAAACACTTGGATTGCACAGTTTAAGCCATGCTGCGTGGTGTCTCAAATGAACACTGCAGCGACAACGGTTTCATCTATTTTTTTTGTACTGTAATGAATCTCAGACTAAATGAATTGACTGGCGTTTCTCTGTAAATTTGCTTAATATATAAACTTTTCTGCGGCAGGGTAGTTGAATCTGAACATGTTTTATGATTCTTACTAAAAGGAGAAATACTGCTCCCTTTTGAGGAGAGAAATAAGCTTGTTTTTTGTCCTTAGGGAGTTGCCATATTGTTTTGCAGGTACATTTTGGGATGCGAGATGTGCCTTAATGAATAACCTGACCTTTTCATTATGATCTTCATGTAATTTATACTTATTTATTGCAGAAGTTTTTAACAGGATTTTTGATACTTGGTGTATAGCCTTTCAGAAAGACTGTTATTCAGTTTGTGCACTTCCTTTGAACATGCCATGTAGATGTTTTTTTAAATGCTTTTTTGTATACTGTACCACAAAGTAGAACTGTATTGTAATAAAAAAATGAGAAAATATATATATATTGTGTGATATTCATTACCCAATTGAATGGTGGTGCAAAAAAGTTGAGTGGTACAGATTTGTATGACTTAACCTAAAGATTCTGCTGTGAAAGTTAAGCAGTATTCCTTCTGCTTGTGATTTAGTATTGACTTAAAGTTAGATTTCCAGATTCAAATTAGATGTGGCTTCTGTTGCTTTGTGCTCTGCTTTAAGTGAAAATGTTTAAATATATATTCCAATTGAAAAAAAAAGTCTACCTTAATTAATCTTATGTGACTAATTTAAATGTGCACTTCAGTAGTGACATATTTGTTGTGAAGCTCTCTTGTGAGGAATTTACTGCACTTTTGTGGGAGGGAAATTTGTTTACACAAGGTTAAAAGCTGTAAAGTTATTTTTATAACTATCCTTGTACCAGAAATTATAACTCATTCAATTATTGACGTGATCAAAACTTTAACATCTTCACACATCATATATTTCACTTTGCACTTTATTTCATATTTCATCATTTATTCTTTTTTTTTTTACCTGTTGAACAATCAGGTTCTAGTGACAAAAAATCCTTTTAAACATTAAAAAAATAATGAAAAGTGAAGATATACTTCAAGCAAGTGAGAGATGCTACTCCCCAAACTACTTCTACCTTCTTTATAATTTCAGCTTAGTTCCACTACTTCACCAACCTCCTTACGTTTTTTTTAAAATTTCAGTTTAAGCCTTTAGCTTCAGCATTTCAAATAAGAAAATGCAACCTTTCCAGCTCATTTCCTCTTTGTATGGCTTATGGGTTTGTTAGTGACACTTTCAGCCACAAGGTGACAGTGTTGTCTCATCCTGGGGCCTTGTATAGTGGGTGAGTTTGACTGTTTTGTGGTAGATTTTCTCCACAACTGGCTTTCTCCCCCAGAGTTTTCTTCAAATTCAATTTCAGGTAGCTAAGAATTTGGGCTGGGAGGTAGTTTAAATGAGTTCATTGGTCTGTGCAGGTACAGTGATGAATATGTTTGGTGTCATGTCATTCAAATTTCCTTCAACTTTTTTTTTACCCCCAAATTGTCAAATAAAGCTGAAGCTTTGATGAGATAAACCACAGTAGGCTTGACAGTTTGTCTCTGAACGTCGATTGAACATTTGTCAAAAGAAAAAATATGATCTTTTCCCAGGTGTTTGTGAGCATCAAATGCCTCAATCCCCACATACTGATGTGAATTTTATGTCATTCTTGCTGAAATTTCAGATTTGTGATTGGAAAAAAAAAAACAAAAAAAACAAAAAAACATTTTCAAGTTTCTTCAAAAACCTGTCAAAAGTGTTTAACAAACATTCATACTAGTACTTTGAGGATTGTCATATTACCAGAGCAACCAGCTGAAGTTGTGTTTTGGCCCTTTTCAAAATCTACTCTCATGAAATCATCCACTCTATTTTCAGGAAAATTATTGTTGACTTTCAAGAAGTACCAGTAAGAATAACATCTGAAGAGATACTCATTTTTTGAATAGGTGTTTTCTGCATGAAATTGTTGCACATTTACTAAAAAACGTTACAAAAATAGTTGGCAAAACTGCCTAGTGTGTCACATGTGATGCAAGAAATATATCATTAATGAAATGATAAGAAAGTAGTTTCTAATGGATTTTTGTCAAAATGGTTAATAAACGTCCCGTTTCCAAAAAAAAAAAAAAATTGACTATCAGGCATTACAGGGTAAAAACACTGAACAAAAAAGGTCTTCGGAATCGATTACGGAAAACTGTCATTCATAAAAGAGTACGAAAATCCGAAAATGTTGAGAATACTTTTTAAGGTTAAAGGTTGACTTACAGCTGATGAAAAAAGAATGATATTGCACAAATCTGCCAATAAACTGCTGAGTAGTTTTAGGAGCCGTCGTAAATAAGAACGTTACCTAGCAACCAAGTTGTTAGGTTGAGGGAGCCTTCGTTTCCGGTGCTTGCCAGTCAGTCAGTAGATGGCCAAGCGATTTTCACCGTTTGTCTACATTCCTCTATCGTTCTGGAGTTATTTGAGTAGGAACATAGCTAATTTTTCACAATTTTGTCCTTAAAACACACTCAAAGGATCAGTTTTAGAAAGGGTAAAGGGTTTTCTAAACAGATTCCGGTTTTTGAAAATTTCAAAATAAAAGGCGTCTCATCTAAATAAAAAAGATTTGTTTCTACAGTGTAGCCATATTTCCGGATTGTTTCTGTTACTGTGACTGACTTTACGAAGATCTGCTTCAAAAGGTTTTTCCCACTCTCATGTGGACGCGCGCGCACACTCTCAAACTCACACACGCGCGCGCACAGACACACACGCGCACAGACACACACACACACACGCACACACACATACACACACACACACACGCACACACACAAACTCACTTACTCCTTTCTCTTTTCAAAAGGCCCTTGTGAAGCAGATTGACAGGCTAGAATGAAAATGAGGCGGACGCTCGGTCACGACTTCAGTGCGTACGCGTCCTTTTGAGAAGACCTCTAAACTTGGATCATATCACCATGGGAGCTATTTGGGCTGCAAGAGACTTTTGTTTGTTTTTGCTCTTGTTAAATAGTCGCCAAAGCGCAGCTCTTCCAGAGATTCGAGGTGGGACTGTAGTAAGTGTTTGTGTGTGTTCATGTGTGTCTGTGTGTTGTGTTTTCCAATCATGGAGAGTGCTATTTTACGCACGTTTTCACGCGCTCATGTTGTTTCTCCACTTGTGACGTTTTGAACCCTTTCCGTTTCTTAAATTACTTTATGTATTATGTTTTGCTGTGTGAAATAATTTCTTTTGATAACCTTATTTGTTGTTAATTTAAAACAATGTTTGTGTTTTCATCGCATCAGCATTAATTTCAAGTCTAATGTTGGCTGTATTACTTTTTAGAATATCCAGTTGTAGGTTACTTAAAAGGGTGTGTTTTCAACCCCATTTAGTGTTTTTCTCTCGGAAACATCCAACAAAATCAAAAGTGAATTCACGTTATATGTAGACCGAGTAATAGTACCGAATGTGTAAGAATGCTGAAATGGTTTTGGTGAATATATGACCTGAAATGGCTTTATGGATTTTAGCAGATCCATGTGCAGAGGGAAGTGATGGCTGTCACATTGATGCTATTTGTCAGACTACTCAAGGCTCATACAAGTGCACGTGTAGAGCAGGATTTAAAGGAGATGGAAAACATTGTGAAGGTGAGTGTCTCTCTTTTTTATTCTCCTGTGAGATTCACATTCATAGGTGTTTACATAGCATTAATTCTCCTCTCACATTATCTAAGAAATACACAATTTGTTCAATTAGAATTAATTTCCTCCTCTTCCATAATGTAAGGTTAACATAAATTTAACTGAAATGTTTTGCATTTTAAGTTTTTTTCATTTACTTATGTGAGATTCACTTCTTAGACACTGATGAATGTGACTTGGAGTACAATGGTGGCTGTGTACATGAGTGCAACAATATCCCAGGCAATTATCGCTGCACTTGCTATGATGGATTCAATTTGGCACATGATGGACATAACTGTCTAGGTAAGATCAGCTTTAAGTCAGTAACCTAATGTGAGCAACAATTTGCTGTGATTTCATGTTTGAACTTAGAGAATGTGTTTTATATAAAGTTTCCCGCACTTACAATATTTTAGAGCAACATTTCATAAACAACCGCTGGTGTAGTTTAAACAGTTTTGGTTTGCTCCACGTGGGGATTTGGAAGTTGTTCATTTCATTGTATGTAATATGTATTAGGAAAAGCCTTAATAGTTTGCTAAATGTTGGACAAAACAACCCTAATTGATTTACACTAAGTTTAAGCTCAGTGGAGAACATAACCCATATTCTTACACAGTTTTGTAAACACAGTTAATCATTAACTCAATCCTCTGTATCGCAGACGTGGACGAATGCAAGTTAAACAATGGAGGGTGCCAACACACTTGTGTCAACATCATGGGCAGCTATGAGTGTCGCTGTAAAGAGGGATTCTTCCTTAGTGACAACCAGCACACATGCATCCATCGCTCTGTCGGTGAGTGTAACCCATGCACGCTTGTTCTTTAAATAAAAGTCACGTCTGCTGCTTTGACTTCAAGAAATAGATTTCCTGCTCCTTAAATTTACTTTTTGTAGTCCTCTAGTCTTTGGTATTGTGTAAAAGAGAAACACTGAATAGTTTCTGTCATTTATAGAACTGTCTTGTTTGTGTATTTGTAAAGGCTTGTTTAAGCTCATTGTATTAAGCTGAGAAAAATAATGCTGAATTGTGTAACAAATTTTCCCAATATTCATATACAAATCTAAGACTGATGACACAATGTGGGGTGACAGGTTCAAGCTGACTCCTGTCACTGAGCTTTTATCTGTAGCAGCCTCATGCTGTGGGAAAAGGATCACTATGTCCTAGAGAACAAAATAAGTTAATAACTGCAACACTCGGATCTATGTGGTCTGTGTCACAGATTAGTCTGTAGTGCCTTTGAATTGTCTTTGAAACTGAAGTCAACTAAATGCAAGCACTTTCCGCTCCGTTGCGTCTTGACAACCCTTTTAAATCCTGTGGACCTGTCTACTCAACTGTGACCTGTCTTTATAAATGCTGCTTTACTCATCTCATTGCACTCTAAGCAGAGTATCTTCCAGAGCTTATTTTCAGGAGACTTTAGAAAAACTTTTGCTGTGCTTGAAGAGTTTTCCCCCTCTCTCAAAGCAAACACAGTGGCTGATGTTTTTGATTGAGAAATGCGTGAGAACAATCAGTGTCTTTGAGGATGCCAGCCTAATCTCTCAGTGTTGTGCGCCTTTGTGTGGAGCAAGTCAGTCACTGTAGGAAAGTTTCATTGTGTATCTCTCTCCCTCTCTATCCCAGAGGGCCTCAACTGTATGAATAAGGAGCATGGTTGCGCCCACATCTGCAAAGAGACACCCAAAGGGGGTGTGGCCTGTGAGTGTCGTCCTGGGTTCGAACTGGCCAGGAACCAGAGAGACTGCATCTGTAGGTGCTCCGCAGCGTGATGCTGACTTCACACAACACGCCAACCAGGTCACACACAGAAACACAAATGTTGCACGCATTAAACGTCTTATGGCTACAATGTTTGTCACCCTGCAGTAACCTGTAACCATGGCAACGGAGGCTGCCAGCACACCTGTGAGGACACAGAGAGTGGCCCCATATGTAGGTGCCACATCAGGTACACACTGCAGCCTGACAAGATGTCATGTGTAGGTAAGAAAAGAGATTTGGCTTTAAACCAGTGTTAAAGAGGTGGGCGAGTAATATCATAATGGTGTCAGAGCTACGTGTGCTGGGTACTGAAACACAACATTCATGGTTTTTACTATTATCTCAGATAATGTTTCACTTTTAAGGCTCCCTCTTGAAACCACTTGACTCTGCAATGAGCAGGTCAAATATGGTCTTTTGTTTAGAAGCAACTTTCAGTGGTTTGATCAATTTAAGCAACTACAGGTAATTCTAAAAAACATCATTAACAAACACCATTGACTGTTTCTCGGTGTAATTAAAGCACTTTATCTTATGTATTTCACTCATTCTGTCACTCTGCTCGAAGAAATGAACAAGAACCAGGTGTGCAAACTTTTTTTATCCAGGTAGTAGATCTTGAGTTAAGTGTTTCTCTTCAAACAGTCCCAGTTTTAAATCCAGATGAGGTTTGCATTATTTTAAAGGTTCTGTGCAGCTTAAACTGATGTGTGGCTCATGGTCATTTCAAACACCTTCCATCTATAAGAAAACAAAGTAGGGGAAAAAAACATTCAAACTGGTTGTTGAAAATAATATATTCCCCACATGAGCCATAACTGCGTATTAGTGTTTGTTCAAAATATAACAAAAACTAGACCTCAGCTGAAGGAGTGTTACTTCTGACTGCAGCTGACAGTGTGTTGAACTTTGTTTCTTAAGTATTGTGAAGGCTATCTTGATGAATAATTGAAGACAGTGTGACTGGAAACATCTCTCTCTTTAAGGCAGTGTACATTTTTCCTCACAATGGTTATTTAGGATAAAGATCAGACATTGAGTTATATCTCTCCTGGCAGCAGCAGTTTGTGTGAGGTCCTGGAGTATCACTGTGATGTTGCCTTTAGATCCACCTCATAATCTGATGTGTTATCTGACACACATCAAGCTGCTACAAGTTGGATGTCTCAAGTGTAAACATGCATCTGGTTATTGAAAGATGATCTACACAAGTACCCGAGCTGATGTTGGTTGGAAAGTCACACGGGTACTTGTGTTGTTTTGTAAATTTTGTAAGTTTGTGTACTGATTCAGCTTGTTTCAACTGTTTTGTGCATCACAGAACGAGATGAGGCTACGACAGAGTCTGCTGACCACAACGCTACATTCTTCACTGAGGTGGACAAAAGGGTTAAACGAAGATTACTAATGGGTAATTATATGCTCACAGCTATTAGCATGTGTTTTATGTGCATATTGCATTACTGAGAACCACACAAGGATGTTAAACAGGAGAGAAGACTAATGTCTAGTAAACCTATACATTCCATAGACATTTGAGCAAACTGTGAAATGACTACTCACGTTCTGTCTCGCCCCCAGCTTCCCCTCTGAAAAATATGCATTTGTGACAGTGTGGTACATTTCACATTATCCTTCCATTTGGAAAGGGCAGGGTGTAAATTTTTTTCTTATATAGTCAGTATTTATCAGGTGTGTGATTCTGGGCCACTTGATTTATGTAAAGCATTGAATCTCTGGCCCTTGACCAAAGCAAATACATAAGCGACACAGAATCAACAGTTAACAAGACATTCAAGGCTCCTGCTAACCTGTATATTGGAGCACACTGATAATAAATATCCTTAACTGTGTTTATATTACTAAAGATGAGTTTTGTGTTTCCATCCTCTGAGTTGCTCAAAGCTGAGAAGCAATTGTTTAAAATCTGTTTGGAAACGATAACATTTTAGAATTAGAATCAAAGTTGGTGCCTGACTTTAGGGCATTGTTTTTACAAATACATTAAAGCTCCATTTACTAAGAATCCTGTCATTGTCACAAGTTTATAATATGCTTTGTTTCCAGAAACGTGTGCAGTGAACAATGGAGGATGTGACTGCACCTGTAAAGACACATCCACTGGTGTGCGCTGCAGCTGCCCCATTGGCTTCACTCTGCAGCCAGATGGAAAAACCTGCAAAGGTCAGACATCAAAACTAAAAAAGGATGTATAAAGAGATCAACTGATTTAACTTTGCTGGTATGACAAAATAAGTATTGGTTCTCTTGTTTCTAACAGATATAGATGAGTGTGAGCTCCATAATGGTGGGTGTGAACACTTCTGCAGGAACACCATAGGAAGCTTTGAGTGCAACTGCAGGAAAGGCTTCAAGCTGTTAACTGACGAACGCTCTTGTCAAGGTAAAAAAAAAAAAAAAAAAAAAAAAAAGCTTGATCATTTTTTTCTTTAATTACCTCAAAAGTGTCCAGATACATAGAGGCAATAGTGCAGTTGTATTTATGAGAGAAAGGAGGTTGTTATAAGACTCATATTGAGCATTGCTTTTGTGGAAATCTGTTTTCAAGTCCCTAAGAGTTAACCTGGAATTCACCAGGTAAAGAAGACCTAATATCGCACACTGTGGGTGTCAAATTTTACTTTGTAGGGGAATTCAGAATTAGGCACAAACTTTCGTCTGTGGGTGGGAAATCCCTCCTGATGAAGATTGTAACTGACTGCCCTGCTATTATGTCATCTGCTCTTTCTTATTACAGATATAGATGAGTGTTTTTTTGAGCGCACATGTGATCACACATGTGTGAACTCCCCTGGTGGTTTTCAGTGTCTGTGCAACAAAGGCTACACCATGTATGGACTGGCCCACTGTGGAGGTGAGTGCAATGGGAGGTGGTTGCTCTCTAAGTATATCATGCAACCTCTCAAATCAGAGGAAGTTGGGATGAAAATGTATGAAAATCAGTTGTTGCTTGATTCTGCGTAACCAACCTCAGAAAATGTAATCAAAATACTGTTGATTTCCCCCCTTTTGTCAGATATTAATGAGTGCAGTGTAAACAATGGCGGTTGTGAGCAGGGTTGTGAGAACACCTTGGGTGGATTTGAATGCTTTTGCCATCCTGGTTATAAGCTACACTGGAACAAAAAGGACTGCATTGGTAAGCTAGTGCCTCTTCTTATGAGAGAGGTGCATCTCTTGAGTGTTTGCTTTCTTTTTGGAAACAGTGTGACATCCCAGATTTAGGATTAGTATTCGGGGACAAAAACAGGAGATACTTTGAATTCTGTTCTCTTTTTCTCTTTAATTCTCTGTCACTTGGTTTTCTTGTGCCTCAGTAAAACACCCAAAGTATTTTGACACCATCAGTGCCACTACATTGAATTATTGTGCCTTATCCTCATATGCCCTCTGTCGTGTTGCAATCCAAAGTGATCCTTTTTACCTTGGAGTTTTATTTTTATCTAGAGGCTGAAGGTTTACCATCTGCAAAGCCCAACTCAAAACCTACCCTGAACTGCAGCAAGCAGGAGGGAGGGGACCGCTGCTTCCTGACATGCCAGTCCCAAGTTCATATCAGCAGTGGTAAGTTTGGTTGAGTTTGAACTGACTACAGGATATGCTGTGTTATGAATGCATTTCACTGCTTTGCATCCTGCAGAGGAAATTGCTTTGATGAGGTTTTAAGCTTTTCACACCTTGTAGTAAAGGCATATGTATTGTTTTCTCACATTACTTATATACTCATCTTTACTTTGAGTGTTTTCTTCTCAAGAACTGAGACTGACCTGCAGAGCTACAGAAAACAATATGCATTTGAAAAATATTGAAATCAGCCCTTTTTCTGGCAGCTCTGTAATTAAGTTGGTTGCAGTTTTAGAATTGAGCATTCGTTTAGAAATGATCTGAGTTTGTGCTATACTGCTCCCACTTGCATTACCATTGTAAGGGTATGCTGAATAGTCAGATCTGGCTGGTGAAACTGTATTTGCAGAAGTAATTTCAAAACCAGACCAACTTTTGCTTTGTAACAACTTCAGTGTCAGTCCAGCAGTTGCAACAGCAATTAACCTTCCCTTCAAGTTGTAGCCATGCTCTGGCAACTTCAAGTGATAACAAGCTCATATTACAAATTAAGACTATTACTAATTTTTTTTCCTTTGGTTAACCTCATGTGGAATTTAATCTAAACTTTGGATAAAAGCTAACCGGTTTGTTAGGGATAGGGTAGTTTTTGGAAGACAGTAGTTTTGACTTATATCTTGTTTTGGTGATTGAAAAAATATTGCAAGGGGTAATTAACATTATAAGGCTTGAATATAGAAAAATAAGTTAAGCTCATGTCTCTTGGTAACAGTTTTAACATGTATTGTATTTTTCATGTTACACACACTAGTAAAGCCCAGCTTTATATTTTTTGTTAGGATAAAACCAAAGTTAAAAGAACAGTTTAGATATCACCTGATGCAGCAGCACGTCAGTGGGAACATAATCAGTCACTGGGTCTAGCTGTGTGAAACCTTTCGTGTTCCTACATGCCGCCTGTTTGCTCCCTCTGACTTGGCTTTTGTGGCCTTAACTTTTGACTGTGTTGGTCTGTGTGTCATGGCCTTTCGTGTTTGCAGGGACGGAGGATTCCTACACGGTGACCTGTGGAAGGCCCCTGCCTTGCCTGGCTGAAGCACAAAAGAACAACAGCAGCTTGCATTGCTTAGGCAAGTACAAAACATCACAGATTAACATCCATCTTTCCGCTCTGCCACACAAAACAGTAACTCAGGGACTGCTCAGGCTTGACATGTTTTCAGTTGATAAATACTGGGAGTGGATGAAAATGACAAGGTTTTTTTGTCCTTCTTTCCCACAGGTCCAGAAATGGCAAATGTTCCACGCATTAAAACCACAGCCACTTTTAAGTCTGGTGCAACAAAATGCAACCTAAAACGAAGTCAAGAGAAACTGAAGGAGAGCTTGAACTCAGCACATTCAGGTACAGAGGTTGCCAAACAACAAGCAAAACAAAGCCTCCAAAACACAAGGCTTAGATCACACATAGACAAGGATTACGCTTACAGCTCCTTCATGTTGCTGGTTAAAAAACATTATGGGTTTACCCAGAACTGCCAGCATATAAAGCCACAGTCCTTAGAAGATAAAGCAGACCTCAGAGTCAAAGTAAACCAAAAACCAAAGGCGAATGTGAAAGAAATTTTGTGGGGAAAGTGATGTGGTTAGGAGTGTCTTGAATGTCTCAGAGCAGCACTTTGTCTGGCACTGACAGGGGAGGATGTAATTAGCCATAGCATGCCTCTCAGATGGGTCTGAGCGAGCCATCAATCAAAGGGATTTACAATTGTAGGATTATTTTGCTTCCCCAAAGGATTTCAGTTTGGTTGAAACACCTCCCACTCTTACTGAAAAGGTATAATAATTATCATATAACCATTTCAAATAACAGAAAGTGTCACTCAGACAGTCTTTCTGTTTTTGGCTTTTTAATCTACACCAGTACTTCCCAACCTTTTTTGTCTTGTGTACCCCCTGAGCCTTTTGTCATATAATGAGTATCCCCCTCTCTAATTTTTGTTAGTGATTCTTAAAAAGTGGAATGTAACACAACTGATGGTTAACTGAAATGATTTTATTCTTTCTCTCTGATTTGAACATTAAATTCTCTGGAAATTTCTTCTATTTACCTCAAATAAAAAATGAACAACCTGCTTTCGTGATATACAATTCTAGAGCAACTGGACATTTCAGCCATTTATCCATATTTGCCTGGCTGCAGCTGTTGGAAATAAATACTCGAATGTTTCCACGTACCCACTACAATATGCCATCATACTCCTTGTTAGAGATCCCTGCTCTACACCTCCAGCAAAAAGATTAGAGGAAGTAGATGAAAGATGAGTTGTAAAAGCCCATATTAAAGATTTTCTCTGACTGACGCTTGTGCGATTCTGTTTGTTAGATAGCAGGTTCCTCTTCACTGAAAATGTCCAGTTCAGCTATGTGAGCCTTCGTTGCACCTCATCTGGACAGCGTACACGCAACCGCCATGGTAGAAAAGCTGGTGAAGACGACGGCTCATCCATAATAGCTGAGTTTGAGCTGGATGTGAACCTAGAGGAGGTAACAGGTTGGTCTCTCTGTGCTTCCTCTCTGCCTGGGACCTTTGCTTCTCATTCTTCATCTGTCTTTCCGTCTTCCACTGCTGCTTATCACTAAACAAACCACACTGTAAAAGTATCTCCTGTTTTGACTCAGCTATGGTGGTGGGCTTTAGACTGAAACTTGGATTCTCTTTGTTGTTGTCCTTCTTAAGTCTTGATGATGTGTTTGTTGATTGTGTCAGTGCGCATGTGACCGTCCAGGAATAAAAGACCAATTTAAAGTAGGTGTGAGACATTTGTTGTAGAAACTGTTGCAATATCAAGTACCTCTCTCAGCAGAGGGCTGTGACCTGAACTGTGTGCGCCGACGCTCAGAGAAGAGGCTCAGGAAGACCATCAGGACCTTGAGGAAGTCCATAAACCGGGAACAGTTTCACCTTCACTTTGCTGGGTCTGACTATGAGCTCAGTAAGACTCTGGGCCAGCCAGCTGAGCTTCCAGGACACTGTGTGGGCGGACAGGTGCTGGTGGGCAGGAAATGTGGTAAGTTGAGTTTTTGTGGTTTTGTGTACAACATCTTGGAGGTTGGGGGATGCAAAATTCAGCCTACAATCACTTTAGCTCGAAGTATTACAGACTTTTACCTCACAGATGTAGCTGTGGATCCAACCTGTTTTGCTGAAGTAACTCAAGGGTAGTTATGGCTCCGACAGGGCTCCACACAAACAATAGACTCTCAGTAATTTCTTTAGGCAATTGAAATGGTCCATGCCAGTGAGATATATTTAGACAGGCTGTTTTAATGATTGGATTTGGAACAGGTGTTGGCCAGATGAATGCTATATTTGGTTTTCAGACATGCTGTAATGAGCTCGTCGGAAGGGAGAGCGAGCTCACGTGGAAGAACAGAGACTCTGTTGTTGAGATCTTACAGCATCTCAGGATCAGAGTGAAACATGAGGGCTGATGGCAGCTCTCCTGGTAGCTGTTGCCCCTCGCTTCGGTTTTATATACAACCTGTGATGGAGAAAATGTTCATTAAATCAGACCGCACACTGTCAGTGAAGGAAAGCTGAAAGGCTGACGTGTTTTTTTTTGGCTTTTGGGACCGTGCGCCCCTAATTTCGGGCCTCACAGTAAGTTTTCTGCCTGCTGCACGCCGTCTTAATATCATTTCGAGCTGAAAGGCTGCCTTTTCTCTTTTGAGATGTCTAAATATTTGTTCACATGTAAATGTTTTGTTCACAATTCCAATGTCTTGCGCAAATGTTTGACATGATTCAACGAGGCAGAGATGTGGATGTTCAAATGCTTTCAGAGCTATTTTTGTTTAAAGTGGGTAGACAAGTGTTTTCACAATTAGATTGGCTCTGGCCTGAATCTGTAACCAATCCATAGTTTCAGATAACATAGCTTTTCATACGTGTATTTCCCCTTTACTCTACTTTTTTGGGCCACTGTACTGGCATCAAAGTAACTTTGGCTACTGGGCTGTGCTGACATGATTAAACCTCAGCTCCTACTCTTCATTTCTCTTCACTTTCAGTAACTCAGCTCCTAAGTGTGTTGATTTCTTGACTCCCTCGCTATGCTTTCAGGTCAAAATTAAGCAGTCTATTGGCCATGGCATGGGTGTAGACATGTAATTTGGGAGAGGAGTGGAAGGGGGGAGCTGAAAGGCATTCTTCTTAACCTCCAGCTCTTTAAAAGAGCTATATTTTCCCCCTCCTCCTCCCCCAACTTCTGCTCTGGCTTAGCTCGGAGTGCAGTTTAGTCCTATTCAGTTTGCCCACTCCATTGAAAAGCCCATTTGAGGCTTGTGCTCACTCTCTCAGATGGATGACAACACAGACTCTTGTGCATATGGGAAAAATATGCTTTCTATTCAGTGAGCTATATATGCATTTCTCCTCTTTCTGTTTTAGCTACTGCTTAAAACACTTGAGAATCCAGGTTTGTTTAAATCAAAAACATGGATGATTATTTACATTATCATGCAAATGTTGGAAACTTCCAATGTATTTCATGCTACTGGCAATCTCTTTACTTAACGCTGCCTCCATTTGACTGGCTAAAAACACATTTGGAAAAAAAAAAAAAGAAAAAAAAAAAAGAAATAATAAGCGGAGCATGCACAAACATGTAAACGTAATGAATTCAAACTTCTGTCTTCAGTGCGTGTCCACGTCTATTTGCCCACTGTAGTTAACTTGTTTGCATGTTTGTTTTAATGTTGAAGATGTTTAGGAAGTGCTGTTGATTCAAGCTGGCAGTTTGAGTGCTGTGTCCCCCCTGCCCCCTAACTGGGGCCACTTTGCATGACCCCCAGCCACTAAACTGCTAAAAAGAATTGACTTCAGCCACACCATGGGAATCAATTAGCATCAGTTGTTTGGGCCTCAGCTTGATGGGCGCGAGCAGCGATTGGGCCGAGCAGAATGGGGGGATTCAGAAACCTGACCCCTTTTATTGGGTTCAGCTCCTTACCACTGTGATACCGTGGTGTTTTCCTATGTCATCAAGTAGGCACAGACTGAGGACTTGAATAGAGGTGAAAGGTCTTTTAAACCTCTTTGGGGCCATCAATTCGAGGACTCTATAGAAGAGTTCTTTGCATTTGAAAGGCTTCAAGGTTTTTTCTCTCTTTCACTCTCACTCTCTCTCTTCTCGCACTGCTTCCCTCTGTCAAATAAAAGCTGTTAGGGGACAATGCAGTGATGGCTCCTCATGGTCTTTCAGAGTAAACAATAGGTTCCAAAAATGAACTTCTCTAGAGAGAATTACATTTTCTTTCTGTGGAAGAAAATCGAACAATTTGCTGAGCCACATAGAAAGGATCAACATTGGAGCCTTTGTGCCGTCCAGCTTTCAGAGATTGTGGTTTCTCTGCTTACAGACGGCTTAAAGGCTACAACTCAGGCACATTTTGTGCTAAAGGCCCCACTATTAATTGATTTATTCTTGTGAGACATCAGCTCCATCCAGTTTTCGAGGGAACTTCTAAAGACCATCGGGCAGACGCAGTAATTGTCAAATTAATTACAGGCATCACTCTGCGTGGGAGGAATCAAAGCAAAATGGCGCCATGCTCTCTTTAATCAGGCCTTTGCTCTCGTGAGATAAGAGAAAAATACTCCCTTTGATTTGCTTCTGTGCTTGCTTTTAAGAGAGGTGAGGGTGCTTCTGGTGGTTTAAACGTTCCTCCCTAATGCACAGCCAGGGTGAGGAAAGTATTAGGACGTGTCTGACAAAGTGGGGGTCTGTGCTTTCTGCCTAAATGCCCAATAATATGTTCTGCAGATACTTTTAAAAGAGAAGTTTCTCCATTTGTTTTATTTTGTTAGTGTTTTGTGGATAACTTTGCAGACTTTATTTTTCAAGAAGGTACTTGGACCCAAAATTGAAAGCCCAGGGCAACTGTTTAACTAAACTGTAAACTCTGTTAAAATCAAAGACGCTTGAAAATTTATTGCCATGCAAGTAAAACTTTAAAATATATCATCAGGTTAATAAATTGCCCTGGCTAAGCTTGCTTTGATGTGTGAAGGATGTCCTTAACTGTGTTTATCCATTTCAAGTTTGCACACGGTGCTGTTTGATTACACTTCCACAGGCAGCTGATGCAGTGGAGGTTACTTTTCTTCAACAGTCTCTTCATGCTGCCACTGAATCTCTGTTTTGAATAAATCAGCAATGTGGTTAGGACTATTTAAATTGTGTAGCCACAGGCCTTCCTGCTGTGTGGGTTAATTATGTCTGCATTTAACATCATCTGTCTCGTTCTTTGTAGGCAAGTTCAACATGAATCGGATCTAGCTGCTGAAAATTATGTCATAATGACAAGTTTAGACACACTTGTTTGTTTTCAGTGATTCAACAAAAGTTTTTTTGTTCAGTTTTTGAGGGAAACATTTGATATCAAGGCTTGGTTCCTTGTTTCATGGTAGTTTCTGCCTCTTTCTCCATAAGTTATTTCTAAGAAAAGCAGCATCCATGTATAGCATTCAGAGAACACAATTTTTTTTTCAACATATTACGAAACTAAGAAAAACTATTGTGTGTCACGAACATGACAAAGCAACAAGCTTTAATCTTGGCGGCTGTGAGTCTGCTCAGTGAATATTTTGTATGTTTATGTGACTCCATCTGAACTTTGATTTAATGATGTTACTTCCATCTGTCTCTTTCCCTGTTGTCTGTTAGTAAGCTGCAGTGTGGGGACATACTTTGATGGCGATCAGGGCAGGTGTGTTTTGTGTCCTGCTGGAACATATCAGGATGAAGAAGGACAGATGTCCTGTGAAGTTTGTCCAGGACCTGAGGGGAGAGATGTGTCGAAGGTGGTTGGGGCTCGAAACATGTCAGAGTGTGGAGGTGAGACATCGATGTCATTGATCTGATTTATTTCACCGTGTTGGTAGGATCATTTACCCCTCAAAATTAGTGGCATTTATAACTGTATTTACAAAGGAAATGCTTTGTAGAATTAGGAAGAAATAAGTAAATCTGAACAATAAATGAAGACATGGGAACAATATGTAAGAAACTATTCAGTGAATATAAGCCACACAGGAAGCGATGGTGCTTCGATAAAGTTTTCTTCCCGGCAGATGTTCTGCTTTGTGTAAAGTCAAAGAAGCTTGAGCTCAGATGTTGAAGATCTATTTGAATTGAAAAGTTAAACAAGCCTCTTTCAGTTTGAAAAGCTGAAGGAGCCAGCATGTTTTGGTCTCCTCCTGGGCTGTTATCACAGTCACTTTGTGGCTGAATCCCAGATCCCATCTCCTCTGTCAGACTAAACAACAGAAGCCATCTGAACACTCCCACTAGCCCAGTTTGTATTAGTCATATGTGAGAGTGGTTGTGCGTCAGAGATAGAGTCCATTAACCTCATTTCTTAATGGAAAGGAGAAAAGTTTCTTCTTTACTTCGCATGAAATAAAAACCTTGCCATAAACTCAAACTGTGCATTGCTCAAAGGTTTTTGTGGAAGATAAAATGTCACTGTGGCTAACAGATTGATGCATGTATGTGCTCAGGTCAGTGTTTCCCTGGTCAGTACTCCCATGATGGCTTCATCCCCTGCCTGTCCTGTCCTCTGGGAACCTACCAGCCAGAAGTGGGACGCACATCCTGCTTCCCGTGTGGAGGGAATCTGGTAACCAAGCGAAGCAGTGCGGTCACTTTTCAGGAGTGTGAGACCAAAGGTAAGAATGCCAAATGTGCTTTGCTGTCTCTGGGTCAAAAAAGAGGGAACAGTCCCGTCAAAATTATTATTGTCACGATGAGATTTAAATTTCAGGGTCTGGTGGTTTTAATGAGTTCAAAGAAAGTTAATGAGAAACCTCTGAGCTAGTTGGGATAATGTACTCTTTTTTCACACCATACTCTTGTTGTCGTCACAACATGGCATGGTATGGCATCCTGAGTCTGTGGATCTGTTTTAAGGGCCAAGAGGCCCTCTGCTGCCCTCTGCTGCCAAACCACTGTCTGTGCAGTTAACTTCTTGACTTGTTTTTAAACTATCAACCCACCAGGATCAAAGGGTGGGTTTGGTGCTTTGGTGTTTGCCTCATGACAGTGTATTATGATGTAAAATCCAGATGGTTAGTAAAAAGGTTCTCTGAGCTTACAAATGGCAGAAGGTTCCCAAACTTTACCATGCCAAGGCCCCCTAAACATCATCAGTCTCTTTGTTTGTTCTCTCCTAGAGCTCTAAAATACTTTTGAGAGTTCTCTTAATCTTGATCGTAAAATTTAGCTCAGGGGAAGTACTGGCATCATAATTTGGATTAATAATTCCCTGTCTCTGTGCTTTTCTCCTGCAGTCCAGTGCTCTCCTGGACATTACTACAACACCAGCACACACCGCTGCATTCGCTGTCCCATGGGCACATACCAGGGAGAGTTTGGACAGAACTACTGTGTCGCATGCCCTGGAAACACCACCACCGACTTTGATGGTTCCACTAACATCATGCAATGCAAAAGTAACTTTGTTTAATAATATGTACAGCCAGGGAATGAGACACTTAAGTAAAACTTGAGAGAACTCTGCCAAATTATCCATATGTATGCTTGCTGCACCAAGAACAAAACAGCCTATTTAACTCTGGGGTCTATAACACTTTACAGACCGACACTGTGGAGGGGAGCTGGGAGATTTTACCGGCTACATTGAGTCTCCAAACTACCCGGGGAACTACCCAGCCAATGTTGAGTGCACCTGGACCATAAACCCACCGCCCAAACGCAGGATCCTCATCGTTGTGCCAGAGATCTATCTGCCTATTGAGGATGAGTGTGGGGACTACTTAGTGATGAGAAAAAGCTGTAAGGTTCAAAACGATTTTTTTGGGGGTTTTTTTGCGTAAGAGTGGAAAATCTTGATTTCATTGGTTTTGTTTAGTTATGGTTGGATTCAGCTATGATTGATCACTGGCACATTTTGGTGTAGTCCATAAAAAATGCCATCAATATCTTCATCTAACAAGTATTTGTGCTGTGTTGTGTGCCCCAGCTCTCTCCAACTCTGTGACAACCTACGAAACTTGTCAGACCTATGAACGTCCTATTGCATTCACCTCCCGCTCCAAGAGACTCTGGATACAGTTCAGGTCCAATGAGGGAAACAGTGGGAAAGGCTTCCAGGTCCCATATGTGACATATGATGGTAGGATGAAGGAGTGCTGTTTCGTGGTGTTTATTTTCATACTGAATTCTCTGCCACCCTCAGTTTTTTTTTTTTTACAGATTTTAGGCATTTAATTAATTTATTTTATTTTTCCTTTATTTGTTTTCAGAGGATTATCAAGAATTGATAGAAGACATCGTCAGAGATGGAAGATTGTATGCTTCAGAGAATCATCAGGAAATTCTCAAGGTTTGTTGCTCATGCTTCACATGGAGCAGTCTTTTTTTGATTAAACATTTCTATACTTGGGCGTTATTCATAGATAGTCTCCCCCTACTCATCACTTTTCACATCAACACAGAAATGTACTTTGGCATAAACCGAAACACACTGTCAGACACGTCCTTTGCAAACAAACTTCCTCATCTTAAGAACTATTTAAAAGAGTTTCTGAAAAAAATCCTGAATTGCAGCTCAGTTGTGCACCATTACACTGAAAAAAATACAACCCTGTTTTACAAAGGAAGCTACATGCAACTTCCATTCATGGAGGTCAACCCAGGTAGTGGTGTGGATTGTCACAATTTCTTGCCTTTGGTTTCTGTGTATATGTCATCTAAACAACAAGTTAATTTGATAAAATTAGATCAAAAATTTCCTAGGCTTTCTGTTTTTCTTTTAATTTTGATGTATTTTAAAATGTATTGCCCTGAAAAATATATGTTTATTGCTTCCTATTCATGCACTTAATTTTCTCATCAGGACAAGAAACTCATGAGGGCGCTGTTTGACGTGCTGGCTCACCCACAGAACTTCTTTAACTACACGGCACAAGAATCAAGAGAAATGTTCCCAAAATCTTTCATCCGCTTCCTTCGCTCAAAGGTCCTGAGGTTCCTCCGCCCTTAGGTTGTTGCTACTCCTACTCTAAATATTTTACATAAGGCCTGTTCAGTTACAGGCCAAAGTGTCTGATTTATTCACAGATTCCTTCGAAAATATTCTATAGTTATCTGTTCTTACATGCAGTGATACTGGAAGACACCAAAACTAACCCCGAGGGGAACTTAGACAAGTCAAGCAAGTGGACTTGAAACTGGAGCTTTAAGAAGGAGAGTAGATGGGTGATAAATTGGTACAGGGTGCAGACCTCGAATAGGTGTCAGTCAAGGATCTGGATCTCCTCACTTTGTTTTGGACATTGGAAACATGAGACATGAGAGAAGAGAGAAGAATTGTAATGATTAAATATCCTTCTTTAGAGTTCAAGGTCATCATATGTTAGCTAATCAGATATATACACAGTATCAGAGAAAATGTATGTAGAGTGTGTATCTAATCTTAACATAGACTACTTTTACAGGTAGAGGTAAATCAACAGAAAACTGTTAAATGTCTAAAACAAAATATAGCACAAATGTTTTTCAGGAACATTAGCACTACTAAAGGTGTAGTGGTACCACATTAGCAATTATTCAGATCAGTGTTTTTGTATATGATGTAAAAAGTTTAGGGAAATGCTAACGTATTCTAGGATCTATGTACATTTGGCAGTAAAACGTTACTGCTACAGCTGGTCACCCATGAATTTGATGTAAATGGTGTGTGAGTGACCGCCACAGCCCAGGAGAATCTTTTCATTTTCCAAATAATTTACAGTGACACCAGTATTCAACAATACAAGGTGAACAAGCAACCAAAGACAACTGTGGGTCCAGCAAACAGTGCAGAGAATAGAAAGAAAAGTGATTTGAGAGACTGGATGATGTGTCAGAACACCGAACATGTAAGAAAATGTATGTAAAATAGAAGTGAGCTATGTGCCTGTCTTAGATGTCATATGTATGTATATTTTTCTATGGTTTTGTACATCTAAAATGCTGTAAATAAAGATAGAACACTTATTTTGCATTTTGTTCCTTTCTTTGACTTAATAATGTTTTCCTCTCATCTAAAAATGAAAACACATTTTGTTTTTTATATGTAATGTTTACAAAATTAATAATTCTAAGTTACCTCTGTGTCCTGTTTTGTCAGTACCACTTCTGTCATATGACGTGACACCTTTAAAAAATATTAACATTTCTTTGTTATGCTATTCATTAAATGCACATGTACTACTTGTTAAAGCATCACCTGGAAGCTTTCATTGAAAACTAGGATAAATGTTGATTAGGTTTCTTACAACACAGTTAAACTCTCTGGAAAGTAGAAAGTCACTTATCGACTTTTTTATGTAATCAATCACTTTCCCTTTCATGCGGTGTGCATCTACAAATTACAGAAATGAATAAAATATTGAGTGCTAAGGTCTGCTGTTATCAATGGAAACCTATTTCTGCCATGTCAAAAAAAGGGGAAAATGCTCATACAGTTATGGCCCTTAAAAAATAGAAATCATGAGATATTCAGTTAGATGGCAAATATGGAAAATGTAAAGAAGTCAATTTATGCCAGTTAAAAATATAAAAATGAATGTCCTGGTTAATTTTTCTTTCCCGTATTAAGTCAAATTTTTACAGAAGAGGATTAGGGCCACTTATGGAAAAAAAAGAAGGGGCCCCAATTTTTAAAAAATTTCTTCTGACAAAAAGAAGTCAGAATTCTAAGATTAAAGTCAGAATTCTGACTTTTTTTATCAGAAGAAAAAAAAATTGGGGCCCTCTTTTTTTTTTATAAGTGGCCCTAATCCTCTTCCGTAAATTTGGGGATGTAAGTCAAAAATTCAAAATGTTGTCCTGTTTGCTCAACGATTTGACTTATGCGCAAATTTCAAACACTGTCAGTTTGTTTTAAAAAAAAAAACAAAAAAACAACACAATTTAATGTGACGCCTTTAATGTAAGGGTGTGTCTCCGCCTGTCGGGGATGTCTAGTGCATCAGATCGAGCGCTGCCTGTTGTGCTGTGTGCGGAAGCTCACCCGCCATCTCCGGAAACTACAAGTCAGCTGCTCGGAGGCTGATGGTGTTTATCCCAGAATTATCTTGAAGTCAAATGTCGTCAGTTGTTTGTGTTTTCTTTTTGTAGTGTTTTGATTTTCTCTGAAAAGGCACCGACTCGTTTTGACCGCCAACTGAAATCTGTGTCTGTGACGATGAAGTGCGTGTATCTTCTCGAAGCTTTCTCTCTGGTTTGTTTTGTCCTGTTGAGCCAGGTGACAGCGAAGGTAAGGCTCATACAAGCTCGGTTAGATGGGGTTATGGAGAAAATGGTCACCAAAACAAAATGTATTCATTTCAGACTTAAATCCCTGAGAACAAATGAATCCTCTTGTTCCTTATTCTTGAGCTTATCTCAGTATTAGCCACGTCTTGCTATCGTGCACCAGCTAATAGGTTACCTAATATTAGCTTTAGCTCCACATCCATCATAAACTCCTAATTTTTAACATTTATCTTATTGGTGATAAGTGTTTCATTACAAAAACATACAGCAAGACAGTTAAGGGTGAGTTGTTTATTATTATAACCTAAATAATCAAATCAACTGTGGTGAACTTGTTCTTCACACAATTAAACAGTAGGCTACCAGGATCCTATATTCTCAGTAGTTACTTATTATTATTAGAATCAGAATCGACTTTATTCGCCAGGTATGCTTGAGCATACAAGGAATTTGTTGTGGTATACTGTGCTCTCCTGTACAGGGTAGTGGTAAGGCATAAAGGTAAAAAAGTAATAATAAAATTTTGCATGAAGAGTATTATCAACAACTATAGATATGAAAGAGTAGCAAATAGACAAGACTAGTATTTAAAGGCTAAAAATATGAATGCAGATATTAAATGAGGCAGTTTAACAGTTGCAAAGTGGGTTAAAGAAACAATAAATAATAATTTAAAAAATGTACATTCTGCTGTTACATTAAATATCTATGTTTATTACTCAATGTTTATTATTATTATTACACTGCTTGGCCAAAAAAAATAAAGTTGCCACTGAGAAAAGGTCATTCACTGTGGCATTGTTAACACACCCACAGGCTTGTACAGTAAACACTAGGCATGATGGGTGCATCACTTCACCTGCCTCTCTTCTTACCCTGATGCACCCATCACTCTTGGACAGGGTAAATCTGCTCTCATCAGACCACATGACCTTCCTTTCTTCCAGAGTCCAATCTTGGCGTGACCTGGCAAAGTGAAGCCTTTATTTTTCCCCAGTTAGCCTCACTGATAAGTGGTTTTCTTAAGGCTACACAGCTGTCCAGTCCTAATACCTTGAATTCCCTTTGCATTGTGCATGTGGGAATGCTCCTTCTTTCATCATCAAACGCTCCTGAGTTTTGCTGTTGTTTTTGTTTCCATTTGATTTGGCCAATCACCATCATTGAGGATTTTTTTCTGACCACATTTCTTCCTGGAAGACGATGGTTCCTCACCATCCTTTCAGTTTTCAATAATGTGTTAGAAAGTTCTTAACCCAATTTTAGTAGTTTCTGCAATCTCCTTAGATGTTTTCTCTGCTTGATGCATGCCAATGATTTGACCCTTTTTAAACAGACAAACATCTTTTCTACAACCATGGGATGTATCTTTTGCAATGGTTGTTTTAGAAATATGAAGTTACTCATTGTATCAGCTGGGGTTAAATAACTTGTGCCAGCTGAAAGATGATTGTCCATGCAGTAATTATCCAATACAAAGCTTATACTTATTTGTTTAGTTAAATCCAGGTGTTGACTTTTTTTTGGCCATGTAATGTATTATTGTTGTAACACAAATACCTTCATTTCAGACATTTCATGAAGTAAGCAAAGTTCCTCACAGGCTGAAGATGATAACAAAAAACAGTAGAACAAGATCAACAAGGAAATAGTAAAATAAAACTTTGAAATTCAACTGCAGCAGATTTGTGAGGAAAGCGAAGCAATGTCGAAATATAAACTGAAACTTTGGTGTCAGTTTCATTTTTCACATTTGCCTGGTTACCATCAAAATGCCTTCAAAAAGTGATAAAACAAGTTACATATCTGATCCATTTGTTGCAGAATTCTGAGGACATCCGCTGCAAATGCATCTGTCCTCCATACAGAGACATCGAGGGACAAATCTACAAACAAAATGTTTCCCTGAAAGACTGGTATGTGAAGGGAAATTGACTACACCTCATGCAAATCATAAACAATATGAGCTGTCAGTTTCACAACATGATGCTTCATCGTCAATGTAACTTTCTTGTTTTTCAGTAACTGTCTCCATGTGGTCGAACCCATGCCTGTAGATGGAAAGGATGTGGAGGCGTACTGTTTACGCTGTGAGTGTAAATATGAAGAGAGGAGCTCAGGGACCATTAAGGTAAGATATTAATCAAACTTGTGCATCCCAAAGGAAGGGATGTGATTTAATTTGCTTTGCTAAACCCTGTGGATCCACACCTAATTATTCCGTTTACTTTTGGTTATTGGTGAAAATGAGTGCACAACTTTGTCAGTCAAAGATGCCCAATAAGGATTAAAACTGTTTGATTACATACAGTGGACTGTGTTTTCTCTGTCATAGATGTTTTTAAGAAACCAAACTATCTGATTGTCCTTTATATTTTTAGGTCACAATCATTATGTACCTCTCTATTCTGGGCCTGCTGTTGCTCTACATGGTCTACCTGACTCTTCTGGAGCCAATGTTGAAGAGGCGTCTGTTCGGGCATTCACAGCTTATCCAAAGTGATGATGATGTTGGGGTATGTGTTGCAATTACTCAGCACAATAAGACACAATCTCAAACAAATGTTATTATGGTGCTGCTCTCCATTCTTCCCTACCAACACCTAAGTTTTAATCTTCTCTCGTTGTGATAATTTTGTTACTATTACACACAATGTCACGTGACATTCTTTGTTTCCTCTGTAAGTACCGTGTAATTCAAGAAGATAGTCTAATTTTGATTTCCAAATAACTTAAGTTTCAAAGGCTGTTTTTTTACAGCTCTGAAGCTACATTGATCATTGAATATTTTTTTAAAAGTGCTGTCTCACTCTGTATCAGATCCATTACTAACCTCAATCACAGGCAAAGAGTTGAAGAGAAATACTGAAACCAGAGGATGAAGCAGACAGGCTTATATCACTTTCAGATGACGCTCTATAGTCTCTAACTTTTACAAAAATGAGTATACCTGCATGAATAAATACATAAATGTTAGGAAGTAAAAGAAATGTTAAAGATTGTTAAATAGAAATCTGTTTGCCAACCAGCTTAAAGCAAAACAGGAGTCCTCTCCAGACTGCTGAGCAATCTTAAAAATGACTTTTTGCCAATCCTTGACAGTAAATCAGCTGCTGTTAAAGTCTTTTCTGAGGAAGTACAATTAAGATACTCAAGGCTTGTACTAAGAGCAGTGAAGCAGCTCACTCTCTTCCAGTATAAAAGGGTTTTGGTATTAATGAAAGAAAACAGAGACTGCCTGTGCCTGAAGGGAATTGCCTCCAACATGCTGAGCAATTATGTGTTTTCACTGGCAGAGTCCAGGCAGGAGAAATTGTTATATGAGTGGTTTTTCTCAAAAAAATGTTACCGTTGAAATTTTCCTGAAGCTGCAGCATTCAACACAAGACGGTTCATCTGGGTAGTGTGAAACCATGTAACTTTGGTTAATAAGGCAAGACAGATTTCAGCAACATCATCACCCAGATTTCCATCAAACATAATGTTTATGTCAGAAATGAAAACACTCTGTCTATTATCCTTTCATATGTGACTGCACAGAGTTGGAGGATATGCTTTTAGTTTGAAGTAAAAGGCATCGAATTTAAAAAAGGAAAACAACATTAAGAGTTGATAACTTACAGATTTTGTTTTTAGCTATGGGGCTTAAAGTGTGAATGAAAGAGCTTCTATATCTTCAGAAAGACAAACATAATACCTGCAAGAGGCTTTTATCCAAAATTTCTAAAGGAGTAAAATACATTGAATAAGAGCTTGTCGGCAGATTTTACTAGGTTGTGGTGATGCTTAAAAGCTTGAAACAAACAAACAAAAAAATACTGGTTTGAGTTACTGTTTTCTGATTGAGTTTTGGATTGCCATGACTTGGTTGACTGACACTTTCCACTGATGTTAAGACATGACTACACTCAGATGAATTTTGGTCATGTAGTTTTTCTTATCACTTTTTTTTTTTTTGGTATTACGCTTCAGCAGTTAAAGAACAAACTGCAACTTTCCCATCTTTTGAATTGAAAAATGTTAATTCTGAATAATATCTATAGATAATATCCAGTTGCTTAGGCGGGTTGTTTACATGACTCTGAAATAAAGACCTTTTGTGATTGGAGGGAGGAGGACGTTGCCTTTCAGTCAAACTTTTTCATTATCTTATTCCATATACTTCAGGTAAATTGTTATTTTCTCTGTTATGTGTTTCAGGATCAACAGCCTTTTGCCAATGCTCACAATGTCCTGTCCCGCTCTCACTCTCGACCCAACATGCTAAACAAAGTGGAGCATGCTCAACAGCGCTGGAGAAGGCAGGTCCAGGAACAGAGGAAGTCTGTATTCGACCGTCATGTTGTTCTCAGCTAAACTGCTGTCTGCCCTTTGATCAAGAGTTACTGATGGAGCAAAAAATCAAACAAACAACACATACAACAAAAACTCACTGTGAAGAAGCCCCCAGTTAATAAATTGCTTGCTTTCTCTTATTTTTACCTTGAATCTCATAAGTGTGATGCTTCTGAGGTGATCAATATGACAGAGTGTGGTCTCATGCAGGTGTAAATTTCCAGCTGGGGACTCCTTTTTTTCAGTCTGCAGATAGCACAAGAGGTAACAATGAGGCGTTTTTGCACAATCTTGAATGAACAGTCTTGAAAAGCATTCCCAAAAGCTGAATTTACTGTCTGGTTTGCGTAAGTGCCAAGTCACCAGATAGAAAATTGCAGTGTTGTTTTAGATATGAGATTTCATGTTGATATTTTCCAACATCTTTTGAGTCTTTCTGGCTTCATTTTCAAATGAAGGAAATCAGTTTAAAGCTGAACCTCTTTTACTCTCATGATACAAACTACCTTTTAGAGGAAAGTGTCCAGAGGCTGTCAGAGAACTCAAACAATTATCTGGCAGATATTTATGCTGAAATAACTTGGACCTGACTACTGCTCTAACCACAGGACAAAGTGAAGAATACTCATCCTTCAGCCTTCTTTGAAAAGTGCATGTTTTATATAAAACCTTTTATAATTACGCTTCAATCCTCCATCTCTCCTATGATGTTTACTGTCTGGTGTTAACAGTCATCATTTAAATACATTGCATTTGATATTTTAATATAGTTCCTCTGAATCTCCTCTATGAAATTGGAACAATTTCTTAGTGATATCATAGTGAACGTTGTCGTGCTATTGATCCTCACCCTTTCTAAAATCAGCTCCCTCTTCAACTGTTAAAGCACATCTAATGAATAGTCATTGATTGTCTAACATCAGTTCCCATATGAAGCTCCATGTTGTCTACCAGGCTTCACTAGAAGACAGTGTGGTGTTACTCTTGAGTTTTCTCTGTGTGTGATGGGGCTGTGTATGTGAGCAGAGTGGATGAAGAAGAATCACTGTTGGCAGACCAATGGAAGTGTTCTTAACTATTGTGTATGTGATACCTTTAACTTTGAAATAAACTTGTGTAACATTTGTGACTCTTGTGTTGGTTACAAGTTTACATTTGTTTACACTTCACATTAGCTGTAGGACTAACCTGTAACATTTACACTACATAAACAAGATCTTTTGAGAAAAAAAATGCCAATGGGGCATGAAGAAAGTTTCTTGTATCAAGACATTATTCTAATTTCAAGATACTTGATAAGCAAATTCTTCACATTACAAGCAATTCAGACATCATTTTTGTCTTTGAATATCTCAAAATTAGACATGTTTCTGGACTTTTTTTTTGACTGAAAATAAGACAAACACTTGGATTTAAGTTCTTTGCAGGGTAAGGATTCAGCTTTGTTTAGTTGGACCTTGGTTCCTGGATGAACACATAGTCTTAAGGAGGGTATAATGACTTTTAAAGCTTTGTTTTCATTGTGTATATTTTATAACATAGCACTGATACTCTTGAGTCCCCAGCATTGTGCTGATTAGATATTATGCAATGACATGAAAAAAACAAACAAACTTAAAGGCAACATTTCAGTTCCAGCTAATAAGAGCACTTTCCTCATTATGAATTCACAGAAGTCTGGTTGAAGGTCAGTTAAATTTTCAATCATATCCACTAAACTTCACCCTGAATGTTTGATACCACTAGCATTTTATTTTTCATACCAAGTTAAATGATTTCCATACTGCTGCGTCATCATTTCCTGCAAACTTTTCCTTTTTTCCCTCCTCTCATTGCATGCAGTTACACGGAGGAGACTATTTTTCCGCTGAAAAAAAAAGAAAAATCAGTCAGTTTCAGGCTGCAGAGGCAGAAAGCGACACACACACACTCTGTAAGCCAGAGAATGGATCATTGAACTAAACTCTGCAGTAGATCAGACAACAAAGGTAAGCTTTTACTTTCCACTTATTACTCATGAAATGTGTACAACTTTGACGCGATGTAGGCTTTTTGAGAAACTTTTAGGATTTGTAGCATCTTTAGGGATCTGTGCTTAAAGAAAAGTGAAGAAAAATCCTTGTGTTTGGCAGTTTGATGTTGGCTTGATTTAAGTGGCATGTCTGAGCTGTGAGATTTTCACACACACTGACATTGGACGATGTTAGTTAATCGTCTTAATCCCCTGTTTGACGTTTTGAAGAAAGTTTTTCTTTATAAGTGGTGCTGCATTTGCATGAAGTGGCCTACAGGGGGCGCCTCAGCCTTTGAATTTGCATCCATCCATATAATCAGTGTATGTGCACTTATGACGTTGTTGATGCTCTCACCTGCGTTTACCCTCAGCCCACATGTCCTCACAAGTTTCTCTGCAGTTATTCTTTATGTTTCTCTGAGTCATCTGCCAAACCCACCGACACAAACGCACAACAACACTCACTGTGTCAGCCTGAGTGTGACACATAACCTCATTTCACTACATTTGCCTTCAAGGTTTCTCACTCACTGATGTTGTTGCTGTTGTGTGAGGAGAAATGCCTGAGATAGAGGAATGTCCTTGTGCTTATCTTTTCTCATAGCATGGTGAGTTGGCTGCTCTTATACTTGTCTTTCTTAAGAAGCAGTGACATATTATTTAATAGCCATCAAGGGTTCAGACAAAACAGTCTCATACACATTTCACCTGCTGTTGGATGATGACAGGACTCTTTCAACTTCACCACAAAAAAGGGGAAAAACTTTTCATTTACCACCTATTTATAAAAGAATATTCATGCTTCTAAATAAACAGATTAGAAATGAATTAAAATCTGGAGGTTAAAGATCCTGTGAAGAACTTTTAGTAAGTATAACATGTGGTTTATACTTCTGTGTGGATTCTGTAGCTATGTTTTTCTGAGCACCTCATGCTTTTGTGTCAAGGTGTCAGAGTATCTACAATATTAAAACCATCGCTGGCAGAGGGTTTTTCCTGCAAGTCACTCACATTTTATTCTCCCACTTGGGTTGAATGATTTGCAAAAACAATATAATTGCAAATATTTTTCCCTGTGCTGCATTTGCAATTCAGTTTACAATTGTTTTTAAGGTTCCCCATCTTGTGTGGTGTTGATATCAATTGCTATATTGCAGGGGTTAATATATGTATTTTTATTATTCTAATTTCTTCACACTGTTAAAACAATCATCTTAGTCATTTTTTGTCCAAATTATTGTTTTATTTTTTTTCCTAAATAATCTGCTCATGACGCCAGCCACCTATGGTAAAATCGCCCACATCCTCAGTTGATCACATCATGTGATTTTACCCCTTTAAGATAATGGCCTACGTAAGTGTGTGACTGAAGTGGATTTTTTTTTTTTTTTGTTTAGTTTCCTAAAAAAATTGTTAAACTTTTTTGGTCACTTAATTCAGAAAGTAAAATGCAGACATTACATAGACTCACTATACATTGAGCGGATTATTTCAAGCCTTGTTTCTTGAAATGTTGATGATTTTGGCTCGCAGATAATGAATACCTGGAATTCAGTGTCTGAGGAAATAGGTTAATATTAATATTACATTAGATCAATGAAAAGAGGATAATTTCAAACAGAAACATCAGACATCTGAAAGTTTCGCTACTTCCTGACCATTTTCCAAGTTTTCTCCAAGTTTTGCTGCTTTTTGACGATTTTCACCACCTTAAACTTAGTTTTATTGCTACTTCTTTCAGTTTTGACACTTTTCACTCTCTTGCAAAGGTCATTTTCAACATTTGGACTCTTTGGAGTTGGAGGGTTGAGTTAAACTGGCGTAGAGTATGAAACATCTACTTCAAAAAACTTTATCTGGTATTTTGACACATTTAAGGTCAAAGACATATTGCAATTAGAATATTGCATCAGGCCATATTGCAGTTTGATCTAATGTGCAATTGACTGCCCAGCACTATGTCCTGCGGTGTTCTTTGTTTGTTTGAGCACATGTGACTCTGAGCCTATAAAGTTGGTGTCAGAACTAATAAATGTTGAGCTGTTTTTTATCATACTGCAGTTATTATGAAAGAGAAAAGACATTTTGTAGGCGATGGGCTGCACAGCTGGTGTATAATCTGATTTTTTTGGGCCTGTATTTGTTTTTTTTCTTTTTATCTTTTGGTAGACTCCACAGGTCTCAGGCTGTAAAAAGGTATCACAGAACAAGATAATCAAGCAAAGGGTTAAAAAGACCTTTGCAGTATGCCTCAAGCTACAAACTCATTACTGGCTAAATAATCTCAAATCTTTCAGCCCCGACTTATCTCTCCAGTAAATGAACATTTGAGAATCAAGAGTAGTTGCATGCAAATACCAGAGGCACACTGGTAATGTGTCATTCTTGTCCCTCTGCTGAAGACACTAATACCTGTTTTTCTGCACATTTAAGAGGGGGCAGGTGTCCTTACTTGTCTCTCTTTCTCTTGTCAGAGCCGTCAGGCTGTAACTCAGGCCAAGCTAAACCTGTCAACTTAATCCTGGAGTTGCCTCAGGACTGGTTCTAAAACAAGACATGGTGTTCAGTGCTGAAAATATATCTTAAATATAACAGGTAAATGGTACTGTTATTTTTACTATAAAGGGTTAAATACCTCCATCCTCCCCCCCAAACTCCAGAAAACATCCAGCGGCGAGAATGGAAGAATCTGAGGTGAATTTTTGGCGTGTAGGTGGAAAAATCCCCACGGAGCTGCAGAATAATCTCCTTGAGTGTTTTAGGATCTGGGGTTCAGAGAGGATCCTTAACAAACACACACACAGTTAAAGGATCATTTGAGAAAACAATTCCTTTCACATTCTGACTTTTGCAGGTATGGCTGGCTGCGCAGAAAGACTTTATAACTAAAGTTTGCTGTGGTTTGAAAAAGTCTTTCACATAGAATACTGAGTGAAAGGGTATGATCAAATAAATGTGATAGCACATGTGGAGCAGCCACATGTGATGTTTTGATTTCAGCTCTTTCTGGTGCTTCCATGTTGTGCAAGAAGAGGATGTGGCTTTTAATGAGAAATCCAGACGGCACTGCAATCAATAAAAAAAACTTCGGTGAAAGAATAAGCTTAGGTTACATTCTGGTTGGAAACATCACACTAACAGAGCTCTTTTGTCCTCAGAAAGCATGGACCTGCTGCAGGAAGGACACTCTTTTTATGAGGCCTTGAAAGGTTTGCTGTGGCTCACTGAGAAAAGCTGCACAGTGGCGCAGCTCTGTAGGCCCCCTGCTGACTTGATGTTACACACTGTGATGACGGATGTCTGGCTTTTTGTGACTTCCTCTGTTCCCATGTCTGTGGGATGATAAGACACCAGAGAATGGGTGAAGTGCAGTGTTTAAATAAGGATGAAGCTTCAACAGTTGGGTTAAATGAATTACAAAGCAGAACATAAACAGATACATTTCAATAATGTGATCAGTAAGGTTGATATATTCTGACTTGAAGCCATTTTGGAGTAACACTGCAGAAAAAAGTTGTTGTTGTACATTATTTTGTAATTTAGCAGCAGTTTAAGTGTCAACCTATTTTTAATGAAATTGTCACTCATATTCTTCCTCCTTGTGATAAGGGTCTGGTGGCCTGATGCTTTGAACGTAGAATTAACATCATGAAGGCATGCCAGCCCTGACTGTGGCTGTAATAGTTTGCAATTTATTTATTTATTTTTATTGTGCAATCATGTGTCTATTCGGGCCAACATTGGTTTTATTTGGGAATTGAGATGATCAATGCTGGAGTCCCACCTTTAAGAGACTGTGAAGACTTTTTAAGTGATCTTGAAAAAGTCTCATCTCTAGATTTATGCTCCATCATGATCCTCAATTTAAAATTAAGTTATCAGCGCCAAAATAGGTTATTTCTATATGCTAACTCCTGGCTTCCCAATAGGGACTGGACAGTTCGGATTTGGCCATATTGATTTATGGCATGCCAAAGTCCCTATGATGTTACCAAGCTGGCTGATGAAGTTGAGGATTGAGAAGGGAGATCTGTTGTTGTCTGCTGAAAACGATTTCTTGTATTTATTTTGTAGCAATAGTGGGAACAGGTGCTGGACTGTCTGACAAAAAAGGGACAGAAGAGCAGAGGAAAGCTAAACAGGAGAGTGATAGAGCATGAGCTAAGGCCAAAACACAGGCTAAGCTGTTTGTGAAAATGTTCATTCCAATCTACATGCAGCAGTTATTCTGCAGTGATCTGTTCAAACTTGAGAGTCAATCAGTAAAATGAAGAGTCAGGTTACGTTTGCTCTGCATTGTAGATGATCTCTGGGAGAACATGACGAGGATTCACAAATGTTTCACGGTACCAAAAGAAGATCTGATCCATTTCACTTTCATAACAAATACTTCACGACAGTTTTGGCCAAAGGAAGTTGCTGCAACCCACTTCGTACAGATTCACCTCAAAGCCACTTTAGGTCAAGCTTTGCTATTTTTGCCTCATCACTGCTGTTTCTCTTAAACGAACAGCCTTACAAATCTTAACTTTTTTGCAAATATCCACTCAGATTAAAAGGTGGACTTGCTAGATGGTTGGCAAAGGTCAAAGGCCCAAACCATTGTTATCTGAGAAAAATATAAGGGATCATAATTGAAGAATTTACTCGTCTATTATCACTTTTGATCACAGACTGTATGATACTTGAATGCAGAATCTGTGAAATCACTAATTTTTTTCAGGGGTTTGGTTTTGAAGTCTATTGTTTGCAGTTGCCATAGTGAAAAAGCTGACTCACTGTAACTTCTGTTGAGTCAGGATGAGGTTAAAAGGCAGAGCTGTGGCTGTGAAAAATTTTCTTGCTTATGATGACCCACTCAGTTCAGATGATCCCTGTCATGTTCATTCTTTCGGACTTGATTTGTCTCATTTAGAGATTAAGTTAAAAAAAAAGTTGTTAAAATACTTTGCTCAGGTCCTGTCTTTTTTACTCTTTATTAGGAAATACTTTGCTGTGTGATCAAGAGAGGCGCTTTATGAAACAAACTATATTTACTTTCCTATATTTTAAACGGATGAACAGATGAGTACATTTGTATGGCTGCTGCCCACTTTACCACTGTGAAGCATACCACACGTGTTTGGAATTCATGTGGCTTTCTCATCCTGTTGTTGTCTGGTATTTGTAGAAATGTGACCAAAGAACATGCTCAGTCTGAAGCGTTTTATGAGCTCACATTACAAAGACGCTCTTTATTATTCTGTGAATTGCACTGAACCGCTGTATGGTGAGGGCTAAGTGTTTTAATTTGGTTGGAGTTAACTCAAGCTTTTCGGGGGATTTTATATTTTGGGTGAATATTTTCATTTTTGCGGTCAGCCTAAGTTTGGACATGTGGCTATCTGTGACTTGCTGAGAAGCATAAACCTTTGGAATGTAAATATGCATATTGACTTTATTGCTGCTTTGAAAGTAGCTTCATACAAATGGGACATATTTCTTCCCTCTAACAGATTGTTGCACCTGTAGCTGCACCTACAAATGATGTCTTGGTGTGTTTGAGGACATAGCTACATCCCTGCAACAAGGGAAATGATTAACCACTGGGGGTCAAAAGCAACAAGACTTTCACAGGTTGTTTAACTACTTTTAAAGTTTTGGTTTACTATTCTATCTAATATATAACTTAGAGTTTGGGAAAGATTATGACAACTCACAGAGCTTTTATCAGCAGTGGCACATTACACATAAGTGGCACAAATGGGAAAGCATCGTTATAAGTTACTTGGTATAAAAACTTCCATATTATGTTTTTATACAGTTAACTTACAGTTGTAACCAACATTTAGGAGAGAAGTATATCGTAGACCACATTACCTATGGATGATAACTAATTTTCTTTTTCAAACCCATTTCTTCTTTTTACATTTTCAAACTCTACTCAGAAACGTATTACGATCCAATCAGTCTTAAAATTTTGATCTAGTGTGTATAACATTTCATATTCTTTAATTCATTTTTGTACCAGGCTGTAAACATTTTGTTTATTGTATAGATCGGCTGTTTGCTGTGTGTGTACTTGGTCCCTGGATGCCCCCTAGTGAACGAATACCTTGTCACATGCCATAGGATTGACTACTTTACAATCCTACAGTCACTCATGTTTACTTATGCCAACTTTAGTTTCCAGAAACGTGTCAGATTTACATCTAACATACTATGTAAGAAGACAGGTAGCTTCACTGTAACAACCCTCGAAGATAAGTTATGCTAAGCAAGTAGGTTTCTTGAATAAATTGGCCAAAAAAGTACAATCCTTTCCCATCATTTGCCTGACTGTCAAAGTTAGGAGAAAGCTGTTGTGGCTCATGTATTTGTTTAGAAAGATGAATGGAGATCATATCTTCCGTTTAACACTCTTTACGACTTTTCTCTCATGTCAACTTTTTATCGAATACAAGGAGACAAGGTAATGTATTTATCAAAAGTGCTATAATGCTGTGGTTTAAAACTTGACAACGAGCAAACTTTGTACCATAGATTAGCAGCCAGCTACATTTAGTGCTACTCACAGCCTGGTGCTCCAAGACGTGTTTGCAACAGGCAACATTAGTGAATCCTGGTTACGTCCTGCCAGTGCTCATCTACCAAGCAGAGCAAACCTGGCTTATCATTTTATCGATAGACTCTCAGGTTTGAACACATCATTACAATTTAACTGCTGCATGTGGGTTGAAATGAACATTATCACTTTCAGTCTTACCTGTGTTTTAGCCTTTAGCCCGTGCTCTATCAGTCACACATTTAGCTTTTGTCCGTCCCTTTTTCTGTCAGGCAGTCCAGCTGCACTGCTCACTATTACTTCCAGATCGATCCAAGAAATTGTTTTCATCAGAGAAAAACACAGATCTCTCTTCTTACTACTTAACTTCATCAGTCAGCATAGTGTTGGAAGAGACTTATACCTGAAATCACTCTGGTAGCGGGTCAATGACGTGACGTCCCTTTTTTTGTGTTCGAGTGCAATATTTCCTTACATCATGAATTGAGTATTTCATCACATGTACTTCTCTATTCTATGAAACCTGTGTTATTTGAACACATCTTTAAACTATTAAAATATAACACGTTTTTTTGTGCTTTGGTACCTCAAACCTCCAAAATGTCAGGTGGTGCAACCGTCCTGACAAGTATCCATAGTAATTAAACTCTAAAAATTGAATGTCAGTCACTGTAAATGGAAATTAAAAATACAGTGGCATTATTTTATGCTTGAACCTTTTTAAATAATACATTCTTTGCAAATAAAAAGAATATTAAAGCTGTTAAGAAATTTAAAAATCTTTTGTCCCGTAATTTTCACCTTGTCAAATGTCAGGGTGGTGCAACCGTAACATTAGACTTTTATTTTAAAGTGAAGAGAATAAAACAGGAAACAGGAAACTGCATCAGCCAGAGGACCCCAAATGACACTTTGTGACCAAGTGGAAAAGTTTGTAGATGTTTCTGAAATACTGATAAAAAGGTTTTTTTCAGTTCATTGGTTCATTCACCTAAAAATGTCAGGTGGTACAAACAATGTAATAATGTGAAATGTTATTTTAACAAAAAATTATTTATCTTATTCACAAATAAAACAAATGAAACACAAAATGAAAATGTATGAGTCACTACAGACACTTGAGAGATTTCTGCCAATAATTTCACAGAGAAAAAATAACAGGAACATATAAATATATTTTCATATATTTGGTTGCGTCACCTGACATTTTTGGGTGCTCAAATTAAAAATAATAAAAGGTAATGAAGCTAAAAACTTTGAAATGTTATTCAAATACTTAAATCTGTTAGAAAACGCAGTTCTTCACTCATAAATATGTTTTTTATCCATTTTCAAAGAACTTTTTAAAAATACGATTTTAGACCCTCTTTTTAGTCATTGACCCTCTAGTCAAGCCTATTTTGTTGGGGATAATTTCATTAGGTAATGATCAGGCATATATCCAGATGAGACTTTTTCAAGATCTCTCAGAAAGTCCTAACAGTCCCTTTAAAGCAGTTTTTTCTGCACTAAAGTCATTTTTGCAGAATGAAATACTCCTTCAAGTTTAGGCCTATGGTTCATGTGGAGACTCAGATTCCTCATGCACTGCTGCTTGGGAAACAAATGTGAAAGACATCTTTGTGCAGCCTCCAGTGTATTCTTGAGTGGAGGTTTTCATCAGCGTGACAATGCGTGTGAGCAACTGTGCACTGCTGGCAACATACTCACATCCCAACCAGCAGCCTTCATCTCGTGAATATTCATCCAAACTCCTCATCCTCACGCTGACAATAAACAAGGGACAGAGAGCATGAATGCCTGGCCGAGGAGGAGGTGGAGGAGGAGGAGGACAAGAGGGGCAAATCCTGAGGAAAGTGGGGGGCAAACAACCCGGATCCATGGCAACAAGTCCTGCCCTCCACTCTGCAGCAGCAGCAGGCTGAAAGAGGGGAGGCAGGAGCACTTTTTTCCTTTTTTTTGTCGGTTTTTGTTGGAAAGACATTAGACGGAGAGTACTGTGGAGGGCAGGTAACCAGCCAAAGTTCCCCAACACGGATACGAAGTGGATTAACGCGCCGCAAAAAGGGGATATAATCTGGAAATGTCAGCAGCAGACATGGACGTGAGAAGAAACACGGAGGTAAAAGCGTCTGATTTCATTAGCGTTATTGACGGGCGGCAGCAACAGGAGGCTCAAACTTGAATCTGAAAGGAAAACCTGAGGGAAAGAGCCTGAATGTGGTGTTAAAAAGTTTCAATGCTCGTGTGAATGTAACTCTTATTTTTCCACGTGACCATATTTGGTCATCGGCATGTTAAACGATGGAGCTCCGGCTGAAACACCGGACTATTTTTCTCTTCTGACCCTTTGAATGAAGAAAAAGGTCCCAGCGGATACAGGCAGTGACTGTGTGGGTTGTAATTAGACCAAGTTATCGCCCAGACGTCCAACCAGCCAAAGCAGCAGCAGCAGATAAAACAGGACAGGATTCAGGATCAGCTTGATCCTTTCTTCGGGGGTGGTACTTTTTTATATAGATCTCACACAGGGAAAAGTGTGTAAACTTCAGATGTTTGCGTTGATTTAGCTCTCTGTGACTATAGTTTATAGGCTTCAGACTGTGCACAGATACAGTGTATGCACATTATTTTGCACTGTACATAACTTACAGATTTTAGTGAGTAGCCTACAAATAGGGTCCAGACATGAAGAACAACCATCCACTGTCTGACCCAGTTTGTTATGGTTGATTTTGATGTAACCTACTTTTGTTTAAAACTTTTTTTGGATTAAAGAATATTTGATGGAAATTTCTGACATGTATCTCTAAGACCAGGCAACAACTGAAGCAGCAAATCCTTAATGATCCTAATAAGGGATGGGAACCTTTCACATCGATACACGGTTCCTGGGAATCAGTACCGGTAATCAACGGTACACATTTTTGGTACTTTTATGTTTTTAGTTCACATGGTAATGTATTTTATTTTTTTAATGATAACATTTTAAAACGTTTTTATTTTACATATTCATTCCTCAAAATGTAAACTTTAACAAATATATCAAAATAACAATCAACTGTACGTACTGTAACACTGAAGTTGTTTCACAAATTTCTTCAACAAGAAAACCCCAAACTAAAATTAACCACAACTGAATGACTTAACTACAAGTACGCAGTGTTTTTTTCTAAATATTACGCATATTAAAATCCAGCTCTACCTACTCCATGCCCATTTCCAGCATAGAAAATCACCTACTCTTCCACTCACAATCCCCCACAATCACAAGGATGCGTTTAGGTACTAAAACATGGCACCGTTTGATTTTATGTGAATCAATACTCGGTACTACTGACAGAATTCAGTCGGTACCAATAAAAGTACCTACTTCGTAACCCGTCACTGATCCTATTTCGTGGTGTTTTTAACATTTTATCCAGCTTTCAGATGTAGCTGTACTCACTTGGATGGTGTACACAATAGTGTGAGTACGATGCCAATGTAGATCTAGATCATCCAACTTAGAAAGGCATTGTATTAAGAACAACGCCGTTCTTCGTAGACTAAATCAAATTTTTGGGTCCATCATGAGTGTTTTTAAAGTATAAACTGATGACAAGTGGTATCCTCATGATCTTGTACTCTGTATTTCAAACCCCAGAGATGTAACTGGTTTTCTTTGCTCTCCTTTCCCCCTGAAACTCTTTCTATTGTGTAATCAAACAATGACCTTCCCCTCTAACTGGACAGGACTGTCAACACAAAGCTATTGAGGAAATTCTTTACTGGTCTCCATTCTGTTTAACAGCAGTGAGCTTGGCCTATAATCAGACGCTTTTAAAGGGACCATCGCTCACTCAACATCACTTTGAAAGTCTTCTTTCCTTCTGCCTATCCATTCATCCAGAAAGCAAAGAGGACTTGGACTAATGAGAATCTTGAAAACTTAGTTGTACTTGTTTACACGATGAGTCAACTAAATGGACAACAGTCTGCATCTCTAGTAAAAAATAAAAATGTAGCTAATGAAGACACATTCTGCAGCAACACAGTGTGTGGGTTTCCATGAGTGAATGCCAATATACAGTATCTAAATTAACCAACTAATAAGCTTTTGAACCAGCAATTGGCAACTGTTTGATCCAGCTTTATCATCACGGGCAGCTGATAAAAAAAACAAAAACAGAAATTAGGTTATGGCCTCTGTAACTGAGATGCTTAAAGTTGGAATTCCCTCAAAATCCAGAAGTGATGTCTGCTGGAGGAAAAGAGCACTATATTAAAATTTTGCTGCATGTCACAGAATATTCACAGAATAATCTCTCAATTTCAAGAGTCATGACAGTATATTTTGCTGCTAAAAGTCACATTTTAGACCTGCAGCTGCTTTTTGGCCTTCTTACCATACAAAGCTCTGATGAAACAGTTTCATTCATGGTCTTGCTGAAGGGCCCAGCTGTTGGATGGGATATTTTTCTGTTTAATTCCTTGTTAGAAAATTTCTTTATCAGATATCTTCTCAGTGTGGTTTAGATCACAAGACTTGGTCCTTCCCCTTGACTCTATTTATTTTTTAGTTGAAGATGCCCCAGAGAAGGATGCTTCTACAGATAGGAAAACTCTTGTCCTATTTTTGTTACTTCACAGTGCTCCCTTTGCCTGTGCTCTTTTATGTCAGTTACCTAAGCCAGAAAAGTTTTGTTTGTCTTAATAGTGTAGCTGTCATTGTAGCACAGTTGAGACCTGTTTAAAGTTATATTTTGAATGTCAGGGGCTGTCCTATTGTCTGCCAGTGCTAAATCAAACTCTTGTGTGAAGGCACAGATTTATAATCCTAGCCCTACAGCCTCTGACTTTTGCTTAAATACTTGTTGCTACAGACTCTGCACAGCAATAGATTTGCTGTACAGTCATAAAACAAACCAACAGTCACATTTTTAGTTGCGGATGCAACTTTAGAACCAGTTTCTTATTATGCAAGTGACGCAGTGATGTTTGATGTTTTAATGGGATGCATACCATGCAACCATAGCATGACATCACCATGTCTGCATTAACACGCCAGCCTTCATTTATTCACAACGATGATCCAAAACAGTGAGGCACTGAACTGTCAGCTTTGAAGTCTGAACCCACACACTGTCGGCAGTGTTTGTGAACCTTTCAGCTCTTGAACACTTGTCTGAACCTGTTCATATTTAAATAAATGGTATGTGCGATTTCTTGAAATGTGTGATTTGCTAATCCATCCCATAGAGCAGACAGCTGATAGCCTATGGTAAATTGCTTGTGTGTTTTTCTTGGAGCAAAATTCTTTTTATGCCATAAATCAACACTGCTTGGCATGCCAACAAATTACAGATCATTCAGGGGAAAAAGCTGAAACTATTCTTTGATCTAACTTTATTTTACATGACGATTGCTTTTATACCACCTGCAGGTTCCTCAGTTTACCTTGTCAGAAGTTTCAATGATACTGGAGCCTTACGTAGAACTAAAGATACCTAGAACAGTCTAAAAGACTTTTTAGTCCCTTGTTACACTGAGTTCTGCCAGTTTTTGTTCATGACAGTCTAAGTAACTAAAAATTACACCGTTTTCTCAAAGAGTGCATTCAGAATGCACCATTTTGATGAAACCTATTCTTTTTTAGCGAAAAATCAAGTCTAACCTGAAGGTTTATTTCCCTATTTTCAGCAGATAAACATTTAAATTGACTCTATGAGCGTCAACACAGGTGATCTACAAGCTTAAAGTGTTTTTTGTTTGCATGACTTTTCTCTGACTCTGAGCCGAGGCAAACAAGTGTCCATCTGATCGTATTCATGTCCTCAGAGAAGTCAAACTGTGTGTGTCAGAGGTCAGCTCTGTGACATACACTCTTGCCCCCCTGCTGCAGCTCAGATGGTTAAGCCCGTTTTCCACATGCCTGCCTCTGCAGCTGTGCATGCTCATATCTAGGTTACACAGGCGTTATTTTTTTTCCTCTTCTCCTCAAAGTGAAAACATGCCATGATCAGTCTGAAAAAATGAGCTGAAACTGCTAAAAAAAGGAGATAAAAAAAGATTCTCAGAATTGGTTCCACCTGGTCTGCAGAGCTATACAGTGGCAGCATGTGGTCGAGGGCTGGGTAATTATATAGGTATGGCTGTGTGCAACTGCCAGTAGCATCAACCTTGGTGGTTTTCTTGTACATGGAGACACATTAAGGCTGTCAGACTGAAACTACTTGCCAGAGACAGTAGGTTATTTTCAGATTCAGCATATTATATCAGTTTTTGGGAGAGAAATAGATTTTATTTTGTAACCTAACTTGCTGCATAAGCTTTGTGCCTTTGTGAGTGACTGCTGCTGTCGACGTAGGTTTAATTAAACCTTAAAATGAACTTTTTCTGAGTTCAGTTTAACATGTCCTGTCTTATCTCAAGGTCCTTTTTGTCTGTATTGGACAAAAATGTTCTCTCTGCAAGTATTCAAACAATGGCGTGGATCAGTGTGTGGGCTCACGCCAGTACGTTATGACTTGCAAGAGGAGTTTGCAGATTTTTCCCTCTTCTTTCCACCATGGCTTTCTGGCTGCTTGGGATGTTCTGCAGTCTTAAAAAAACAAAACAAAACCTTGAAGTCAGTCAGGTTGTTGATCAGCAGAAAATGAGGAACAGGGTGGCCAGGAAAAAGCAGACTAGCATTTGACAGAAGAAAACTGATTTACTTTCTGTTTTTGAGACTGCATCAGGATTGACAAAGATCTTGGTTTGCCCATCATGATGTCTTTGAATACCTAAATTAAATTGTGCCAGTTCTCCTAGCCTTTTCATCAAGTGCCAGGTGCATGAAAGGGGCATATTTGAGGCCTTTACTGGACGAAAAGGAAACCAGTGGCGTGAGATGCAGGTGTTTCTGCCTGGCTCCTGTGCTTTCTTGAAAATTTTGAACGCAGCCACAGACTGATGGATAGGGCAAATATTAGTACATTCCTCTATGTAGCGGAGTGAACTGTGTATCAGATGATCTGTCAAATGTGACAGGGCCAAGGACATGTGGATTTTGAAAGACATTTACCTCATAGACCTCTCTTAAACACACACACACACGTATGCACACACAGGCAGACAGCTGATAAAAGACTTACTTTTTAACCACATCTCCCTCTCAAGGACGCAGGAAACACAAAGGGCTCTTTATTCAGGCCCAAATAGCCTCATAGAGACAGTGTTGAAGCCCAATTTCATGAATCTGCTCTTGTTGCATTGGGAAAATATGTCATTGATATGCATTTCTTGTAATCGATTACTGTGTTGTGAATGAAAAAAAAGAACAGTGAAGCTCTGAAAAGGCCAAACTAGGCCATGTAGATGAAGGTGTCAAATATCTCTATTGGATCTGATATTAAATCCTGGGCAGAAGGACTGGTTTACAAAGAATATCAGCACTAGCTTTTATATATGAAATAGAGAAAGAGACCTTAGAGAATGCTCTGTTTCTTATTTGATAAGGCTGTTTGCAAGAATAGAAAAAGTGAATCAAGTTGAACAGCTTGCAAGTGGAGTTCTGTGGTTTTGGAGCAGATGTAATATTCTGGAAGTGCTGATGTGTTGAACAGTAAATGTGTATCACACAGACTGTGTATCAAGATGCATTACATATGTACCTCATCAATCTTTGCTGATCTGATGCAACATCATTTCTGTGAGTAGTCCTAACAACAGCGTTGCTGGTGTCATTGGACTCTGCCCCTCCGATTAAACAGCAGAGAATTGGTTGGTGGGGTAAAGATGGAGACCCCCCCAGCATAACAGGTGCCAAGTTGAGGTGGACATTTCTAGAAGATTTCAAACCTCTTGTGTGTTGATTTGTTGTGTCAGTGCTTGTTATGTTCCTCCTTCGCTCTGCTAATCTGTAGCACACAGCACTGCAGGAGCTGAGATAAGTCACAAGGTCATAGAGCAGTCAATCATGCTGTCATACCCCCTTTTTATAGCATCACGTAATGTAACAAATCAAAGTTTCAGAACATACGGAAATAAATCAGCATTGTAAGAACTCATTATAACTCATTACTGTGCTTTATCCAGTGCAATCTCATACATCTTATCACCAATCAACTGAAAGTACGTCATTAATACTTGAAACAAACACCTCTCATCAGCATGAGGCAGCTGTATTTGGCTCACTTTGGCTGTATTATCTCAGGAAAACTTGTCTTGAATCTGTCTGAGTGCACTTTAAAGGTACTTTAGAGTTTTCTCAGGAGCATTTGTTTACAGTTAGTTGTTTTGTGAAGGAAGATGCTATCAGACCTCAGGAAGTCAGTTGGCTAACGCCTTGGTGTTTACGCAGCTATGTCCATGTTGAGACTGTGACCCACTTCTTTGATGATACTTTCCCTGAAATAGAGACTGCTCTCAACTTTATGTAACTGAGGCTCTTGTAGGTATTTATCTGATCTAAAATGTTGTTTCATAGAGCTGTGACTTGTCTGAATTTCAATGTTAGAAAGCTACATTTTCCTTTAATTTGATTTAGATTAATATGAAAGGTTGTATTTGTCAAGCTCTGCTTATTTGGGTTCATTGTCTTTCTTGTTTCAGCCTCGTAGATTAATTTGTTTTAGGTAATCATGCAGTTATGGAGAAGAAATAAACTGAATTTGTGCTTTGTGATCATCCAATGTGTGTTTTTACAGGATGACTAAAAATGCAACCTTGTTCAGAAATAAAGAAATGTGATGAGATTTATGGAAATCACTTCTGATGTGTCTAATGTATGAAGAAATATATGAGTGCCAGCTCAATTGAAAACTTTTACCTTGTGTGAATCAAAGTCTTGACATTTTTTTTCTGCATCCATTCGAATTATCTGGATATGATGATAATAAGAGCAAATTTATATAATTATACCAGTACTTCCACTAACTGCAGAGTAAAATCAGGATCAATTCAAGCTGGACAGGACGTTGTTGTCCTCTGAGTCTAATGAAAAAAATTATACTTGACGATCCTTTTAGTCACAGGAAATAGCTGACAGCAAGAATGCTCCCTCTCTCTCCTCATCTGTCTCTATATGACTCAACTCCACTACTGGTTGGCAGCCTTCTTCATACAACAACTTCCTGTAAACAAGCCAAACAGCCAGCACCCTCCCATCCTCCACCTCTGATCTTCAGAGATCTGCGTTTGACCTCCTTATCCACCCGAAAAATCACTTAGAGCCCTCTTTAAAGGGTCATTGCTGCAATTTCAAATGTGATTTAAGGGGCCAATGACCCTCAGGCTACAGTGAAAGGAAAGTCTAACTGACGGCTGGACTGATCAAAGATTAAGCATAAACATGTTTATCATAAAGCGGATATTTTTACAGTCGTCTCACTATCAGGGCTTTTTCATTGTCAAGTATCTCTTGGTCTACCATAGCTATTAACACTCTCATGAAAGAGCATGGTTTTAGAGTCCAGTTTGTTGGATTAAAGGAAACCAATTGACCCAAGCACAGTCCCACTGAGTGTTGCTTTTTACAGACACAGCAGATTCTTTTTCAAAGGAGTAGCTCCATTATCCTCTTACAGTTGCCAATATAGGACTGAAAACTGGCCCTCAAGAAGACACTTCTTTGCAGATCTTACAGTCTCCTTGTAAATAAAAGGGAACAATCAGTAGAGCTAGATTTTATGTAACAGAAATGCCAAAAATACAGTCGATGTAATTGTGAAACAATGTTTTAATCACATTTTTTGTCCACCAGAGAACACCCAAAAGTTTAAAACTGTGCATAACATGGACACAATAAAGAGTTTAGGCATCTTATTTGTATGTTTAAAAAAAAAATAAGGGGAATTTTTTTAAAATCAAATACTAGTTTTAGTCTAAGTAGCTTTGTCCAACATATCACTTGAGAATGTTCTCAAATGAGACATTACTGGTTTGTTTTATTCAACTTTGCTGTTACACTCCTTTGCAGTTAATCGTTAGTAAAGTATGTCAACTGATGAATGCCATTCAAATGATCATGTGCTACACACACAATGATGACCTGAGTTCAATCCATGAAAACAAACATAAGGTAATCACTCATTACCGGCAAAACCTGAAAGTCTGGGACACATCAAAGTAACCAGTTATAAAGCTTTTACTTTCCCAGTTTGTGCAACATCTAACAGTCAACAGGCTAGGATTGGCTTTATTGTCAGAAGCTCTCAGTGGCTGTGATCCAAATCAACATCATGACCTTGTTTATATTTTATGAGTGAGCTGTTTTTTGGCAGTAAAGTTGTCCTGCGTTGTTTGTTGTGAAAGGAGACATTTTCAAAGTGGAGGAATATCTGTGCCAATTCCTCTGGCATAACATTGTCTACATGCTGTGTTAAATATTCAACTTGAGCTCAGTGTTTGTTTGTTTCTTTTCTCCAGTGTTTACACTGAAAAATCATCATGGCACCTGCTGTGAAGTGGGGTACTTTGTAGGATTTTTTTATGAACTTGTTTTGTGAAAAGTTTTCAAGTTAAATAGAGGTCAGTCTGCTCTCTCAAATCTATGATTTAAGAAGGTGGTAAAACTCATGTACCCAAGTACTTTTGCAACAGAATTAAACCTATCCAAACCAAACCTAAGATTTTGTTCTTTTCATCTCATTTTTGATACAAGCAGGATTAGCAGTGAATTATGAACTCACCCACCTGACTGTTTTGACTACATCAAGGCTGAAAGTTGAGCACATGTTTGCATAATGAGAGCTATACTGTAGCTAATAGATTTGACTGATACTGGTGTGTTGTAGCTGTTTTCCAGGAGGAAACATGTTTTCTACTGTCAACTCTGTTTTATTACTCCTAATCCTGGTTGCTGAAACTTGTGTTTTGATGCAAAAGTTAAACAGTGTCAGACCAGCATTGACATGGTGAGCGTATCTGAAGTGCTTAGTCAAGGCTGAGTTTTTGGACTGATGGTCTTAATTTATCTTTGATCCTGGCTGAAGTCTCACAGGTAAATTTGAAATCAGGATTCTAACCTGAAGCTGAAATCAAGGCTGTCTTTCTGACCAGGTAGATTTTAATCAACCATGTCTGATTTCTTGTCACAATTTGGAGAGCCCACAGTCTCAAAGTAAATTTGTAAAACACATGGCTTGTTGACAAACCCAAAAAATCTTGCAAAAGCTGTTTCTTATATCATACAATAGTGTTTTTGTGTTTAATATCTTTGTGTTTTTTTTCATCAGGTGAGTGAGCGGTTTGCAGACCAACATGACAGCCAACAAGAACACGAAGGCTGTGCCTCGAGCAGGAGGGGGTAAAGCCCCACGGGACACCCCCGACAGGTCAGTGACTCCTGGGACAGGAAGATTGAGCTGGTTAATGTGCACTTTCGGTCACATAGCATGGTTTCAGAGCATCCATCTGGCTTGATTCTTTTTTCCCCAAGACTTAAAGAGAAACAGCTGATCAAATCAATCATTTTCAGAGGCATCTCTCCATAGATAAACAGCCAGTTCTTGTTTTCTTTTTTTTGTACACTCATGGAGCGAACCATCATTGATTGTCATTCATGATAAGACTTCCAACGATTTTGCAAGAAGGATGTGGTAGTCAAGATAAGGGCCCTATCCAACTCTGAGCTGAGAGTAGTGAGCTGAAGCTTGTGTAAGCATGTTGAGAGCTGACAGTATCCTGCTGAGAGAGAATAACAAACTTTGGGAATGATATGTGATATCCAGACTGTTGATTCTCACACTTCACTGTTCTGACCACTTTTATCAAGCTCTTTCTTTGACCACAAAGTCTTCCCAGGGACAGAACAACCTGAGAAGAGATCTTGTCTTGTCTTGCATGCAGGGGTTACACATGATTGCTGTGCATCACAGCTGTGAAGTGTTGTCTGTGTTCACACACCTTGTGATAATCTAATGGCAAAATTTTTACAAAGTGACAGTTGACAAATCTGCTGTTAGTCCAAATTTAAATCCATCTGATTTTGTAATGCTGCTGTGTGAGTCACATCGTTCATGTTTTTCTTTCATATCTTATTTCTGTGCTGAGGGGGAAGTGGTGCTAAAAACACACAGGACAATTTTTCATACACCAGGAAACTTAAAATTACATTTGGCAGCAGCTCTCTGTAATTACTGGTGGTGTATATCAGGCATACTGGAAGTGGCAAACCACTCAAATGTCAATCTTAATCTTAATACTATAACATGAATAACTTAATTTTCTGGTAGATTAGTCCCCTCGTGAGCACACATTCCTTACGATTCCTTGAGTTCACTTTAAAGCTTCTAAGGCTGGGATGCTTGGCAGATCCAAGTTTTCACAGGTGGACAAGAATAGACCAAATAATGCTGAAGTCATGCATTCAATCAATGAACTGTACAACCAAGGAGACACAAGGATAGAGAAGCATAGTGGAGGAAACATTAGAAAATAAAGCACATAAACATTCAGGTTGCTCTGTCATTTTAAGTGAAAGGATGAATGAAAATTGTGGCACTTGAACAACTTTTCCAGTTCAGTTCTGTGCTAAATGAAAGCATGCTGCACCATTAAAGATTACAAGCCACCACAAAGTGATCCAAAAAGGTTTTGGTAGTAGATGGTAAATAGAAGGTAAATAGATATACTATAGATTAAAGTTTGGTACAAATGGATGAGTGTATAACTGAAAATGCTGACTGGTAGTAAAGGTCATACATGTAGAACTATTATGGTAGACGTGCTGTTTGTGTTAGCAGTGAGCTCCCTCCCTCATGGTCAGAAACAGGAAGTGGCTTGTGGTGAGCGTGCCCTGAACGCCTGAGTGAAAGCCAGAGAGGTAGGGTTGTGACTGGCATGCAGCTTCTTGTAGAGTACCGTATGTGTGGCCGCATCAGTTGAAGCTGTCTGAGCTGGGTATATTTTTATGAGAATCACCGAGACTGATGGAACCTCCCTAAAAGTCCCCTTACCCCTGAGCAAATGTAAGCCCTTCTTTTTTTCTGCTAGATTATTCCTTTGTGGCACACATAAAAATTAACTATTTGTATGCAATAGGTTTGTTTGGCTGTACGACTCTGTCCCGATATCTTCCTTCCCCTTACACATGCCTATGTGGATTGCCAAAGCCGGCAGAGGGGAGTACACCTCTCTCTTTTTCACATCCATGCATGAAAAGCTGAGGCAGGAAGAGCAGCAGCAACAAAGAACTGTAGAACAGAGCAAGCATTAATGACAAAAAAAATGACACTGGTAAGATCAGTCACATTATGAAAAGAATCCTTTAGTAGAGGTGGATTACAAAGGAAAAATACTCTCATTATGGACCAAGCTTTACACTGAGGCCTGCCTGAGATGGAACCTTGTTCTTCTTCTAGACCGCAAATTAAAAATCCATCAAAATGGGACAGCCTTTAATGCCCCACTGTACGGCAAAACAGCCCAGGGCTGCATGGCGGTGCAATGGTTTGCAATGCTGCAAAGCAAGAAGGTCACCAATTCTAATCCTGGACAAGTTGGGCTTGTCTGTGTCTGTGTCAGCCCTGTGATTGACTGGTGACCAGTGGTGTTCCCCACCTCTCTCTCTAAGACAGCTGGGTCTTAGCTCCTGCCACCCACTACCCTGAACAGGATAGGCAGTAGAAAATGAGGGACTGGTCCATGAATTTGGACACAGCTACTTTGTAATAAGACAATTATGTCTGGACCAAAGAAAGCGAAAAAAGATTTGAAGTTCACAAAAGTTAACCATAATTTTTTAATCAAACATTTTATTATGATACGTATTAGATGATGAAAACAATATATACTCTCAGATACCCTGAAAAAAGTTCACAAGCACATGGTGAAGCTAGTATGACTTTCTTCTGCTGCATCACCTCCTGACTCTTATTTATGATTGCATTAGTGGAACATTGTCAAGCTACTGAAAGCTCTCAACCCCCTTTATGCTCTAATGTTAAAATTAAGCAAATATGAACCCACAATTGACCACCAAGCAAAAAAAGAAGAAAAAAAAACAAAATGAAAACTGGTGATTAATTCAATAAACTACAGTGAAACTGGCATTACCGTCACTCTACTGTGTGTTTTGGTCTTGTTGCTACAAAAACATTCTCACTGATATTACTCCTCAGAGACTCTGCTCGCTCTCTCTGGCTTCCTGCTAAAACCAGGCTTGTTGGCAGAAGTATAATGAGGACTCGAGATCCAGAATCATTTCACTCTGCCAGAGGAGGTCTAATTGTTCCCCGCTGAACCACAGCAACATGTCATGTGGTCGGCCATGGATGAATGTCAAAATATGCTCACAAAGTATTTTCCGCATTTGACCTATTAGACTTATTGCGCTCATATTACCTGGTGATGGAGCTGAACAACAGATAATTTCTAAAACAGTGTCATCAACATGTCTCATCTGTGGTGAGCTCTTCGGGGAAGAATGTCATTAAACCCCAAGTTGTAAACTAATGTGATGTATTTAATGCCAACTTTGAGGTTGCTAACATTTTGTTTAATAATTCCCAATTTTTATAAAAGTGTTCCACTGGTCAACAGTGAAAGTAAGCACTCAGCTGTACCCACAGTTAATATCAGGTAACTATCAAATTGAGAGACTGCTTCATAAGAACCACAGTGTTATACCTGGTGATTTGTACAAATAGCTATACAAGATCATTATAAAAGCTACAGAAGTTCATATATCAGTCTTATAAGTCAGTTTCAAAAGCCTTGTGGGCCTTAAATCCCTTTAATATCCCTTAGAAGACGTCTAATCAGCAGCAAAGATTTCCAGCCATGAGCTGTCTGTTCAAATTCTCTTATCTCTTCAGGGGTAGAAAGATAAGAAGCATCCATCATCCATTGCAGCTTGCAGGTTCTTATCCGTTGTAAAAGTCACCCCACCCTGGAGCAGGAGGAGTGAAACCAGGGAAGGGCAGAAAGGTGTGAAAGGAGATGTGTCCTAACCTGCACTGTTGGATCATAGTCCTCAGCCCTCAGCTTCCTCCTCCCATAACGCGTGTTATTCTATCCATGACTTTGACATCAGATCTCCCAGTGCCTCACTTTCGCAAGACTTTGCCAGCCTCCAAGTCATGACATAGTTCCTCACAGGACCATAAGTAGTTTGGTGTCAGGGAAAAGTCTTGAAATCTTATAAGACATGAGCACCGTGAGATAGTTTTGGCATGATGGTACAGTGGTCAGAGTGGGACTAATGTAGAACATAAATTACTTATCTTCAGGATTCAGTAAAGACTTGAGGACCAGGATGAGCAGTGTCAGGCTTTAACAGGTAAGACCGCTGTAATAAATCTTCTCTGGCATATTTTCTTCTGTGTGAGGTCCACAGTGAGTCTCCTTGAGTTATTATGATCTTGTGGAAAAATCCACAGTGGCATTTTAATGTAGTTTTTATTTCCTTTGGCCTTTATTTTAATCTCATGCTTCCAAAGATGGAATATTTTCCAGTGGTTCTTCTGGATAGGTGGATCAGGTTTTCATGCTGTCTTTGATCTGGGGAATGAATTCAGAATCTTCAGCTGATTTTTTACAGTTTTCTCACATCTGTTCCTCATAAGCTCAGTATTCATAATGCAGGCTTGGCTGGAATTGTTGGCAGTGTTTCAGATTTGACTGTTTTGGTTGAACAATATCGATGTGATAATTATTGCTGTACGATGCATAGTAGAGAAACTTTCTCCTGCCCAGAGTTTATCTGTATAATCTGTGACATATATTACTGTTAACAGAAAAAACAGTAATTTAAGTTAAGAGTGACTGCCAAACAATTCTTTGAGCTAATGATGTCTGCATACTGACGTTGTATTTGATGATTACCGTGATGGAATCAAATTGCTGTTTAGCTCTTGTATCAGGTTTAGCTCTTTTAGATATACATCAATCTCTATTTCTGAGTGAAACATTTTAGATGAAAATATAACTCATGGGGTTCTGGATAGTCCATCGAAATCTATGTTGTCACAACTGTAAAGTCTATGCCTCAGCCTTACTCATAAACTGACTCATCAGACTAATCATTAAACCGCAGCGTTTCCCACGAAGGGATGTTTGATTGGTGGTTGTTCCTGACTGGAGTTGTTACGGTGCTAAAAGCCTGTGGAGCAGTAAATGACTAGGTAACTCCTCACCATGACAGCCTGCTATCTTCTCTGCAGGATGAAATCGACGATGCTGACTGCTTAAAAGAAAAAAAACAATGATCCGGTGGTAAAAAAAAAAAATCTATTGATATATTGAACAAGCTTACACTTATGCCAGGAAGGGTTATCACCCACACAAACAAAGATATGCACAACTTAATGTTAACATATTAAAAAATAAAATTTGTCAAAGAGAAAATGGAGCACAGCCTGTTCATTGACCTTTAAGCAAAACATTTTATGTCATTTTATTTTATGAAAAATACTTTATTGATCCCAGAAGGTAAATTTCAATATTATAGAAGTAGTTTTTTTTTTTTTAACAAGGATGATAAAATTTAACAAGTCTTATTCCTGAGGGTGATGGCTGCTGGCATGAATGATCTTGTGTATCTTTCTGTCTTGTAGTGGACCTGACGAAGCCAGTAGTTTAAAGGCTATTGTAAATTTAAAAGTTGGGTTAGCTCCTTGTTCAGTTTCAGCTATGTGTGCTGCAGTATTGTTGATATATTGATATTGTTCTTGAGCTAGTCTCAACTGATGATAAGGAGAACTGCAGTATTGGCCATGTCTTTTTTTCACTACATTGTTTGATCCCCTACCTGTAGACAATGCCTTAGACTTAATTATGTCATTGATTTGAGATGTATATTGAATATTTGTTTCTAACTTGCTATGTCTTTTTTCAGGTCCCAAGCTACATCCTCAGGTCCCGTTCTCTCTACCAGTCAAGGGCAGGGGCAGCAGTCTCAGCTCAGCGACAGCGAGAACTCAGGGAAGCAGAGTAAGTACGTCAGGACTGACGGACGGTTCCTGGTACGTACTGGCTGGAACAACAAGACCTCCAGCCTTTGCAGCGGTGCATCCCTCACAGGTGACACTGACTTTCAAGGCCGTCTCACCAAGTCAAAGAGCATCAGCTGTCTGGACAACAGGCTCTCCATCTATAAGCCTCCAGCTCAAACCAAGCCCTGTCAGGAGAGCCAGAAGGAGAGACAAGGGGATCTCTCTTCAGGAGATGGACTGAATGGTCACCCCCTGAGTTGGAGCACTCTCTCATTGGGACCTTCCTCCAACCAAAGCCACAAACGTACCTTCTCCCTCACCCGTTCGGTAGCAGGTGTCCCCCCCTCCACAATCCGCAAGAAGATCTCAGAATGGGAGTGCAGGAGGGTGGCTCTGCCTAGGATGAGCTTGTGTTTGGATAAAAGAGGAGGGGAGCGTGTTGGGGGCAGTGAGGGCTGCCCCAGCCTGCTCTCTTCCCCATGTAGTGAGAAAACATTTGACTTTAAGGTGGTTCGCAGGATGAGCACAGCTTTTTCTGAATGTTCCTACACAGAGACAGAAGAGGAAGAAGGAGTTTTGGACAAAGGTCGCTTCCAGAAAAGGATAGGCAAGTCAGAGTCCTCTGGGACTTTCGTTCGTTCCCTGTCTACTCGGAAGGAGACCTCAGCAGTCCTCAACAGGATACAAAAGATAGAGCAAGCCTTGAAGGAGAACCCCAGCCCTTCACCTCCACGTTATCTAAGCAACTGCTATGCTCCTGACAAATCAAGACAGAGGTCTTTTGTTATAGGGGATGATTTGGACAGCACTTGTGCCAGTAAACGCAGCAGCATTTGCTCAGTTGCCACTGAACCAGATACTGGCTTTGTGCCTGATAAGCTTTCGAAACTCCGGCAAAGGTTGAGCATGAGCTCAACCAGGTCTGAGAGCCCTGAACCACCCAGCCAGCAGACCCCCGCGGGCACACCAGTCAACCCTTTACCGAAACCTAAACGCACTTTTGAGTACGATGCCAAACAAGACCAGAAGGGCCTGTCAGCCAATGGACTACCTCCAAACAGAGCCTCTGAGTCTCCCCCACCTCTACCCTCCACCCCTGCACCCAGCACGACACTAACAAAGAATGAGGGGAGCACAGCAGTGAGGATACAGGACAGGTGAGTCACTTTGTCACGTAGAGCTTGGATTTTCAATAACATAATCACACCAAGTCGATATTGGCCTCATTAAGCAGATCAGGTATTGACTGGTGACCTGAATTTGATACAGACCATTTTCTTAATTATTTCATGGTAGAAGTTGAAATCAGAAGTTCGTATGTGTAAAAAGGATTGAAATGAGTATCAGGCAATGAGCTTGACATGTTTTTAACCTTTGAGAAAGAGACATTTTTCATGGCTTGGTGAAAGGTATCAGCTGATAATTTGGCCAGAAGGGTGAGAAACAGATTTCTGTATCCATCCACTGTATCTAGATGCTTCAGAAATTTGTGTTAGAAGAAGGGAAAGTTTGTCATGTCTGCTTTAGGGATGTATTGGTTTAACAAGTCACTGATTCATGTGCCAGTTTGTGTTGTATGGATTGTACATATTTGTTATTCTAACTCAGTTTGCCATCTGCATTTAGAGTGAAAAATATGAAATAGATCAGTGAAGATAAATAGTACTTCCTTTTGCACTCTACGGTCTCTGTTCTTTCAACTTGAATATTTTCTCAGTTTAACTTGACTTATTGGTTGTCACAACGCATTATCATAAAACTTACCTTAATTTTATGCCTCACCAGTATGCTGTTTATTCTTTCTACAAAGAAATTCAGGTATACTTAAAATACTAAAGAGTACACGGGAAACACTGCATCACTGTGCATCCCTGTTGGGTAATATGAGCAAAGTCTTGTTTTTATTTTTAACATCTCGCTCCCAGTATCTCAGACATCCTCAGTTTATTTCTTTGAGGGTGGGGCCTCCCTAGGTTGTCCCTGTATATAACGGTAATGAAATCCTAAAATGTTCATCCCTTGAACTCTATGTTTAACATTCCTGTGGCCCGGGCAATTTCAAACCAAGTTTAAAGCCACAAGCTGTCGATGGTGCTACATGACCATACTGTAGATTTCTGCACCAGTGTAGAAAAGTTCCTCTGCAGCGCTTTCACATGTGATGTGTAAAGAACACTGAGAAATAGTAAGAAATCTGCATGTTTATTCGTGACTTTTCTTGGGACTTGAGCACATGTTGATCCCGGTGTCCTGCATTATATTTTAGAGGACTCCTATTTTACATTTTCTGAGCAAAGAGTCTGTGTTTTTAACTTATGTTTTAGCCACCTGTTTGTCTGTTATAGTTAACTTGTGGGCATGAAGTAAAACTGAGCATCTGGACTTTTTTTAACATTATCTGGACTTTGTCCGTTCGTTCTTATCTTTTTACTTCCTAGTAGAGACTAACTCTTATTGACTCTCTTTCCCTTGTTATTTTATGTTTGCCAGCATGTAGAGTCTTTCTTGTTCTGTGTTTTACTGTCTTTGTTTTCTTCCAGAGAGTCGTGTGAGTCGGAGGATGCTACCAGTCTGCCTTCTTCGTATCCGTCCTCCCCTACAGAAAATGGCACTCTAACCACAGACACTCAGACTCGACCCAATTCAAAAAGCACTTTGGAGGAGAACGCCTATGAGGACATAGTAGGTAAGTTCGACAGTGAGACCTCTATTTCACCATTTTCTGTCTTGGATACAGTTTGGAGGTGAGGAGTGTATTAACCAATTACATGTCCAAATTATTGACACATTTTTTTTATGAATGTGCCATTTATTTTTAAGAGAAAATGATTCTGGTTTCGATTTCTCTAGTCAGGAATACTTTTCATTTTCCAACATAATTGTTTTGGCCTTATAGAAATAGATATATGGATTTATTGATTAGAACTTGCAAATCATGGAAGGTCATTTTTGTGATTTTCTAACATACTAAATGGGATATAAAAGTAAAACTAAAGGATAAACCAAGAAAACAATTAAGGGCAATTAAAGTACTAAAATCTTGCATTCAAAAGTTAAAATGAAACTTAAACTCCCATATTGGCCGGGGCTTACAAGGAATTTTCTCCATCCGATCATCACACAAAATTGTCTAAGGAGTTGTAAATGACCCATGTTTCACTTTTGATCACATGATTCCTATGAAGTAATCATGCCTTTTAATTTTCAACAGTTGGAACATAACTACAGCTAATGCAAACATTTTATTGTCACTGTGTAACCTAATGTAAGAGTGAAAAGTCTCAGCATGAAAGAATTCAATGAAAAATCAGCCTTGGCCATGTGGTAAAACTCCAAGGAGCAATTTTGCGATGAAAAACAGCTCCCTTTCACATTAGAAAACCCTTTTAGCGACACATTGTGTATCTCACTGTAAACTGTTGAGGTTGAACATGTTGAGGAGCCAAATTCCTTTCCACTAACAAATGACCCCAGGCCCTTTGCCCGGTCCAGTTGCCGGTTCCCCCAGTGAATAGTTAATGCAGTGGAAATGTGTGTCAGCATGAGGAAAGTCTCATGATGAAGCTTGAATTTCAGGTGCAGTGAGAAGTTTCACAATCTGAGATATTTATCATGATCGTGTTTCCCAATGACCAAAAAAGGGCTTCAGCTGAGTCCTAAATTACTGCATGTTATTTCCTCAAGTAGTCATCTTGTTCTCAAATCAATGATCATTGTCAGGCTCATCAGTGTGTTTTTCATAATCTGTGGATGTGCAGTGGCCTCAGAGAAAGTGCCAGGGCATGCCTGATTTTCAGATGAATCCTGACAAAGCCTCTATTGTTCATCTTGCACTGCGAGTGTTCGGTTTGCAGTTTGGAAACACACTTTTGCCAACCCCCGTTTGTTCCTGACAAAGATAATGTCTCTGACTCTGTTTGAGAGTGCTCCAGCTATTTCAAACAAATCTACCTAATGGAGGGGAGCAGTGTTTTACAGGTCAGATGATCCACGTGAGAGCAGCCAAAGCAGTGAGTGAGCCATGTTTTGGTTCCTTGGAGCCTCTATTTTAACAAGCAGTTCATGCAGAGAACCAGAAGTCGGCACATTTCCTAAACTTCAAGGCTTCCTGAGAAGTCCTACTCAGACATTCTTTTTTTCGGGAGGTATTTTTTCAGACAGCTAAAGACAGACAGGCAACATTAGGGAAGGAGAATCGAGTGGACATGCACCAAAGAGTTGCAGATTGGTGGCCAAAGTGTTGACATCACTATTTAATGAGGTTTAAATGAGCTAATCCGGCTCATTTTGGTTTATCATTCTCACAAATTATTGGTGTTTTTGACACCTATGCTTCATGTCAGATGTTTACCTTTAGAGTGCAAGCAATCCGTCACCTGTGATACCATGTTAATACAATAGCATGATGGATTGTTTTATTAAGTGACTGTTTTGAGTGCAAGTGAGTGATATGTTTACAGGCAGATGAATCACACCCTGTGACACCATGATTCAGCTGTCTGCACAATAGAGACCTGGTCTTAGTCAAACTCAGTCAATGACCTACTTTGCTTAACTGTTGACTCTTGGAAGAAACTTGTGTGAATAGACATGGACATGCGATTACACTTAGATTGTCACATTTCAATACATTTTTTTTCAGGTGGTTACATCCATAACTAGATGTGAGATTTTGTGATTCATGGATACAATATCAACCAAAAAAATATTCCTCCATTATCCTATATCCCAAATTTAACAAAGAAAGAAAAAGTGTGCCCCTATATCAGACTTGTTCTGTAGTCCTGACTCTTGCCACCTTATGAAACTGAAGGCTGTTTTTCATCTTTCGTATGTTTCTCTTTGCTGGGTGAGAGGGGCCACTTTATTGTAGCTTCGTCCACTCTTCAGGGTAAGCTGAAACTGCTATTGTAGGTCTGGTTTGCTCTGTGCCTCGCCCTGCCCACAGAGTCCATTGTGTTCACAGAAATGTACAATCACAGTGTGCAGCCGAGGTGTGTCCACTCCTCGCATAATACTGTGTCTGGGGGTGTGCGTTAGCAACAGGTCTGGATGTTTGTAATCAAAGGAGTAGATTAGTACCCTTCAGCCCATAAGCGACTCTACAGACATATCATTTTCCCAGCAGGCTCTCATTACACTATTGCCTCAGTTTAATGGAGTAGCAGCACAACGTGGGGTCAGACTAAGCCCTCTTATTTGGCTCCTCAGCTTTAATGATGCACAGAAAATCCACTCCAGTCGACTAATTTACTGTGAGACACAACTCAGTGCTGTAAAGATCTCAGACTGCCTTCACAATGTGTGCATATTTTTCCTCAAAAATTAACCCAAAGCTGTACAAACACAGGCTAAATTTGATGTTTTTGAAACACCGGCTTCTTGTTTCAGAGGCTGAGTTCATAATTTTTCTCCCAGTTATAAACTCAGGAAGAAGAAACACAGCTACCAAACAGACCTCTGGTTCTCTTCTGTTTCTTCCGACAGATAACATTGCTTTTCTTTCCTTTCAAAGTTCCCCTCATGCATTTTAGACGCCATCTGGCTCTGTTTTTGTTCTTCAGTGTGGTTCCTTCACTTTCTCACAACCTTTTTCAGACCCTGCCAAAAAGCTATTCTCAGAGCACATGTCTGAATAGACATGGACTGTGGTGTTACACAAGTTTTCTCTTTATTGAAGTTGGTCATCTGCCAGGTGACATCAGTGGGAGCTGACTCTGAAATGTTCCTTTTCTTTTTTGCTGTCATGCATTGACTAAAGTTGGCTATTGTAGAGAAGTACCTACAGACAATATCCTGAGTGTAAAATGAGCCCTCACAGAAAAATTGTCCATAACTGCAATGTTTATTTCTAGACATGAGTATGAAAATGAAAAGATGCATTCATTTTAAATAACAATGTACTGACTCTGTGATACCAATGCTGCACAAAAGATGGTGTCATGCACTGATGGAATCACTGGTAGCTGCATTAAAAAAGTCTGTTTTTTGACCTTCTAGCTTTCACCTAATTTGCAACCCCCAAAAATGTTTAAAGCCCATTTTAGTTTTCATTATGGCACCCCCTGTGGATGGAGCTGCCTCTCTTATCTGACTTTAACAACCAAGTCTCATACTGCTTACCTTGCACAGTCGTATGCTTTGCTTACTTTGAATATTTGCTTTGGCAATATTTCTAAAAAGCCTTTTCCCTTTACTTGCTACCCTCACAGTGGCTACAGGCATTGAAAACTGTGCATCGTCTCAATTTTTTGTATTTAGGTCATGAAGCCACATCGCTGTTTGCATCAGTCTGTTATATAGCTGTTAAAAAATGTCATTTTAAGCACATGAGCTGGGGTTAAAATGTTTTAGATATCAATATGCTGGATTTTTCAAACACACTTATGTGCTTGGGTCTTTTTTAAAACTACGAAAACAAAGTTTCCAAGATTATCTTTAATTTCATTTTGAGATATAAAAATTCCTTCTTCCATTTAAAGAAGTTAACTGTCTGAATCTCAGTCCAAGAAGATGAGACTCCTCCTCAGCTCTCACAGCAGACACTGGCATGCCTGGACAGTGACTCATCTGCACAGTTGTGTCCAAAAGTTTCAGCTGGGCCCAGTGGGGTTTGTGGGGCCCTGAGCCAACAGTAACTGTTTATAAAGAGAGAGTTCACTTGAGCCAGTTGGTGGTGACCTTTGACCTACCTTTCATGACTTATCTGTGTAGAGTCTTGTCATAGGGAGGCCCTCCTCTGCCCTCTGACACCCTTTACTGCCCCTGTTTACCCCTTTGACCCCATGGTCTCGTCTGCCTCCTGTCAAAAACACACTGTACAGTTTCTCACTTTACTGCAGGCGTTATTTTAGAGCTTCTCTTAAGCTCCCCTCTTCCCCACAGAGAAGGAGAACCCATATGAGGATGTTGACCTGAAGCGGAGGAGTTTGGGCCGAAAATCTTGTCTGTCTGAGAGCAGCAGATCTTGGACCACCACTGACAGGAAGCTGAACTCTCCACCTCAGGTAAGCCAGAAGCCTGCTGGGATCAACAGCGCTGATGTGTTTTCCTGTTGTAAACACAGCTATGTCAGCACTGAATCTGGACAAGATCTCTTCAAAAATCCCTCACCTTTTTTTGAGCACGAGAGGAAACAGTTTGATATGTTTAGATAAAGTCAAGTCCTCCAAAGACTTGGCTTCAACACAGACACTAGTCTCACTCAAGACAGAGGAAAGATTAATAAACACTGGTGATAACAACCAGTTCCTCTAAAACCCTTTCACACTCCTCTAACAGATACACAAGAGAAACTGTTGTATCAGTTTGCTGTGCAACCAGAGACATTCATGGGTAGAAAGGTATCACAGTATTAGTATTTGCAACAAATCAGCTGTCAACAAATTCAAACCATGAACATGGCTTGTTTGGTAGTTGTAATTTTGATGATTTGTCTGTCACTGCATATATTTTTACTACATAAAAGACAATTTCCTCTTTCATATTGTACAGATGTTACCTTGTTTCCCTTGGGTTAATGTTTGTAGCAGTTTCAATGTTCTATCTGCAATGAGAAGGTACAAAAATGGCTGCAATGCAGTGAAAATTAGCAATTTAGCTGATCTCAGTGTGATAAAAGTGGTGGAGGTAGTATGTAAAATCGTGTTCTGTTTTGAAATGATCAAGTTTAGCCCTCATGTTGTTTTCAAGTCGATTTCAAAAATTGTTTCGTCGTGACTTTGGTTTTCTTTCATAGAACTGCTTGAAAATGACATGGGTCGTTCCATGCTATGTTATTTGCATGTAGAATTAGTTATATACTATTCTCATTGAATTATGTGTGTTTTATGAAAACTTGAAACATCTTGCTGCGGTTAGCAAAACTGATATGATTTCAAGACAATATCCTGCCCCCATTTCGACATATACATGTCTGTGATAATACATCAACATATGTACCTCTGATAATAGCCTTTGTGAAAAAAATAAAAATTATTTTTTGTTTTCTACTCAAAAACAGAGGTTTACTTTTATGTAAATGAATTCTCTCATACCATATATTAAAACAGTAACAGTGAAATAAATGTAAATTTGTTGGAAACATCTTTGCTAAGGAGGAGAGACAAAAAAAAATGTGGAGAAAATTTTACACTTTGTATTTTTTCAGCAGTCAGAACAGACGGTGCAGAGTAAATCTGAAGCCAATGTAAGGGTCAGGCAGGCAGTCATTAAATTTAACTACTGCAACTTAAAATAAAATATCTTACAGTCATGCACTGAGTTAATCGAAAATATTATTCCTATAAATATTCCTGTCATTATTCTGGTAAAGAGTCCGTAAAAGCATGTTCATGGGAGTTTTGACCCACAGATTAATGATAAAAAATCAGTAGAGACACCATATCAGTCGTCAACACACCTGCATCCACCTCTAAAATGATATAGCTGCAGTGACTGCAACTAAATGAATTGTACTGAAACCATGTATGTTTTCCTCACTCTGACTAGTTGCCATCCAAACCCAGCAGCCAGTCACTTCGCCTCACGGGTTCAAGCGATAGGAAGAGTCACCGGATGTCACAGTTGTCCAAACGTTACAGCCATGACGAGATGCTGCTCCTCCCCCAGCGGAGTGTATCAACTTCACCTTGTGGCCTTCTGGGCGATAGCACCAGTGATACCCTGGCTTCGCACAGGCACTGGAGGATCCCCAAGGTACACACTAGTGGATCCTACACAAACACCTGGAGTGAGCCTTCACAGAGCTCAGGCTGTGTTCTCCTTCCTGTCAGATAAGCTCAGGTTTCTGCAGGGACACAGTTAGACTGAGAGCAGAACTTGTCTTGAACACTTTCAGTTGTGTATTTGGCCAGCTTGTAAATACAGTACAGAATTGCTCTTGGCCGGGCAAACCCTCTTCCTTCTTCTATACTTAGGATCAAAAGAAACAAACCTACGATTCCCCAACAGAAAATTTCCTCTTTTCTGTTTATAGCTGGTTCAGAGAATCAACTCCATTTACTGCACTAAACGTGGGAAGAAGAGGCTGAAGAAGTTGTCCATGTCCAACGTTGAGACTGCTTCTCTGAGGGGTAAGAGCTCCCTTTACTCCCTTTATCCGCAGGCAAGATAAGGGGGTAAATATTTGTGTCTCAACAAGCCACATAGAGTTCTTTCTGTGTCCCTCTCATGAAATAAACAAGTTTGTAAAACACAACTCCAACTCATAAAAACAATGTTTTTTGTCTCATGTCTGTTGCCAGATGATAACAGTGAGAGTGAAAGTGACTCTGATGACAGGTTCAAAGGTGAGTAACCTTTGTGTTTATTTCCAGAAGTAAGCTCTACACAAATTGGTTTTCTTAGTTTTATGCAGCAGTTATTGTTTGGGCTTTTGGTATCTTGGTTATCTGGACATGTTTCCTGTCAAAAAAATGTATTAGGTGTTCAGCAAATATTAACATCTAATCACAAGAAAGTAGCTTCAGTGTAGTTTCATACTAGGTTACATTGCAGGAAGTCATTGGGTTTTATTATCAGTAAAAGTCTGTCAAGTGATAATTGTTTAACAAGTAATGATATGTATTTGCTTCTCTCATCAGCTCACACACAGAGGTTGTTGAAACTGCAGTCGATCCTCCGTCGGGCTCCCAGCTACCGCACACTGGAGCTCCAGCTCATCGAGTGGCAGGAGAGAGAACTCTTTGAGTATTTCGTGGTTGTTTCTCTAAAAAAGAAACCCAGCAAAAACTCTTACTCCCCAGAGGTCACCTACCAGTTCCCCAAGGTAAAGTCGTAACTGAATACCACACAGCTGCATCAATTCTGACTGCTGTCCAAAGCTTATGATGAGTCATAGCTGTATCATTGCTACTGTTAGGTACTGTTGACGGCGGGGATTTGTCTGTAAGTCACTACTGTGGAGAGGTTGACGGTTCGGGTATCTGCAGAGGGAGGGAAAACGTATTTAGCAATGTGAAAATCTTTGGCATGGTCTTCTAAATATAATAATATAAAACACTTCATCAGACAATAAGAGCAACAAGCAAACGAGTAATCCTATGCATGTGGGTAACAGCTGAAATAAGAAACTAGTCAAGTTAGATATGATATGAAAGGGTTATTGTCATGTTTTTAAACTGTACGCTTCTAAAGTCTTGGGAGACTCTTTACAGTCAGGAAATGGCTAGGATCAATTATTTTTGTGGAAGGAACGTGTTACAAGTCACCTGACAAATATTTTAAGGCTATTAAAGATTTATTTCATCCATCTCTGCAAGGTAATGAAGACTCTTTGTTAATGAATCAATGAGGACCGGAGGGGATGAAGGTTTCACTCGGGTGTGAAAGAGATGTCAGTTCGGTCATTTATTGTTGTTGTTCTTTTTTAAGATCTAAATGATCTCAAAAAAGAGAACACAGTTATCAGAGAGAGACTGAACTGATGGTAACCATATTTTTCACCTTTCCTCTCATAGCTAGAGAGGCCCACCAAGCAGATGAGGGAGGCAGAGCAGAGACTCAAAGCTATTCCTCAGTTCTGTTTCCCTGATGCAAAAGACTGGAGTCCTGTGTCTGAGTACTCCAGGTATGGTTAAACATCTTCCTGCTTTGGTGTAGTTAATTATTACTCTCTTGTCTGTTAAAAGGGTCATTTTATGTAGCTTTTCACTTCCATGTAATAGGTAGGATTAATATTTAAACCTTTGCCTGGAAGTTTTGTTTATTTAAATACTAAACTCCGAGTGTTACTTGGAAGGTTCCATTTTGTAGTTAATGACTAATACTAAGGGTTTTGCTTGGAAAAACACCTCATTTATGTCTCAAATTTAACACCAACTATGTTTAAGCAACACCCTGTTTCATAGTGACAGTGTCCTGTCAAAGTGAAACAATGAAAATCCTGATAACATCTCCTAGGTCTCTACTCTGACTTTAGCAAGTTTCTCTACACTCATAGGGGACACATTTTGCAACACCTCTGTTAGATCTAAGTAGTGAACTTCCTGTAGTTAGTTCCCAAGTATCAAAAAATAGAGTTCTCAGTGCATTGGAAAGGTAATTATATTAAACATTTTAATGCTGATTTATTATCTTTGAACACGTCTGTTGCTGGCATGCAGGATATCTTCTTCTATCACTGCTTTGAATGCAGTCTGTATGATGTGCTCTGGATTATAACATGCTTGTGTATGTGTTACATGTGTCATTGTGTTAAGTAACGTGCATACTTTTGTTTCTTACCACAGTGAGACCTTTTCCTTCATGCTGACCGGAGAGGACGGCAGCAGGAGGTTTGGGTACTGCAGACGCCTGCTGGTAAGTTATGGCCACACCTCCCCTCATCCTCTGTCCCCGTTCACACCCTGCTGAGTCCTGTTTGTTGTGACAGACCCATTTTATGTCAACATGTGACAGGTTTTTTCCTTTGGGGGCAATGATGTGTTGTTTGACCACTGACTATGGAGGCAGGAAAGAGAAAAGAAAGGCAATAAAAATGATTCAAAGACAGAAAAACACACAAACTTGGAGTCATCAGCTCATTTTTGCAACTGAAGATCAATGTGAGGGTCAATTACAGGGATTTCCCCGGCTTTTGTCATTTGTGTTTGCCAAGGAAATAGTTTTGGTAAGCAGTAGTCAAAGACACATCATTCAAACCACATCATCGTTAAAAAACTATTTTCATTTGATGTATGAACATCCTATGATATTTAAATGGTTTAAATGCTTAAAATCAGAGGCATAATGTGAATAAAAATATGGTGACAATGCTGTAATTACAGATAAAATCCTCTTTTAGGACTTCAAATTTACGAGAGTTTCTCAGGAGAAGCAGGACAAAGAGAAACCATGAAAAATCCTCACTTTGTCATTGGGGAGCATTTTTCTTCATAATGACTCTGCAGGGAACTTTGAAGTTTTCTGTCCAGCTTCACATTTAGTTTGTGGGTAGAGATCACAGCTGTGTGGGCTCCTGTGAATGTGGTGGTAGTTTTTGTTTGCTGTAGGGTTTTTTAAGTATGTTTACAGTACGACAATGTGTATGCTCTCAGAGGTTTGCTGGGAGTGGCTTCACTTTACTGCGTATGTGTGTTTGAGCTCAAAAACAGCAGGAAATTTGGGGAATTCTCTGACCAGACAAAAAAGCTTTTAAAGTCCTCTGATGTGCTCTGTTGATCTGAGATTCATCTTGATAGAATCAGATTTTAATGAAGGTGGAGGAGGAGGTGAGTTGCTCCCCTTCAGTGACTTTGCTTCCTCCCCTTTCCTCTTCTTTCCTCCTTCCTGCTGTCCAACCAGCCGTTGGCAGTAACCAAGCATTCCTGAGGCCTTGAATCAAGCTCCACATAGTTGATTTAATCATCTATTTGAAAAAGTGGAGGAGAAACCAGAGGAGAAAATTGTATGCCTAATATGGACAAGTGGATTGGTGTTTCTTGAGTGCTTGTGTTCATTTGTGTCTCTGAATTTGAGTGTCTATGTCTGGAGCACATAATGGTCTGTGAGTGTAGTGTACAGAGGAAGACAGATACCATCAGCAGGAGCAGATAAACCACCTGTGTTTAGGAAGCTGGTATCCACATGAAAGTCATGCACTCTGAATCAGAAACTAGATTAGACACCAATGTCAAAACAAGTCATCGAAATACTGTAGTGTTGTTATTATTTGGTACATTTGATAAAAAATACTCTCTGTTCTGCTTTTATGTTTACTACAAGTTTTAGAGTACCACTGAAATGAAAATACAGTTTCACCATTTTAATGATCCATTTAAGAAATTTCAAAAATGAAAGTAGAAAAGACTTAAAGTCTATCGTATTTTAAGATTTTACTAGCCACAAAAAGGACTCTTATGTGAAGACACTTGTAGAAAAATCAGTTACTGCATTGTCAGACATTCAAAGTTATATTATAGGGCATTTTTATCTGGAAGGCTGAAAAGAGATGAGAAATGTGAGAAGTGTAGAGTAAGATAAGACAAAGAGCAGAGGTCCATATTTGAACTAGTGACCAGAACAATGAGGACTTTAGCCTCTTGAGTAAATGCTTTACCTGCTTAACTAAGCAACCCCCCTAATTTGAAGCTGCATTGACATGCGACAGTCATTTAAGTCTATGATTTTGGTTTTTAATAATTTCAAAAGTAAATGTATACCTTGACTTTTCAGGTCAGTGTGGCTTAAATTTGATGTAATATTTTGTCACTTAAAGAGTTCTGTGGGTGCGGTCTAAGTTTATTTACAGTAGATCTGCATCTACGGGGATTCAGAGGCAAGTTGATCAGTATTGTCGGGTTTAGTCAATGCTTAATATGGAACATCAAAAGGTCACAGACCCACATTTTTCAAACATCAAGTTTTATATATAAGGTAATGTATTTATCTATGAAAGATGTGCGCATCTCCTGGGACTGTGGAAGTGCATTTTTACCTGAAATGTTTTTTTGTCATAGTGACATAAGTTGTCTCTGCTTCAGCTGAGAAGCCTCACAGTTTTGGAAAGAAAGCCTGTTTAACAAGTTGGAGGCGTTGTTTGAAAAGATGAATCGTGGATGAATACTCTGCCAAATGTGTAATTACAGTGAATGTTGTCGCTTTATTTCAAGGCTTTCACCACAGTATGCTTGAGACTAAAAGTTTGCATATTTCTGATATGGCAGAGAATCTCTTGATGTTTATCTTTGTGATGTTTAATAATATTTCTGTCTAATGATTTGCTCTGCTTTTTCTCTTACAGCCGACTGGGAAAGGACCTCGTCTTCCAGAGGTGTACTGTGTCATCAGCAGACTAGGATGTTTTGATTTGTTCTCCACGGTGAGTGCAGCTTTTGTGCACGCTCCCACACATATGTGCTGAAGTCTGCCAGCTACAGCTAGATAGTTATCAGTGGTGTTGTAGCTGCGGTTAACCCATATAGCAGCTGAAGAAAGTGACTCTCAGCAGACTCTCTGTCGAGTGACTGTTTGTCAGAAAACCTTATTTCAGATTTCTTTTTTCCACTTTTTGGTTTTCTTAAATTGAGTGTTGACTCAGTGATGCTTGCCCAGAGTGGAGTTTTATCTTATTATCTATTAATTCATCAAGAGGAAGCCCAGACTGCTGAGTGGCTTCTCTCTGACACTGAAAATACAAAAACCATGTTTAGTGTCAAGGCTTTGTAAGAGTACGCCCTGGAGTAGCCTTGTGAAGCACATGACATCCCAGCTGTGGTTATTGGCCATGAAATTTATGTAGCTTGAAATGAAAGATTTTCAAATCTGCATTTAGAAGCTGCGTTACAAGCAAACAAATCTGGGAATTGTTTAGAAAGCCTTTAATGACAGCTTTTTCTAGTTTGCATAATGTTGTCTAATGGATTTAAAATATGCAAAAGTTTAAATGCTGCCTCAGATGTCTCGATTTCGAGGACAAAATCATGAACCTGAGAAAAAAAGACTGTGATGAAAGCTACTGTGTGTTTCCAGCTGGACTTGTATGTAAGAGACAGACAGTCAGACAGACAGATTGAGAGGTAAAGGTGATATCCCATGGCCTTCAGAACAACCCCATCTCTAATCAGCTTTCCAATACTGAGGCATCTTGGACTAAAACGGACAGAAAAGCACTCTGGGTGGAATTTTCCAATCACACAGGCATGGAAAGGAATTCATTTGCTTTTTCTCAAAACAGAAAATGAATCCTGAGTCCTAGACAATTGTTCCTCGTCCGTCACGTAACAATATGTTTCCATAAATTGTCGCCATGATGACAGTGCACATATTTTTTTTTACTTTTGCGGTTATTCTTTCTGCATGAATTAAATCCTGCAATCCTAGGCTCTCTCATGGAACCAGATATGCAGATGTGTGTGTTGTTGATGTCAAAACAAGTTAAAGAATGCTATTCTAACTCAGCTTTTTCCCTTTTCTTGCCATGTTTAGATCCTGGACGAGGTGGAGCGGCGGCGAGGCGTCTCAGCAGCCTTGGTTTATCCCTTCATGAGGAGTCTGATGGAGTCGCCCTTCCCTGCACCAGGGAAGATAATCAAAGTGAAGACCTTCCTGCCTGGAGCTGGAAACGAGGTCAGAAGCCCTCAAAAAGCTGGAAAAAAACCTGCCACTATTCAATTTTTACCACTCTCGTTTTCCATCGTCTTGTTCGTGAATAACACTGACTGTGATGCTTGAATTTTTCTCATACAGTTTGTTCTTGTCTCTCAGGTCATCGAGCTGAGGCGGCCCACCGACTCCAGACTGGAGCATGTGGATTTTGACAGTCTGTTCAGTTGTCTCAGTGTTCGGCAGGTGATCCGAGTCTTTGCCTCACTGTTGTTGGAGCGCAGAGTCATCTTTGTGGCTGATAAACTGAGGTGAGGCTGGGAGATTTTTACTAACTTGTATTTATTCTTCATCAGCGATGAAATCTGTGCTCTTTTTTCTGAATCTTAATTTCAATATAAGATAACCTGGATGTTTCTGACAAGTGTAAACACTGATTCAAGGGAGCTCCTAGACACAAAGCTCTCATCAGCTTGAAAAATAAATGGATAAAAAGATGTGAGACTGACTTAAATAATTCATGTGAGTTTGTTTTAGAATCTAAAAAAGGAATGAAATTAGAGTAGAATGTCATCTAAGTCTCATTCACAAGGTCAAATGACTTTCAGAGAACTTTTTAGGACTTTTTTAGGACATTTCTTTGTTTGTTTTTAAGCCTTGCAGTTACACTGAATTAAGACAGTTTCTCTCAGCTGCTGTAGCCAAACGTGTCCAAGTTTGTGTACACTTACAATTTCTGCCTGATAATAGCGGAGTTAAACTTTTCTACTCATAGACATCTAAATTAATACCATTATGTTTGTTTTTGTTTATTATGATCACCGGACTGAACTGTCAAGATCAGTATGTGTTGATTAGTATCTGAAATCAGGCATAATATCAGTCAGTTAGCCAGTGATTTCGTCAGTCAGTTTGGTACCAGAATAAAAAGTGGGTCACAGAGTGAGAGTCACAGCCAGAGGAGGATTGGGTGGGGCTGATAAGAGTCGAAGAGTCTCCTGAGATTCAGTGTCCCAGTCTGTTTTGTTCTTACAGAAAAAAAAAGAGAGTTACTTATAGAGCTTTTGAGGCGAGGGTCGGGTTGTTGGAGATTTGAGCAGAGCAGTAATCTCTCCATGTATCAAAGCCAAGTTTAAACAAACATCAGTGGGGGCAGTGACTGTGAGGAGAAGGAATGTACTTCCTGTGTGCGCGACTCTGCCCTCTGTGATCTGTGGCTCGACTGTCACCGTTTGACTTATGATGCCACGTTCCCTCCCTAAGTATGATCCATGGCACTCTGTGTGTCCCAGGAGAAAATGGGCCTGAGCTGCTCATTACCAGAGGTGATAACATCAAGGAGTCACAGGGTGGGAACTCAAGTTATTATATCACAGTGATATATCAATTTCAAGCAATTTATAATCTGGGATCCTTAAGAGATACTTATATACTTTGAGGGGGAGTGAATAATAAAAACATGAAACAACTTTTTCTGCTTTCAACATATAGTTCACATACCTGGTTTTTGGAGAATCCTTTTGACAACTATGAGCTAGGTTGCTGCAAAATTGTTGTAGAGGTTTCATTTTCCTCTCAGGATTAACAGTGAATTGTGCAAGAATGAAATCTGTGGGTGCAGGGATGTGGAGGCTGTTGAGACTCAAAGTTGAACAACTTGGTGCAACACCTGGAATATTTTGCAATACACACTAATTCATTTTTTTGGGTATAAAAATATATTTTTTGCAAAAAGTATAAATGTAATACCTTAGAAAAATACAAGCACACTTCTCCTGAACATGCTGCACAGCAAAAAAAATTTTCTGTGCAAATTTGTGGGCTGTGAAATTTGCCGAAAAACTTACGGAAGAATGAGAAGATTAATAAAATACAATATCAATATGTTGAAATGCTGCGTCAGCATTTCAACATATCTAGTGAACATGCTAAACATTACCTTCTGATCACCTGCAGGTATGCTATCATCAGTATTAGCTACAATTAATACTGTCTAATGGTTTAATCACTTAAAGCACAACAGTTAAATACAGGACGGATACCCAAAGTTATAGTCAAACTAAAAATGAAGTTGTGGACCTCAGGAATATCTTCAAAACTAATATAAGTGATTTCAGGTGTGTTTTATGTTATGATAGACATTAACTCATGTCAGTTTTGTGATCCCCACAAGCTGTGTGTAAAGATGTATTCAGATGTTGAAGATGTAAGGATGCATACATGCCAAGCTTCTGTGTTTTGGTTTCTTCTGAAGCAGTGACAGGGCCATACTACAGCATTAATGACTGCAGTGATAAAAGGGCTGTTCCCTCTGGGACTTTGGTACATAATCCATTCCCAGAATACCCCCCGAGCAGAACATGATGTATATTTTTCCCTTGTAATGTATATCTAACTCAAGCAGGAAGAAGGAGGAAAGCGATATTAGGCACTGGTGCTCTGTGGGGTCTTGTATGGTTTGTTTCTCTGGCATGTCAGATTTTCTTAACTCTTGTTATTTTATATAAAAAGCTTGTGGTCTTTTTCACCTCAGCATTCAAGTCTGCACAGACTGTTTCTTCCTCAGTGATGTTTCTCTTACTAAGCTTGTAATAACAAGTTGGATGCCTGATCAGATAAATTCATCATGAGCTGTGTCACTCTGTAATTGCTTAACTCAATTGACCTGCAGATGCTCACTGGTTTTGTCAGATCCGCAGTCTTATGTAAACAGTCTCTTTCAGTCCTCATGCTCGGGGTGAAGATGGTTATCAAATTGTGTTTGCAAGTTTAGATTGATCTTTTAGTGTGGCAGTGAAGTACTCCTACAGTCAAAGCGTTACTGCAGATTGGATCAAAATGACATTCCCTGATGTGACTCCATCAAGATGAATGAATCCTCCAGTCTTTCCTGCTTTATTTTGCTCTGAACTGCCACTCTAAAATAGAGGTATGAGATGATAGTGTATTGCAGATATGAATTCATGCTTCACATTTCATTCAAATTAGCTTCAAGAAAAGTTAATATGGGAATGTAATAATTGTCTTTTTAGTCTTGATATGAACCACATTTACCAGACTAGTCCAGAAAATTGACTTGTTTCAAGTTATTTAGAGACAAAAATGACTTTTTAATTGCTTGTAATTCTTTTCCCCTCATTACAAGCAATTCAGACATCCTTTTTGTCTTTGAATATCTTGAAAAAAGATATGTTCTTGGACTTGTCAGTTGAATTTGACTCAAATCAAGACTAAAAAGACAATTGTGACAAAAAATAAGACAAACACTTGCTTGGATTTCAGTTTTTTTAAAGTTCTGATTATTGTGAACTAATCTAGCTTACATAAAAGTTTCTGTGTAAGTAATCAAGAGTTTCCCCTTAATACTGTTCAGATTTTTCCACAAATATTTGAGTTTAGTTACTGGTAAACACACATAAAAAAGTAAAACGTAAGGTATTTGCATGTTAAGTTTTTGGTTTCGTGTTTCATCCCTGGAATAATCCATCTGCCTAAAATTGAATTTCAGTTTTTTAAATTACCAAGACATTTTGCAGCTGCAGTAACATGATCAATGGTGGCTGTAAACCTCAGACAGGTAGAATTATGGCTGTAGCCAATGGCATTTTTCTAATCAGTATGGCAGCATATTCTTTTCATTAAATTCTCAGTTAATGCCTTACACTTTCTGTAACACGCTCTATAGAGCTGGCCCGCTGCCAAGACTGCTTTTATCAAGTTAACCAGTTTCCCATGTGGTGTTTAACACAAACCTAGACTGAAATCCACACACTGTAAACATGTGAAATGTTTCTGTTTTTGTCAAACAGACAAGAAAGAGTGGGTCATTAACAGAGCCTGTCCAGCTGATTTTTACATCAGTGTCGCTCTTGTGAAGATCAGGGCCCACGTGTAGACGTTCACATTGCACACGTCTGCTCTCTAGACAGCGCTAATCAAACTCAGACATTGTTTGGGTTTAAATAGTAACCCTAAAGAAGCCATTTTTCAGAGTAAAATGACTCCTTCTGCAGTTTTCAGTGAAGCTGAGAGATCCTTCAAGACAGGAAGTGAGGGAAAACCATTTGGGGACTTAGGGAGCACAGAACGTTCTGCAAGAGGATAAAAATAAACCACATGCAGATTTTTGCAAGGAATCCTATAGGTCCGTTTGTACGCTGTTGCCTCTTTATATAATTTTAGGTGTTATACTGAGCTTGGGAAGAGCTTTAACCTTGTTTTTGTGGAGTTTTCAGCACAGCTGGTGTCTAACAGCTGCGATCAGTTTCTCTAAGACTTCCCCACTTTGTCGTCTATCTGTGGAATGGGTCTTTGCCATGCCAGCTCTGGAAGACCCAGCGCAGTGCTTTAGTGGAGCTGTGAGGCATGTGGCGTTACAGGCTTTTGCCCCCCTCCTCCTGTCCTTCTATCTCGGACACTTAAATTTCCCTCCTCCCCCGGGCTTCTCAGACTAAGCCTCTGGATCCCATGTTTCCTGGTCTATCTGCCAGTTCAGCCTCACACACACTAAACCAGTCCTGGCAGACTTACAAGAGTTAATATGGCAGGATTATCTCCCAAACCTCAACACATAACAGCTCTACATAGACATCACTGACTCCTCTCTCTTCCTTTTACATTGATTTATACACAAATATGACCCTACAGTTTGTAATCATATTGAAATTATTCAGTCCAAATTCCTGGGGCTTATTTTATGGTTGTTTGGCTTACTGTTTAGCAATGCAATATTAGAGTTAAACATGAAATAGAGTCTGTCTCTTTTATCTTATCACTGTAATACAGTCTGATCTTCAACCACTTGACTCTTGGGGCATTGCCTTAAAAGACATGTTCTTTCTAAGCTGCTATTTTAGAAGTTATTGCAGCCTTAACAATCTCTTACTCATACTTAAATAAGGAGAACAAAGCATTTACAGACCACACTGCCAAAAAACTAAATCTAAGCAAGTGTTCATGCCTTATTTTTAGTCAAAATTGTCTTTTTTGTCTTGGTATGAGCCACATTCAGCAGACAAGTCCAGAAACATCTCATTTCAAGATGTTTAAAGACAAAAATGATGTGCAAATTGCTCGTAATGGGCAAAACCAATCTGGCAATAGGTTTACAAAAACTACTTTTAAGATTTCTTGAAATTAGAATAATGTCTTGATATAAGAAACATTTTTAAAGTAATTTTTGTCTTTAAATAACTTGAAAGAAGCAATTTTTCTGGGTTGGTCTGGTAAATGCAGCTCATATCAAGACTAAAAAGACTTTTCTTTTTACTAAAAATAAGGCATAACAACTTGTTTACATTTCAGGTTTTTGCTGTGCATAACTGTTCTTGTAGTGCTGTTGCTGGATAACAGTATAAAAATTCTTATATTTTCTGCTATTGTAGATCAATATATTGCATCCTCACATTATAGGTTAGCACCAAATACAAAAAAATTGTGGCAAACAAAAATTTCTCTGTTTTTTCTGGCATATTTTGAAGTGTTCCTTTAACATGCTTTAGAGTTCCCAAAAACAAAATCCAATCATGATGTAATAACATACATTTTTAAAGTTTGTAAATTGTATCTCTTTCCGGATCCTGTCAAATTTATGCCTATCATTCAGTGTAACTTTGCTTGAATTTTTTGTTGCTGCTGATCCTTCTCATTGGTCAGGAAGCAGCTTTGTTTTCCTTTATTTTGACCCTGCAGATCTTGAGTTTTAGTCTGAAACCAACAGGAATGTCCCTCTCTGTTTCCAGAGTTGAGTGGCAACCTCTGGTCGTGCCGAGTGCTTTTATTGCAAGTTCATCTCCTCCCAGGAGTGTGCAGTTGGGGAACAAGTGTAATTGATCCTTTTGGTATCAGTGGTGTGTAGGGCTGCACGTACCCTGTGGCGTAGGTTTTTTGAGATCTGTGCCCCATCACTCCCTGTTGGAACTCGTCAAACCCTGGAGACGGGATCTGTAAGGAATTATCACGGCCTCCTCAGGCAAATGGAAATAAGACCGGCCAAAGCAAAGCTGCAAGTGCTTCATTTTAAGAAAGAACTGGAAAAGACCCTAATAAGACTGTGGTTATTGCTGCCTTTGGGGTTTCACTTTTGTTATTCCATTTCTCCCTGTCAGTGAAGCACATTAAACTTAGTGATATGACTCATGGGAAGGTAGGATGGAAAGATTAAAGGCCTGAACGAAAAGTTTGCCATTCATCTCCACATATTGATGGGAATAATAATGTTTTGTTCCTCCCAGACGGCCTCAAGTATCTCACACTAAAGCTGGAACTTATTGTGAATGAGAAGCCAAGTAAAAAGGAGCAACTGATTTGCTGTGATGTTCTTTTGACAGAAATGAAAATATTTCTCATTAAAAGTGTAAATATCTCAAGCATGGCACGTTTGCATACCATATTTGATCCCTGATCTTGCTCCTGATCCATACTGATTTAGAGCTCAACTATGTGTGTGTGTGTGTGTGTGTGTGTGTACGGCCATGGTTTATTTTCACTTTCTTTGTGTACATGGACTGGACAGTATGTAGAGGACAGAAGGGAGGGGGGTCAGCCACTGTCAACAAGCGACGGATCGTGAGAAAGCATGCTGCTATTTGTGATCACTGTTTTATACCACAGCTGTTGGAGTTAAAGCCAATTGGTGCTTTTCTGGTAGTGCGTCAACAAGCCTCCAGCTTAACTATATCAACATGTCAGAGTCACGCCACCCATAAAGACAAGATTAATGTCACAATAATGCTCCTTATTAGGCTCACACATGCTTTTTTGTGGCCTGTAGTACTTGTGTGAAACCTGTGAGAAGCAGAAGTGCAAGTGAAGCTTAAAAAATGAAGTGTATCTGACTGTGCTGTTATTTCATGTGAAGTGTGCACTGAAGGAAAAAATAATCACTTATTTCAGGAAAAGAGCTTGGAGGTGAATGGTCTTAAATAATTCACTTTACTCACACTATGTCAAGCAATGGGTAGCATTCAGCCATTTACCTATTAAAATTAGCTCAGAAGTGGCAAACTACCAAGGTTTCCTCTTACTTGTGTTGTAGAGTCAGAACCATAATGCCATTACAATGTTAAATTTTATGGCACCAGGCACTTGCTAGTAGCCGATAGGTAACTAAATATTTTTTACTGAGGTTATTATTTGCATTTTCTGAAGTGTTTTATGACACATTTCGAGAGTTGTCTGTTAGTATAACAGGTGCAATAGCTTAAGTCCTCGCTGCAGGTCCAGGATTGATACTTAGCCCTGAAAGTGTCTTGCGCATATTATCCCCCACTGACATTTACTTTCCCTCACTGTCCTATTAAAGAGAAGCAAACGACCCCATAAATATCTAAAAAATAAAAGAGGTTACATTTTTACATGTACAATGGCCTCGGGCTTGAGTAAGTAATGCTTGTTTATAAATCATTTTGCCATTGCCCTTTCAGTCTGGATGAAACTTTATCTAGTGAAACATTTTCCTTGTTTTGACTGTGCCTGTTTTTTACCGGTGTGGCCTCTGCAGGGCGTTGATGTTTCAGTGAAAGCAGGTTAGTGATGTGTTTTTTTGTCTCTTATCATCAGCACCTTGTCCAGCTGCATGCACGCAGTGGTGGCACTGCTCTACCCCTTCTCCTGGCAACACACCTTCATCCCCGTGCTGCCCGCCTCTATGTTGGATATTGTATGCTGCCCCACTCCCTTCCTGGTGGGACTGCTGTCCAGCTCTCTGCCGAAGCTAAAGGAGTTGCCTGTGGAGGAGGTGAGGACACGTCTCCCAGATTTTCTCATTATCTACTGTTGAATGCGCTGTTATAGACACCATTTTGCATGTGGCCTTCAGTAGGGGGTGACAAAGAGTAGTTTTGTTTCAGCTGACAGTACAGCTCTTGATTTGAATGAAAAAACACATTTCAGTGTCAGTGTCAACTTGGACTACATGATGTTAATAACATTTTCTGCCATCAGCCCTCTTGTTGATGGACTCATTCATAAAAGGTTGTTGTTAATATCTTTCCTGTAATTTTTGTAAATATTTTCTTAAAATGTTTGTTACACAAAGAAAAGCATTTTCAAAAACATTCAAGTAATTGTAATAAAGCATGAACAATTTCTGATGAATGATTCACCTGTTCACCTTTTTCAGGCTTTGATGGTTGACCTGGGAACTGACAGATTCATCCGCCAGGTAAGTCCATTGAGCATGAAAAAAAAACTTGCTTTAATGGGGAAATTTGCAGAACAGTTTTCTCAGGAAATAGTCACTCAAAGTTATTTCTAAAAGGATAGCAAATGTACATTATAATCTCAACATCTTGGTTTCTTGTTTCTGACTGGAGTGTTTCCTGTTGTGTACAGATGGACGACGAGGCCTCACTGTTGCCACGAAAACTTCAGGCAGCTCTTGAGCAAGCACTCGAGCAGAGGAATGACATCATCAACCAGGACTCTGACAGTGAATCAGATGAAGGTGAATAAGTGACACGTCATCCCCCTCCCACAGAGACAGATGTTTTCCTTAATAATTAGAGCAACAGTTTCTGTAGCAGAACATGTTCAGTCTGAGTCCCTGTGAAACTCGTTAAAGATGATGTTCACTATCCAGACTTCTCAGGGCAGTGAGTCATAAAGATCAACCCAGGTCAGGTGAGATAATATACCACTGCTGGGAACGAAAGGTGCATGTCAGGTTTACGGGGGGCAAATTACAACTGCTTTGTTTCAACTATGATTATTTTCGTCACTACTATCCGCTGGGTAAAAGAATCTTAAATTTGGAAAAGCTGTTTATTTCTGATGTGAGGATAGATTTGATGCTATGCTAAAAGTCTTATTATTCCCTATATGATGATGCAGTTAGGTTTTCTGGTTTACATCGAGGTGGCTTGGGTTCATCTCCTGGTGTATTGTCTTTTATGCAGGCTTATCCATGATGAGATATGCATTTGTGAGACGCAACACTGAAGATATTAACTGTGTCAAATGTGACAAGGTGCTTAATGCTCTAAAAGTGACCTCAAAGAAATTTGCACCAGTTCTCACATTTCAGGACAGGAAGTGAGTGTACAGTGAGGCATCCCCGTCTATTTTCAACATTTTTCTCCACAGTAAAACAGCTAACAGTTTGTGGTTTTGTTACATCTGCTGCTTGTCAATCACAAGCTGTTGTTGCTCATAGACAAACCAGAGCCAGACACTCATGATGTGCAGCCAACTGTATATCTGTTTGAACGAATGTCTGAACAGAGCTTTGACCAATAAGGACAGGCCCATGATTTGCTGTATTAAGAGAGGGATAGAAGGAACAGCTAGAAAGTATAACTATAAAAAAAGGAAGATGAAAACTCTAAAATCCAATACAGGGGGTGGTTCTGTACCCCACATGGTCCAGTGGTTCGGGATCCTGGTTTTCACCCAGGTGGCCTGGGCTCAACTTTCAGAGTGGGAGGTAGAGTTTTGAAATGGTTTGTCCACTTTCCAACCATGAGTATGAAAGTACATCTCTGAATTCAGAAGCATCAAAATGCAGGGTTTGATAATTATTACTTCTGAAAAATTAACCTTTTGACAATTATCAAACTCCTCAGTTGTGCTTAAGATCCTGAAGGACAGAAGTCAGGTGATCTTGCCAAATCTAAATGTGGACTTTTTGTGTTCTTGCAGCACTTTAACTGGAATTGTGCAATGCTGAGGTCAGCTGAAATCTAAGCATTCACTCACTCTGCTTTGAGCCTCAATTGGTTTTGCTGAAATTACCACAGATCCCAACAGGCTGCCTTCCTGATTTTAATACTCAGCTAATTTCAAACAAGTCTTGAGCCTTTGTTTTCAAAATTGAATGTGTAAAAAGAATACCTTACTAAACTGTGACTTGACTAAAAACAATAAGTGACAGCATGATGACAGAAGTATTTTCCATAAATAAAAAGAAAATAAAAATCTATCTTGTCGTTCTAGAGTTTAGAGATTGCACACTTTGGTTAGCTAAAAAAAAACCTGTTGGTTGAAAATCAGATAAATAGGTCTCTGACTGGAAAAATTCCAATGAACACCCCCACATGTCAGACAACTCTTACAGCCTCCAAGAATTCAAGACATCGAAAATCAATAGAGCAAGAAAAAGAAAAAAGACAAACCCATTGTTACTCCTCTTATTGTAGTGTTCATGTTTCTCAACAGAAAGCTACGATTAAACTGATGTTGAAAGAAAGACTTCCTGACTTGGAAATGGGACCATAAGTGATTGCAGCATCTGTTTTCCACATTTTTGTCTGAAATAAAATCTGCAGCTAACACTGTCTGTGGTTAAATTACATCTGCTGTGTGTCAGTCAAATCTCAGTCTTGCTTTTGTGCAAAACAAATCCAGACCCTTGTGTATTACTCCCTACTTAATTGATGGATGTTTATGCTTTATTTACATTCTCTAACCCACAAAACTTTTCTATTTTGTAAAACATCAAGTCTAAAATTAGATAGTGTTCATGGCCTATGAAAGTGTATATTTTCTGTCTTGCTGTGCAGAATACTTGAAGGAGGGTTGTTGCACATAGATGCAATATATTTTTTCCTGTTGATACCTGTACAAAACATCCACTGGGTGGTCTTTACTCCTTGATGTCGTTTTTATTTTTACAGAGATGTAAAATGTAGGTTTCTTTTCAGCCATAAAGCCACCTGTCTTTTGTCTAGTACTAAGCTTCTGAAAATATTTGACCAATTGCTGTGGTTGTATTTTATGTCCTAATATGGCTGAAGTTTATCTATGTACTTTTCCTGCCCTTTTTGATTTGTTGCTATTCTTTATTTTAAATACTGACTTTCCTTATATTTTGTGTGTCTACAGAGTATAATTCCTTGAACAGTCTGGTGTCAGAAGCCTTCATCCGCTTCTTCCTGGAGACTATTGGTCATTACTCCCTGTTCATCACTCAGAATGAACGAGGAGAGCGCGTCTTCCAAAGAGAGGCCTTCCGCAAGTCTGTAGCATCTAAAAGCATTCGACGTTTCCTGGGTGTCTTCATGGAGTCTCAGATGTTTGCAGGGTTCATTCAGGACCGGGAGCTTAGAAAGACCAGGGCTAAAGGTAGACACCACTCCTCTAAGTCTTGTGACTGCTTGTGCTTTTTTTCCTTCTAAAAGTTTTGGTGGAAAGTCTGGATGCTTTTCTGTATGGAAACCTGGAGTGAAGGTCCTGCAGTAATACTGATCTCTAGTGGTTAAAAGTTACCAAGGGTGTGTTTTCAGGCCACATCACTTTGCTCCAAGGCAATTACATAAGTAATTGTGACTCCTCCAGATGCTTAAGTGATTTTGTTTAATCAGTATTTCTCTCTTGTTTATGCCTGTTGACAGGTTTGTTTGAGCAGAGGGTGGATCAGTATCTGGAGGAGCTGCCAGACACAGAGCAGAGTGGAGTCAACAAGTTTCTGAAAGGCCTTGGTGAGTCCTTCAGTAGACACAAGTTTAGCCCTGTAAGAACTAGCATTATAATATTACAACATCAGATTTCAGATGTATAAGAATCTGTAAGATAAAAATCACAATTGTTTTTTTGTTTCTAAAAAAACATATTTACATGGTTGGTGGTTTTATTGTTTAAGTCTACAGTGCTGTTGGATGGTAAATGTGTTTATAGATCCAGCCACCAGCCCACAAACTCACACAACTTTCAAACGTTTCTTCTAAACATGGGTTTTACAGGACTAGGCTCAGTTTTTAGGAGTTTAGATGACTTTACATGAAATATTTTTTCCCAAGAAAAGATGGTGCAGATTGTTTATGGCAAGAAAGATTGACTGTTAATGTGTGGTTCCCAGCCAAGGGGCTAAAAGTCTTCCTGACATACTATAAAGATTGAAAAACAGAGAATACAAAATGAAATTGGTTTCAATTCAGGGGAAATAACACTCATAAAGAAAAACAAAGTTTGTTGAAACTCTACATAAGAAGATTTACAGCTTGTCTCTGTTGTTACTGGTGCTACTTGCCAGAGGGAGCTATACACCTACATTTTCAACTTCCAGATGCTGCTGCTTGTTCAGTGTGTCCAGATATAAACTCATTTGACTTGACAGAGTCATCAACTTTCTCTTTATATGTCCGTTAGGGGCGTTGTAACCAGGTTGAACGGGTGTTTCTTGATACACATTTTGCTCCACTTAAAAGAAGAGCATGATAGCAGAGTTTTACACCAGAAGTCTGTTATCACATTTATCTGCTGAACAGTTGAAATTCAATAGTGAATCAATCTGAGAAAATAAGACCAAACCTTGTATTATCTCAGCCTGGTTTAGCCATCAGTAAACTGATGTTATCCACATTGCAGTGTAATATAATGATGTTGTCTTGATTTGTTTTCAGGAAGTAAAATGAAGTTTCTTCACAAAAAGAACTGAGGTGCGGCCCTGCAGTCTGACAACAAGTCAATGACCTGGCGTCTCCTCTTTTCATTTTGATGATTCTCACTATTTTAATATCATTTTTTTATGTAAACATGTACATATTACTCCACTGTAAGCTGGCTGTGATACTCTTCAGTGTATGTTTATAGTGCCTTATGAGATAGTGATAGCAGGACGGTACACAGTGAGCGAGCCTCAGAGTAACCACTGATGTCCAGGTGTGACTGTGAAGAGCGTGATGTAGGTGTGCGTGTGTGTAAAATGACATGGGGGTTAGATGTACAGTTCATAAACAATTTTGTATGTTTTCTTTTTCATTGTCTCACGAACAATGTTTTCCTCTGTTTAAGGAGTGTATCAAAAACTGTACATGCATCAGAAGAGGATAATTGTAACTCTTTATGGAGTCTTTTATTAAAAAAGGTAGATAAAGTATTGCAAATGTCTTCTTATTTTTAAATGTTGAATATTTTTTGTGCTTAAATGTGGGTTAAAGGTCAATTCAAGATTTTGATTCAGCTGCCATCAGAATGTGTTTTCTTTCCTTGCAAAGAGAAAAAGATAGCTGAAACACTTTCAGGTGAAATAATAACCACTACTTTTATTTTTCCATATGACACATTCCTGACAGCTTCCCCCAAAGCTATGTATTAGGAGAAGCTGGCAGGATCCCAGAAGGCACAGTTAGTCTAGCACCAGCTACCACATGCTGCTAGTAACCTTATTACGTCTGTACACATCACTCTGGTGGCTGTCACTGCCATGCTGTTATTAGCTCTCCTAACTGAGAGGCTCACTGTGGTGTCCAGCCGCCATATTATTTTCACTCTGCTTGGGTCCTTTATAGCAATTAAGGGTGACATTTGATGTGAAATAACAGAGTTCCTCTCAGAGTTCTGGATGAAGCTGAGCACATTTTTGCTTTTTTTGTCTTTCAGGGTAGAAAACGTTCAGGGTTGCATTACTTCACTTTCATTTTTCATGAACTTATTATTTACCTCGCAACCTCTCTGTGACTCATGCTGCTTTTTACATCAATAAACAACAACATAAAAAGTTCAGTGCATTTTAGGGTGACACTGGACCATATCTTTCTTCTAAAGGTGGACATATCAACAATTTCACATCATGAGAGGAATAGTTCTCAGCATACTGTAATTTGATTTTAGTGGCATGCCCCCTTTTTCTATCTTATAACAGTTGTAAGCTGCTTTTATAAATTCATGATATGATGGTGTTTGGTGCCAGTCCAAGGAAAAATTTGAAGCATGTCAACTAGAACAAATGACATTTTCAACAGCCATTTACCTCATGTAATTTCATGTCCTCTTAACTTTTTTTTTTTGGCAAATTCCCAGTTTTCTCTGAACAACATGAAGACTGAGCTGTTGTTAATGCACATTGTTCAATGGATGTCTGGACATCTCTAAATGGTAAAATGAATAAATAGAAATTAAAATACAAAGGGCTATTTGGGACAGCTGGATGGTGCTCAAATGTTTATACAGCAATATGTCAAATAACAGGAAAAAAGATAAATGTAGTACTTAAGAGCTGGGGTCTCCTGAGTTTTTCAGAGCAGGGATTATATTTGAAAATGTAAAAAAAATGCCTTATCAACCAAAAAAAGTCACGGACCCCCTGCGGCACCTCCACGGACCACCGAGGGGCCGCGGACCCTTTGTTGAAAACCCCTCATGTAGAGGAACGTATTGCACCTCAAATGATGACTTGATATTGAAAAACCTGTTTAAATACTTGCAAATGGATTTTCGTTTTTAACATATCAAACAGTCTTTCAGAAGAACTCAGAATTTCTCATTGGCATAATGAGGATAGCATTTCACATTAAAAAAGAACAACAGAAACAAAGAACAACAAAAACCTAAACAGCATTGCAATTATACTTTTAAAAAATCTCCACTTTGATAGTCATTTCAGTAAATATGGACGATCAAATGCTTCTTGCGTCACGTGACAACGTTGTATCCATAACGCAATTATTTTCAACTTTGCAATCGAGTCTCACTCTTTCCTCTGAGTGCCACTGAAGCTTTGAGAAACGTCATAAGTATTGCATGAGGACGAATATAAAATCTCACGATTAACTGCGAGACTTGGTGCCTCCAAAATTTTGGCCGGTCTGAAGAGCGACATCCGATGGGGGGATCGACTCTTGGAGATGCACGGGTCAAGGTAAAGAAAGAGACACTCACTCGCTTTGGACACTCACACACACACATTGAAGCACACTTGACGTGACTGACAGGGCGACAGAAGTTTATTTACACGGCTGACAGTCTCGTTTCCACTGGACTGAAAACAGCACTGTGACATCCTCACACACGCTCATGTTTACCTGACAGGATGCTTTGCATGAGCTGCGCACTTAACAAGCCGAATTAATCTGTACTCAGACACGGCTCCGAGATGCTATATTCAGGAAACTATCCATGTGCTGACTTACTGCACGAGCTCTCCTCTTGTTGTGTTGTGGATTGCACCATGATGCCATGATAGGGGCGTAATCTCATGCGCACTTTGTAAAAAATAATATCACGCTCAGTGATGCGCTGGAGGTGAGGCTGCTAATGCAGAGGCAGGCTGAGGATGCGGGGGCAGGCGCTCTGCAGTTTGACTGACATGCTCACTGTTTTCAAGCGGAGGCACGTTCAGAAAGTGCCGTCAGACTGACACAATTATGAACAGATGGAACAGGTAGCCAAACGTGTCAGATGCCATAAGGAGAATCACTGGAAATCCCAAAGTCCCACAGCTTTGCACAGTGAGTAACAAAAACACAAAACTGTGCAGGTTTAGTCATACTTAATGGTAGTTTCCTGTGACTTTAGCGCGATTTCCTTAAGGGGATCCAGCTTTTTCTATTCTTTTTTCTCCTTAAATCTTAAATGCTAAGACAAAAGGTAGTTGTTGCTATGAAAAACAATAGAAGCTTTATTAACACTGCAAAAACTGAAATACAAGCAGGTAATGATGTCATCTTTTTATTAAGACTTGACTTTTTTATGAGCCACATTCAACCAACAAGTCCATAAAAATGTCTTATTTCAAGCTATTCAGAGGCAAAAAAAAAATACGTCTGAATTGCTTGTAGCAAGTTAAAGAAATCTGCCAATTTCGAGAAACTTGTCAAGCAAATTTTTCTTACCCCATTGACAGATTTTATTTTTACTTGTTACAAGCAATGCAGTCCTGGTTTTTATCTTTAAATATCTTGAAATACGATGTTTTCTTGACTTCTCAGTTGAATGTAGCTTATATTAAAAACAATAAGGCAATTATTACTAAAAGTAAGTCATAATGACTTGCATAGATAGCACTTTTTGCAGTGTACAACTGTAGCAGCTTGAAAGAATAACAAAAAAAAAGAAACCTCAGTAAATTCATTGGAGGGAAAAGTATAAGGAACATATAGGCCAAATAAATGTAAATTCAGTCATTATTTGAGAGAATTTTCTTCATTATGTAGTTTCAAGAAGGTCACAAAATTCAACTGAGTGCTTAAGGAATGAAAATAGACTGAAAAAGATGTTCCCAGATATTATCACTTATCTATTCCATTAAATAACCTCGAATCAGAGACAAGATCATGAATTACACTCAACAGCAGGTCTCAGTCACTTTCTTTGTGATACAGAGGTCAAATACAAGTAAATGTATTGAGTTGTACCTGTGTTATCCAACAGATTGTAAGCAGGGGATTGATAGGCAATGAATGAAGAAGTTGTCATGTCATCATATTCCAAACAAAGTTTAGTTCCCTGAACCTGAAACTGGTTTCAAACGGAAGAGATGAGGCCTGATAATAGAGGCTTGCCCCGGTACTTTGGAATATGAATGCACGGTCAGACCAGTATTTTGCAAGAGTGAAACTGTAGAGCACTATGAGCTCTTCAGATATAGTGGTTTAGATTTAGAGAGTCCTAAGTGGTAAAAAGAGATTCTCTAAAACGTATTCCCTGCAGGCACAAGTTTAGTCAACTTCTTTGTTTCATCTTGTGCTGCTGCATGAACCATCTGCTTATTACCATGAAAATTTATGGAGTGTTACCTCATACTTACTTTTAATACTTTGATGATTATTATCATAGATATTAAATTGTATAACAACTTAATCACCTTCAGTTATAATTGAGTCATAGTTATTATAAAAGTAATGATAGTTCCTTAGAGAAAAAAATTGTATAATGCACTGAAGCAATCCAAGCTGCGCGCCCTTTAGAACTTTGTCACTTATTTTTGTTAGTTTTTGTCATCATGAATTAGATAAAAGTAATTTGAAGTTAGCTGAGTCTAAAACCATCAAGGAATTTGGCTTAAAGTTCTACTAAATGTGCAAAATCCAGGTCCTTTTAAACAGAAATAGTCCGTTATGGTCTGTAGTCCATTACACTATCTCTTGCTGTCAGTAGTACCTGATTTTGCCACAAGTTTAAATCAAATTGATGTATCATTGCATCCTTTGCATGTTTCATTGTCAATTTAATGCTAACTTCAAGCTTCAGTAATCAGAATAAAAGAGTAGGAGATATTGATAAAATGATTGCCAGCTGGTCTATCAGGAGATTTTGACCTCTAGGGCCACATGTGCTGAATGAACAGTTCACAGATTGAATCCTGCTGCAGATCAAACTCATTTATCAGCAGACAAACTGATAAACCCTCTCTTAAGATCATGTTGTCTGTATATCGTGGGCACATGTGTGATACTTTACAGAACAATTAAATGTGATTGCATTTTTAAAAAGAGATAAATGAGTGAGGCATCACAGCTAACAGAAAGTAAAACTGCTGTTGCTTGCCTGAAACTGTTTCACAGGAGGCAAATGGTGTGATCTTGTCAACTGCAGCAGTTCAACCACACTGTTGTGAAACAGATGGGGACAAATGAATCTAAAGAGCGTTGTTCTGTGTAAAGAACTGAGAGTACGTTGGTCGCCATGTTGAGTGAAGAAATGGTTGGTATAAAAATTAAGTATGGTAGAAGATAATCCTGCTTTTATACGTGATCTCATCTCTTCAGAGTTAATAGATGTTACAAAGGGGGTGCTTTCAAGGGAGAGATTACTGCACAGGTTTCTATTATGGTGACATCTCTTGAGATGGCATGTGTATGTAGTGCCAGCTTCACTTAGAAGGGCAGGGGAGCTGGTGGGAGGTTGCAGTTTGAGGGAATAATGTGTTGAGGGTGCAGAGAAGGCATGTGCACAGTTTGACAATGCTACGGAGCTGAGTGAACTAAGAGGCAGGGTGTTCTCTGACTGACTAATTGTGTTTCAAATTGGTTCTTTTAGCACACAATAGGGAATGGGATTGCTCTGAGCTCCCCACTGAAGCACCCAAGGATGAGAAAGTTGTCAGATTTGTAGGTCAGGCTGCAGGGGTTGTTGTTAGGCAGACTTGCTCACAGCTCCAGATGTGACCATAGTTTGATGTTGTTCTGTTTAAGATGGTGTGTTGTGCTTTAAGATTTTCTTGCCTCTAAAAAAATACCTCCTTAGTTGTGCTTTTTTTTCTCCCTAAATCTATCAATGTTCCACAACTGTTTCTTTTTCAGGTATTCTTCATTGGGTATTGTCTTTTTGTTTGAGTTTTCTTCATCTTCATCTGCAGTTTGCTCTTTTACTCCCCTCTTTCTGTGTTCATTATCTTTGACATGTGGAGCTAAAATCTTAATTGATTTCACAGTGTTTGAGGGAATTGCATGAGAGTATCGTAGTCCCATCTGGAGCCTATCAGAGCCTGACCCGGTTTTGGTGAGCTACGTTAGCGTGTACCTCCTTTGGGACCTGTCCCCTCCCTGTGCTGACAAAGGGAAGGCGGCCACAGCCGGCCCACCTATCCCAGCCTGACATAGCCCGGCTTTACCTGAGTGAGATATCACCTACTGCTGCTTCAAACTCTGCCTGCTGCAAAGAACCAAAAGTTGCTTACAGAACAATTTCTCCCTCCTTACTCATTGTAGGTCACTTGGTCTTCCTTCCTCCATTTTGGAAAGAGCTTCCGGGGATAGTTTGCCCTACAAAGAAATAATTGTCTTATCTCCCTAATTCCCAATTATTATGCACAGGCTTATTTAAGAAAAAGGATTAGATTTTCTCTCTTTTTTGGCAGCTGCACCAGCGAGCAGTGGATGAAATTTGAATGTGACACTCCTCTCCTTCGCTGCAGTGAGGCTGGGGTCCTACACATGGATGAACTGGGGGAGGAGAGAGAACAGTGAGGCTGTCATGTAAGCCGTCTCCTCTGGGGCCACCTCTCGGTGCGCGCTGCTTCCTGCCTCAGGTAGAAGCCTCAGTGTTTCTGCTGCTGAGGCGTCAGGCTGCTCTCCTCTCCTTTACTCATCCTGCTGAGAAGACAACAGCTCTGCTCTCAAAGCACCAAAATGGAGAAGGTAAGTTGTTTGTCTCAGCACTGCTTTTTCTCTGAACTATTTTTTCAGCTTTGACACAAAATGTATTAGGAGGTTGTTTGTTTTTGTGCAGCAGTTCCTAAGTTTTTTACTGTTGATTTTGTGATTGAACCCCTTCAGGCCACATGGGGCCTTTCTGTGCAGAGTTGGCATGCTTCTTGTGTTTGTGTTGCTCTCCTCTCATCCGAAAAATACATGCTGGGTATTAGAGATAGCTCTGGCACTGCCTTTGGGCAAGTGAGAGGGTTTGAAACTGGATTTTGTTTGGAGGCGCTTATCAGTGATCCTAAATTGGCAGGAAGAGTGAAATGCAGAGGACAAATTTCCTCTCAAGGATTAATGATGTATTAGTTAGATGAAAAAGCTTTAATACATCATGCTTGTGTTCAACTGACAGCTCATACTTGAAGTCAAAACATCAACACAAGGGGCTTTGAGACATTTAGTTGGAAAGTTTCTACATTTTTTCAACAAATGTCTTTCATAAACAACGTATGAGGGCTCAAAAATATAAAAGCAGGACGAAAATTCAGTCAGTGTTTAAATATTTGCCCTGTAAAAGATGGGGTGTCATGAGAGCAATTAACAACTTATGGATGTGTGATTAAGCCCAGAGAGAAAAAGCAACACAAAATGTCACAGATGTGTGCTTTTTGCCATTTTCACATGCCTGTCTGCATGTGAAAACGAGGGCTTTCACTGCACACATTGATGCGTTTTTTTGTTTTGTTTTGTTTTGTTTGTGTCTCTTTTAGAGTTGCTCAGAGTGCTCTGAGCCAACACTAGCACAAAGCCTGTGTACACTCTGCAACAAGTGGCTGTGTTACCAGTGCACAGATGTGCATCAGCATCAGAAGGCCTCTTCCAACACCCAGTATACAGACCTGCACCAACAACTGAGGCCCAGTGCTCCCCAGTGTCCCGACCTGCATCAAAGAGGGTCAAGCTCTTTGCCTCCCTCTGGACAAGGTGAGATTCTAACATTTTCAGACTCATTTCATCCAGTTTTAAGATACTGCAGCAGATGATCAGTACATGGTTTACTGATTTCCGGGTTTTACTGTTACCCCAAAGCCTGTTGCGTTTCTTTTTTTCTTTACTGCACTGTTTGCTTGTTAATCATGTCTCAGTAGGAACCTTTGCAATGAATAATTCATGTCAGGGGCAATGGTTGATGATAGTTCCTGGAGATCCCTGTGTTTTATTACACCTCTCATTAACACGTGTCCTAGATTCTAAAGTGCTCCTATGATATCATTTTTGCTAATATTAGCGCAATGCTATTTAAAGACCCTCAAGTAAGCCTTGCAGCTTTGTTGCCAGCTGCCTTTGCAGGTGTGCGTTGCACAAGTTGTCAAATCATAACAAGCTTGTCCTGTACCCCTTCGCTGTGTATCAGTTTAGTTTGTATACTTGTGAGAAAATGTGTGAGTGCGCTGACAGACAGGATGTGGTCAGTGAATGCACACAGGGTGATGCTCAGCACTCTACCACAGAGATCTGTGATGATCTGCAGGCAGGAGGAAGGTTGGTTGAGGTAAGCCGGCCAGCAGAGAGCAGCAGGGCTGCGTTCATTAGCCTTATCCTGCTATTGTTAGATAGGCGTACTGTGGGCCAACTGTTTCTACTGTGACCTATTTAGAAATGTGTGAAGGATATTTTTGAGAGTGTATCAAAGACTGTTTGGACAGGACTGAAAAAGCCGTTCACTTATATCTTGACACACTTCAACTTGGTTTCATTGTAACCTCAGTTTAGGGATCGATTCTCACACATTCATATTATCATCCTGTGCAGAGACAAAGCACTGTCAATCATGCACACCAGTGTAACTCACTACATTTTACCTTAAACGATTCAGTACTATATTCAGAATCTTTAGAGTGAGCTTTTTCTGTAAAAAGGTTTGACAGTATGATCCAAGTGTATTGTACAGCAGAATACAAAACCAGCACTGTAGTGCAAGGTTACACGTAAGTGAGACGAGTCTGCGGGATATTTTCCTTCCTTTTATATGTACAAGCCTAATCACAAAAACTATGCACAACTTTGATACAAGTTTGGGTGCAAGATGAGATTGTGAACATGACTTACAAATGTAATACAGCATGCTTCTTAGGTTCATAACTGTTTACAACATCTTGCTTAATAACATCTAAATGAGTTTTTGTTATCAATTTATTGGCTTGGCTGATCATTTGATGACCCTTGTATTATCAAGAAACTCCAAAAGGGCTTCTCAGTGCTAATTCTCCCTAGAACTATATTAACTTCGAGTTCATTTGTATCACCCCCCTCTTCCCTGATATATGAACTGCTTTTGCAAATTTTGCTGATGCTCTGTGCTCTCTCCCCTTTCACCTCCCTCCGTCTGTCTTTCAGGCCCGGGGTCATATCCTTGTCCCCTCCTCATGTGCCACTCTCACAGACAGGAGCCCTTGGAGCTGTTTTGTGAGTCATGTGACCTTCTGTGCTGTAGCAGCTGTCACCTGTCCTCCCACAAAACCCACAGGTCAGTCCTCAGACACACAGCACAAGGACACTGTTGAGGGGGGCTAACTGCAGGTTAAAAACTTCCTCTGAGCATTGGCTCTCTTTAACTGCCTTGTCACTTTTATCATGTGTATTTGCATACAGTATCCTTGGCCCACCTAATACCTATTAAGTATTCATACACTTTTGTTTTGTGTGATGTTTCAGCACAGTAGCTGCCTCTAAGGTCACCTGCATAATGCCTCGTCCCCAGGGAAAACAAATTTAATTCTGGTGCTTGGGGAATAAATTAGTCAACTTACTGTCGGGTGGTTGTTCTGATCTCCTCTTTTCTTCAGGGTGGTGCAAATCGGGAAGGCCCTTCAGGATCAGCAGTGGCTGTTTGAGAGCCTGATGGTGTCAGTAGAGGAGAAGAGGTCTGCAGTGGAGAACAATGCCAAACAGATAGAGGACAGGTTGGTCTAAACTCACAAAGAAACAAAAACAGGGTCCCAAGTCTGTGCAGCTTCTGGAGTCAATAATTGAACAAAGTAAAATATAGGAAGCTAATGCATAAATTAATGTCTGCTTTCTTCCTCTGCATTTGGGATTTTACTACCAGCACTGATGCATTTATTTCTCCTCTCTGACTTGGTAGACTTCACGGAGTAAAGATTGCACACAGGAAGGCAGAGAACCAGATTAAAATGGCAAAGATGATTATGATGAACGAGCTTAACAAACGAGCTACCCTATTAATAGAGCAACTGGAGGTAATTACTTTCTCTCTTTTTCTCCTCTTCTTATCATTCAGCCAGCTGTGAATCTACATGCAAAGATTCAGTAACCGCCGTGATATAATCAGTTTTGAAAGCAGGCAAACGAGAGCCCATAATAATCTGTCAGAGCTGCTTAAACTACCATCTTTGGAACCAGATCTGTCAAAAAAAGGAGCCATTGATTTAACCCACAGCCCAGACATGACTCTTTGTGACCTCTTTCTCACATGTAACTGGTTCTGTGCAGAAAATCTCAGAAGACTTCCAGCAGCGTCTGGAGGACCAGCTGCAGGGGGCAATAGAGACGTGCGGACAGCTGGACCATGTCCAAAAGTTCATCACCTGGGCCAAGACCCACCACTGCAGAGGCCCGGTGCTCTTCAGCAGGGCTCTGGTATGTCTCACTGCAATATTTACACACATTCAGACAGACACAAACACGAAGAGATTTTTTTTTCTTTAAAGAAAAAAGGCTAAATTTGGGTCTCTGGAACCTGACCCATTTAAAGGGATAGGAAGTAAGAATATCTTAGCTCATTTGTTTGTATGTTATATTGGGTGCAGTTTTTCTTTTATTGAGTAAGACGGCTGAGAAGAGACACAGATATGTTAGGAAGTGGGAGACCAGGGAACAACATGCAACAAAGGTTCATGCTTTGAATACTTGTCGTATGACCTTTGGCCTAAATTTCTACATTTCTCATATCACTGAACTGACATGGAAATGTTAGACATAAACACTTTTCTTGTAACTGGGAATCCACCAACTAGATACTGATCAGCCCAAACTGAGTTAAAATAAAACTAAAAAAAGGGGTATCTTCAGGTCCCTGTACTCAAAACAGCAACATGAGATCTGTCTCTAACTGTGCTCCTGCTGTTTTATAATACCCTTGTTGACAGATCTTTGGAAACTTAGTTTTGATTTCTTTGAGTTACATTTTCTTTCAGATTTCACTCCAGATGCAGCAACTGGTTGAGCCATCACTCCACGCAGACCCCTGGAGTCCTGTCAAGATAAAATTCAACTGGGATGCAAGTTATTGGACCAAGCAGATTTCAACTTTAGGTAAAGTTTATGGAAGTTAAATAAGATTTAATTAGAAAGTTATTCAACTTTTTACAATCTGCAAGCTTTAACGGTGATTGACGAAAAGTCCCGCCAAATGTTTTGTCAATTTTGAACTGTAAATGACTATTTAAATGACAAGAAATTTAACAAAGCTGTCTCTACCTGTATCTTTTTTGATTTCTTCATTTATGTATCCACTTTGAACGGAGCTACATTCTCATGCTGAGGTAATGTCTCCATTGCTCTGCAGGTCAGCTGAATGTTGAAGGGGGAAACTGCACTTATCCTCAGGGCCTGTCCTGCTCCAGTATCCTCAGGCCTCAGCCTCTCACCTGTATGACTCTGCCAGCTGTGTGTCACAGAGGACGAGAGCCGGGCTGTGGGTACCAGGCCTGTTGTGAGCCTCAGATGTGTTGTCTTCACGGCATTTCCTCTCAGCCAGATCTCTCCAGCCTGGACAAGAGCCAGTTAGAAGCCACTCTGTATAACTCCAGCTGTGTTCAACCTGCCCTGATCTCCTCTCTACACCAGAGCCAACAGCTCCAGAAGTGCTGGGAACCAGACAGCTCCACACAATGTCCTCCTCCTTTATCACCCATCCCAATCATTGGAAATATCCAGCTCAACTGCAATCGAGGATCTGCGTCCCAGCCTCAAGCCTCTCAGTCCCAGTCTCAGTCAAAGTCTTACCTCTATCACCAACACCAGAGAGAAGTCCTTCAGGATAGCCAGAATCTACAAAGTGCAGACCACAGCAGACCAAGCCAGTATCAGAGAAGACTGTCGACCAGCTTGACTCCGCAGCAGGATCCCGGCCACACAGCTGCAGAAAGAGATGTGATGACTGAAGAGAGCTGGGAGGAACGATGCAGAGTGGAGGAGGACGATGGGAGAACAGCTGGTGTCGAAAGCAGAGAGCTGCTGGATGAAGAGCTGCAGGAGGACAGGAGGGAGCAGAGTCCTGTCCAACAGCAGCTCCATGTTCATCCAGAGCTGAGAAAAGAGCAGCAAAGGAACAGATCAGCACTGATGCTCCGAGACAACAGAGATGGCAGGGTGAGAAAAGCTAACAATCCCTATGATTATGTGTAAGAAAGCTTTTGCACAAGTACATTTGCATGGAACGGTGAAACTTACTTTGCATGATAACAACATGACTAACAACCCATAAATGAAACTGAGAATCACAAAATTTACTGTATATTGTTCATCCAGGGTTAATCTCACTGAAGCCTCTACAAAGTAGCCGCTGTGACGCTTTGAAACAAAGTGAAAATGATACAAAATACTTCAAGCTGATTTGACCTTGTGTACTACTTGAATGGAAAACAGTACAATGAAAATTAGGATGAGCAACGAAGTGTAGAACTGAAAATAAAATAATTATTGGTTGATTAATTGTATAAAAGTTAAGGGCACTGTGAGGAGCTTTCATGATGTTTTTATGTTGATGACCCCTTAGGATAAAATCAGTACTGTCTTATGGAATGAGAATTTCATTTCCCATTAACACTCACTGATAACAATATGTCCATTGCTGAAGCATACAGTATGTGCGGTAGAAAATTTAATCTTTCATAAGACTACTTTACTTTGTTTTAAAAAACAACAACACGCATTTTTTGCTATGTAAAGTCAAAGCAGGAAGCATCAACATTTAACATAGCATCCAGTTTGTAGCCACTCTGTTGTTCTCAATGTAGCTGAACACTGGCACTGAAATTAAGTAAAAAAGGAAACAATCCTGTCACTTTTAATCTCAACTGTACTATGCAGTTCAAACAGAAGAATAGTGTGAGTGTCATAATCAGTAAAAAAAACCTCTTCACATTCACTTTAATGTAAATGTGGTATTAGCTTTTTGTTCAAAGGACTAACCCACTTTGTGCTTGCGATGCTGTTTTTTCTTTTTGCAAAAGTCATTCATAATCAAAAGCTCATTTATGAGGAGCTGCTTCAAATCTAAAAGTTTCACGCATGACACTTCAAACTGTAGGTTAAATATATTTTAAAAACATTTTGGCCTCTAAGTCTGAAAGACCCCTTTCTATGGACAAAATCTGACGGTGGTGGTAAAGTACCGTAGTTTATGAGCAGAATAAGTGGAGACTGGGAAATAAAGAACTCTGTGTTTTTGCTTCTGTGAGATCAAAGCAAGTGATGGTGTGGTGTGAAAGTTGTGCACCACAGTCTTCGGTTTTTCGTTTCACACGTGGTTCTGACAAGTTTCTATAACATCTGACTATTCTGAACCCAGCTCGCAACTTCTGAGATGGTTAACCACCCTGAGCTGTTTTCTTTTGCCTTTCTGAAACCACAATTTATTGGTCATTGTCAGGCCTATTTCCGCTGAAGCACAGGTGTTCAGAGCAGCATTGACTGACAAAAAGCACAACAAAAGCAACAAAAAAAAAAAAAACTAGAAATGTTGACTTGTACTGTCTCGACAGCTGAAAAGTCTTAAATGGACGCATACAGCTAATTAAATTTCAATTCTAAATGTTCACATGTCAAGTTTGAGGCAGCACTTATTGTTTTATTAAATAAACTAAAAATAAAGTACTTTATTTTGATGCCAGGGTGATCACTTTCTACAGTTGACAGCTTGCCTGAAAACAGATGGTGCAACACAAATCTGCTTAAGCTTTTATGAAGAAAGGGTTATGAAAAAACAAAGAGCTGCTTTGACAATTAAAGCTCTGAGCTGCATCACAAAACCAGGAGAGTTCTGTCCTTTATAACCACACTTGATGCCAGAGGTTCGAGCCGCCACAAAATCACCCCTTTAAAAGTCTCATCATGCACGCTTTCTTACAAGCACGAAGATGTATTATATTTGCATTTTCAAGTCACAGCATCTGAAAAGGACATAAAATCACTTGGGTGCAGTCGTTTATGTACTTAACCTGTCATTAATGAGTCACTGAGGGAATAGAGAAAGCTGCCAGTTTGACTTCAGTTCTGGTTCACACTTTGAGATAAATCTCCACACCCCCCTCATCGTTCCACACAGAAGGATTATAGTCTATTTTGCCTCCTCAGTTTGATTTCGATGTATCTGTCCCAAGGGGCATGGATCAGGTAAGTGTTTTAATCACATGATACTTAGGAGCATATGCTCAGCGTGGCCTGAATACGGATGATGGGGCGGAAAAAAAAAAGACAGGAAGGAAAGAAAGAAGAAAAAAAAGGAGGTTTTTAAAAATTGATGCTTGATTTTTTTCAGGTCTCTTGTTTACATGAAATGAAGAGGCTGCAGAGGTGTGTAAAGGAGCTTTGGAGACACTTGTAGTAGTTTCATCGTCATAGATGAAAAGTGGTTAAAAATTATTTACAGTTGCTGTGTAATCCAGTTGTCCTTGTGCTAAAAAATGCTGCAACCTAACTTCATGTTGTGATTGTTTCAACGCCTATTGTAACTTGTGCACAGACTGATCCTCTTTTTTTTTTCGTACCATGAAAAGGTACCAGTCTTTCACTTTTTTTGTAAATGAACTCTCATGGCCCACCTGCAGTGACATGAACACACATCAAACACAGATTTTATCAAACGGCTGCAAAAGATGGATGATAATAAATTTACATTTGATAATCAGTTTTGTAACTGACCCTTTTACCAGCTACACAAAATCAGTGACGTTATTCAGCTATGCCAACCATTCTCTGCTTGTGAAGACTGAATTGTTTTGAATGAATATTTAATCCTCTGAATTGTGTTTTTGTTCATTTAGTGTTCACTGAGCCCTAAAGATGTTTCCAGACACATACACACATCTTACTTTTTATTGTTAATGACATAAACGGCAGCTTGTAACTATGCTTACTTCTATCTGTGTGTGTAACCAACAGAGATCCACATCCCTGGAGGTGCCAGTGACAGCCCATGAGCGTGTATCTGACGTGCAGAGCAGCAGACTCAGCCCTAGTTTGGTGTGCACGAGGAGAAAGAGGCGCTCCCAAAGCATCCCTGCAGAACTGGCAGCTCCATCCAGCAGCCCTTACTCTGAAAGGCCCACAGGAAGCACTCACAGCCCAGGGGCAGAAACTGCAAATAAGGTAACCCTGTATCTGAAAGTAATCACACATGAAGGGAAGTGGAGCTCAGCTGTCACTTTGAGTAGCAGTGAATACTGTTGTGTTGCAGTTTTTCCCTGTCTGACACAATTACTCTGAAAAATGATTATATCAGTTAGAATATGGGCACTAATTAACAATTATTTTATCTAACAATTCAACTGTTGAGTAATTACTTAGTTATCTATTTTTATTATCAGAAAAAGTAATTTCAAAGCACGGTCACATTTACACCCCCCAAAAAAACAAGCAAAAACAAGCAAAAAGGCAGAAAATCCACATAATCCATAATCTGAAACATAGAACTTTAAATTATTGGTCTAAAAAGATCGACCATCGTTTGATTAGTAAGTACAGAGGGACCTCTTTAGAAATTTTTCCCACTCCTGTTCTCACTCTGTTATATGTCGATGTCTTTTTTGTGTTTCTTGGACAGGATGAAACTGAAATGTAATTTCATCCCTCTGTGCTGGTGGCACATGCGATGACAAAGTATCTTGTATCTCGTATTTTGTATCTTGTGTCTCAAAGCTAGTGTACTGCTCATTGTAAGTGCACTACATATGTTCTTTGTTTTATTTTCCTGTCATATCACATCTTCTGTATCATGTTCAACTGAGAATAAATGGAGAGGCTTGTAGATTTTACCTTTCTTGACCTCTGTAGCCTTATAATTTACTCTTGGACTAGTGATTAGAAATCAAGCATTTACAAGCCAAATCTCCAAATGTGCTGAGTTTCATGGTGGGTTATGTAGTAACAAAGTTTTAACTGTCAGACACACTACCTTCATCACAAATCTAATACCAACTGAATTCAACCGCTTTAGATATTTATACTGAGCTTGACGACAAAGGTGTGGCATGGTGATGATGATATTCAGATTAATCAGGATTTTTGATTATGACTGATGCTCAAAAGTATTTTTTTAAGTAAAAATTTACCAATCAGGCTGTGTTTCATCTGTTGTAGAATTCTGTGAATTGGAGAAGAAGTTTTACATATTCATGTGTTTTTTGTAGTATGCCACTCTGGACCCTAAACAGAGGAGAGCATCAGATGGAGTGGTCTGTGTTGTCAAGGAATCTTCAACAGAGATGCTTCCTCATAGACGCCACCGGTCTCCTCTTCTGTCCTACAAGACTGAACCAGGTACTGGGGTATCTCTGTAATTGTACTACTACCTCTTCTATCAATACTTCTCACACATTAATAATTTGTTCCTCTTCTAGAACAATTTTTCACATACGTAAACGAGGAAGTTGATTTTGAGGCCAAGGTGAAGTGCAGGGTGTCAAGGAACAGCCTTAACGGGTGTGTAAAAGCTAATGAACCAAAAATCTGTCCAACAGAAATAACAAAATAAAATAGGACACAAGTTATTCATCATAGTTTGCTCTCCTTTTTTAATCTACAGTAAAAGAGATGATCAGAAGGACTCAGGAAGGACCAAAGTCCCGGTAGTTTGTCTGGAGCGTCTCAAAATTCTTGTGTCTCAGCTTCCTCCACACGGACGGCGCCAGAGTGACCCTTTACCTGCCAGTGGGACAGAAAAAAGCTACACTCTGTCCCGGCAGAGTACTTGGCGTGATGCAGCACAAGTATGTTGAATTTCTGAGAATTAGGAAAGAAATTTTTTGTAAATAAGGGAGTAAAAGATATGTATGGTAATAAAAAAAGTGGTAGAGTTTACTAATTTTCACATGAGAGCTATTCTGAGCTGTTCTATTCTAACTTTTAAACATTGTCTGATTCCTTCAATATTCAAACAGCTGCAAAAAGAAGTTAAAGTGCATTTAATTATAAAAACTAAAACAAAGTATTTTCTTTTCTGCAAAATTGTGATCACCACAGTCATGAAATCACAACTTTTATCACTTTTTATGAAAAGGTAAAGCTTCAAATCTCATAATTTGTTTCTAACTCACCAAAATAAATATGTACTATGACTCAGAATTTCCCAGAAATGGTAGATTTGTACTGGGAAAGTGTTTCAGCAGCTGGGATCAAATTCTAATAATTTTAATAATATAATGAAAAGGTGCTAGTCATTTCTCTCTTTTTTCTCTTCCCGCTCTCTCTTTCCTCTCAGTCCAGTCCACACCAGACCACCAATGAGTTTGACAATCAAGGGCGAATCAACTCTCACAAAACAACCACCCTGCCATCCACTGACCCCAAATATGTGGCAGAGAGTTACTCCGCCCTAGATCTGGACTCTGACTCTGATCCCAGATCAGTCTCAGAGGACGCAGTGTTTTCTTGGGAGGATCCAGAACAGCAACAAGACTCAGATCCATCTCCAGAATCTGACCCACATGCAGAATCTTCTTCTGAAGCTGAGGAGAAATCTGAGGCTGTAGAAGAGATTGGGCTCTGTGGTGAAGCAGATATTGCAGACGACTCAGAGCCAAGTTTTGACTATGAAGTCGATCCTCCATCAGATGATGGTCAACAGCTGGATGCTGATACAGAATCAGGTGATGGTGGAACAGAGTCAGACGTACAGCCTGAATATGAGCCCAGGTTTCAGACAGAGACTGACTCTGAAATAGCCTCTGATCAGCCTCCAGATTCACAGGGCTCTGTTGAGTCTGAGCTGGACATAGATTCTGACCATGAACTCACGACAGATGACCCACAACCTCTCCGCTCCGACCTGGAAGAGGATTCACACATCAGTCCCACTCAGAGGCAGCTTCTGATTGCAAACCCATCTCCCAGAAGCACAGAGGACGACCAGCCTGACCAGGACAGTGCAGCAATGGAGAGTGAGGACTTCTGTGCCGTGTGTCTGATCGGAGGAGACCTGCTGTGCTGCGACCGCTGTCCTAAAGTCTTCCATCTGTCCTGCCACATCCCCTCCCTGCTCAGCTTTCCCTCGTAAGCTTCTGATACTTCACACAGTAGATTCATTAAAACCCTGTCATTGGTCATATAACCTGATGGTGTTTTTTGTTTGGGTCAGAGGTGACTGGGTGTGCAGCCTGTGCAGAGATGCAATGCAGCCAGAAGTGGAGTATGACTGCGAGAACGCAAGAACATTTGGAGAACACGAGACTGCACTTGGACTCACTGAATGTGATCAGAGAGTAAGTCATTTCAAAAAGGGCACATTTTAAAGGTTGGCTTTTTGGGTCTGTTTCCTATGGATACCCAAACATTTATCACATCTTTTAATTCTGTTTGCAGAAATGTGAGCGTCTGACTCTTCTGATCCTCAGTAACATCCTAAGTGCTCCCTTCCATGAGCCTGTCAGTCCACTTGTGAGTGATCACACTTTTCTGGATGTCTAGTTACAGTAAAGAAAACTCTGAAACTGGAATTCATGTCTTTACCTGCCCTGAGTTATTTATTACCAACAAATGAATGTGTGCATTGACTTTTTATCATGAAAGAGACAATAATTTTCTTACAAGGCTAGGCAAGTATATTTACTTCCTGTCAACTTTTCGAGTTAAACATAAGATATTATTGTTAATATTTTGATTATCAGAATCAGAAAAAAATAATTTATTCCCAAGGAAAAATCAGAAATGCAAAGAGTGGCACATTACTATGAGCAAGAGAGGAAAGTACACAAAGATGTGCTGATAAAAGCAGCAGGTTGTATGCACCTGACTTGCCTGTTGCCAGAATGAGAGGTGTCTGTGGAGTTAAAATGCATTTCAAGTGCACATATAATTGAATTTAATTAATAAAATCAAGAATTAAAAATGGAGATAATGAGCAGCAATTGATATATTTTTTCATTTAAAAGGGGAATGGACTTAATCAACATCTAATGGATGCCAACACACCAGAGTAAGATGAAATAGAAAAATATTGAATATTAAATTCCACCCAGTGTTGAAAAAAAAATTCTACAGTATATTACAATAAAAGAGCATGTGTCTCCTGTGGTGCATTGCAGTATGTCTTGGAATATTTGTGGCTCAAAAGCCACTTGTAAATAACATTATAGAATAGAGCTTCCTATTCCACAGAGCCCTTTTAGTATTGATGCCTCAGGTATGCCCCTCTGGAGTCTCTTGTAGTTAATCTAAGACACTGAAGATGGCAAAGTTTTACTGGTCATTACTGATGTATAATTTCCTTAGCATTTTTTTTATTCTTCTGAGACTATAGGATTGCATGACAGAGAAACACAGCTGTGTTCCCCATAGTGACAGTGTTTACAGTAAAATCTGAGAGACATTTGTGAGGTGTATTACAGCAGGAAAGTGAGTTAAAAGGACATAACACTGGAATGAGCAGGAGGCTAAGAGGCAGGATTGATTGCGTCTTAATATCTTTCTTTATGTCTTGGTTGATTATCTCTTTTCATACAGGCTCGTCATTATTACCAGATCATTAAGAGGCCCATGGATCTGTCTGTGATCAGGGCCAAACTCAATAAGAGGAACACACGGCATTATAGCACTGTGGACCACTTTGTTGCTGATGTCTATCTCATGTTCCGCAACTGTGCAAAGTTCAATTATGTGAGTTGAGTATGCTTAATTTGTTTACATTCTGATGGTATTTGAAATCATACCAGGTCTGTTAATACTTGACTGATCTGATAAAAAAGCTCTTTTTCTCCCTGACCTCAGCCTGACTCTGAAGTGGCCCAAGCAGGCCGCAGTCTGGAGTCATTCTTCACCTCCAGGCTGAAAGAAGTTTTCCCAGACCAAGTGTTCCCCGGGGCAGAGGCAGACTCTGACAGCGACGAGTATGATGAGGCCTACAGGACTGCTGAGAGCGGTTTCCCTTGGCCAGAGAAGAGGGAGCAGTGCCACAGGAAGAGAAAGAGGAGACACTCTCTCAAGTCCAGGAGACATAACTTCTAACCAGAGGTGAACGCAGTTCAACCGTGAACACAGTTATGCTGTATTTGTGTGTAATTATGCTGTTTATTGTTTAGCAGTCGGCAGGGCTGAAACAGTTCTCCATGCTGTAATCAGAAAATAGGCCTAATTAGCAGTTTGCAATAATATCATAGTGCTGCCATCTGATGGCAGCTGAACATATTGACACAATAGTTTAAATATTTGACTTGTAGCAGTTAATAAACCTGCACACTTCAACTGACAGGACAAACAGAGCGTGAAAGAAGAATTAAATCATTTTCAACCACATTTATGTTCTTAATGTGGAAAAAAAAACAGCAGTATGTCGGGGTTCTTCTGCAGCCTCACAGATTATGCTGCATCATATCACATTTTAAACACTGATTATTTACTCCTCATATAATTGATATTACCCACTATATTTTCATTCAGGACAGGCTATGTTATACATCTGCTTATATGCTATATTGTACAAAAAGAATGCTAAAGTTGTATCTTCATCAATCTTAGTTAGCAGCTTTATTACTGGATTACTTAAGGTGATTAATGTAGCTCTCATACATACAGCACTTTTGAACTTTTAAATATGTCAATTCTGTAATCACCATGTTTGTAAATTACATTATACGTTTATTTTACTGTATTTGTCATATTACTTATGAAATGTCTGCAGTCATTTATCATCTGTTTGATAATCAATGTGATTATGTATCCAAGTAGCTTTTTTGACAAAAAAAAACAAACTGATCATTTTTAACGTTGTCTTATCGACTGGATGATTCATAATGAGCAGAGGGGAGTATAACCAGAGTGTGAGAGCACAAAGAGGCATATGTTTTTAAATTTTTGTAAAGGATTTAATATCCAGATCAAATAGGAAACAGGAAATATTACATTTAATTATTCTCTAGGTTTGTGTCTATTTGCTGTATGCTTTCTGTTTCACCTCAGTTTGAGCTAAATTTGTACTCTCCTGTTTTCTCAATATCTCAGGCTTGATAAGAGTGTAAGCTACTGATATCATTTAACAATGATTATAAGCTGTAGAACCACACTGAAATGTGTCATTTTATAATATCTGCTGTTGTAGAGCATTTCTTGTTTTATAATGTTCTTGACTTGCTTCCTGCAGCCTAAGGTAGATTTTACTTGACATTTAGAGTAAGTACTGCACAAATGATTGTCTGTGCACTCTTTGATTATTTTCAAGAGTAGTGAATATACAGTTTATGTAATGTTACTCCCTGCAAAATCAATAGATGTAACAATTCTTCCTCTTCTATGAGAGAAAACTGACAGTCACTGTTATTGTTACTGTTTAAGGCCAGAAGCCTTCTTCTTTTATCTCAGTTTTTTACTGTAACAGTCAAAGATAAATGCACATGTATGAATATCAATAAAATGCATCAGGAAAAATTATATTTGTGTCCTGTTACCTTATATTTTCTACAACTGATCATCCCATTGAACAGGATACAGAGAAAAGCAAAGAAACTATTGTAATATTTCTATTTGCAATCACTTTGAACTCCATACATTTTTTGAAGTGTGAATGATCTGTATTCAACCAGGAACTGATATTTGCAGTAAAGTGTTTTTTTACACATTTTATACATGCAATATTTTATACATACAATACATTTTATAACTGTATCCTTTAAATTTGAGCTCCCTTTATCTAAACTGAGAGTGGTATTGCATCTTCGATAAACTGTTAAGATGAAATTTGACATTTCCATCACAAATATCCCTTTAAGTCATTTAAAAATAAGATGCATGCACCGGATCTGAAATTGAAGACAACTTTCCATTATCTCAAAAGGATTTTTTTTTGTGTCCCTCTAAAAATGACTTACTGGGAGTGAAATGATCAGTTCTTCTTTCAGCTGCATTATCAGTTAATTCAGTTGGTGTGGTGCAACAGGTTTTCTTCAAGTATCTACACCACAAACAGACCTGTTCGAGACACCTCAGGCTATTATCAGCTTCATGCAGAAATTAATTTATGCATCCTCACTTCTGAAACCTGTGTGACTTCCAACGAAACCAACCAGAGAGGTGAATCTTCTCACACATCAAGCATTCACCCTCAAAAAAGAAAGAGTGAAAGAGTTTTGAAGCCATTCTGTCCTTAGACACAGGTAAGTTCTTGAATAAGTTTACCCCATAAAACCTTGAACAGTTTTTTCCCCTTTGCATTGTAAGCATACAACAGCTAACAGCTCTGGGATTACAGCTAAAGCATCTAAATCAAGTCACTGAAAAATCAACCTCTAGAAATTACATTTGTATTTTTTATAAATTGTTCTACAGAAGAGGCCAACCTGTCCCTTGTTTCAATATGTTACAGTCTCCTTTTATGTTTAAGTTATGATTTTCACAGTGTCAAGGCAAGTGCTTTTAGTTAGATACTATGGAGAGAGAGCTCAACTTTTTTACTAAGATTATTGACTTTCAATCTGTGTGCAGTTATGGTAACAAAAACCACCCATTAGACAAACTGTCATCACAACAGGGCTTTGATGGATCAGCAGCCAGCCTGAAAGGAATAATCTATTGAAACTAATAAAATGTTTATATATTCACCTACAGTCTAGCTGTGGACTGTAGGGGGCTTTTTTTTTTTTTTTTTTTTTTTTTTTTTTTTTTTTTTTTTTTTTTTTTTTTTTTTTTTTTTTTTTTTTTTTTTTTTTTTTACAGATGGTGTGCAGCGACTCAGTACAATATTGCATTTCTGTCTCAAATTTGAGTGTTAAGAGAAGATAGGATTAACTTTATTGTCCCCAGGGGAAAATTTGCCATGCACATAAGATCGGTGCCACTCACAATCAATACATCCATCATGTTAGTCATACAGTAATATGCCCCATCAAAAAGAAGACCATGTCACTGAGGCATACCCATGACACAACAAGATATCAATAAATACAATAAAATGTTTCCCGCATGTCACTCCCCATTTTCTCCCCCTTTCCTCCCCCTTTCCTCCCCCTATCCACTGTCCTCCTCTGTCAAATTAAAGGCATGGAAAAAAAACTTAAAAAAAGATGATTACTGTCAAGAGGGAGTTATTTGGATAATAGCCAATAAATATTGCCTCGAAGACAAAAGTTCATTATCTAGAATACAGAATCTTGTGATTTGACAACACAAAAAGAGGAATCTACTTTGACAGGTAAATTGAAAAAGCATTCCTGTGATGTCCTGTGATATAAAGACATTGAATTTTACAAACGTGCATTTTTTTTAGTTTATTACCATGATTGTGGCTTTGATTATTATCACCGTTATTTATTTATTCATTTTGGAAAAAAAAAAAATACAGCCCTCACTTCAGCTGTTTCGGTCAGTGGGGCACCTGACTATGTTTCACACATAATTGGGTGTGTAACCTTTCTGTGTGCAGACTTGAAGTAAAACATTATAAGATAATAATGAGACACTCTGTGACCTTTGGTTGACAATAAAATGGGGAGACAAGGACGTTCTGAGAGAAAATGAGAGCTGGTCAGCATATGTGAAATCAAATTTTGGAGTGTTTTTATGCAGGTGTGAGGAATGAATCAGTTGACCCGTAATGTTTTAACATGCGTATGTATAAGCAAATATAAATTTGTTATTCACTCTTTGCCCTCTTCACCTTGTTCTATGTATATATTTTTTCAATGGTATCAACTGTAATCAATATCTTTTTTAAATGTGCATAGTTTCTTTTTAATTTAAAAAAAAAAAAAAAAAAAAGTTTAAAAATACCAAGACCACTATAAAGGGTTTCTTCTTCTGGATGTCAAACTGAATATTTTTTTGCCTCCTTGTTTTTTTTTTGTTTTTTTTTTCCGTATGTGTGTTTGATGTGTGTATATATATATTCTTCAACAATATCAACAAATATGTCAAAACATTTAATTATGAAACAAAAGACATTGGGTCATCTAGCAGAAAAAGTTATGCACAAAAAAATATTTGTCTAATTTAAAAGTATGTTTCGGTGAAATCACATGATCTTGGTCTATTTGCTCTTGGTTGAATTAGAACGGAATTATATGAAAGACAATATTCCAGTTTCTCAGACAGATGTTCCGATTTTGTCCACTAGATGGAGACCTAGGGCCACAAATATCAGGTTGCCGTCGTGAGGAACACTGTTCATGCTTTTGCACCGAGAGTCTTTAGATTCGTCAAGTTGGAAATTATTTAAGACATAAGGACCAGTCCTATTCCAGTATATCCTGCCTTACGTCAACTTCACGCTGTTATAATTGTAGCATCCACCAGGGGCGCTAAAATATCCTGGAAAATCAGTAGTCCTGTTCATTCAATGGTGTCTTGTCCCTTTTCCTCTTCCGTAGTCACACTCCAAGAAACTTTTTTTTGTCTTGCCAAAGGAGCAACCTGCACGTTGAAAATGATCTCTTGCGTGAGGTAAGAAACTGTTGTCAAATTTGTAACAAACACTTTCACCTTTCTGTAAAAGTAACTTGCACGATTACAGAGTGAAACGCGTATTTAAAGTCTAATTTTGTGATGTTACAGCAAACGTTGTACAACCATAGTATACTGTTGCTATGACGACAGTAGCACTATCTATGTTCACTATCTAATAACATGCTGTCCCTTAAAAGTTTCTGCACGGTTTTATAATTTAATAGCATTAACTTTAATCTATACGAGATGTGTTATTACTAGGTGGTCAACAGCAAAGTGACAGTTGATCTATTGTCTCTCCTCAACAAGATAATTTATCTTATTATAAACTGATTATCAGAGTAAGCAGTCAATATTTTATACTGTTCATTAAAGTCAGATAGTAAAGTTAAAAGCTTTAAATTAGAAAGATGTCATTCACTGTACAATGTATAAATCTTTCAGCTATCCATATAGTTCAAACTAATAATTTTTTACCGGCGTTTTGAGCATGAAGTCTAAATGTGTTGATGTTTAGGATGTCCCTAACACTTTAAAGGAAAGTATTGGCAAACTTCTCACTGTAACACCTTCTTGAGAAAGCGAAGATTTATGCAGAAATTTAATTATTGGTAGACTGAAAATTGAATGGATTTTGGGGAACTATAGGTTGACATATTCTATCTGGTTAAACATTTAAATTCAAGGATCACAATCATATTGGCCCTGCAGCTTGACAGCAAATTCATAAAGATGTTGACACCTCTTTGTCTTTTTCTTTTTTTTTCTTAAATATTCTTGTTTTCTCCTGGTTGTCTCTAAAATGAATTGATTTGTTCTTGTTTCTGCTGTGGCCTACACATTTTTTTTTTTTTAGATGTCTGTCCTCCCAGCTTCCCAAGGCTGAGCCCAGCAAGGGCAGAGATTAGCCTTAACCAGGATTAAACCAATGAGAAAATTTGAATTTGTTGGCCCTTATCTCCCTGCAACATGTGGAGTGCTCTGAGCAAATGGCAGAATTTGATCTTTTGCTTCCTTTTTGCAAAGCATGTTTTCCTGCCAATAGACACTTATCAAACATGACCATTGGAGACAGAAGGAATTCTCAGAGCAAGCTTTGAATGATTTGTTTACAGGGACACTACTCCATGTTTTCTGATTGTAGAAATAGAAATATGAAGCACCCCCTTGTTGTGAACGCTGATGCACGTCAGCTGTCAGGTATGGTTGATTTGCATAGCACTTTATTAGTATGGTTTAATGGCTTACTGTTGATTTGCCCCTGGCATATTACATTTCGACCACCAGCTTTGATAATCTCTCTGCATAATATTAGGATTCACCCCATAATGTAGTGAAGTAGATGGGGCCCTTTATTTGCATTCTAAACATGCAATTTCTTGCCTCATCAGGTAATGTAATTCCACGCTTCATTAAGACTGTGAAGTTTATCATTTGTCATCAAAGCCAAGCTGTCAATAAATGATTAAGTTTCACATGAGGAAAATGTGATGTTTGAGCCCCAGCAAAACGGAAGCAGTTTATATTTTAATTGAAGTAAGTAAGATTCTGTTTTGTTTGATTCTCAGGCTGTATTTAAGTGGCTGCTTGTTACAGCTTGAGGCAACGTCATTACAGAGCTGCTTAAGCCTAATTTATTCTACTCGTTATGCCATTAAAGGAAAGCAAACTTCAAAAGGGCCCCAACAGTGATTGAAATGTGTGATATCTTGATAGTCTGGTTGAGATTCAAAAGTGGTCTTACTCTGTGGTTCCCGCAACATATGGTAACTTTTAGTATGCTGCTCTTGTTCCACTGTATATGCTGCCTTATAGGGACATTGGCGTCAAAGGTAACATATCCATCATTGTAATTGATAAATTATTTTTATGATGAATAAAATACAAACTTTTATACTTCTTTCTTGTTATTGTATAGCGCCACTAGGAAAAATATCATTTATATCCTGCAACCAAAGGTGCGATTTTCTCAGATCCTGTTTTGCCAAATTGGGGCAAGTTTTGCTGATTTTTGAATGAATGACTTTAAGCATTAACTGAAGGACACTTTGTTCAAAAGTTGACTTTTAGAGTAACAGACCTCAGCTACCTAAGCAACATTATGTAGAAGCACAAACAATGCACCTATACATTAATGGGTGACAGACAAATCCAAGGTAGGTAAAGGAAAGTTAATGATAAAGAGAATGGTGCAATGATGCATGGGACGGCGTTTTTAAGTTACCAGTTGGGAAAGTTGCTTGTGATTAAGATATCAACTACCTACAGGGCAGAAACAGACGTTAGTAAGTTTAATGTTGCTCAGTGGACTACATTGTTTTTTTTCTATGGACAGTCAGTAAAGTAGGAAAACAGGTAAGCTGTTGACCCATGAATAAATTTTTTTAATTGCATCGGGTTTTAATGAAAACAGTGAAATCGTCTTTGATTCTGTTATTAAACAGGCCTTTTAAAAGTGTTATCTGATTTTTCAATACCTCATTAATTTGAATTTTGCTAGACATACCCCTGAGTATTTTTGTCTTTATAAACCCTCTACCGTGGCCCCAGTTTTCAGAAACCGTTTATTTATCCCTTCATTTGTTGACCTGTTGACTTTTGATTTGGCATGACAGGGGTTTATGAAACATAAGAGACCTAAACAAGAAAATAATATCTATTGACTTCTGAACTATGTACCACATTGAATCTACCCCGCTATCTTTTTGTTGTTGTTGTTGTCTTCTTCAAATTAGACATTTAATTAATACTAAGTATCCTTATTTCCCCAACCACCCACCTGGGTCCCTGATTGGTTCCCTCCTTGCCTTTGACCCCATCCAGAGATATAATATGCAGGGTCACAGACAGCATATACACTACAAAAAAAGAAATCTAAGCAAGTCATTACGTCTCATTTTTAGTATCATTTATCTTATTGTTCTCGATTTGAGCCACATACATCAGACAAGGTCATAAAAATGTCTTATTTTAAGTTTATTAAAGACAAAAATGAGGTGTAAATTGCTGGTAACAAGTAAAAAAAATCTGCCAATGGGATAAGAAAAAGTTTCTTGTATCAAGACATCTTTCTAATTTCAAGAAACTTTACGACAAATTTGTCTTATCCCATTGGCAGATTTTTTTTTTGACTTGTTACAAGCAATTTACACCTCATTTTTGTCTTTAAAAATCTCAAAATGAGACATTTTTATGACCTGGTCTGGTGTATGTGGCTCAAATCAAGAAAAATAAGATAAATGTAAATACTAAAAATAAGACGTAATGACTTGCTTGGATTTCAGTTTTATGACAGTGTATTCAAATTTACTAACATAAATTTTATGTATGTAATGTGAGGTTTGGGCCCAGGTTGGAGATGTTTGGGGTTATGGTTAATTTAGCAGTTGTATTTAAGTACTGCCAGTGTGCACTCACTTTTTGTATAGCATAGCATGGTGATTGTATAAAAAATAGATCTATTTTTATACAATCACTATGCTTATATGCAAGGTAATTCTGAAACTGATAAAAAAGAATTGTGAAAGAAAATAAAAACATAACCCTGAGTAATTAAGGTGTGAAGACTAGTCTCTTGGGGTAGTAGGGGTCTTTTTGACTTTAAAGTAAAGAAAGTAAATATTCCTAACCATAAGGTAGTAAAATACAAGACTTTTAAGGAGGACAAACATTCCACAGGATCAGTGATTCTTTGTATGTCCACACTCTCTTTATTCCCATGCGACATTGTTTATAATGTGCTTAGTCTTGAGACAGATCCTCCCACACTCCCAGCCATTAGGCACTGTGTTCATATGTTCACTCAGCAGTGTAAATAAATAGAACCTGTTGTCTGACAGAATGATGGAGAGATGAGGCATGTATGGGCTTGACTTGTGATGAACTGTCGGCTCTAATTACTTCCTGCTGAAACTGGAGATGAGGCCAACTCAATGTAAAAGGTGGACTCTGTCTCCTTGGGGCTATGGTGCGTACTGATGTGTCTGTGTGAGAACAAAGAACATTTTGTTTTGATATTGTTTATTCTTGCTTTTGACTACTATTAAGCCATTATTTTACTTCGTCAATATTTTCCTGTCTAAGAAGACATGGAAAAGATAAAAATCAACCATGTTAAGAGGAGAGAGGAAAAAATCATCCATCGTTGGAGTTTTTGAACTTTTATATGCTCCACATGTTGGTGCCTCTGGTGTACAGGGCAGATAATGTGAGGCTTAATCGAAGGCACTTTATTTGCACAGTGGTACAATCATGCCCAGCACTGCTGAGAGGCTCCAAAACTCTTTTCATTTTCAGCGTTTTGGTCATGAAATAAAAGTAGATGTTTGTGTTTTGAGGTTGTGATTCAAGTAAGTATCGTGTCCTTGTCACTGTGTTAGTGGAGTGGCAATTCTAGAGTGTCTCTTTTTTGTGAGGGAGAAAGCAGTTTTTCTTTGCAGTTTCTTACTTACTTTTAACTTTAGAGAACAGGTAGCTTATGTCAGTTGCACGAACATTTCAGATGTTTATTGACTTGCTTGTAGAAGGGTAGAGGCATTGCATTGTTAAATAGGTCTTGGTGTACTTTTTGGCCCAAGTCTGATCATATCTTGGTTGATTTTCACGTGTAAGCTCTCTTGGAGCTCACTATTGGTTGGTGGTTGAGGGGAAGCTACAATGCAGAGTTGTGTTTTAAATATAAAAGTGATTTGGTAGTTCAACATTTTGACAACAGTGTTTTGACAATGAAACTAGAATTAACACTACCTCTAATAAAGTCTAAATAGGTATTGGTCATTGCTGCACTAATCCAATACCATAATCTATCTGACCACCCTGCCCCCCAAAATTTAAATCTTTACTCTTCTTCTGAACAGTGTACTACAAAGCAATAAAATCAGTCATAGCTGCAACAAGCAGTCACAGATTACAGCTGTAGAGCTGATTTCAGGTGAATTAGCACAAAGACAGCAAACAACAAGAGTGTTAGTGCAGTTATCACTAGATTTGCTGTTTTGGGGGTTAGGATCCCCTTTAATGCACTCAGCAGTCACATTAATACATGCTTATTAATTAACAACTTTCAAAGCTTATCAAAAAATATAGACAAAGTGCATTTATGTCTGTAAACAGTGTTCTAAGAGTCCTGGTTATTGGCCGATACTTCACTCTATCACTGTCAGTGACAGGATAGCAAAAAAGGTGTAGAATATCACAAACTGATACTGCAAAGATTATAAATTACACCTCCAGGCTTAAAGATAATCCAGACCTGTCTGCTGGTGACTTTTCAAGGTCAGACTTCTCACCCTCACCTGAACCCTACATATCCTCTTACCTTTGCATTCAGCATCCGGGGTTAGGGACTAGACACCTGAGGTGCACAGGACCCCCCTCCTCCAGTTACCTCAAGTCCCCAGGGATACACTCATCATGTCCCTCTGTCTTTCACAAACCAGCTGTGATTGAGGTGATTGGAATTTCCAGACGCTGTCACAATCACTTTGATTGGAAAATAGACAGGAGATAATGGGAGAGACAGGCCTATTATGAGAGCCCTGTCAGGGCTAAAATAATGCGTCAGAGTGAAGAGGTTAAAGACACTGCTTCCTTGTTAATAATTAATTGCTGTGCATGTGGTGGATCCACTTCAACACTCCCAGTCATCACTTGATAACTGCTTTACATTTAATTTGGCTTCAGAGACTGTTTTCCAAGAGGGGTGGGTTATGCTTAGTGCTTAGTGGCTCACATAGAGCCAGCAGTTTGGCCATAAACTTGGGCTTAAAGACAAGAGAAGTAAATAAAGGGGGAAAAGTGATAGAGTAAATGTGTGACTTATTGATTTATTTATGTGCATGCTTAAATATCTAAGAAAAAGCTTTGGTTACAAAATTGTGTGCGGTTTTTGGGTGCAGTTTCCCTTTTCTAAATTGAAAAATGGCAATCATACATTACAAAGAAAATTTTAACTATGATGTGTTGAATGGTCCTTTGATTGTTACTCTTCAGGTAACACACGGGGATGATCGTGAATAAGGACTGAACATGGTGTCCCTGCGGACCAATGGTAGAGCACCAGGGAGGACTGTACCTGTAATACGTCTGGAGGATGATACTGACCTCGGGGTATGGAGAACTCCTACACGTGCCTCTATTACAGTCCTTTTGTGTGCTATAGACGAAGTTGCAACCATCTGCGACAGAGGAGGATCAAACTTCACTTAGCTCCTGAATAGTTTCCAGTCACTGGGGGATTGGATGCCTCCCTTTGCCAAATCCGCAGCAGCCAGTGCTCACCCTTGCATGCACACAGATAATGATCAACTTAATTAGACCTGAGATTGAACGAACTGCAGCAGCAACTTAATCATTTGAAACTTGATTCGAAATACTATAATATGCAGCTCCACAGACTTGCAAAGTTGTTGTTTCCTCAACAAGCTTGCAATCAGGATGTACTTCTAGATTCAGGCCTTTTGCTATCAAAATGTTAAAAACATCCAAAGGTCTTTATCACAAGCTCAAGAGATATCCTCTGCTGTCTCTCACTGACAGTGAGCAGGTGTAAAAGGCAACTTTATCAAGGTTTTCTCCCTTATCCCCATAGGAGATATATAAATTTGGAAGGAAATTGGGTCAAGGTAGCTTTGGAGCTGTTTATGAAGCTATCCACATTGAGACACAGACAAAATGGGCTGTGAAAGTGGTTAGCAAACCTGCGGTGAGTATGTTTGGTATACTTCTGGGAAGTCTGTCTGTTTTTGCATTCGTAAAAAGTTGCACTTATAATAAAGTTTACTGCTTTGGCAAAAAAAAATCACACTGTGATTTGACCTTTCTTTCACTGCAGCCAGGAAGTTCCAAAGTTGAGATGCTGGAGAACGAAATCAATATTCTCAAACAAGTGAACCATTCCCACATAATACATCTAAAAGAAGTCTACATTACAGCAAAGGTGAGTAGGGTGGACTAAATTAAAAATGATTAAGAGAGGGGGTTTCACGGACATAAATTGCTATGATGGATTTGATGTTACATCACCCCTGAACTGTAAAGTTATCTGTCTTTGTTAATGTTTTTGCTTGCTTCTAGATGACTTATTTGGTTACTGAACTTTGTGTTGGAGGAGATCTGAAGCAGCTGTTGAAGCAGAAAAAGTTATTTACAGAGGATGAGACAAGGCATATCATCCTGAGCTTAGCTGATGCTGTTGTCTATCTTCACAAAAGAGGTAACGTCTATCACAGGCTGACATTTAATAATTTGAATATCACTGTAAAAGCAGCTCAAAGTCTAGTGCTTGTTGTAGGTGAGACACTGATGTACACCTTGTTTTTTATACAATATGATCAACATCATGTACCCATGGCAGGCTCTATTTAAACTCACTACAACAATTTGTGAATATTTGCAATCAGCAATAAAGTGAAAAGATTTGCAATGAAGCCATTCTAGTCACTACAGAGAAATGAGCCACTTGGATAATAATAGTAATACCAACAAGGAATAACACCGCTCTCTCCTCTAAAAAAGTTTTTTTTCTTGTTTTTTTTTTTTTAATGTGTGTTTTATGTGGAAATACCATCCCTTCTCCTGTGTCGAACTCTGAAGTTAGAGGTAATTTAGGACATTGTCTGGCAATGAAGCATCATTACTGGTAGTTAATGAGTAATTTACAACCAGCTAGGGGGCAATAATGATTAATTGGTGTGTTTTCACATGGAAAGTCCCAATGTGCTGGTTGTTCGTGATGCGGACAAGGTAGCAGGAGTGATGATTTATGTAATCTCTCATTTTAAATTTGTTACAGAGTTCTCCAATTTTGAACATTTTCTGTCTTTTGTCAGGCTCAACTTCTGTGTAAGACAAAGTCTGAAGCTTTCATACAACAACATGCTAATGATAACATTTAACAGTCAAGTCATGCAGCTGGATGCAGAAGAAACAAATGTTTTATCAACAAAAAATGATTTTCTAGTGAAGTATGAGAAAGCCAAAGACATTACTTTATTATTTATTTCAATTAACTCATTTTCATTTGAATATATGTATAACTATAAATAAAGGCTGTTGTGGAAGATGAATCAAGAGTTAACGCCCTCACAATCAGTTGAAAGATAATTCAATATTTATCATTTTTCCTATGAATCTTTTAGGGCAAAAAGATAAAGGAAAAAGAGGCATTTTCATGTGTTTGTTTCATGCACACCAGTTGGTCTAACTTTCCTTTCACACACACCATCAGCACTGTTGCGTTTTATAATTGGCTGCTTCAAACAGCGCAGGGAAAGGGACTGCCCAGGGCAAATTGTATTTTTCCTCCTGCCTTCTCTCACTCCACCAAGTTTTGTTAACGAGGCCCTTCAGCCTGGCCTGCTGTAAACAAGGTAAACAGATTGCTGTGTAGCTGCATTAAATATATTTTTATTATTCACTGTGCCGACTGAACTGACATTAACATATCATGTTGTACTCTCCCCTGATCACAGACACAAACATGTCAAACGAAGAAAAAACTTTCTGCTCTACAGATAAAGATGCCCATTTTCTTTTGTAGTATTTGGTATTGAAGAATCTTTAAACATGGTCATATTTTACTGGCCTCTTATGGGGGAAATTCCTGGCAGAAAATTGTTCCTAACCTTTACAGATTTTGCCAACTTAAGAGTAGAAGGCCAGTGCTTATGAGGATAGTAAAAAAAAAGAAAATATCTAACAGTTTAAAATGTTCAATCTCAAATGGTATTGAATAAGGGCTCTATTTCAATGTTATAATAGAGGCCTTTCAAGTACTAATCTCACAATAAAGTGTGCAAGGTGTAGAAGAAAATCAGACTGAAAGAGCATGTCATGCACTTTTTATCCTAAATCGTATGATAAGAAACCGGGAATATCCCAAAAATGTATTTACGATCACAACAGACTTAGTGACACATTAGTATCAAATATCTGGCTCTTTTTAATGTTTATTAGCAAGTTTAAAACTATGTCTGATTGGAGTTTGGTGTTTTTAATGTTGTGAATTTATCAGATATTTTTTGTGTATGAGCTGTATGAGACGGCTGCATGCACAGCAGATCTGAAGGGTGAGGATGAATCATAAAAGTAAAGCCAGAGGCAAGAAAACTCAAACATTGTTATAACTCTCTCTGATTTCATCACTTTAAGCAGTACTATTTGACCTATTTGATCCATTTTACTGACAGAATAAGATAAGTAATGATCAAAACTCATTGTGTTGATGACAGTTTTGTTTCTGTGTATGTTTCCTTTCTCACATCTGACAGACATAGTGCACAGAGACTTGAAACTTGAAAACATACTAGTGAAAAATTCTCCAGATGAGGATGAAAATGGAAGAATTACAATCAAGGTGAGATTCTGTGTTTTATAATTGTCTCAGGGTTCTTTTCTTCTCCCACTACTTAGACAAGGCTTTATGACTGACTGATCTTGATCCTCTATTTGCAAAAAGAGACTGGTCAGTATCCTTGGAGGAGTAACCAGCTGAGCACAGTATGTGGTGTATGTTGTCAAGAGCCAGCCAAAGCAGATACCTGGTGCGCAAGCTTAAATAAGTCTAGACTTGTTTGTCAGACCACCCCATGAACGCCTGTCTCTCTGAATTTTTCTCTTTTTCTGACACTTGCACACACAAACCCTCACATCCTGTATGTGCTGTTCAAACATGTTGTCATGGCTCGGCATAAACTGCTTTTATTTTACACAACTTAGCCTTGTTTCAAAGGGTTTTTGACTTTTGTAATAATGTGATACCTCTTTCGGAATATAATCATAGCAGCTATGTTAGTGTTCATGTGGTTCATTAAGGATCATTGTTGTTCTCAAGCCTGGTCTTGTATGGCTTACAAACACCTTTAACAAAGAATACAATGTGGTTGTGTTATCACGCTTAAATCATGATCATTCACACCACGTTTTACTTAAAATGCTTTTCTCTACCTAGGTGACAGACTTTGGATTATCAGTGCAGACGGGTGGTGCAGGCATTGAGAACATAATGACAGAGGCCTGTGGGACTCTTATCTTTATGGGTGAGACACCAGTATCTCCTGCAGCATGGTAGCAGGCCACACAGACCATCATAGAGAGTGAGCTTTGAGTTTGATTGAGTGATGGAGAAGCTTGACTCGCTGTTTGCCACGGCTCCTCAGTTCAATTTTACTTAAAAAAATAGTAGTGTCTTTTTATTTTACATTTGTTTGAAATTTATGCTTAATAACTACATGAAGTTCTAGAGCATCGTTGATGCTGTAGGGCAAATTATGTATCATCAAATCTTTGTTTTATTTGTTTATTTTTTTAAGGTAATTTAGCTCATTAAACAGTTGGGTGCCATTACAAGAAGTAAAAACAAATCGATTCAAACATGCAGGTTTCATATATTAGAAGTCGTAGCTTTGTAAATATTTTTTGTAACATCAAAGATGTCCAGCTTCTTGGCTTAAAGGAGACACTTTTAAAAAATGAAAACCACAAAACAGTAACATTCTTACTGTAATAATTGTATAACTGTATGTTATTACACACTTATTATGTTTATTGGTGTGTTTATGACTGCCCCCAGCTATAAATTTGCATTACTGCCTTGTGCAATATGTGGCCTGTTAATTTTAGATGTGCTTGTGAATTTGTTTAAAAAACAAGGTAGTGATGCTTGGTAGAGGCATGAGTGATGATCAACTAGAAATTTTAAGCCCAAAAATATTCAAATGCTAGATAAAACAAGGCTCATATTTGTGAACGTGTGAATTTCAGCTCCTGAAATTATGAGCGGTCGTGGTTACACTCAGTGGTGCGACGTATGGAGCATCGGAGTCGTCATGTATATGTTGTAAGCTGACACACGGACACATGTGCTTTTGTACTTGCATAAACAAACACGTACTCATTACACATAGAAATTTGATTCTATATGTGTGCTTTGTTTCCATGTAGGCTGTGTGGAGAGCCTCCGTTTGTGTCTAAAACCAAGACAGATCTGTTTCGGGAAATCATGAGCAAGGAAGTTACCTTTACCCAAACCATCTGGGCCACAGTCAGTGATGCAGGTGACAGTTACCAACATACATCTAACTTGCAAAAAGGAGAAACTGTTCATGTTATAGAGTGAAAGGTTATATGTTTCACTGACAGGCAGTGGTGACTATTGCAAACTGTCAGTGTCATTATTCAGATTGTAACTGAAGAACTCACCTTGCATTTCTCTCAACAGCAAAAAACCTATTGACTCTCCTTCTGAAGGTGGATCCTGCCTATCGCATGTCTGCTAACCAGCTCCTAGAAACTCCCTGGATAACAGTAAGGCACTTATTGCTCAAAGCATTTATAAACTTTACCTAATGAGTCACATGAGGGGGCTCGAATGTGGTGCTTTGTTCAACAGGGTGACACTAAGGTGTCTGCATTACCATTCAATTTGCTGGAGATGATGCGTCACCACGGAGAACAGCATGAGGGTAAGAAAATAATGAATATTTACCTTAATTAAAATATCTCAATCCAAGTCATTATGTAATTATTTCAAGAATAGTGTACAATTGAAAATATATGATCACAACTTAAAGTGTGTGGAAATGAAGGAGGAAATGGAGCCATAAAACTTACAGAAAAAAATCTTGTGTTGTGTTTGCATTTTTATTTGGCAGATAAAAAGCATGTGGGTTTTGTATAATTATCTGGGGGATGATGAGTAAAAGCTGAGGGATGGATAGGGGCGACATAAAATTAAAGGAAAGAGCATGATCAAGTTATCTCATTTGATCCACAATAGGAACAGGGACCCCTGATGACTTGTCCCCCTCCTCCTCTGAGGACACACTACACCCATGTGCGGCCTCCTCAACAAAACCAGAGAGCAGCTGTAGGAGCCAAGTTAAGCCGAACCCAAAGACAAGTGGAGAGAAGAGCTCCTGTATGCCATCCACATCAGCAAAGGTTGTCAGTATTGTTCAGCATAGCTATACGTGTTCACCCCACCTGCATCCTTTTTCACTGAAGTCTGATTAACTAGCTGACTTGGTTATTTCTCAAGTAAATGACCATTTTGTTGTTTCATATGGGGCTCATGTAGGTATCATCATCTGTACAAATCAGGACAGCAAAAGTATGTTTGGTTTATCCTTGTGTTTACAGACTAGAGATGGTGTTGGCAGCAGATACAAGCACAAAACCACCACTGAAACCCCAGGACCACTTCAGCCGACTCCCTCACAGGTTTGTGGAAACGTCAACAACTTTGCTTTATAAATGCAACTGTAGTTTCCTCTTTGTGCTGTCAAAATCAGTCACTTTTGTAAGTTAAATTTTTGAATTGAAAATACTGGGTTTTTTTTCAATCCTTTTTTTTGGGTGTATGTTGACAAGCACACTCCCTTCCATCTTTTCAGTCACCACTAGATGGTGCCAGATTAACCTCTTACAGAAGATAGTAGTGGAGGAGTACCCATACAGCTGTTTTTTACATGAATGTGATTAATTCAGTTATGTAAGATGAGCATGACTCTTATCCTTGCGGTCTCAGGTCGCTGTAAAACCCTCCACACAGCAGCCACAAGCTCGGGACAAGAAGGACATCGGTGCAGGACAGAAAGCAGCCATTAATGAGAGGATATCTTCTGCCTGTAAAAGTAGGACTGTCCCTTGTAAACATGAGAGAGAACACAAAATGCAAAATGCTTAACTAGAGGTGGACTACATTCAAGCTACTCTATTTAATCTCATTCAGCGGTTTACCATTGATCTGAATGAACTAACTGTGAATGGTACAATGTTTACTGTGATGACCAGAGAATTAGCATTAAAGTAGTGTCAAATACTTGGAAAACTATGAAAAAAGTAATCAGACCTCTGGAGATCAGCGTTAGCTATCTGTTGTGCCAAAGAAAGGGCCCTTTGGTTGGAGGTGTGTCTGAGCAGATGGTGTAAAACTGCAGGACAAACACTTACAGCCAGGTGTCAAGCAAGCCAAGAAAAAGGTTCACATCCTTTACACTGACCAACAAACAGAGACTATTATGACTGTAATTTTAAAAATGATTGATACTGTTATCACACTGGAATTATATTTATTTTTTAACGGGACGGACAGAATGTAATAATTTAGTAGGGGGAGATTTGAAAGCATATATTTTTTGAAAGGAGTGGATGAATTTTTCTCTGAAATAATATTTTCTTCTTGTTATATGGAATTCGAATGTGAAGTTATTAGATTAATAGTAGAAGCCAGGTGATCCTAAAAAATAAACTTTATATTTAGCAATAAAAGAAGCTGAAAGGGACTGACAAAGTGCCATAAATGTTTAACATTAAAGTGATGCATTACAATTTTTCGCATGTTATTTCAATAAAATGACAAGAAAAAAAATTTGATGAATCCTTTATGTTAAATAGAAGCACATTCCTCATCAAAGTACAAAAGAATTAACTGGATATCATTTCAGTTCACCAAAATGAGCAAATGAGTTTTCTTTTTCCCGTTTTGACCTCTCAATTCTAAAACGCCCTATATGCACTGACTGCTCCCACTCAGTGTCAAAACAGAGAAACTGTCACACAGGCTGGTTACGCTCTGTCTGAATGCAGAGGATTGGGACTGAGGGCAGCCACGGGTCTAATCTCGTTTGGAGGCCATTGAAAGCAGCAGGAGCTACTTTGAGGGCACTGCCGTTCAAGCACAGGTTTTTCCACTGTAGAGAGAATAATCCCCGGCATAGATACAACATTAAAGTAGCCAAGCATAACACACAGAGGCTGAATTTCAAATCCACCCATTTGCATCTTGAAGTGAATGAGTGCCAACAATGGGGCTCCGTGTTCCTGCACAGGCTCTGTGTTTTAGTGTCTGTGTGTAAATGTAGCGTTCTTCTGTTAGAAGTGTTTTTAGAAGGTGTTTCTTGGAGGAAGGTGGTGTCTTAAAATGAGTTCACTATTTGTTAACCTTAATAAAATCCTGTATACCTTGATGCTGGTCTTTTACAGGACAGATATGTCAAAAACTGTTACCCTGTCTTTTTGTTTGATTTTTTTTCCCAAGGAATAGATGTGAATTCTCTTTGATTAAAGCCCTATGCCAAAAGACTTCATCATTACTGACACACTGTATACCTTTGCTGTCCTCACACAGCTTTAAACAGCAGATGGAGCTGTAGTAAGTTGCTGAGTTTATTTCCTGGAGTTAATCTGACAGGAGAGTCCTATCCTTAAAGCTTACTTCCTAGTTTGGTGCATGATGATGTGTAAATAGAAATAATTGCTTGAGTCACTGCCCACTGAAACTGTGATGTCCATGTCAAGTGCCACGCATTGATAATCTGTATGTCTTGATGAGCCATTAAAACAAAGTAAATCATCAAATTGTGCTTTTATTTTCATGATGTCAGAAATTTGTGTTTTTCATGGTAGATGATGTAAAACATAAGAAACATGTATTTCAGCTATCCTTCCTTTTAAATGACAACTTAACAAGTCTTTATACAACTTCCTGTTTGTGTAATTCCAGTCAGAAGAGGAGATGATATTTCAGCAAATGGTCCTCACTGCCTAGATTAAAAAAAAATCTCCAAATTGACTTGTGCAAGCAGAATATGACCTACAGCAAATCACACGAGTGCTTGTTCATCACGCCTTGAGGTGTAACAAATGTAAAGAGACTGAAACACATCAAGAGAGACACACCTGGAAGAATTGGTACCTTTATGTATGTTGACAGTAGGTTCATCTGCTGTTTAAAAAAGCTGTGTCTCTGAGAGCCAACAGAAGCCCCCAGTTTTACTTTTCCTCTTTTTGCCATAACAAGAAAAAGAAGGGGTGGGATGGGAGGGGGGACAGGGCGAGAGAGGCTGTATGGTGGGTAGGTTAGGGGCGTGAATTTGGGACAAAGCATGGAAGCAAAGGAAATTAGAAAATTCGTCGGGATGGAACAAGGGATGCGCCCCCTGCCTCCCAAAAACCCTCCCTCCCCCTTTTTCCTCCAGCAGTGCTCCTGACAGATGGAAGTAAGGGTGGGTGGGTTGACGGGCTGGAGGGATTAAAACTCCACAGCCCCATTTTGGAGCCTGAAGAGAGTATCACCCCTGCAAAGCCAAGGTGGGGTGCAAAGAGGCACTTGTGGCGAGAGTCAGGTGGTGGATGAAGTGGGTGCGTGGAGGGTAATGTCAAAACAAGCAAGGATGCCCCCCCACCCCATTACCCCCACCTCTCCCTTAGCTCCAATCACTTTTATCCAGCAAAGACCATGAAGGGAGGGAAAGGAGGGTGCATCTCAATAACCTTAAGAGAACCCCTTTTAATTAATCAGCTCATCTGCAGAAGCTCGATACCTGCAGCTGGAGCCCCCCATATACCCTCCATACACCCCCCCCCTGAATCCCCCCTTTCACCCCCCAAACACAACATCCTCACGCTGCTGCTGTGACATTGTGGTAATGAGGTAACACAGCAACAATGTCATGGAAATGTTGTAGAGATATTATCTGTTGGAGCTCATCACACATGCTGATGTTCCTGATTCCCTTCAATATGTGGGGATGCACATGTGTGTGTGTGAAGCTGCCCCCTACCCTTAAAAATTAAATAACAGATGTGTATAACTTGGGAAACCATGATGCCTCAGAAACCAAGAGAGGGAGTGAGGTAAAGATTTGAAACAGATGGCAATTTCAAAGCAAGCCTCATCAATCTTTGTTGACACTACCCCCTTTTTTAAAACCAGTCTTATTTGGGATATTTGCAATTATAATACATACTGTAAGCTCATTTGAATATCAAATTAATTACTGAACACACTGGAGTAAATACCCCTTTTATAACTCCTTGTTAAAAGTGAAAAGTTCTCCACTACGGTTGGATGGTGTGTTAATTTACAGTGATATCTAATCCCAAGTTACTTCACATAAAAGGCATTACTATACATATTTTAATGGGGAGGTGGTTGTTTTCCAAGCAATTTTCTGCTAGAGTACATTTTTAATTTATTCATATTTAATTTATTGGTCTCTGCATACGCGCTCAGTAAAACTAATCAACACCATGTATGGGCCTCTTAAAGCCACATCTCTCCTTGGCAGGCAGACAGGCAGGCAGGCAGGCAGGCAGCCTCTGCATTAGGATAAGCTCTCCTCTCTTGTGCACAGAGCTGGGTAAAATGCCCTGCATTCAGCCAAGCAGGAGGATACCACCTCAAAGGAAGGAGACTGTTCAGTTCTCACAAACAGCCTTTTAATCAGAGGGGAGAAAAAGGGAAGAAAATGAAAAATGTGCCCAGCCTTGAGTGATCCAAAACATTTCAATTTCAGTGGAAAGTGACCACCGTTGCTGCTGTCAGAATATCGTCCACTAGGGACAATGCCCCCCTCATTCTTTTACTCAAACTCCTCTGCTGCCCTTGAATTGGTTTTATGGAGCTTTGGCACTCATTTTGCTCTCTATGACTGAAGTTCTTATCACCTTACTCTGCTTATACACCCCAAATATCTGACAACACATTGATACACCTTGATGAGAGACCCACAAAATCTTACACATGGAAATAATTTCAATTAATTACCATTTCCCCTTTGCAGGAGAGGAGGGGGGGAAACAAAGGCAGCCCAGACAACAGGGGCATTTCTCTGGTGTAATGTGCACCATGTGTAATGAGCAGCAGAAAGGTCATTTGACACATTTCTGCCAGAATGAATTCATTTATTTCGAGCACTTAATTTTGGAGACACCTCATTGGTGCACTGAGAGGGTGCATTACCGCAAGTGGAGGAGGCTTAGTTTCCTCCCAACAGCTAATGCTGACCACAGGTCTGTGGGAACGCCAGAAGAGCAGAGAGATAGTGAAATGGAGTGTGGGAGATCCAATCACCCCCTTCTATCATAGGAAAATCGCTTCCATCACCTTCAGCGTAATTGGAGCATTCATTACAGCTGAGTAAAAATGCAGGTTGCCATTAGTTGGGCAATTTAAAAGTAGACTCCTGGAGAATGAGAGACTTGAGGGGTCACGATACGGGGTCACAGTCAAGTAAATAATGGGAATTGGTCTCATGAGGGTTGGAAAACCACAAAGCTCGTGGTCACGCACCGAAATACAACTCAGCACAGGAGGGAGGCAGGAATTCAATCATCAGACAGAAAATAAAATGCCCCCTGTACCCCCTCAACATCACAATAATTACAAATAGAAGACTTCCTGCACAGTCTTCTATTTACTGCAGCCTGATGAGTGATGCCCTTGTGACAACTGGAGACTGTTTTATTTCATTCAACTCACAAAAACTATCAAAGCAGCTGTTTGAATAAACATGAAACTACATGCTGCACCAGCTTTGCAAGCATGATGATACATTGTATTCATGGTGTGCTTAAAATGGGGAATGGATGACTTTCTGCTTTCACTAACATCAAAACAGTGAGGTACAAAAAACATGATGCAAAAATACCAACATTAATCACTAGAGTGCACTGAATATCAAAAAATAAGAACAATAAAAAACTTTTTAAGTGTGATAAAATATCCTGTGACCAAAAGTGACTCAGTATAAAAATCTTATACATTAATATACAAAGTATGGACATGTGACAACATGGGGCAAGCATATGTATATGTAACTGTTTTCTTTTCATGAGTACGCTGTGTACTTGTTATTCCTGCTCACTGAAGTGCCTTGTTAAACTCTCTACATCATGCTAAGTTGTAATGAGGAGGATGTTGCCCTCAGCTGCCACTAGAGGCCTCAGTCTGGCTGAAAGTTGAAGGGCTTTGTTTTTAAATGCACTGTTTTGCTGCCTCTTGTGTTTTGTTGAGTTAAAACAATTCTCCATAGGGAAACATTTCACTGTAAGCAAAACCAGAAACATTTTCCTGATCAAAGGAAGCATATTTAATATGTTTAGGTTGCAAAACAGACTTCTTACTTCTCCTCTAAAGGTTATTTTGTAAAACTTTGTTCTAAACAAAGAAGGCACAACAATAGCTCATGTGCTGATGTGCTCTGCTAACCACAAACATGCCTGGAGCCACTGCTGATAAAGTGATTTTAGATTCTCTTTGAGAGATTTAAATTCTCTCACAACGAATCTACGTATTTATTTCTTTGTGATGCTTGCGCTAATGACTGTGTTTTTGCTGGAGAAAATGTTTCTACATTAAATATGAATAAACACATCATGATGAAACAATTAGGCAATGGTCTTCTGAGGAGAGAGTTTTAGTATTTGGATGCTTAAGAAACAGTGATAACAAAAACAAAGCTGCAGAGTGGTATGCACAAATTAGCCTCTCGTCTCATCGGGAAAGAATGTAATTAGCAAGTTTTATACAGAGCACACACTCATTCTTTGTCTTGAAAGGACTGAAACTTTAGAATTTGTGAAATAAGATGATAATCAATGAGAAGTTTGCTAGTGTACTCAAAAGAAGGCCCAGAGGTTCATGATGGGATGACACATGGCTTTGGAGTCAGGAGCTCTCACACAGCATACGGCCTGTTCTTCCCTCCAAACCTTTTACCACTCAGGAGGCAGATTGGACTTCTCACTCTCAGCTACTCCGCATTATTGTCCATTATCACACTGCAGTCCGTGTGTAGGGTGACAGTGGTGCTCTGATGGAGAGGCGACAGGGGGACCCAGACTGCAATAACATATTATTAGCTTTTTTCACAGCTCCACTGGGCTGGATTTACACTGGATATCCAGAGACCTCCGAGGGCAGCCCACTGTCACAGCGGCGTCCACCAGCACAGCAATTGCCAGAGATACACCAGTGTGTGTGGACTGAATAGGCTCGCACCCACGCAGAGCACACACGGGGCACACAAACACGCACAAGCACATTTCCGCACACACAAAAACAGAGTGTGTCTGTAATCAGTGACAGGCCTTTTCCAATTAGCCTCAGTGCACTGTCATTCTTGGGCGCTATTGTAGTGCTGCATGTTCTTGGTTTGTTCTGTATACTGTAAACACAGCTCCTGCTATGTGCCTGCTATCACTGTGTGTGTTTGCATGTCAACACATGAGCAGACAGATGGATGGATGGATGGACGGATGGATGGACCGATCGGAGGATCAGAGCAAATTCAAATTCCATATGAGGGAGAGTGCGGCACATCTGCTGCTCCTGTTTAATGCAGGATGCTCTTCTTGTCCTTGGTAATGTTAACAGTCTCCCTTGTGACTGATGCCTCTTGTCCCAGGCCTGTTTATAAAACAGTCAGAACTTCGTTAGGGGACAATAACATCAGCCGAGCTCAATTATGGTGACATTTTGCTGACATGCAGATTGCCTCCCCTCAATCTTTTTTATGTAAAATACTGATGTGCCAGTCACATACGGATGGATGAACTTTGGGAGGATCAATGGTATTGATGAATGATAGATCATACGAGTCAACAAGACTGACACAAGGAGAGTGAATTCATCTCACACTGGAAGTCAATATTAAATTGTAATCATAATCAGACAAAGTGAGTTATGTATAATCAATAGCGCCATAATGATGGTACGCAGGACGTGTCCTTGTAATACAGATAATAAGTGCGTTCAAACAGACTGCATTGTTTATTTCAGTGAGATGTACATATCTATGCATTAACAGCGGTAGCAAATTATCATTGTGAGGCAGTTTATGAAATTATAAAGCTGAAACTAAATAATGCTCCTTTCACACCAGGTACCAGTCAGAAAACACTGCCATGAACCGTTGGATCAACTGTTGGACCATCGAAGTTACCAGTTTTGCTTCTGAAATATGTCAGAAGGAGATTGCGAGCAGCTCAACAAGGCTGCTAAATCCAGTGAGACTATGGCATTTGATTGTCCTTTGGTGTGCCCTGAAATATTGGAAGGATTGCAAGTGCTTTGGAAAAGCAGCACTCAGCAGCTCTGTAAGATGTTGGTGTTTTAACAGAACATTCAGAAGTAACCCAGATCTCAATTTAAAAAAAAAGGGAAAGGGCTTAGTTTATTTGGAAGCTTAGATTTATCAATATTTAATTCATGACTTTCGATCTATGAGTCATGCAAACTTTTGGCACATCAAATACGATTTTTGTGGGACGTCAGAGGCAGCTGAGCAGCAACTACTGGCGATGAAAATTTAAGAAAGTGATAAAAACTGCAGATCCTTTGGTGTCCACTTGAGCCCCACAAGTCAAAAGATAGAAACAGGACTACAACCTGGTATAGAAAAATAATTAATGATAAGTAATTTTTTAATGGATCTGTGAAAAGTTTAAGTTTATTAGTCAGCATTCCCAACATGGCCTGCCATTATGTAACTTCAAAACCCCTTGTCAGAAACCACTTAGTGATATAAGTAAAACTCCATCCATAATACAGTTTATGTTTGAGGCCAATATACAGTTGTTTATATTCACGACCTGGGTATCAGCTTGTAGAAGTCACTGGAGTCAAGAGACAACATCTGGATTGTTAGCTGAAATTGCTGTATATACAAATCTCTATGTTTAAAATGTCAATAAATGGCCGAATCACTGCCAAATAATAGCCATGAGGTTTGTGATGCATCATAATTGATGTGTTATTGCTGAATTGCTATTCAGATAGTTAAGTTCAACTGTAAAAAGCAGATGCCAGGAAGTTTGTACTAGTGGAACTACAACCCCAATTACAATGGAGTTGGGATGTTGTGTAAAAGACAAACAAAAACAGAATACAAGGATTTGCAAATGCACGTCAAGCAAGAATGGGAAAGAATACCTCCTATAAAGCCTCACAAGCCCCTGTCCCAGCTTTTTTGGAATGTGTTGCAGGCATCAAATTTCAATGAGTTAATATTTGCAAAATATAACAGAGTTTATCAGTTTGAACAATAACTATCTTGTGTTTTTAGTTTATTCAATTGTGTATAGGTTAAAAAGGATTTAAAATCACTGTATTCAGTTTATATTCATATTTTACATAATGTCCCAACTTCAACGGAATTGGGATTGCATAAACAAAAATCCTAATGCTTTCAACACCTAAAATCTTGTTTCCAGATCCAGATATTATGTCAATATGTGGAATCTATTTCTTTTGACCGATTTTCTACAACCAAGTGGCGAGAAGAGCAGAGTGAGCATCCATAATGTGGTGGCAAAGAGGGTAAACTGTGAGGTGGATATGACTGGAAAATATGCATCTAGAACCACATTTTGTGTTAGTAGGTGGTCTTGCATTGGCAGCTGGGGTCAGAAAAATTAAATGTCTCGTTACATACATGTCCTGTCGAGTGCGAGGACCTCCCAATCAGAGGCACAAATAAGTGTAAAAAAACAAACAGGGAAAACATTTGCTTATTTAGAGAGATAAATTTGGATTTTATATTGCTCAGTATGTCATATAAAATGGTTCATGGAAGAATTACTGTTGGGCAGACACAGGGTTTGTAATATGTGAGCTGACATAGTGTCGAGCAGCAAATCAAAAGAATATATCATGGAGGGGGACAGGTATCTACACACAAGCCTACATTCCCTAACAACTTTCCTACATATGTATGACCCCCTATAGATGTGGAAGTGTGAATATCTGCTTATTGTTATACACTGTGTATATTAACTGTCTCATAAACATGACTTTTTGCTGTCATTTACTCTCATATTACACTATGTAGACATATTGGCATGGATGATTTCCACATTTTCTCTTCATCTCTTTGGACGCAGATCTTACACTGTATCACATTAACTTCTGCTACTGTAATTATATTGATCCAGTGTTGCTTTTTGCACATTTTTTTGTTTCTAGAGATTATATCTTTTGTGAATATAATTTATATTTCTAATACCTAAGGGTCCATTGATAAGATATGACCAATGTCTTTATGAGTGTGCTCATTTAAAAGCTGCACCTCAAACCTTACATACAAGACACAAGCATGGAGATTGGTTGTGGAAAATAAATTACAACTGTAACAAACAAATTGGCTGTCCCCAAAGAAAGCATGGATATATAAAAGTGTATGAAAAAAGGAAAAGTGGGAGAAACAAACACCACAAAAACTTTCATAACAAATTAATCTGCCACTTTGTTTGAAATTTAATTGACAAAAGTCTTAAAATTGACTTTTTTATGATTAATGAAAAGGAAAACCCCACAGTATACCTTCAAAAATTATATTAGGGTTGCACATAGGAATCATGATGTTGTAGATTATTCTACAAAGGGAAAAGTCTTGCTTTCTGACTGCATCCCTCATCTACAGCATAGTTGCCCTTGCAAAGTTGACTTAGCGAGCAGTATGCATCGGGAAAGTACACACTTTTTTTTATCACAGCACTGTACCTTGACCTCTGACCCTCTTGCTCACACAAGTTGAACAAAAACTATGGTGTGGAGTGAGAGTATTGGGTTAATTGCTAATGAGATCGCTTTTCTATTGTCCCAACCTTTCAAAGCGTTCTACATTATATGCCCACATTCATCTTGTCCCTTACACTCACATTCATTTACTGAATGCAAAGGCTGCCACGTAAAGTACCAGGCTGCTGATCAGGACTGATCTTGTACACACACACATATTCACAGGCTGATAAGTACACCTTTGGGGGCAATTCGGGGTCCAGTGTCTGGCCCATAGACACTATGACATATGGACTGCAGGCCAGAGATTTGGCTACAAATGATGAGAGAATGACCAGCTCTACCTTTCTGCCATATCTCAACACCTTGTTGTAAAAATTGGTTTTCAAGGGAGAGGAGAGAGATCGACCCAGGGGAACTGTGCTGTATCCACTTCCTAATGCACAATATTTTTAACCTGATATTAAAGTCAACCATACAGTATTATATGCATGACAATAAGACAATATGGAAGGGATTGTGCATTCTTCGTAATGACATGCATGTGACAGTATGTTTAACATGCTGCACTTGACATACAGTATATGCTTCATATGACAAATGAAATTGTATGAGAGCAAAAGAATGAAGTCATGATATCAGAACAAACTGGCAACAGGAAAGTCAGTGGATGACATGCAAGGGCTGGTTTTTTATTTTAACTTCCATTGAGACTTGACGTTATAAGTGGGGTATTTTCAATATGGTAGTATTGATACTTCTACTTCATCCTCATCAGGTGCCACTTTCTCAAACCTGAAGGTCCACCATCTCAGTGTCCGTCTTTTATTGCACAAAGTGGTGTCTGAGCTGCTAAGAAAGCCATTTAAAACCAGCTGAGTGTCTTTACTTGTCACATTTAGCACAAGAGTAAAGCCCACCAGCTGCCAATTCCCCAGTTAAATTGTGTTTTTAAGAAAAAAATATGGCTAAAAACACCCCCCCTTCATCCTCTAAAAAGTGTAATGTCTATTATATCATTAAGCGTGGAGTAACTGGTTAATATTTGCCTCACACTGTCTACCTCAGTTGCATAAAATCTAACATGAACTTTCACGGCTGATTTTGTTTTGATTTTGAAGCTAATGAGAGGAACAATTTGTGTTGATATTAGTGGCCTCTATGGACAGGGTGGTACCTTCTATGTCTTTGCTGATTCTGTACTGTATGTTTGTAAGTAGTTAGTCTTATATCACAAGACTTGCTCATCATTTTCTGCTCTATTAATTACCTTTTTCTTTTTTTTCCCAGCGTACATTTGCAGCAGCTGCAAGCAGAAGTACTCCTGGAGATGATTGAACAAACATACAAGCAATATACTTAGCACATAGAAGTGGCATTCAGAGGAAGTGGGAATGATTTGGCATCAGGAAGACTGTAACTGATTGTTACAGTTTCTGTCATGAAAATATGGTTTTATTAATGACTCATATGATTCAATAGTCTTTCCTGCAAAAGAAGCTGCCAACTTGGTTGTTTTTAAAAAAGCAGATCAACAACCCTGCATTCTTATCATACAAAACCCATCCAAAGTAAATCACTATGATTGGTCCGAGTGCATTGAAATTTTGCTGTCTGTTTCATAATCAGGGCTGCACGGTGGCGCAGCGGGTAGCGCTCCAGCCTCACAGCAAGAAGGTCGCCGGTTCTACTCCCCGTTCGGGCATGGTTGGCCTTTCTGTGTGGAGTTTGCATGTTCTCCCCATGCATGCGTAGGTTCTCTCCAGGTACTCTGGCTTCCTCCCACAGACCAAAAACATGCCCACATGGTTAGGTCAATTGATAATTCTAAATTGCCCGTAGGTGTGAGTGTGTGTGTGAATGGTTGTTTGTCCCTATGTCAGCCCTGCGATTGACTGGCGACCAGTCCAGGGTGTACCCCGCCTCTCGCCCAATGACTGCTGGGATAGGCTCCAGCCACCCACGACCCTGATTAGCAGGATAGACGGTATAGAAAATGGATGGATGCTTCATTATCAGTCAAAAATTCCTAACAGGAGCTTTAATGCTAGCATCGATTTCAAATTCAACTCTTTAGCTTCAAACATTTTGGAGGGAGAATAAAGATATGCTGACTTTTAAATCTATTTTAAACCTTGGACATATATTTTGTATGAGCCAATCTATCACAGAATGTATGTTTTTTATATGCATTTTCCAGTAACTGAGCTTTGTTTCTTGAACTGGATGTCAAAGGGACTGGAAAGCCTTCAGACTTCAGCTTAGTTCATTTGACACAGTTAGTTAGAAAAGTCTAATTTCCTCCAACTGTGATGATCAATTGTGTGAAATATGCCATTTAAAAATATACATATATTTATTACACTTTAATAACTCAATGTACATGCAGAGGTGATCCATGACAAATGGACACAGAGGTTCAGGCTACCACTGTCTCCCCACCCCTCCTCTCTCTATCTCTCTCTATCTCTCTCTTACACACACACACACACACACACACACACACACACACACACACACACACACACACAAGCATGAATCCACAAGAGGATTTATGCAACTCAAAGAGAAATTAATATGTTTTCAAGAGTGAATATAATCATCAAAACAAGCTCTCTCACCCCCCCTCTTCTGCTCGTGACTACAGCAGTAAAAAGCAATGCATGACTCACATGATGTGTATTTGTGCATGTGTGTGAGAGAGGGGGGTAAGTGAGTGATTGACTGTCATTTTCATTTGGAGATGACATATATTTCAATCAAATTGCTCATATTAAGCATATCTGAGTGCTTTGAGTCAGACACTGTTTGTGCTGACTATGAAAATACTCAAGTCTACATGTTCAAACAAACAGTCGTCAGTGAGGCTTGGTTTACTATTCTTCAGATTCGATTGAGCTGCAAGCTCAAACTATAAATAATGGACTTAGCCATCATTATGTCACCCTTTGATTTGACTGCCTCTGTAGCGCAGTGGTTTCTTTATTTTATGATGAAACATGAGGGGTGTCACTGTTGGATAGCCCACTGAGGGATCAGTGAGCCGTGTTTGCCGGTGAATTAGCAAATGACTAGTTGTGCTTATTTACCATATTATTATTTGCCGTCTTATAATTTACCATAGGAGTCAAGCAGAGCGCCATAAACAAAAAACATAACCTGAAAAGTTCTTAAACTGAGGGTCTTAATTATCAAAAGCAGTGAGTTATTAAATGATTCATCCCTTATAAAGTTGATGTTAATAAAATAATCAGCTGCAGAGGTAAAATCTTTGTTTGTTCCAGCCTGTTAGCATGCTGCTGTAAGTTGAGTGTGTTAATAAGAGGCTTATTGGAGACTTGCTCTCATTTAAAACCAGTCTCAAGCGATAATTTGAAGAACTGCAGCTTTTCTTCATCTGCACTGCTTTAAATTCTCACCCTCTGCAGCGTTCACTTGACTACCAGGTCTACCAACTTCTACAAAGTGAGTGGTTCATATCCTGAGATTGAACTCTTCTCTTAATCATTTTTTCATCCTTATTTCCATTTAACTGCCAACAATTTAGAGATCATAATTTTTCTTTCTCCCATGACTGTTCAGTATGCAGCATACTGTTAGGGGGGTGACCTGTGAGTGCTGCCACATACAATTACCGTAATATCCCTCAGGTAAAAGGTGTGTAAGGTCTAAGACCTGCACCTTAGCCTCTCCAAATCAGACAACTCTTTGCCCTCCACTCTGTTGTCTTTCATTCAGCAGCTTTTGTTGATTAACCATAATGAGGTGACTTACAGCAGAGCCTGGGCCGGCCCCTTCCTTTAGCGAGGTGCTACAGATAAAAAAGTCCATGCCGGCAGCCGTCAGAGGGGGTCAGCACAAATCAGATGGAGGGGCTTTCTTGTCTCTGGCAGCCGACACTTTCAAATGTTAATGGATGGGGGCGAACAAAGTTGAAGTGGGTCTGAAAATGCTAATTGTCCCTAATTCATGTAAATAGGTTTCTTAATGGAGGAATTAAGCATTTTTAAATATGCAATTGGAGGCAATCAGTCCTTTCATTTGGTGGGGTGGCACAGGTGTAGAGGATTGAAATTCATCTTTCACACAGGGCGGCTCATTTGTCATTTGGCTGTGTTCAGGCATGGATGACGGAGACTGGAAGAGAGGTCCTTCTGCTCTGTTATGTACAGATATCACTGAGTGAAACACTCTGCAAAAGCTTTAATTGTAATCTTGTTGTTGACTGTATCAAGTGAGAGGGAAAAGCAATTAATGCAGTCTCCGATCAATACAAGACAAAAACAGCCATCACACAAATAAAATTATTTTTGAGCATTTTTACAAATTTGTACATTTTTCAAATATTTTTAACTGTGCTATGTGAAAAATGAATGTGTAATTTTATGGACTGTATGACAACAACAGTAAAAGTGGTGTCATGCAAAAAAATAAAAAGAGCATAGCCAAAAACAAAGAAGGGAGGCCTACCTCCATACCCATCACAGACAGAGGAGCAGCAGAGTCGACAGCTCTGACTTATTATTCTGATCATCTCAAACAGACAATAAAGCAGGAGGTCATGTTTCAGCATGTAATAACATGGTGTAGCAGCAGGACCAGAGACAGAGAGAAGCACAGAGTAAGGGCCATGAATCAAATAGGCAATGCATTGTCTCAGAAAATGACTTATTAGTCAATATAAAAGGGGATACTGTGTCTTTGAGGTGTAAATAGCCGAGCCTCTGCAGAGAAGAGGAGACAGGCCTGGTTAATGAACGAGACAAGAAAAACCTTGTTTAAAAGGACAAATCAGATCACAAGATTTCAACCCCATTAGCTGCTACTCACAGGGAATGATAATAATGATAAAGGATGGTGGAGGCCTTTTGATTTTCAGAGTAGCAAACTGTGTTGTCTTGAGAAAAGATCTTTTCCTGGAGGAGAATCAAAGAGCAGTTCATTTTCACACTGACCTTCAGGGCTCAAGGCGGCCAGACAAGGGCACAAACAGATTGAGAATTAATTGGTGCAATTAACATTTTGTGATTATAAGGACTTCAGATCAATACCTTATGCAAATAGCAGTATTGATGTGCAGCAGAAACCTTGTTAATTGTGTTTGGCGAACAAACAGGCCCCTGTGTTACTATTCCATAATGGAACAGGAGGCACGGACAGGTTCAAACTGCTGACCGCTTTAAATGCACGAGGACACGCAGAACTTTCTTCCTCCTCCATCTTACCCGTCCACCCCTTCACCCTCCTCTCAGCTCAAGACTTTTAAGAAAAGTTGCAGAGTTTGATTATGAGGGTTGCTTTTAAGTGGCCCTCTGAAGAGGCTCTTAAGAGCTGGATAAAGATTCTTCAGTGTTTCTGTGATCACCAAGCTCACGTCAGGCTGCCGCAGATTACACAAATGGCGTTCTGCTTCCGTCCTAGTACAGTTTTTAACAGCAGGAACGGGCATGTGTGTAAGAATTGAAACACTCTGCGCCGACAGCCATTGAAATGAATTAGTTTCAGCTTTATTGCTATGGACTGGATTTTCCACTCTCGTTATTAAACTGCGTTAAAAATGCACTTTCATTTCAGATAAGTACCAGTAATCCTGTTTGCCGACCACAGCAGATGAAGTTAAATATAATTTAAGCAGAAACGGAAACGGGTGGAACAATGTAATCACTGAAAGTGAGATTGAAGTGATGCTATTCTTATCATTATTATTGTTTTCATTACAGCTGGTGTGGGGAGACACCGGTGATGGCAGAAGCAACAGCACGCAGGAGGTGAGAAAAGATGGAAAAAGAAATGCTGCATCCAATAACTATCATAGCCCATAAATCCCTGCACACTTCTGCTTGTCTCTCTTTCTCTTTCTGTGACAATTGTTGCTGCATGGACTTACATCCTGTGGCCTTGAGGAAGCACACAGAGCTGGCAACATACACAAAACATGAAGCTACAGTTAATTAGCTGAGTTAACAGGCTGAAAGAACAGTTAGTAGGCTCTTTTATGTGCTGTGCTGCCCACTGCGGCTGTGTTGTCGGTGTAATGATGCTGTGCTTGATGCAGGCTTACCTGTCTTTAGCAGTGTGTGTCATTTTTGAAGGGATGCTCTATAAAATGTAGAGACCCTGGTGAGAACATCAGCGCTGCAAGAGAAACAACTGTCTATTTATTTTAGCCCTGGTTTCATTATATGTATAGATTTAACCAAATTAATCAATTCATATTGAAATAACATATGCCCCATCATGCTACAATTTGAAACGAGGCACTCATGAGTAAGATTACAGGTTATTTAATGAAAATTTAACAATTGCCTTGGTATTAGCCATTTGTTAGCATACTAATTACAGTTAATTCTTTTCAATTTTGGGCTGTGCTCCTTTAGGCATTAGCCTTAATCTCCCTGGTGATGAAGTTGGTGTATTAAACAGAAAGCACAGGAGGGAGGGGAGAGTGGACAGAGAATTAAACCATCGCATTATAACTATGTTTAACAAACACAGCCACTTGCTGGTATATTAATGACAACTTAACTCTAAATACCCTTCAGTAATTTTGTCTGTGGAGTGAGCGCTTATCATATCTGATTTCATAAAAGCCTCTTTCTCACATGCTCTTCTTCCATTTGTTTTTTTCTTTTTTTAACATATTTTTTCAAGAGCTTTGCCCCTGAAATTCCCCTCAGTTGCTTGTTCATCTGTGTGCCTCATAGTGTCAAGTTTGAATTTTCATGAATGTTTCCTTTAGCCTTAACATATGCAGCCCACCCATGTTCTTTGACTTGAGTGCATGTGTGAATTAAGCTGCAGAGAGAGAGAGTTGGAGAGTTTAGATGTATGTATAAGTAATAAATCAATAACTATATATCCTCACATTATCGCCCTTGCTGGTTCACACAGGGATTACCAGTTGATTAAATGATGTTCTAATATTCTCATATGTAGGCCAGAAATGCGGGCCAAATTTTGAATACAAGCATAAAAACAACCCCCTGCTAGGGACTGGGGTTGTAGCCTTTGTTAATTGTAACTGCTTTGATACAACTTGTAGCATGAATCAGTGTGGCAACATTTTGATCTAAAAAATAAAAATTAAGTTGTTTGTCTGATTGGCCTACAACCATTTCTTGTAACCATGTGGAAATCTACCTGCAAGGAGGACTGAAGGCAGGCTGCATGGTGGTGCAACAGTTAGTGCTGCTGTTGCCCAGCAGGAACGTCACCAGTTCAGTTCCTGTTTTGAACAATGGTGGACCTTTCTGTATGGTGTTTGCATTGTCTCTCCAGGTACTACTGCTTTGTTCCACAGCCCTAAAACATGCTTTCTAGGTTAATTGGGAACTCTAAACTTCCTGTATCTGTGGTTGTGTGCGTGATAGAAAGGCAGCTGGGATAGGCTCCAGCCACCTGTGACTCTGAACAGGATAAGAGGTAGAAAACGAACAAATGAATGAGGACTGAAGGCTGGGGGTGCTACATGTGCTAATGCTAGCCACTGGGCGAGTCATTTTTACTTGCAGACTCAGCAACCTGGTGCATAGCCATGTCAAACCAGCTGAGAGCAGTTTCTGGAAAACTAGTGTCAGGGCAAGCGATAAAAACTCTGGAGCAAATAAAAGTGACAAAAGCATGTGACAAAAGAAGTCAGCCAAACAAGACAGATTCTTTAACAGCTTGACGGTTAAATGATGAATGATTATGCTTGACGGCTGTTAGTGATAACTGACCAGAATCATCCATTGTAGCAACAATTTCTATCCAACTCTTCTCTGTGTCCGTCCTGTCATGGTAAGTTTTGGACAAAACGTAATGTAAACATTCATGCTGTTGTCAAAAATCAACTCGTTGGTACACGCCGGGACACAGGATTTCTAGTCTCAAATAGTAAACATGTTCATTATCTATGAGCTCTCATTCTGAGACCTCCTAAGTGGTTCTGACTGCACAAAATCGTTCTGAACACACCCCACAATACAGGAGAATCAGACGTGATGACACCTGACGATCAGGCCTTTGCTGACTTTGGTTGGAAGGGGCAAATCAGGGCAAGATTATTGTGTAGCTTGTGGCCACCTTAACTCTTAAGTTAGCCTGTTTTAGCATTCAGCCCATGTTTTAGCCTCTGGACTGTGCTCTATCACGCTCCTGTTCTGTTCTATTTCTGTCAGACAGTCCAGCTACTGTTTCCACTATCTCAAAACTTGTTTTCAGCTGAGAAAAACTCAGCTCTCTCTTTACACTGCTTAACTTCTTCAGCCTGTGTGGTGTTGTCATAGAGACTTTGGTATGCCGTAAATCAATGCCGTTGTGCTTAACCCAACTGGGAAGCATTTAGAAATTACCTTTTTAGATGCTGATATATACAAAAATGAGATTTCGTCAAGATTCGTGATTACTTTGAAACTATTCATAGTCCTTTTATATATATATTTTGCTGGTTTTCTGGTCTCCTGAATGTTTTCTGTCTAATAAAGTAGATTTGATCAGTAATTATTGAAAATGAATTACTGCTATGCTGCTATAAGCTTTGTGCCTTATTGATTTAATAAATCAAGCCATGCAACTCATATACATAGTAACACAATGTCAATGCTGAAAATTTTTCTCCAAGCACTATGAATGCTAAACTTACTACTGTCTGGATGTTTGCAACCCCTTGGTCTTGTGTTTTTTTTTAATCCATTCACAGGTTGATGCAGTTGATGGATGATGAACTTTGTGTTTCAGCAGATCAATTAATGTCATCAGTCAAGGGTGTAAAGATTCAATAGAACTACAAAAACACAAGGATGACAATAAATCTGAAGGTAAACATCAATGGGAAAGAACTGAGGGGCCTCTGCTCAAGCTGCATTCACAATAAACATTGCGAGGATGATTATGGTGTTCATGACAATCATTCCATCTATTATTACTGTTATAAAATTGATAGCACAGAGGAAAAGAGAGAATGTTATTCAACCTAAGCAATCAGCATATAAAACACAGATAATAATGACAGGTGGGCCATTTTCTAAACAGTTTTATGGAGAAAAAAATAATGCAGATTGTAAACCATAGAAGCTGAAGTCTGAATGCCTGTGCAGGGCAGAGGAAAAATACACAGTAGTATTACATTTTGAGACACAGTTCAAAAAGACCTTGTCAAGATTGATGTTTCCTTTAGCCGTTACTATAGTTAATAGTAAGGGAACCCTCCAGAAATTAGAATCCACTTCTTTCTTAAAGCGGCACCTGCGAATCGAGGACATGTGAGAGGAAAAAAATGGAAGGGTTCATGTCATTTCTATAGGTTTCTGAGCCACAGCGAAAGTAGAACAGCCAATCTGTGAGGTGTAATGGATATGTCAAGAATTGCTAAATCATAGGTGTCCGAGGCAGAAAGACAACTAACCCAAACATAATGTCATTCCAGGGAAAAGAAAAGAGGTAAATGCCCATAAGAGAGGAGGAAACAACAAAGGGGGAAAAGATGGAGTGTTGCGTTTAAATCTCTGAGTGCAAAAATGAGAAAAATATTAACTGTTTATTTCATGCATACTGTTCTTTATTATTACCTATTTGGCATCTCTGTCCGGGTGCATTATGGAAATGAAGTAATGCTACTTTACTTAACAATAACACACTGACTTTGAATCCTCTTACTTAAGGTTTGATTGCTTCTTGACGGTGGTTTTAAATGAATTGTGTTGAGGAGTGATAAAGAGCTTATTGCCAGGAATAAAAGCCCAGAGCAATGAAGAAAAGCTACACATGGAGTGGCTAGGCGATACAGGCTATTACGGTGAGGGAATGGTGTCCTTGACTGCCAGGACGGCTTAGAATTTTATTTCATCTTGTTTTGCTGGCTGCTGACAATGATGCGTGACTCTGGCTCCGGAGGAAGAGGGCAGGCATGAGAGCCATTTTAGATCTCATTTACATATAGTGTGTCTGTAACAGAATAGAGAAAACGCACTTGCCTGTGCATTTGAAAAACCAAGTGCATTTTTCAGGAGGGATGAATACAGTTTGTGTACATTCAGGTGTGTTGGTGCTTTGAAGCATTTTCAAAGTTTGTGTTTAAATGTTCCACAAGGTTTTTAGGGAAAGTCATGCTCATCATTGTCCTTGTGCTGTATGTGTGTCTGTCTGTCTGTGTGTGTATGCATGTGAATACACACTTTTTATGACCTCCATAACTCACATGCACTAAATCCCCCAAACCTCATGTAAATTTGGACAATGGAGGACTGGGGTGCTCTGGGAATTGTTGTTTATCAGCGCAGTGAAAAGAACGGTTGAGCTGTAATGGCCCTCTAGTGGATTCAATACACAAACTTCTCTGTACGGCAGCAGTTTCAGGCCTTTCCTCTGAGCTGCACATCTCTGTTATTTTGGTTGGCTGCTTGATTTTGGGGGCAATAGTTCGCTGGAGGTCATCATGCTTTTGTCAAGGTGAGATGTTGCTTTTGTTGCTGGCTAAGGTTTTAAATATGGCAGTGGAGTAAATTGAGTCTCTCAGATTTAATAACCTTATTGTTCTTTGACCTGTGTGGACCATACTACTCAGCTTGGATCATATGAGATCTGCAGATCAGTGTAAAATAAATTCATTACCCATAAATCTATGTGACATGTGTCAAGAAAAATAATACAACAATGTGTAATGAGTGCATAGAGAGCAGGAACTGCTGTAAAGATACAAAAAAAAAAATCTGTATTTTTATTCATTGGGGCTTTCCTGAAGTTAATCAGTGAGCTTAAGGCTAAAACATTAGCTAAGCTGTTTGTGAAAATGTTCATTCCAACCCACGTGCAGCAGTTATACTGCAGTTTGTTCAAACCTGAGAATCTGTCAATAAAATGAAAAGTGAGGTTATGTTTGCTCTGCTCGGTGGATGAGCACTGGAGAAACATAACCAGGATTCACTTACATCACACTTTACAGACACATCTCAGAGCACCAGGCTGTGAGTAGCACCAAATATAGTCAGCAACTAAACTATGGTACAAACTGGGTTCACAAAGTTGGCTTGTGGTTACTTTTCAAACAACAGTGCTATGTAACTGTTGATAAATACACTTTGTGTTGAAGATAGTAAAACGTTATTTTGATCATAGAAAAGAGATTTTAAAAAGAAGATCTGCTCCCCATTAATTTTTCCAAAACAAACACATGCCTTAGTTCATCACAACAGTAGTGGGCAAGAGCTGATGTGAAGCGGAGTCTTTACATCAGCACTAATACTAGCTTTTCCAGACAGACCTCAGAGTGCCTTTAGAATAGGCACTGTGAGGTGCATGAAAGAGAGAGTGAGCATGTGCATCTATGAAAGAGATCAAATCTATGGTGAACATCTTGAAATGACCAATATGTATCCATAAACAGTGAAGTAAATTTGTTGCTAACCAGCTAAGTGAGCTGACAATAGCTCTAAGAGCTGGTGGAAAAGTTGACCATGGGCATACATTTAAAAGCTTTCAGCAGATTAATTGAAAATTAAGTCTTTCAAAGTTTCAAATATGTTTTAAATTCCATATATGAGTATTAAAAGGTGTGTATCCCAGCAAGGGAAATCTAGTTTTAGCCTATATAAAAAAAATCAAAGAAAAGAGGGAAAAAAATGAAAAAGAAAGACAGATTTGATAACATAAACAGTCCTTTCAAAATTTGATCTATGAAGCTATTTAGCTTAAATAATAGTTTCTGTAACAGACAACCCCTTAATTTGGAATTTTAAGCCATTTCAAGTGGTCTAGTTAGGATTCACTGTTACATAATTGTATCCAGAATAAGGAATTACAGTTGAAGCCGGTGGTTTCCACAGAGTCAAGGTGTCAGTTATGCCCAAGGCTTAAAAATGATTATGTTAGAACCAAAGCAAACATTGCTAATTTTCTTTTTGGGTTTGAAAAGGGCAAAAAAACACACATAAAGCTGGATTTTTCCATAGTCTTGAAACACAAAGTATCTTCCTAAAACTCTCTCTCACACACACACACACACTGAGCTGGGACTGGACAAACCCTAATCTGTAATTCTTTGTTCATCTACAAAACTAGTGCTAAAAACAAAATCTATGCATTCAATGCCAGTTTCCTTCTCCTAGTGTTGGAAAAATATGTCTATCACAGACTAGAAAGTAAAAGATTGAGAGGGTTCATCTGGCTCATGGACTAACCCAGTCTAATAAAAGGTAAACACTATGATGCCCCATGATAAAGAAACTCTTACAGAGAAGCTCAGTTTGTTTTTGGCACATAAAAAAACAACAACTTCAAACAGTGTTGACTTCATGAGTCAGACATGCCAGAAGCTGTTACTCTTTGAGTAAAGTTTATGTCCAGTAATTATCTCATGACGCTGCATGTTTTCAGGCATGCAGCAAATAATGATCGTGAGCCACAAAGTGCTTGAAAAATTTCAGGGGTGAGACCTCTCCCTCTGATAGGTTCAGGCATTTCAGACATCCTTTTCCAAAGAGATTCAGTCTGAGCCTTTTCTCCACTTAAACACAGAAACACTGAGGATCAATTTGTGGGATTAGTGGACACTGCTGAGATAAAGTTGGTGCTGAAGAGGCCCACATGACTACTGTCCCCCCAGTGTCCAGCTAAAGCCCTCTTAGCTCCATTCCTGGCTGCAGACTAAACCCATCCAAACCCCAAATGCAATCACAACCTCAGCTCCCTCCGAATCATCAGCCCCGGCCTAAACTGCAGCTCCTCCAGCCCTCCCTGCCTCATCTCCTCCCAGAACTTTATTTAATGAGTGAAGTTTTGTGGTGGGTGTTCGGGGGTCTCACGCCAGGCCTGCAGAAACAGAGGAGGAGCTTTCATAAAGCATGGGTGAACAAATGGGATTTAACACACAAGAGGCTCTGATGGCCTATTAATTCTGCTTTGGCTGGCGTCCAGAATGAGCCCAGCCTCTCTCCTAATTGGAGAACAGCTAATTTCTATCAGAGGTATCAGGAGACTTTTTTTTTCTCTGTGCAGGATGCATCCACATAACTTTAATGGATTCATTCAAGGGCTACGGCACGCAGACATTGATTAGATTGCCTCTGAGGCCCTGCTGCTGGTCGCTTGACATAGGCAGCAAATGAAATGTGACCTCTGGTAAAAGGCCTGAACCAGCCAGCTCCAGTCTAATCCATTAGCTCAAAACCTTCCCCAATCCCATTTAATTAATGAAGTGATTTGAAAAAGGGCGAACATTTACCAATCCCCAGGACTGGAAAATAGTGGGCGCGTAAAGCAACAGCCGCAGTCAAAGTAAAAGCACCAGAGTTGGGTTGCAGAGTAATCGTTTGCAATGAGATGGAATATTATTCCAGCCCTCAGACAAGATGATCCGACCACAAAACACATACAGATGTTCTGTAATGAGCTGGGTTGAGGAAAATTTTCTTTCTTTGGCTGCAGCACTTAAATATTTGTACGCAAGAGAAAAAGTCAATATATTCAAACTCATCAAAGCCAAACTGTGACAGCAGGGGAGGGGAGCGAACTAATCAGTAAAATGTAAAACAGAAGAGAGGAAAATATTTCCCACTTTTTGTCTACAGAAAGAACTTAGCAGCATGTTCATCTTGGCCGTGCAGCTGTGATCCACACTCATCAGCTGTACTTCAAATCTGCTCTCTGGAATTCACATTTTGTACACTCATTTAACGAGGATGCCTTCCTGTGAGCGAGGTCTTTACACACTCTGTTGTAGCACAGTTATTCCTCAGGTGCAGCGCCTCAATGTCAAGAGAAAGACAAGCACCAGATCTCTGTTGCTGCATATGTTTCATTACTTATAATTCTAATTGAATTCATTTATTTATCTTCAATTAATAATTTATGATGCAACACACAGTGGTATGCAAATGAACAATTTAAATTTAATGAGTTTTTAATGACCAAACAAATAATTAGTGGAGCCCGGTGTGGTGTGAATGTAATTTGAGAGGGAATGAATTTGAGGGCTTTGTTCAATGTTTGAGCACAGACAGGCTAATTTACTTATAGAGCAGCTTATGCAGCAACAAAACAATCTGTACATATAAAAGCACAAGAGAAATCATTTCCTCAAGGTTATTAGGGAGTCTCAGAAAAGGCCAGATTTGGACATGTAATGCTAAAGAAATAATGTGAGCCATTACATTACACACAATCATGGCAAATAGAGGCACATGCTCTGAATATAACTCACAGGCTGACAAAGGAAAAATCCACTACGGATATCCGAAATATTCCGCCTATTCCCATTGGTGTGGGAGAAAAAGGCAGAGGGCTACATGCCACTGCAGCCAAATGGCATTTGATAATGGCTTTTTTCAGCAAACCCAAAAGACATTGTTAAGATTTACATTTTCAAATATATGCTGACCTTTTTTCCCTCCTCTCCTCTGTTCGCTTGTCATCAGCGCTGTAATTGAATCAATATATTTCCTGATAAGCCCTGAGATTGAATAAGGTCACAGGAAGCCATGTGTGGACATTAAAAATCATTATTCTACTCAAATTGAGCAGAGATGGCATGGACCATTCAGGGTTCAAAATGAAATTATATTAGAGTCTATTACACTTTTACAATTATAGAGACGTTCCAATATTACAACGGGAAATGAAGTCATAATAAAAAGCCCAGGGGTGTATTACAAAGAAATGACCCAACTATTTTTTTTCACTTTTGCACTGTTATTGAATTGATGAAGAGAACTTGGTGACATTACATTCACAGATAAGTGACCTTATTCATGAGAAATGGAGGAGCCTGTTTCACTTACTCCATTTTCATACTTCAAGTTTGCAGTGGAACATTTTTTTTTCCAGGACTTCAAGTTGTTAACTGTATGCATAGTTACATTTCTTTACACTTTCAGGGACAAGTAATATCCATGTAGCAACTCTAGTGTTTTCTGCTCTAATTGCCTTTGAGCATACATTTATGTTAATTATTCATTTATTTTCTGGGAAATGGGATTTTTGCTTTGTGCAAATGTCTTTGCAGCACAAGCAGCACATTAAATAGCCCAATGGTGTCATACAATTAAAAGACAAAGTTTCAATTCTGTTAATCCAATACTACAGAAAAAGTGCAAAAATTAAATTTAACCAGTTTAGTTTTCAGTCTAAACTCTTTGAAATTATGTCTAACTATCAAATTAGATAACGCCCTATTTTAATTGACTTACTTATTGAAATGAATAACGCTTATCAGCTATCAACTTATCAACCCTGCTTGAAACAAGAATAAAACTCCTTCCTCCAGGCTCTACAGTCATTCTTAAAGTCTAGTTTCTTATGGTTTACACATTTAAAGATCAGGCTCAGTGTAGCTCAAATGGGACAATTATACGGCTTCACACGTTTTAGAGTGGTGACCTGTGATTTGTCTGCACTGTCTCGCCCATGCGGAGGAAGAGCTTCATTTTCTGCAGTTGTTATACTTGTGTTTCACTTAAGGCACAACCCCTCCGGTCAATTAGGCGTGATGGTCACAATGTCTGCAGAGCGCTAACAGTGTGCTCTTTAAAGCCTGTCAAATGACGACGAGTGGGGGAAACCCGGTCGCCTGGAAACGACACCGGCTCCCACAGCCATCATCATCACCATCATCATCACCATCATCATCATCATCCCTGGATGTAAATAGCCTTTCATCTCAGGTGGAACAGAGCTGTTGAGCGAGCACACCTACGTCGCCCTGTTTAAACTGTGAATGCAAGGGGATGAACGGTAATGAAAGGCCCATTTACACCATCTATTCCACCTCCACCTCTCCACTCTTTTTGAATATAAAATCTCAGAGTGGAACGTTTATGAAACACATAATGACAATCTAAATCAGTGGGCGGCTTCAATCTACAAGGATTAGTGGGCTTGATGTAGTTCAACACATGAAGGCACACTTGTCGCCTTATTATTGTAAGAGCTTCAAAAAATCCTCCCTGAAGGAGGGAGAGAGCGAGGGAGGGAGGGTGAACACTCGGCTATGCCACACATCTCTGGCAGCAAATTAGGGCCTGTGCTATCTATTCAGTATGGGGAAAAAAAGAGGCAGAGAGATACTTGGCCTGTCACATTTCTCAGGTAGAAGAAAATAACTCTGTGGTGGGTTTTTTTACTTTAATGATATGCCCAGAACATTACTGCCTCAACAGAGCAGAGCAACTCGGCAGACAGGGAGTGATATGACTGTGTATACTGGTGTGTTTGAAAGAGACAGCACTGTTCATTAGAGGTCTACTCTTTCTGTTTTTTATGAATGTCTCTATCATTTGCTAACACTCAGCAGGGACAAACTAGAGGCAACAAAGATCAGAGTAATGACACAGGTGTTTGTGTGCAGATAAGTCAAAAACAAAGGGCATTAAGAAACATAACGATAGTAATGATGACTATTAAACAGCAAATGTAACTATGCTGATACCTGTTACATCACACTCGAGTTTAACATACTTGGAAGTAAGTGGATGTGTTTATGTCTGATGGACTAAAGAACACTAGTCTCATGACAAGAACACATGCTCCACATTTAAAATAGAGCAAAAGTCAGGAATAAATATGTTGTCGTAGGAAACTTTGAATTAAGTTATACACTGAGTGTTTCACCTGTCTTCAAAAACTGCTTTAACCTCTTAAGACCCGAGCGTTTGCCTAGTGTGCATTTTTTTATTTCTCCTTGCTATATAGAATCAGTGAGACCTAATTAGTATTGAATTAAACTTGGCCCTTGTACAGGAACTTATATTTCTAATGTTATTAGTTAGCTACTAGTTTTTAGTTATAAGTGTTACTGCTCATAACTATACTTTTTTCTCACTGAAATGGGTGTTAAGTTGTGATACCACCCTATGATAACATGGGAAGTGTCCCTAAATATGGATAATAGATTAAAGTTGGAAAAAAATAAGTGTCATAGGTCTGAGGGGCAAATATGTTATGTCCACAATGTCACTGGTACATTATAGACAGTGGGAGATATTAGCTAAAAAATTAACTTTGAGTTGTTGGTCAACATGCTGATATCTGCTGATGATGGGCTGCTGCTTACTTGACAAAATGACCGATTTGGTGCCACGTCCCCAGCGTGAAGAAGACGCGCACTGGGCAACATGCTCCCAGTGAACAGATGTTTTGTTTCCTCACTTTATCAATTGTGAAATAGACCAAATTTGCCCTGGCTGTGGATATCATTATGATCAACTCAGGGAGAGCATTAAGTAATTGAGTATTTTATTATTGCACAGAAAATTCATAAATAACAAATGTGATAGGAGTTTGCACCATATTACTGTACCCTAATTCCATTACAGAAGAGAGTTGACGATCTCTGCAATCGGCTAAATGGGTTGTCACGTATCATAATATCGTATATCAGCCAAAAATTTGGTATCGTGCATCTGTGCTTGAGGGTTCATTGTTAAATGTCACTGAAATGTTGTTGTATATAAATGGTAGTCTTCATGTGATCTTTTATTTTGACAATCAACCAGTCTCTATTCAGTTTCTCTAAATTACCCCCGACTATAGACTTATCCTCTCTGTGCAGCTTGACCCCACTCAACGGCTGCTGATGCAAAGAGAGACTTCAAACAGCAGAGTGCAGACACTGGCTGGTTTTCATTTCACCGCTTGAGTTGTTTGGTATCCATACCTACAAAATAAGTGAGGAAAACTACGAGCAGAAGCCTCAAATGACAGCATGGGACCAAAAGCTTTTGTTTGGCTTCCAATTAAAAACTGTAGCAACAAAAAAACATTCAGACTGAAAGGAGCTACAAGAAGACTGAAATGACAGAGATGCACATGTATGTTTGGGAAATCAACTTTTATTCAAGGTCTGGTTTAAAATTCTAAATCAAATAATCCCAATGGATTGTAATGAGCTGGGCACACATGCCACTGACTTTTTTTTTCATCACGATTTCAGTTTGACAATTATAATTTGGCACTATTTTTTTTTCCAGAGATCTGTGCATACTCTTGAATAAATTAAGTTAGAAATTTCCTATAATGACACTAAAGGCTGTTATAAAATGTGTGCTCTTGGCTGATGACTCAAAACATACTTATTTCCCTCCTACAGCTTTATGTTTTACATTTACACAAACACAAGTATTGTTTGGAGTTCACTCGAGGTGCTGTGGCAGTCAGTCGTGCTCTGCAGTCTGATCGTCTCCTTCCTCAGCCAAACTGGCTCGCTCCATCACCTCGGTCTGTTGGAGGCCCGATGGTGATGAATGTCTTTTCCTTTTTGTGAAGTCCCCTGTACTGCTCCAGCATGCCAGGCCGAATGAAAAACAGATTAAAGAGGCAGGAAACCGACACAGAGAGGATGTTTGGCTGTTGGCTATTGAGTTATCAGCCCTTTTCACACCTAATGAAACAACTTTCAGCACCGCAGCTTATTAAATATCCCCCAGTCACTGGGCAGAGCTGCAGAGTCGCCAGGCCCTGAGAAAGCTACATTAGATTTTAATTAAAAACAAACAAATTACCCTGAGCACCATGAATCCAGGAAATTTCACTCAATTCAAATAGGCCCCAACATTTAACTGTAGATTGATTGAGGAGGTTTAAAGGCACACTCTTGAAAATCACCTGAATATCTACACTGCTGAGAAGAGAGTTAGAGAACTATAGGCTTTCATGAACTGGAAGAGGTTTATCATAAATAGAAAGACACACGAACACCAGGTGAGACATAATCAAATGCATCATATAAGTTTAGTTAACACGAAGACATCAATTATAATTCATTATTGGAAAATCAATCTTCTCCTGTTGACCTCCACTTTGGTTTGTATCTTCAGCACATCCATTGAAATTCTGAAAAATCACATTGGCAACTTCATAATAATTTCAGTTTACTTTGTTCTCAAAGCATTTTAAAAGATTCAATCTTAACAGCTAAATGTGCCCCCGAGCTGCAAGTTCCTCTGAGATAAAGCTGTCAGATCATAGCAGTCTTTCTCTCCAGATCCAGTTATTAAAAATAGAAATATTAATCAGCTCATTAAGCCTTTCTGTGTGTTCTTATTTACGTTTCAACACATTTCTGTGAAAGTCAAGTTACTTTGATTTCTTCTGTCCCTCTATCCTCACCAAAGTGAAACTCAGACATCTGTCTTTGAGGGTGCCTTCTTGTTGCAGGTTTATTTTAGCAGCAGTCATTGAACACATCCTCTCTTGTGAAGATTCAGCTCATCACCCAAAATATAGTTATGAGATACTGTATGAACAAATGAAGACAGAGTGGAAGCTAGAAACTGGCTGTGAGACTCTCCCAGCAGCTTAAACCAGTGTGGACTACTTCTCCTTCTTCTCCCTAAAAAAAAGCCCCCCCCCCACAATTCTCTCCCTCTGGATTTCTGCTGTCCTCCAACTGCACACGAAGCAGGCTTGTCCCTTTCATTTGGATTTGACCTCTGCTTACCTTACTTCCGAGTGGGCTTCATTAAACGTCTTTCTGGCTGTTTCAGGGCCTTCTCTTTCTCTCGATCTCTGAGACGCTAACTAAGTGGGAGAATAGTAACAAAAGGGAAGCCTCCAATGTGCAATTCTCAGTGGAGAGGGTGACCCCAACTTCAGGGAGGAAAAGAACCTGAGGATAATAGCAAATGAAGCCAAGGGCTGCGTTAATGGGCAGCCAAAGCACATAGAGTTCCTGCTTGAACTGACAGACATGTATATTAATACTCAGCACTTTTTTTTATCAAAGTGGAAAAATATGAATATTCATCCTCATTTATATTTCAAGGCATTTCCATTCCTGGGGGGGGGGCTTGGTGGGTTTTGACCAATTTCCATCCCCATTACAGAAATGACAGCTCTCACTCTCGGGCCCTGACAGAGGTCTGCCCAATGCACAGGAGGTCTTCCGAAGAGGGAGCCCGCGCCCGTTCCCAGCTGTCCACAAACACTCATTAACAGAGGAAAATATCCAACGGAATCTCTGTGAGAATTTTTAATCACACAAAGGTCCTGCTAATTAGGCAGCTGATGGGGCATGGAGAGCACAAGGACGAATTCTTTAAACAAAGGACTAGAAACTTTAGGAGCCTTAATTACTCGGGCAAAGAGTTCATTTCAGAATGGCAGAGCACATCATTCCACTAATGAGACCAAGTGGCAGCACATATTAGTGAGAAATAATGTGGAAAGTTCAATTACATTGTGCTTTTGGAGCCTTTTCCCTCTTTCCCTCCCCGCTACTTATGCACACACATAAGACAAAGCCCGGGCCAGCGCAGGAAGCAGGCAGGGGCGGAGGACACGTAATCACTGGCACCAGCTCTCCGTTCTTCACGTGGATCTTGGCAGGCTTGATCATCTTAATTGCCCATTAGAATGTTCTCCTGTTTGAAAATGAATATCATTATGGCCCCCAGTTCTGGCCCTGGCTGAAGAAATACTTACTGCAAATTTCTCCATTCAATCCTGCATGTGTCTTGAATTCCAAACGCACCATTGGCTACCAATTTGCAGAAACCAAATCTTTAGAAATGCGATGAATTAAAAGGGCAAAGGTGGTGTTAATTACCAGGAGGTAAGAGTAACACTTTAGTGTTTGCTACACAGACAACAGTCTTAAGGAAGATGGTGTGTGTGGTCCTGTTGATGTTCCTTGGTTCTTTTGGTCCATTTACACATACTGAGGGTGGGCACATGAAAGAGAGGGGCAGCAAGGACTCTTTCTTATCAGGATTTATAGCATACACGTGTTGATCACATTTGTTTATTTGGCTCAAAGATAAGTCCCACCTCTGGACTAGTAGCCAGCCAATCACAGCTGAGGTTGGCATCTGGGGTGGCCAGTCATATGATAGAAGTCTATACCACCCCTTCGCTCGCTTATAAATCCCTGTGCTCTTAAAAGAAAAAAACCCCAGAGAAAATAAAACAAACAGAAAAAAAACAGCACCAAATTTCAAAGCCTAAAGATGACAGTATTATCAGGATTGTGCGGTGGGGTTGTTGAAACATAGTTTCAACCATGTTTATATAACTACTATCAAAAGCAACAATCTAAACTGTTTCACACAGCTTATGGGTAAATAATTGTGAAACAGAATCAAATAATGTGCCACTGAAAGGGTAATATATGCGCATTCTCACCTGCATAAAAGATTGTATTAAAAATCCTAATGCCCACATCAGGAGGTGCCTGGATACCAATTACAGCAAGCAGGAAGCAAATTTCCCGTGAAATAAAACGGCTAATGGGAAATAGAGGGCAGCAGGCAGCATTCCTTATTGCCCGCTAAGCTGGAACAAGGAAAAGAGGCAGGTGGAGCCCTGTGTCCACCACTGGCCTGGTTTTAACTGCACTGGATGCATATACCTCATGTGGACTGTCAAGACAAGGTAGTTGAATATATTATTCTCAGGATGATGTCACTTCTCATGCATGGGCTACTCTTTGTTCACATCTTGATTTTGTGATTTGTATTAGGTTTTTATGCTCACTACTAAAGAAGGTTTTATGAAGTAAAACAATATAACATACATACATATGCAAAATTTCAAGGTATCTCTTCTCAAGTAACCTTCACCTAAAGGGATTTATACCATTTGTCATTTGTGACAGGATAATAGGAAGGGATATGAACGGTATCCACACCAATAATACATTTGTTGTCTTTCAAAAATACTCTTATCTAATACTCTTCAATAAGTCTTATCATTATGAGACACAATAAGTTATGCCATCCCATACCAGATGTTGAAAGATTCAAAAACTGTTTTTGTAGATACTCTGGCTACTGAAAATCTTTATCCAAACACAGTACACACTTTCTGGCATGAGCCGCTCTGTTAGTTTTTACATAGCTGCCTCAATCCTTAACTTCTTGGCTCTATCTTACCTGTTTGAGCCGGCAAGCTGGAAAGCATTGCATTTATAAACTGTTTGTAGAATGGGTGGAGTGGCTCTGCTTTTTATCGTTGCATGGGTCTGAAGCCACAAGAACCCCCCTCACAGGAGCCCCCATGGGACAGCCAGAGTCGGTGTAGTAGATACCACAGAGAATGGAGCCGGGTGATAAAGGACGCAAACATTTTTTAATTCTTTCTCGTTCTAAAGTCTTATTTCTTTTTGGCTCACTTTCCTGAAGTATCTTATTTCCCCTGAAAAAACTACACAAGAACCTAAAACAGTTTAAACATCTAATTACTAATGAAAAAAAAGAAACTTCTCAGAATAAAGGGGGACTTGAACACTATGCAGCTAAACAAAAACTTCATTTCACTGCAGCGTAAGGATGCGAGCAACAGTTTCACCACCTCTTATCTGGAATGAATTATGGGACAGAGTTTTTGACCGACACAGCAGCCAATCACCAGTGGGAGCGGTTTTTGTGGCGACCTCAGTTTGAACCAAGTGTCGTGGCGTCCATGATTATTACAGTCTATGCTTGCGTTTAGGTAGAATGTTGACACAAAATTACCAACCAGAGTATCACTTGTCTTTTAGCGTAAGATTCAAGATTCAAGGTTAATATTTGCCACATGCTTATACAAATGTGCAATGAAATGTAAAAAACTGTTCTGCAAGGCCATGAATTCAACACCCAAAACACCAATATGCAGAAATAAATATACATATACAAAATATAAATTGATATAAACAGTATCAGGTGTTGTAGTGTTAAGTTTCTATGTCAAGGGCAATGTGCAGATGGAATGAGTGGTGTGTGTGCATCATCTGGTAACAGTTCTGCTTTTTTCTTTTTTTTCTTTTTTTTCCCACTACCATGAGGTGCTATGCTTTTGTCTGAGTACAGTGGAATAGACCATTCAGACAGCCTGAGGAAAGAAGCTTTTTCTGAGTCTTTCTGTGTTCGCCTTGACGTGTTGAAAGCACCTACCAGAGGGTAGCCATGTAAACACTTTGTCACCTGAGTGGTGTGGATTACTCATGATCCTGTTTACCCTGGCTGTGCTCCTTCACGAAGCCTTGACCCCTTCTTAAAGCTACTTGGTCCTGACATATCACATCCTGCTTCTCAATAGCAATAGTTCTCAAAAAACAGTTTTACCTGTACACTATGTAGACATCTGACCTAAGCTCTGGCTACAAAGACTCCTCCAGCACTTTGTCACTCCACATCACAGGGACTATTTTGGCTTTGATTTTGCACAATGGGTAAAAGTGGAGCTGCATCATCCATCTTTTTTTTTTTTTTTACAACCCATGGCTGCAACTGGTCCTTGATATTTTTAACCAATGGAAAAAGTACACTCCTCAAACTTGACAAAACTCCTCCAAAGCTAAAGAAGACAAAACTCTTTTGATGGGTTGCACTTCTCATAACTTGACTTTGACATGGAAAATTGGTTAAGAGCCACTTTAAAACACGACCCAGGAATCATTTGAGTCTCCATTATAACCAGCCCTTGTCTTTTTCTGAGCGCTGTTATCTGTTTGTGCTTCCTTTTCTCAGGGAGCTGAGTGGGTCACATGAGCTGCCTTTCTCTGCAGAGCCCTATTATAACAGAAATTTGGAAATCAAGAGCATGTTGACTGTGTGCCCCCTTGCTTACAGCCTGCACACAGCCTAACCCGAGGAGAATTGTCTGACCAGAGAAGACCCACCAGTGAGGGAACCTATTGATTTTTTTTCTCCCCATGTTCTCTCTGCCAGAGTTGTTTGTTTCTTTTTGCTCATTGGCCCTGTTTTATTTACAGGCAGTAGGATCAATAGAGACACTTCCTCACTTGCTTGTTTCCAGCCATATGAAAACACATCTCTCAGCCTCTTAAGCACACTGGCAGATCTACATCATTTCTCCAGTGGTTCAAATAATTTCACTTCACATGATTGACAAGTGAAATTGTGCAAAAAGCCTAAGCTGTATAGAATGCACTGAAGTGAAATCTTGATATATATTTTTCAAAACTCTTCTGAGCTGTCACAAACTTGAAAAATCTCCCCCAAATATTGACCTTTACAGCTAGGAAACTTGTAAAATGTGCTTTGAAGACTTTTTTTGTCAAGTAAAAGTGGAAAAGGAGGTTTGTTTGAGATTGTCTGTACCTGTTATGGCTGAAAATCAATATGTTGTCTTCGAAAACCTCTGCAAATTAATATTGTATCACAGCAACAAGAAAAAGCTTTACTGAAAACTGGTTGAGGCCACTGGGCAGTGTACTGATTAAAGAGCACGTTTGTGTGAGCTCCAAACCTCTTTCTTTCCACCTCGAAACCATTGTCTGCTTTGCTAGTTGCTGCAGTTCAACCTTACTGCTCCTCTTGTTTATTAAATGGCACAAATAGTAATCATGTTTAATAAGTAGCTGAGAAATGTCCGAATGACATTTGGTCTCATGCTAACCACACAGCCCTTCACAGGTCAAAGGATTATGTCTCTTGTTCACTTTTTGTTTCGTTCCTGAGCTTACTCAAACAGGGTAACTCAAACCACTGGGGAAATGATGTAAATCTGCTATTGTTCTCAAGAGGCTGAGAGACATACTTTTCTATGGCTGGAAACAGCAATTGAGGAGGTTTCATAACAACAACTCCAATTTCAGGCCAAACTAATACTTTTGATCAATCAGCTGTCTTTGTAAAATTAAATCTAAAACTTGTGAGGAAGAAGTTTAAGGTCATGCTTGCATTAGTAACAACACTTATCAGTAAAGGGTTGCAAGTAGCCAGAGGAAGTTCGACCTCATGTAGCTGATGGCTGGATACAATCTGGATAGGTCTCCAGTCACATAGAGATAATGCTCAGAATTATACTATGGACGAGGGATACGCCAATACCACTTGTTTTTAATCAATCCAAGTACAGGTACAAGGTCTTATGTTACAGTATTTATTAATACTGAGTACCATTTGGAATACTTAATAACATCACTGCAGAGCTAATGTGACTTTGAACTTATCTTTTATTCCCTCACTCTCTCATTTCAATAAATGAAATGAAGACCATGATGCACCTGCATATGTTGCTGACATTTTAACAGTCAACAGGCCTTTAACTGGGGGCCAATGACAAGCCAACTCGTTTGTAGTGGTATTGGATGTCATAGTATTTGATATACTTTTATGAGCATGAGTACAAGTACTTTAGCGTAGTATCAGCTCAATTCACGATGCCTGTATTGGTGTATACCTACTACAGACTGTATATACAACATGAAAGTCATCTCAGTGTTGTTATCCATTGCTAAAGAATAATGAAGACTATACATGACAGCTGCCCAAGCACCTACTGACGTAGAAATGCAAGAAACTCTGGATTTATGAGGAAGAATCAGCCTGAAGCCTCAGCCACACTCCCAATTAAGACCAATTATACATGAAATGACCAAGTGATATGAAGTTCATTTTTTTGTGTAGCAGACTGTAAACATGTTTGATTCTACTGTAAAATGGTCTTCAGATATCCAATGGGGTCTTCTTGACCTACACAGCCAGCCTCTTTTCCTCACTTGTGGAAATGCAGTCTACCGAGTTCACTTTTCAGCCACTTTATTCAAACCTATGGGAAATCTGAACTGACAATAAAAAACAACAATATGCCATAAGATTGGAATGTAAGAGAAAACCCCCCTCAGACACAGGAGGAACATGCAAACTCTACATAGAAATGAAAGATGTCAAACCACGGGGCCAAGATGAGACAAATCTATGCTGTAAGCTCGACAGTATGGAGTGTGAAGCAGAAGCTGAAGAAAAGAATATCTGGGAAATCTGAGAACCTCAATGATATGTTTGACAGTGGTGTCACAATTACACACAAGCCCCCATGTCTAACTGCAAAGGCAATGGTAAAAGCTAGATTTATGGTATGGAGAAATAGTATATGTATAAGAGTGCTTCTACAAGTTCAACAACAACCACTCAGCATCTTAAGTCTCAGAGGTCTTGGGAGTAATGGGGTTTGTACTTTATAGACTGGCCTTCCTCTCTCTCTTCTTGTTGACAGGCATGCTGCTCTTGTCCTGATGCACAATGCGCTCACACTCATTCTGGTGCAGAGGGTGTTACACTTTGAATTAAAAGAGTTCTGATTGATAAGGTAGTTGAAGGCAAATCTGCTCCCACTAATTGTCTTTCAAATGCCCTCATTAATCAAAGCAGCGCTGGCCCCGCTGACGGGCGGTCCTGTCAGCCGCTCTGCTACACGCTCTCCTCCGGCCACTCACCTCCCAGCGTGACGCCTGCTTCCCCTCTGTCAGCCGCCGCTGTCCGAGGACTACAGGAGCACAGGCCATCCGTCCGTCCGCCGCACACCTGCCTTCTGCCAGACAGGATCTGGCCGCCCCCTGCCACTAGGACGGCCCCAGAGACCAATTTAGCAGCCACTTAATGATTCATGACTTCAAGTGGTGGAAATGAGGGCAGCATATGATAACAGGAATAAACACATTTAATTAGCTCCTCATATACATTATTTATTTATTTACCTGCACTTTGATTAATTTATATATTTTATGTCAGAGGACTTTTTGGTATTCACAGCATCTGGCACAGACTCTTTGTTGTCTCCCTCACCTTTCCTTTTAGATTGGGGGTTAGCGGTGCACCTCCTCCTTATCTGGGGACCTTTTCCGGGGGTGCGATAGGTTGGGGTTACCAACAGGGATTTGGCGAGCCCCCTACAATGAAATGAAAAGAAATGGCGAGGAATATTAGACTTTAAAATATACAGTTCCCTGAGCTCTAAGTAGCCTTGTTTGTGAATTTCCTGACAGGTAGTTACTCCCCCAGTTTTCTTTGAGCATAGGGCATACATTTTCATGGAGGTGCTAATCAAAGCTGTGCTGTGGCAAACAGCAGAGCCACAGAAGGCCCAATCAAAGCCGTGTACCTGGCTCTCTTCCATAAGGCTCCGGCAACGCTGATGACAACTCTTACCCTAGCATCTGCCATCGCATCCATCACAGGTTGGTTTCCTTCACACTCGCTCTCCACATCTATCTCTCTCATTGACACATGAACACAGACTGAACCATAAGCTTGAACTCTACTGCACAAACTTCATGTTTCTAGAAGTTGAGAACATCCTTGTTGAGTAAGATCTTATGGGTGAAGCAGGGTATGACTTTAGAATCAGAAAATTCAATAAAAATTATAGCTCAGGGTCAGATTTTTTTGCAGAATGCACTTCAATTGTCATTTTCAGTTTAATTTGTGTTGTTGCCTCCTCTTACACTGATTACAGGATGCGAAAAAAGAAGGTGCATGAAACCGAAGAGAGAAAAAGCTTTACCACTGACACTGATATTGTTTTCTCTTAATTAGCTGTTGAGGAAAATATAAACTGTAATTGTCCACATGGTAACAAATTAAAATGTGTGGTGTAAAACAAGCTCAGAAACAAAATGTGAGAGTGACCTCCAGTACTGTCCTTTCAAGGCTCACTCCTGTGACACTTTTGTAAAGGAAATTAATGGATAGAGTCGGTGTGTGATGTTGATGATGACGGCGACGATGATGATGATTATGATAGGGAGTCGAGGAGTAAAGAAAGGTCTTTGTCCCAAACAGTGGACATGGAGATTCCCACTGCCATCTCCTCTTCTCCCCTTCTCAGTCCCTTCTTCGTCCCTCTTCTCCTCTAATCCCTGGCCGCTGAAGACCTCCAGACGCCCTCCTCTCATAATGACACGGCTATCAAACCCAATTGCTGTGGCTCAGACCCAAGGCAGTGCATTAAACCCCTTAGTGTCTGATTGCTTCTCCAGAGTCAAGTGGTTGTGTCCTCCCTGTCATTCCCCCTGACCACCGTCGCCGTCGCCGCCCCGGCGGCTCGGAGCTGTAGAGACGAGGGCCCTCACACAAGTCTGGTTAACCCGCTCTGACCATTCACACTGACCTCATACATGCAAAGAGGAAAGAGACTGCACAGAAATATATATACACAATTTCCATGACGGGCTGAAAGGATACTTTCAAGGAAAAAAAACTAGAGGCAAGAGAGTTTTTGGAACTTCTTCACAAAGTCAAAATGACCTGATGAAAGAACTCCCCCTAGGTTTACTAAAGCTCCTCGGTGTTAGACAGAGTCAAATACTGGAAGCTGTACATGTCCAAAACAGACTTCAAAGTGTATTATTCTGTTTTATTTGAAATCCAACAGCAACATTAAGCAATAATCTTGCTGGCATGAGGGATGGTCATAGTCATATAATAAATTTATAATTCTGTGGTGGTTATAGGATCATAAAATGAACAAGACAACACATTGTTAAGGTTTTATGCAGTAGCACAAACCATAAGATACTTATCAAAACTTTACCACAAATATAGATAGCATGGTCAAAATCAAAATTGTTCACCCATTTTCAGTCGAAAAGAAAATACATAGATATAGAAAATCTAGGATGGAAACAGTGGGGATGACAAGCAGGAGGCCAAAGCCAAGGTCAAGTCTCAGCTGACTGGGGCTGTGTCCTCTGTACATGGGGGCTCCCCTGATTGAGCTTCACAAATGTCCTTTAAATCATAAATTATAAAAATGACAAAATGTCAAGATAATGTCAGATAATTACACACTCTTAGATTAACTGAGGTGACTGAATGAAATATTTTTGATGTGTGAGTAACCAAAGGACCTGTTTTAAACAATGTGAGCATTTTGTCTCACAATCAGTTTTTATTTGTGCAAACCGCCTTTATTATGACCATGCAGCAACCTCTGGTCTGAAAACATGAGACAATGTAGAAGAGCTAAAATCTGCTGTTTGTTGCAACAAACTTTGATTGGGACGGGCGCCTATAACTATGAGTCTGGAGTCTGGATGGTGAAATCCAGTTTTTCACATTTTTGTAGTCATATTTTAACCATTGTAAATTAATTTTGAGTGTGAGAGTATGCAGATTATAACCATGAGCACACTAGGTATGCAAAAAAAAAAAAAAAATGAGGGCAACGAGTGTTTTTTTTTTTTGCATGACTGCAATCTGGATGTGAGATTAACTTTTTTGCTGAGATGTTTGTCAATACAGGTAACTTTGTGAAGAGCCTTGTGTGGTAAAAATGAATTGTGCTATGTGTAGAAAAAAGTGCTTGCGTGTTTTAATTTTTTCGTCATTACTTGGACCAGATACGCTTCCTTCATTCTTGTGCAATATAACTTGCTCCAACTCACAAAGAACTCTAAAGCTCTCTGCCATAACATATTTTAATGTATCAATGTGTTTTGGACACTTTATATTTCCTTTAAAGTTAATTTTTTGACGGATAAATATGTGAGTAAAATAATTTTGCCTTGAGCAAACAAAGCAGTTTTGGTTTTTTTTTTAAAGTTATTTTTTCGGCTTTTTGTGCCTTTATTATATAGAGGAGGACAGTGGATAGTGTCGGAAAGGGGAGAGAGAGTGGGGAGTGACATGCGGGAAATTGGCCACAGGTCGGATTCGAACCTGGGCCGCCCGCTCGAGGACATAGCCTCATGGTGCGCAGCCATATCCACTCGGCCATCTGCGCCCCGAACAAAGCAGTTTTAAGTACATTCAAGTAAGTAAGGAAGTTTTTCAGAAGGCGTGAAAGTCAGATTTACTCGCATCACCCTTTTTGGACAGTGTGACTCAGGGATGAAAAACAGAGTTCCTGTAGATAGCTGTTCGTAAAACCCATGACAAGTTTTGACTATATTTCTCAACAACTTTTTTTTAATATTATGCACGATTGATTGCTCACACCACAATAAATGAATGATTTAGGAAGAAGCCGTCACTACACATTGCTGCAGGGATGTTCAAACAGAGCAAATGGCAAAGTGTAGTCCATGTAGCCTGCACACACAGAGCTGCACTGAAGGAAAAAATAATGGGAATGAAAGAGCAAATATCTGTAAGTATTTGTTTGTCACTGCGTGTGTGTTCCTGCATGTTTGTGTGTACATGTGCTTGAGCAGTGAATGTGTGTGTGCTGCTGTGTAAGATGGAGTGCAGTGTCGGAGTTTGGGCAGAAGGTGAATAACTACAGTGCTTACAGTGTAATCATGGTTCCTGTCAGCCCTGCTGCAGGAGAGGAGGGGGCGCCCAGCAGACTGAGCTCCTCGGTGATGAAGTACAGGCACCGAGGAGCGCTCTACACCTGGATATTTATTAACACAGGCCTGACAGTAATGAGGCCTGAACAGGTGGGCTGGGACACACATATCAGAGTGAGGAGCATCCGCCAGGAGGCAGTGGGGGAGACGATGGAGACGAGTGGGAGAAGTTCACCCCGCAGGAACGCAGCCCTACAGAGAGCTGAGGCTGCACACCCACTCACAGCTACATACACAGCTGACCTGAAACAACAACAAAAACAAGTACCAAGTGTTTATTTCTTCCCTGCTGCTCCAAAATGTGCACACTACACTTTTGGATGACTACAAATTTCTTCATTATTTAATAAATCATCCAAAAAAGCCTTGCTGTTACAACTTAAAGTATACATTTACTTGTTTCATGGCTTTGTTACTCAGAAAACATTGCACAAAAATGAAATTTAAAAAAACAAAAACCAGATGAAAGACAATTTGAAATTGTTGAGAGGTATAATTCAAGCAGGCCAAAAGCTGCAATTGTAAAACAATCTGGAGAAAACTTGTTTGACCCTATACTTTGACAGAAAAACCAGCACTGTTCCATTTCGTATTTACAGAAAACACCAACTTATTGATAAGTAGATACAGATATACTACAGTATTTCTTCAGCTCAATGACATTTAAAAAAAAACCAAAAAAAAAACGTCAGTGTTATGGCTGAACACTTACTACTGAAGTTTTTAAAAATCTGATGGAAAAGACTAAAATAGTGTAATTCAAATTGAATAAAAAGCAACAATTTCTTAGAAGTATGCTTTTAAGACTGAAACTAAGTGAAGCTCACACTTATTTATATGAAAATAGGTACCTCTCAGCCTGTGCAGGGAAGAAAAAACTATGATACTTAGACTGGGAAATTGTGGGAATGAGGGTATTTTGCAGCCCTCATTAGGGTTAAGGACAGTGTCATGTTTACTGCAGTATAGGCTGAGATGTAGTGTCTTTAACTGCTGTGTTTGTGACTGTGTTTGCCTCTCTTTACTGCAGTCATCTTATTAAGACTCTGAGTGAGGCTAATCATTGCTGTCATCTCACGCTGAACAGATGCAGCGAACAAAGAAGAGGAGGAGGAGACCACTGCAGGCCCAAGGTGCATCTGCGGGGGAGGAGAGGAGCTGTGCTGCTGCTGCTGCTGCTGCCTGAGTTGATGCTAGCTGAAGGCGCTTTCCGTCAAGTACCTCGCTCAGAGACTAATGGGTGGAGAAAAGGTAGAGGGGTGACTACGTCCAACATTTCATGTCAAATCCACCTTAATAATTCGTCAGTGCCAGCTGTGAGTGACACAAAGTGCAGGTGAGACTGCATCTGGTGCACACCCTGAAATGGCACATGGGAAAATTTACTTAACTAAAGTGGTAGAGATTGGATCCAGTCTGGTGTCTGACTGAAGAGTGAGGCTTGTGCTTTACGGAGGGGACATGAGTTTGAAAATGATTTGAGGGATGGATAATAATTCTAAGTGAATGCTCCCTTTTGTTCTCTGTGATGTCACTTTTTTGCTTTCAATTCCGTGTCTGTCTACCAGTCTTCGTGCTTGTGCGTGTCTCTCTAAAAACTGTCTCATTCTTTTGGAAATGAGGACCTCAACTAGGACTGCACACAGCCTTTAAAAAACCAGAGCGATGACTATTAACTCATCTCTGCAGCCGTCCTGCTGAGTCTGCTGGGAGCTCACTCTCATTTCCTATGCAGACACTTCTTCCGAACAGATGACCTTGGTCTTATCAGGACAGGTCTAGATCGCGCCAAAAGCTGCAAGACTTAATATTACTGTTAAATATATCTGCTTTAAAGAGACGAACATCATTGTTCATCAGTCATTGTGTTCAAATTTAGCCTCTGTGAACCACACAGTATTGTTGCAGTAATGAGAGGTCACTGATCTCTGCCATCTTTACAACTTCAACAATACTTTCAGATAAATCTAATTTAAAAATATGTGATACAGTAGCTTTTAGCTAACCTACATAGATGCATATCTGCTAAGATGGACTGTAAGCTTCTTCTGTATGTGCATGTTCTGGAAGAAAAGTTCACTTTAAGTGTAATTGAACGGGCGTGTGCTCTACATGGATTTAAATGAATACCACACATATCATGCTTTACACATCAGTACAAAGGGGTCTTTCCCTCCTGCAACAGTTTCCATTTACAGCCCTGCAGTCAAACCAGTCATATAAGCATACAATAGAGCTTAACAAGCCTTTTCGCTGACGTGCTTCTGCAAAGAGGACAGATCTCCAATCTGAAGAGAACAAGCAGTTCCCTTTAAAGATCCTGTGTCTGTGGCTAATATGGTAAACTCCCATAAATGCTCTCCAGCACCCCAGATGGAAGGGATTAGTAGCCCCAAACACTGCAGAGAGGCCTTAAGCCTGTGATATACCTCTGAGATTAATTAGCTTCCAACTTAAGATATTATTATAGAACCTTAGGTTGCCACAGAAATTACCATGTCGTCAACTCTGTTGGACAGTTTTGTGCCATGGAAGCAGGCAGGGAGGCGAGGCGCTGAGCCAGGCTCAGTCCTCCATAATGCATGCTGGCCTCATCCGTACTCTGACAGCACTTAAGAAACCTACAGCCATTTGAGTGACAAAGATCTCATCTATTTTTCAGTTTTGACTCTCACTGTATGAGGGTGGATCTTATGTGTCATAGAGAGTGTATTTGTGTGTATGCATGTGTGTGTGTGTGTAGGTCATGTGCATGTGTGCATGTGCAGAGGCAATTAGAAGTATGTTGTTGGACAACAGTCTTGGATTTACTCACAAATCATCTCAACTCTGTGTAAGCCTGAGCATCTCCGTGTGTGAGTCACAGTTTTTAATGAGTTCTTTTCATGCAGTCCTCGGCTGCCTCGCTCGCCGGCGCTGCAGATTCACTGTTTTGCTCTTACAAATCTGTGTTTTCAAGTTTGTGTACAGGGTAAAGGGAAGAGGAAAGATACATTCAAAGAGAGGGAACTCGACCTTAAAAATGAGGAAAACAGACTGCCTCCTGCTTATAAGAAATCTGTGTCAATTTGTTTTGTGTGTGTAGCTCAGACCTCCATGGCTGTCCATGTTCACATTTTCTGGGGTGGTTTGAATTCAGGGCCCCTTAACCATTCTCCCTGGATGAAATTTATAAAATGTGGTTAAATAATATTTTGAAAGCCCCAAAGAGATCTATCACCATCTAGATAATATACAGAAGAAACAAAACAGAGTTAATATAATCCTTCTATCCAAACTATTATTTATTGCATCAGATGAAAGCTGCAACTTAATTCTAAATGTGCTGCACGCCAGCCTACTTTAAACATCCAACAGCGCTGCTTAGCATGATAAGTTTCACTCCTACAAAGAGGCAGGGCTAGATAAGCCATTAATGTAGCATTAGAGCAAACTTTTAAGCTCCCTTAGACAGGCCATCCCTGGTATTTGGCAACATCTGAGGTGGGCGGCTTCTTATTGCACATTAAGTGCTTTTAGACACAAGAGCAGAGCATGTGGTGAGAGATGCATTAGGAGACAGACTGTCAAAGATATGTGTTCTCTCATGGATGCCACTTGTATTGATTTCTATGGTCTTTTAATTTAAGGCACTTGCACTTAAGGCTGAGACGAGTGTGAGAAAAGGCCGACTGCATATTCAGCTGTTAATGCTACAATCATGTTCAATTAAAAATTCATGAGGCCGCAGATTTAAAGAAAGGTCCTTTGAATGGGCAAGTGTTTGCTCAACGTTTGAAACAACACCAACCCCATAAGAGTTTCAGATACTCTGTGAAATGCTGATAATAGAATTTGTTGGTTTGCAAATCATTTGAGGTCTATGTTTAATTGGAAAAAGTGTAAAAACACATCAAATGTTGAAAATGAATGAAGTTACTCTTTTATGAAAAATATATGCTCATCTTAAATGTGATAATAGTAATACACTTCATAACAGTGGATATAGGGACAACAAAACACCAAAAAAGCTATGTATTAAAAAAAAAATTGAAACGAACCGCATTCATTGAATACCTCAATGACATAACTGAGTAATCCAGAGGGGCCAAATATCTCAGGAGTAAAGATGGGAAGAGGTTCTCCTACATTTTGTACACATTACAACCATATGGCTCTGTAGTAGAAGAGTATGGGTACTTAACTTGCCCTCTGTCATCTTGATTTATTGCGTACTGAAAATTTTAGAGCAACCTAACACAGAGACATATGACAGAGAACAGATGAACTGATATCTGCACCATTTTCAGCTTTGCATGTTTTAAAAAAATTTGCAAACACTTCTGCTTTTAAAAAACGCTTTTAAACACATCCCATCCCTTATGGCACTGTGGCTCTTTGAAAGACTGGTGAGAACTAAAAGCAAAATGTAAAAGAATGCTTCGGTATGATTATCAAGCACCTTGTAGAAGCTGTTAACTCACGGACGGGTTCGAAGAGGACTGCGAAAGAGACAAAGAGGGGACAATTAAACCCTTAGAGACTCCGACTGTCAAAGCAAGTAGATGCAGCTCATCACCAAGTGTCTGACCTTGCTGAGCAGCCCTAAAAGGCAGAGGTGATCATTCTGCTGCTTGATAACTTTCCCCTAACTGTGTGTGCTAAGTGAAATTGCTGTTTTCAGCCGTGGTGATGTTAGGCTTCAGGTTGACGGCATGCAGGGAGAAAAAAGGGAGGGGTGTAAGGTAACTGTGTCGGTTAAGCAGGAAGAGGGCACCCTGGAGTCAAGCTCATTAACCTCGGCGAGAGAAATGTTACCATGAGACAGAAGATATGCATGGCATCGGGTCATATCCTGAAGTGCAGCTTCTTGTAAAACCTGAACTCTCTTCGACTGACGCAGCAGCAGTAGAAGCAGTATTTCATATATTAAAGCTCTTTTTTTCTCTGAAGTGGCGGGATGGTGTTTGAGAAGAGAATGGGGAGCGGGGTATGATACTGTAGTGCACGTAAAGATTCAAATGTAGGCAGGGCAAATGTGATGGAGTGTACATCATTATTCTGCTACCGAGGCCTTTCACTATATCTTCATTTATAATGCTCTCCATATAGTCATCTACAATCCTGACCCGTTCAAACAAAGCTTTTATCCCAGACAGACACAATCAGAATGATGGGTAAACACATACACTATGTCTATCTTGCCTATTAATCTGAGCACCCAGCTGTGAGGAGAGCTTTGCTGCCATATCTTTCCTCTGGTCCACACTGTAGCCCCTTGGTTTGGCTCCACCATGTTTGGATTTCATCGAGAGCTCGGGATCATTTCAATGCAACACAGATCAGAGCACACAGTTTGCTGGACTGTGGCTGTTTCTGGGAATACTTTGATTTCACACACTTTTTGAACTGGAATATGGACAAGTTAACTTTTTGTCAGCTAACAATGTTATTCTATGCAGGGTTGTTGGGTGATTAAACTCAGGGGTAGATTAAAAAAAAGGCTTGATTGGTATATTAAACTCATACAACTCGGTGGTATCTTGCCAAACAGTCAAACACATAATATGCAGGACTTCTGCATTCAAGGACTTAAGTTAAAGAGACTTACTCTGTGTTATAACTTCTTTGACATGACAGTTTTACTCAATGATTCACATTTCACCTGAAAATGCAAAAAAACAAACAAAAAAAAAACCAAACAGTAAAAAAAACCCCTGCTTTTTCATGGAAACAGCAATGGACTGAAAATGCTGTGGCATGCATGCCAGGCCTGTAGTTGTTGATGTACCTGTAAAGTCCATATACACAACAACAGTTTAGAGGTAGAGAATATATTCATAAGAGACCACCTCCATGATCAACTAACTGCTGTTCAAATAGTTATGTATAGTTGGTTTTTTCAGATTTCATTCTGGTAGTGGTTTTTTGGATTGCACCCTTTTTGCTAATATGCAAAGGAAAGCACAATTACAAATAGTTTTAATAGTACTTCTAGCAAGTGAAAAAGCAGAGTTGCCAGTAGCCACAGTTGCTGGTGAGCAAAATAATGAAAATTAAGTCCTGCTTAGCATGATTTTATTCAGACAGAGTGTAGAATTGGTAATACTCAGAGATTTATTGTAAACTGAAATACTCCTGTGGTCACTCCCTCTGGTAGTAAAAGGATGGTGACCTTGTAAGGACAAATCGCTCCTGTGACGCATAAAAAGCATAATAGTCCTTTTGTTAATGGCAACACATCTATCATTACAAATTAATTTTCGACAACAACCAACTATCCCACTTATTGTCTTTGTCTTCTAACAAGCCCATTCTTAACAGCCAACCATTAAATACAACAATGCAAATGGTCATATTCCTTATCTGATCTTTGTTGCTGTTGAAACATGGCAGTACACATTTTCAGCTTGGAAGGAGACTTGCTCCTCAAGAAGGTAAAAAAAGCTCATGGCAAGTTAAAAAAATAAAGAATTTTGTGTAAATTTAGATAATTACTGACATACTTATGACTACTATTTTCAACTGTGTTTCTGCAATGTCCATTCTGCTAAAAGCTGCTGATTTCTTCAGACTGTACAAATGAAAGAAATCTGACCATCTGATTTTTTTTTTCTTTCAAGTAGCTTTCACTTTGACTCACGAGGAAATGCTGGTTCTTTTATATACTTTTCAAAGCCATAATACATGGATAAAACAATGATCCATTATTTCTCAGTGTTTCAACAGTTTCTGCATTGTCTCACAAACATTCAGCAAAGCTGCCTGTTGACAATCTGGTCGACTGAAGCTTTCACATGCAGTCAATGTACTGAAAAGTACTCCATGGCCCATTAGTCCAGCATGCTGTAATTCCATCCCTTCAACCTGACCAAACTACTTAAAAGGTGGTCACTTACAGCAACAATGGCCAGAAATGGCAGGCACATAAAAGGTGGGAAGTGAAAGTTGTCAAACTTTAAACTTTGCTCAACAAAGTAACGCTTTGTCATGTGCATTTGAAAAAAAGAAATGGAAACAAAAATGCGTGAAAAAATCAGGAAATGGATGTTCTCTCATTAAGGGGTTTGAACTTGACACCTAAACACATACTTATGAACATGGATCTGTTACGACCAGCAATAAAACCAAAAAAAATCCAGCATGTGAGAAAAAGAAAAAACATATGAACAGATGTCCCAGGTCTGTAACTCTGCAGGTGTATATTCTCCGACATTTCATCGGCAGCAGTATTAGGTGGGGTGTGACGCTGGTCATGCGGGTAGGGGGCTGGCTGAAGCATGAAATGCATTGTCAAATACTTTTTTCCACTTCAGGAGAAAAAAACAGCAGAGGAGAAAACCACTGAAAAAAAGACAACCTACCAACATGAATAATGTGAGAAAACTTATTAAAAACCCACAGTATCAAATGCCTCAGAATGTGACAAAAGGCTATTCTCTCTTTAACGGGACCACTAAGTCCTATTGAAATCCATCATGTCATTGAGATGGCTCAATTCATGGAAAATATAGGTGTATTAATAGAATATAGCAGGAATCCTATTACTCTTTAGAATCTAGTGTGAAATGCATAAATTGCAAATGGGGTAGTGTTCATGGGATGTGCGACAGAGCCGTTAATGAAGGGCTCTGATTAGCATTTGTTAAAACTCAGTGAAGTTCTTATATGCAAAAGGTCAGACGGCTGATCTGACATGCGGAGATGAAAACGTTCTACTTTTTGGGGGGAATGTCATGATTTGAATTAAGATTGTCAGATTGGCTGTAAGCTCGTATCACAGTGCAGGCGTCTTGTATGACCTTTTCAAGGAATTGTCATTTTCCGCCCCTGTGATGCCACCATGGCTCAGCAGGGGAGAGGGCCCCTCTTCTCTCGCCATGTAATTTGTCTGGGGTGTTACCATTCACACTGCACTACTCCCAACCACTCGTCCAAATGCCCATGTATCTACAGACCAGCAGGCTGCAACTGCAGAATAACCAGTGTGCCGCCGCTCAGGTTTGACTCTGTGCTACAGCAGGAAAGGCCTCTGCCGTATGCTGCTGTTGGTCGGAGCGTCACACACTCACAGCCCCGCATGGCTGCAGTGCTGCAGCAGCCACAGCCACTGATCAACAATAAATATGATGGCAGTTAATGATACTAACTACACCCACTTCACTTGCTACACTCATGATTGATCAAGCACTGATGCCAGCTGTTCAGGTCACTGTGTACTTTGCTGTAGATGATCCTCTTTCTCACTACCCTCTGCTCATACCACTCAACGTAACAATCCCAAGCAGTGACAATGCATTGGTTCATTGAAAACATATTTTATTTAGAAAATATTAGCAATGAACTATAGGAAATCATTTGGTAAAGTTACTTCAAAAAAGATCAAAAAGGACACAGGAACTGGATAGAGGGCCATCCTGATGTTAATGAAAGTAATTGTTCCTTCACTTGGAGTGGTATTTACCATGTTCCTGAGAAGGGATCTTATGGATTCCTTTTTTTACTGCATTCATGACACTGGGAGTCAATTTTCTTGACAGCCACTGGTTCACAAGTTGTGATGTGCCTGACGTTGTAAGAGATTGCAAAGCCAATGGAATCTATCTTTATTCACATTAAGTAACTTTCTTTGTGGTATTGAGATATATTTTGTGATAAATTTAGCTTTACTGCACCAGGTAAATACTGTATTTACAACTCTCCTTAGGTCAGTCAGACGCAACATTAATTTTCTATTTTCATTGCTCTAACTCTGCAAAATATTGTCTTAAATTCATTATTAACAGGTAACATGGCGTCCATGTTACTGTTGCCTAGCATCAGTAGTCCCATTCAGTTATTACCACCAAACCTTTCCAGTGCTCAACTTAATGACATAACTGACCAGTGACAACTGTGATGAGGACCATGTACATTTTCTGCATCTGTAATCAGATACTTCTGTACTTACAATCATTTGTGAGTGAATAAATGCATTCGGAGTGACGGTATAAAAAATGTAGTGCAATTGATATTACAGCTAACACACTCAAAATTGTCAAAAAGTAGAAAGTTGGGCACTCAGATTATTAATTTAGTGGAATTGCAACCCAAAATTTATAGTATTGAACCGTTACAAGATGGCCTCTTCTGTTGTCTTAAGCATTTTATTTTTGGTGAGAATACAGTATATACAGCCCTGTTACAAGCTCCTGAGCGTTGAAGCAAGTTGATAGGTATTGATAGATAGCTTTGTCTTTTTAAAAAATAACCTGTTCATGACATAGAAGCATCCTTTATGAGTGATAATTTTGCCCTTTTCAATTGTAAAAAATTAAAATGATCATTCATTCATGTAATTCTTGCTTCATTTTTTGAACTCGTGTGTTTTGTCTATCAATCAGTTAACATCAGGATTGCCCTCTATCCAGTTCCTGTGTCCTTTTTGATCTTTTTTGTAGTAACTTTACCAAGTGAGTATGCAAAAATATCAAAAATGCTACCAAGGTTGTTTTTTTTCGCCTTAAATGCTGATACCTCACACTGCATCTTTATCTAAACACAGCCAGTATAAAAAAAGTAAATCTGCAAATCTGCAGATCATTGTTCTGACCCTCCACAGGGGTCTTCAAAATACTTTATCCTGTACACAGATTTTGAGATCCACACTTTTAACCACTCTGACACAAGTTATAGAGTTTTTCATCAAAGTTTTGCACCTAAAAAGAGCACCACGCAGCAAAGCAGCTCTGTAGCTGATGTGGTTTTGCTGCCCTTTCACAGCTAATTGGTCACTGTGTGCTCATCATCTGGTTATCAGCAGTGATTGGCTGATGGTAAGCTGCAACTGGTCATTCGAGTGTCACTCGCCTGTGTTCCTGTAATTAAAATCTGTCATCCAGAACCACATCCCTCGTCGCCACTAAACCCTTTCGTCAGATGGCAGAGCTCAGATAAACGGCCCTGCGGTTATTTCTCTGATGAAAGAATGGCACATTTGTGTTGCAGAATTTAGGAAACAGAAGACACTTAAGATAACTTTCTAAATTGTCTTTTAATGTGTTTATTGTACCAAGAAAATAAAAAATGTGTACATTCACTATCATATTGTGAAAAGCTGAACAATAAGTGATAAAAATGGAATAAAACACAGAGTTAACCTGTTTTAAAAAGTTCCAAAGCTAAAGAGTTTGCCTGCTCATGTGCAGCCAATAAAATGGTTAATGTCTTTTTACTGTAGCTCTAAAACTTTTATCAGTGAAGTGTTCTATCAATGACAGAAAATGTAGAGCCACTGCAGATAATGTAGTGGGAGAGAGGAGGAAGCAAGAGATACTTGATATTTTTAATGATGCTGAACATTTGTTCAGGGCTTTAACAACTGGAGGGCACTCCAAGCTGAAGTTTCCCACCAGCCTGGCCTTCAGAAACATGGACAACAGAAATCTTTGGAAAATTAATTAGAGACAAATCCTTTCTCACTACTGAAGTGTGGCATTTCAGGCATTGTCCTTGGTGCTCGTACAACACCACCTTTCAGTGTCGACCCCGCTTCTTCCACCGGCAGTATAATGCAGCCTAATCCACATTAGCAATCACTCTGGTCCCTGTTGTGTAGTGGCAGTCTTTCCTAATTGCTTGGCATTATTAGGTACTTTACTTGTAAATTTGAAGAGGAGGAACATCATTCTACTGCATCCAAGCAGCAAATGATCCAATTTGCTTAATTTCCAAGAAACACCAGCAGTCTGTTTTTCCCCTCACTGCTCCCCCTATTGTAAGGTAGGGGAATAAAAAGGATCAGTTGTCAAATGGGAGACAGGATGTTGATTTACTTTTTTAATATCTAATAATTATCTAAGACTTAGAAATTCTTCAGTATAAGTCAAAACAAGTAAAAAAGCACAAATATAGAGACAGAGCAATGAGCAGCAAGAATTTCATCATTTCACTGACATTACAAACTGAAGCAGGCCATATGGTTGGCTGAAAACTACTTGTATTCAAATGAAGTGATGTTATTGTAAAGAACACCCAAAGCAGACAGAGGATGAAGCTTTGATGTAGTTCTTGTCAACAATCCTTAAGCGCTACCAAGTTGTTACCTAAATTGGAAAATTACATTTATTTGTAAATGGAGCAAAGCTGTTCAGATATGTACAGTGATGTTGCAAGATGCTGAAGCTTTAGATTTCTAAAATAAGAACTTAGTGACCTTATCTGAAACTCCTACCACTTGACAGACAGGAAAGAGATACATTCATCCTCATGCTCTCTCTACCGCAGTTATTTTCAAGTTTTACAGTCTCCTTAGTTGCCCCTGTTTTGCTTTCACAGATATTTAGGCATGAATCGGCTGTTGGTCTCTCTTTATCTCTCTGTATGCATTCAGGGGTATATGAAGCCCAATCTGGCTGTCAGCAAGTCGGCCAGTGTCCCTGGACCGCATGTGCAAGGAAAGAGAGGGATGCAGGAAAAAAGTCGACGTAGCCCGAGGCATGCAACTATACACCAATGGGGGGCGACGACATGGCAGACATGACAGCCTGATGACACTTGCTTTTGTGTATCATATCATTTCACCAATCATCTGCATTTCATGTATGTAAGCCTCCGTACTTCGACGCATAAGTGTCAAGCCAGCTGGCCTAGTTAGGCTGAGAGTGAAGTTGGCGAGCTGATGAAACTCTCCTGTCCGTGGTCCCTGTGACAGCCACGGCACTCCAAATGAAAGCAGAAAGGCAGCCTTATTACAACAGTACGTTTCATACAGCAAATGTGGAAACAAATGTGACTTGATATCCCAGGATGCCCTCTGTTGTTGCTGTTATTGCTGCTGTTGTTATTGTCAATAATGGTGATGATAATGCCTGGTGTTTTGTTGCACTGCTCTCTTTTGTTGTCTTTTTGTTGTTCTATCCAAACAGGCTTTTGTTGGCAGAAGAGCTGCTGCAGCTGGAAAGAGCAAATTTCTCACGATGAGCTTTGCCCTTTGTTATTGTGATGCCCGCTTTTAAAATTTTTTAAACTTCAGATGAAAAATGGAGATCCAAAGTTCATCTGGCTTTAACAATGTGATAAACAAGAGAGCTGGGTTACATAATCCAGACCTAGAGCAGAAAGTTTTATGTGTATTTACATTTGACTCTTGTATCTTAAGCAGAACTACTCAATTCGAACATTTTGGTCTTTAGTGCATCAAATACCAGACACTGATGGATCCCTTGTCTTTGCATTATTTATATTTTTTCTGAATTGGCAGGCTCTTTCACGAGGGTTTGAGGAATATTTACTGTCAGCCTCTATGTATTGATCACATCAATAAGTTAATGGCATCCTGTAGTCCATCATTATTTAATCTTGTGTCCTCAGAAAAGAGCTATAATCTGGGTTTGCTTAATATTTTTGCTCACATATTTTCAGAGTCATACATAAACCTGGCTTTAATGTTCTTATTTACATATTTTATATGAGTTGGTTAAGTGCTGACACAAATTCATCTTGTACTATTATAGATTAGCAATTAGGCTCTCTTCCATCCTTTGTTGGCACTACTGTCAGCTTTCCAAAGAGACAGAAACCCTCAGAGACACAGGTTTAAAAGCTCTTCGTGTTAAAACAGTAGGAGAACTCTGTCTGAAAAAAAGTCTAAATAGGGAAATGAATAAATAAATACAATAAAATGCGGGCACTGTTCTCATTTTGCAGCCTGGATGCAGCCTTGTCAAACAGCACTTAAAAGCGAGGGAGCCGGTCTTGGGGGAGGTTGAGATGTTTATTCTAATGGATGCCATAATGAATGCTTACGGAGTCAGGCCTTGGCTTCGATAGGGGGCTCTGTGCCAGCGTGGTTTTAAAGCAGAGCAGTCACTGCAGAAGCCCTGGGCGCTTGGCACGCCGAGTTCTCCACAATCTCCAGGCACACACAGAAAATGGCAGCAAGGACCTGGAGATAACCAGCCGTGAAATCTCTCATCACATGCCTTTGATTACTTGTCCACTATTTACTGTTTTTTAAACCCTGAACTTCAAACACAGCAAATAAAACACAATCCTTGTGACATCTCCTTCCTCACAGGGCCATGTTTATGGAGGATGCATTTCGGCAAATTGTCCAAATGTTGTGCTCTCTCTCAAGTAAGACTTTTTGAAAGCACAAAAATGCTAACAAAGTGCTGGATTGTTTACCAAGTATCTAGTTCTTACACTGTTTTATGGAATCATTCAAATATTTAACAGAGTTTTAACATCAAAAGAAGCTTTTGGTAGATTTTGTAACACTGTGTCTATTTTTCTAGATTAAACAGAGCCTACAGTATGTTCTGCGCACTTTGTATAGTCTATGAATGTGTTTCTGTGTGCGTGCATTTGTGTGTGTGTGTGCCTGCTGGGGGTGAAGACTGAAGCGCTTTATTAAAATGATGAGAGCAAGTTCAATTTGAATCATGCAGTGCCTGTCAGTGGCTTCTCGAATTGCAGCGCTGATGAAATTGCTCTTGCCGTTATTTAAAAGCAGTTGTAATCCATCTGAAAATGCTGTGATATAATCCATTTAATTTCTTATTCCTTGCAGCAATAACATTGAGTAACAAAAATCTATCAAAGCAATGTAGCCTGGTGATTTAGTAATTATCTTTATTTTACATTCCTGCAATTCAGCCCAAATTAATTGGAGTCTTATCTGAACAGAGCGGCAGGTCACTTACCTCAATGCAATACAATGAGGTTTTATCTTAATCATCAACCTCCACAAACCCAATTGTGACCCGCTGTGCCAAGAAATGATTATTTTCTGTTGCATTAAATCAGCAATTTATACTCAAGCCTAATGAAATTGACAGCTATGAAAGTGTTTCCAGCTGGTTCTTTCAAAATAATACATAAAACAGAAGCACAAAATAAACTGCTGACCCAAACAAAATACATAAAAGTCATTGCCATGAGAGAGGAATCAGGATATTTCACATGGGAAGTGATTCCCGTTTGGGAGGACTCACCAAATATCCTGTATTGATCATCTGTTTAAGTTGAGTTAATGTATGAGCGATGCTCGATGTAGTCCCTGATGGGTAAACTGCCTGTAGGCAGTGTGTTGGTAATAAGACCTCAGACAGCCATATAACTCAGTCTGTCTCTGAGACCACACTCTTTTTCCTTCACCTGGCCTATCTGACATCTGATATTAACCAAATCACCAACACACGAACAGAGAGGGATAAAGGAGGGAGAAAGAAGACCTGTGAGACCTGTTACATCTATGGCTACCCAAGGAAAAGGAATCAGAGCTTCAGCATGAAGGTACCAAACTAGTTTGGTTTCTATTGGAGAAAATATGTTCTTGCCACATGTTTATATTAACCATTACAGTACAACAGTCACTGATTTTGTGCACTCAATATCTTATTGAGAATACTTGTGCAGTCAAAGCTAGTTTCAGACTGTCTTTCTTTAGCCTCGTTTCCACCAGGCAGTCTGGTACAGATCAGTACAGTTTGGTACAGGTCAGATCGGTAAAGCCTGATCCTGTGCGCGTTTCCACAGCCAACCGTACCCTGCTTGATGGGCTGGATGGCGAGAGCCGCATCAGCTACGTAACAGCGTGACGTCGCTGCAGCGCTACACAGTGTGCCCCGCAAATAAATGCAACAAAGAAGAAATCAGCAGCATTGTGAAACAAAGAGCAAGATGGAGGACATCCAGCAACTCTTCTACTTTGCGATCTGCATGTGGCTCTTTATTCCATAACGCAATGAAGCTTTGTTTCAGGAGAGGCTGCGTGCGGGGTTGTGTGTCGTTCTTATTACCGCTGTCGCACGGGAAGTTACTGATCTTTTGACCAATCAACGTACTGCAGTGATCATAGCCCTACCCCTGGGGCCGGTTTGGAGCGGCTTGGCACCCCAACGGAAGGTTATGATATACTACAAAAACAAAGGTGAGGGATAACCATAGTGGACCACAGGAAGCAATTGAGAGTTTGGCCAAGCCTCTACATCAAATGGCTAACTGGTTCCCAATAGTGTCTCTTCTGTGCAGAAACTCTTTACTTTAGCAAAGAAGGGCAGCGTGATCAACAGTATCTTAAACATCAATGTGCAGAATGGATTATGCACGTCACATTTAAGGTATTTGCTCATATTTTTGTTCTACTTTTATAATAATTATTGAAATAGTTTAGGTTTGTAAAGTTTCTTGACAAACAAAGGATGAAAGAAAAACGGTTTCTTTAATTGATACTTCATGTTTGAGAGCCTAAATGTCCAAACAATGATGGCAGGATCATTTTTGATCTAAATGTACTCTTTTATTTGATTTGCTGTTTTAACTTAACACTGCAAGTCCCTCTTTCTTGAGACATGAAAGCGATATTGTTGACAAGACACGTGGTAGAATTTACTATTGCCTCTTGCTTCTCGTCAGTTACCTCTTTAAAGTGCCTCAATATGTGTTAAATAGCCACAAACCTACATTTGGCCTTAGAGTTATCTGTATACAGTGTATACGATACTGTCTCCAGTCTGAGAAGGATCAACTACACATTTCCGTCTTCTTAAACAACTAAGACTGTTGTGTACACTGACATCCTGATCTAAGTTGAACCTTCTGGCTTATAGGATAGATATTGCAACCTCAGGAATGATGAATACAGAACACAGAGCAGTCTGGCAGAATTGATTCTACATTACAATATGTATCCCTATGTAGTCATTTCTTGATCTAGCTATATAAATTATTTCAATTTAAGTCATCTAAGTCTCCTGAGTTTTCTTCTTCGAGGGGTCAAACTTCCTGAAATTCCTCAACAAAACACATGGTGGAAAATAACTTACAGAGTTCTGCAAAGAAAGAATTATCCTGTTAGTATGTAAGGGATACAACTATGTCAAAGATGAGTCGGAATAGGCACTTAACAGTAAAGAGAGTTGTCACCAGTCCATTAAACCACTCATGATGCGATTTGTTGGAATTTATGATAAAAGGGTGATAAACAAAGGTGTGGACCTTGATATCATATGTGTGCACACTACTGATGTTGAGGACTTTGGCAATTGTCCATTTGCTGCCTGCCTGCCTGGCTGCTTGCAGCTGGATAGAACGCATAAAGGACTGTCCGCAGCAAGATTAATTGATTCCTTCACATTTGGATTCAGTTCAGAGAAGCAGAGAAATTGGTTGTTTTGACAATAACGCAGCTCTCACTCACTCACCCACATCCAAAAGCACACACAACACTTAATCGGTGATGATATGGACATGAATAGTTTGAAAACTTTGTTTTCTTCTTCAGATCTATTGATACATTAGCATTAGTTTAGGAGTTAATTGCCATGAACATAATGATCATGAGAAACCACTGGGGCCATCCATCTGCTAAGACATCGTCTCGGGACATCATTCAAAAATGACTCTAAATATAATTTGTGTTTTCTGAATAACTTAAATCATGCAAACAGCAGTGCTGTCTGCTTCAGAAATATATATATTTTCATGGCAAGAATTGCAAGAAATAAATACATCACAGGAAGCAGGTGGAAAATCATTACTTTTGATTTGAATTTACCTTGCCTGTAGGTATTGATGCTGTAGCAGAGCAGGCACAACAGGCCAAAATAGAAACATGTAAACCCTTGGCTGTGGTGGGACTTCATGATGGCATTTTCATGTATTTTGATCATACCCTCTGCGCTGCCGGAAAGCCCCTCACATGTTCTGCGGCATAAGTGCTCATGTCTAATACCGTCAGAGGACGTTTTGGTCTGTCTCTATGAGTCTAATTTACGGATATCTGCATGAACTGGGAGAGCCTGGGGCCAACCATCTCATGTCTTTTTAGGGGAGGGGATGGGCTGTTGCGTTAGGAGGCCCTTTCGGGACAGGAGCAGCATTTCAGATATGATCAGCGGCGGGAAGTGGTGAGCTGGGCCGTTTGTTCTCGTTGGCCATCTCTCATGTTGCACCACTGATTGGGAGGAAAGCTAAAATTGCTTTCACCGGGGCTCACTCCAGCAGTAGGCAATGATAACTAACAATGCCCTCGGGAGCTAGTTAAAGCTGCATCACACGCGCTGGAAAACCACTTTAATGTGGCAGCATTAGGAAGCTGTCAGTTGGGTTGGTGGGGAAAACAGATTCCAACTCATCGTGGAATTTGGAAAACATTTGTTATCGTCACTTCAGAGAATGCCAGCAAAATGCATATAATCAAGCAGACATTTTTAATTTCATTACACACAGTTCTCCGTGAAGAAAAACAGGTTTTAAGATCATAAAAGCGAGTATACAAACAGAAAATTACTATGCTTCCCTCTGCTCTGCTCTCAAACCCTCTGCTGCCCTGCTCAGCCATGAGGATCAGGGGGCTCTTGTCATACAGCAATGCAGCAGATTGAGAGTTTCTCTTCTTTGACTCGAGTTATGATGCAGGTTCAGGTCAGCGGATGACTTATTGTCCAATATATGTATGCCATTTTTCAAAGTGCTACTTTAGGTTGGTACTCCTCCTGGTGACTACTGATTATGCTGAAGTATTCCTTGGCAAAGAAGAAGAACCAAATACACAAATATAACTTAATTCAGTATGGCCACCTTGCATATAGTACAGTCATCAGGGGATAATGGAATCTAGTTTGAATGGAGGAAAAAAGGCAAAGAAGCAACTACTAAAACCAATATAATTGGTTTGTGAACCCCCAAAGGAGAGGTCAACACGCAAAAGACAAAACCAAGACACGAGGACTTCATTCATTGGATTTAAAGAGTGTTAGGAAGCCCCTTGAGATAGACTCCAAACCATATTAGTCTAATTTGGAAACCAGCGGAAAAAATAGAGTTATGGCCATGGCACCACCACTTGGTAAATAGCTACAACATACCTGTCAGCCACATTTCCAACCATGTGTAATTGCTATCCACAAGATATTTACAAGAATGTAAAAAAAAAAGAAAAACAGCTGCTGTTTTTTTAAGGAATGAGGTTAAAATACCAAAACTGTTTCTTGAACCTGAATGTAAGAAAGTAAAATCCTGCTGTCATTATCAGCATTTCAATATGGGTTTTATTTGTGATTCTCTGGTCTTCGTAGCCAGCCTTGAGTGAACACTTTGGGAAGTGCAATTTCCTGCACTTCTTCATTTGTTAACACAACAGCCTCCAACTGGGGTAAATCAGGATTTGGAGTGGCATTGTAACCAAAAACTTCAGCGGTATTTGTTAAGTTCTGCTGTTTGCCCTTGCCAGTCTCACACAGTAATGTCTAAATGAAATATTGAGGTGATATATTATGTTCTTTTCTATGTTCTGTGTTCTGCAGGATGATTGTTTTCCCTAAGACCTGCCTCTGTAAGGCTGTGAGAAAGAAACATGCAAGCTGTAACGTAGTAATTATAAATCTCATCACTCTCTGTAATGGCAGGTATAATTAAAATCAAAACTGATTTTTAATCCTTTCAACACATGCTGCTAGCAGGTTAGAAAGAGAGAGAGGAATAATAACGCTGATTAAATGTGTTTACTTTGTCGTCTTGCAAAAGAAAATGTCAAAAACAAGGAATAAGATGGAGCCTATCCGCACCAACATAGCTCTGATCGCTCAGCAAAAGACTCACACTATTTGCCTAATGCTTTGTCTTCCATTTGGCAAAGCTCTCTGAGTGTCCAAGAGGTGTTCTTATCCTTTTAATATATGCTCACAGTGTATCCTGTCAAATATAGATTTGAATCAATAGCACTCTGGAGTGGCTCGTTAAACTTAAATCAGCTTGGAAGTGGTGCATGCCTGCCTCACAGCTGCTGTCATTAACCACCGCCTCACACATTATTGGAGACACGTCCTTGTGTGAGCAGATTCACCAGTTTACCTGAGGACTGTTGGTTCCAACTCACATGGGAGATGAAGTGCAAACAGCTCAATTCCACGTGGCAACACCCATCTACCCAAAACTCGTCTTCTTTGACTACAGTTCATCACCCAGTTTGGAGTGAATTAAAATCATTCAAACAAGCTATGGGTTAAGTTATACATATTACTTTTTAATTGTCTCCTGTGTCCTAAACCTAAACAGATTTTCTCCTCATAAATAAATCTGACCAAAAACAGCCTGGCTTGACTAACTAATGTTCTAATGAGTTGACTTTTTGAACACAATAATTCATTCTCATTATAATTACCCTGTACTATGCTATATGCAGATACTGTGCTTGAAGTTGTGTTGAGGGTTTGCCATTGGTCTAGCAGTTCAAGCACCATGCATTGCTGCTATAGTCTTAATTACAGCAGTTGCTGGTTTGACTTCAACCTTGAGAAAAAGAAAGAGGAATGGGCTCGTTCTTTTTCAGGTCAGGAGTCACTGGGATCATGCCATATCTTAGCCTGACTGCTCTGCAAAGGCTGTCTCTTTCCATAAAAAAAGAAAGTATTTTGAAAATATATCAAAATAAAGTTGAGTCACTGAAACCAGAATCAGAAGTGTTCCTCTGTCTGTTTCCCTCTGTGTCTGTCCATCTGTCTATTTGTTTTTTTTTTTTCTGTCTGTCCGTCTCTCTCACACACTCTTTCCCGATGGATGTCAGTCTAACATTAGTCTGGTTCTGTCCGAGGTTTCTGCCTGTTAAAGGGAAGGTTTTCCTTTCCACTGTAACTCGCTAAATGCTGCTAAGTGATGCACTCAGGGTGGGTTAAGATGAGATAAGACTTCCTATCTTGTCTTGATGTTGGGTCTCAGCCCTTAAGAGAGATCAGGAAGGACCGAGAGCTTTAAAAGAGCTTGTGAAGAAGCTATCACCAATAAGTTGAGCCAAATAAGGCAAATTTTTATGCAAAGGTATAGGGCTAGGCAGCAGTTCTCTAGATGGAGGTTTTCCAGAAAATGACAGAATTGGGACACTGGGGCTGAACATGGGGGATTATATTTTTCTCTCCAAGAAAAAAGCAAAGTCCAGATACTACAGAAGATTATGACAGGTACAGTGTATAAAAATGTGATACCTAGGGGTCAGATTCTTGACAGAAACACTCTTGGTCATTCCTTTATTTGGTAAAGGCACAGTAAGAAATTCCTGTGATGTATATTTCTAATTAAAAAAAAAAAAACTTTTTGCAAACAGTAACTACAACTCTCTAATTTTTTTTCTTCCAACTAATGCCTTTTTTATGGCCACTCAAAAAATACAAAAACAATGATGTTACGAGATTTAACAGTCAGTGTTATGGTGGAAACATGACAGTAAGAGATGGCAGCTTCAGGGAAAACGGACCAGCTTGTACATAGATATCAAAGCCATGTGTCACTTAACAGAAGTGAAATGATTTTTGTATTAACATGGTAATACATATACTTATTATAAATGGGGTACTTCATTTCTAAAAGGTCTGCTCTGCTAAATGGTTCAAATTATTAGGCACTGTGCCTTTAAAAGTCCCTCAAAAATTCAGTTTATGAGTGTAAACAATAAACATATGTTCATGTTCATTTTCCTTTTCCGTTTTTTTAAAGGTCTCTGTGTATTGTTGTAAAGAAGGTCATAATTTTTTGTCGTTGTTGTTGTGAATTTGTTGCCCCATACCCCAGCAAGCAGACTTAGACATCGTTTCCAATGGATATGACATTATAAGAGGTTTAGAGGCAAATTGGAAAATTTCTGCTCTGAGTTCTCTTAACTGGTTTTTGCTTAAATAACCCAAGTAATGTCTCTCTTGTGTGTTTTTCTCCATTTTTTCAACTGCATTAATAAATTAAAATAAGGAGTAAGTGATTAATCCACTCTCCTGTAAAGAGTTGAGCTCATTGCACAGCCACGCCTTGTGGGAAAGGGTTAACTGCAACAGCTACAATAATGAGAGCGCAGTGAGACGTGTGAAGTAATTAGTCAGTCTGCTCTCCAATATTTACCCAGTTAATTATTTGTGAGTATTACTCTTGTCTTCCCTTCAGATGGCTGCCTGTGTTGTTTTTTCCACACCATTTGTCACTGTCCACCTCTTGTGGTTTCTCATCCCTTCTGCCTGTCGTTTTTCTTTTTTCTCCCCCTCTTTCTTCTGTAATGGCAGTAGAGTGGCATTTCAGTGAACCCTTGTCACTGGAGGTGTTAGACTGCCGTCCCTGGTTGTGCTAGGTCAGCTATGATTATTTATTCATCTGTCTGTTTGTCTAACGTTAGTAGCAAGATGTGAAAATGGTTGCTAACTTTCCAGAGTGGTGCACATCATGGAAAAGGTCAAACAGTCAGGTGAGGAAGGAAAGGATGCTTTAGGTTCAAAGGTCACTGCTATGCTGCGAGGACAGTGTATCTGAAACTTTTTACAGTAAGTACCATCTCAGGAAATACTTGGATCTTCAGGTACCACCATGATCACCAATATTAACCCAGCAGTGCAGAAACCCGGAGTGTTCAGCAGTAGTTGTGCTCAAAAGTTCATACACCCTCGCAGAATTTATGATTTCATGGCCTTTTCTTGGAGAATATGAATGATAACACAAAACTTTTGATCAGGGTAATTTTGGAAGTTTTTGTTGTTATTATGATTTAAAGAGTAAACATTTTATATAGTAAATGTCTTGAGTGACAGAAAAGTTTTTTGTGATTTCATTCATGCTTTCTGAAAAATAGCCAAGAAACCACAAATTCTGTTGGGATGTGCAAACTTTGAAGCACAACTGTACATCTATGCACCATTAAATAATGATGCAGGAAGTGTTATCCTTATGATTATTATCATTATTTCAAACAATACAAACACACAGTGTGAATATTAATGCTGAGCTCAAATGTTTCACCGAAAAGTTAAACAAAATTGTGCTTTAATAAATGAACAAAAACTATACAGAAATGGAGATTAAATTTTTTTTTTGCGTACAAAAGCTTGATGTATCTGTTCTACACTGGAATGGTCATTAAAAAATACTGCATTGGATAAAAACTTAATACACTGGAAAAATGGAAATCTAAGCAAGTCATTACGTCTTATTTGTAGTAAAAATTGTCTTATTGTTCCTAATTTGAGCCACATTCACCAGACCAGGTCATAAAAATGTCTTATTTCAAGTTTTTTCAAGACAAAAATGAGGTGTAAATTGCTTGTAACAAGTCAAAAAAATCTGCCAATGGGATAAGACGAATTCGCCCGGGAAGTTTCTTGAAATTAGAAAGATGTCTTAAAACAAGAATCTTTTATCTTATCCCATTGGCGGATTTTTTTTTACTTGTTACAAGCAATTGATGCCTCACTTTTGTCTTTAAAAAAGTTGAAATGAGACATTTTTATGACCTGGTCTAGTAAATGTGGCTCAAATCAAGAATAGTAAAACAATTTTTACTAAAAATAAGACAAAATGACTTGCTTAGATTTCAGTTTTTGCAGTGTACAGGCTGTATGTGCCGGTGCAAGTAACAGTCCACAAATCATTTCAAATTTTTGTGTAGTTGGCATCATATTTCCACACTGATTAATTCTATTTTGCTGCTTCACCATCCCTGGTAGCACAATAGCACTGCTGCTTCACAGCAAGAGGGTCACCAGCCCAGACAAAGTGGACCTTTCCATTTGGAGTTTGCATACTCTCACCATGCATGCGTGGGTTCTCTCAGAATGCTCTGGTTATCTCCCTAGATTGTTTGGTAATTCTTAATTGCCCTTGGGTGTGAGGGTTTTGTTGTAAGGGCGTCTGTCTTGTTGTACCAGTCTTGGGATTGGCTAGCGACCAGTCCTGGGTCAACTTGGACAGGCTCCAGCCACCCGCAACCCTGAGCAGGATAAGCGCTAGAAAATGAATGAATTTGGCCAACCACCACTCCTTACCTCTTACCAACATAACCCACTTATTGTGGGCAATGGTCAAGCGGCGATAGCTTTATTTACAGAACTGCAGCTGACATTGGCGTCACATAAACGTTGGTACAATATGACAAAAAACAACCTCTTTTCATTTCATACATGACCTTACTAGAATATATTCGATAGTAATGTATTTTTAATGTTTTTAATTTCATTCATATTTATTGCCATTTTATTTATATTTAACTCAGTGATTCTTTTGCATACCACTGGTGGGGGCCCAAGTACCACTTGTGGTGTACGCATACCACACTTTGAGACAGGCTGTTCTTGGAGAATATGGAGACAGAAAATTGAAATAGAGGTCTATGAAGTCATCGAATTCATCAATAGAGATGAACTTAGAACTTAATTTGATATGTACAGTAGCATCACAGGGATGACAAACGATATCAATAAAACAAACGGTAAGGAAGGGTCAAACATGGTGACTAATGCATTTGCCGGGACTATACTGGAGATCACAGACTGATTATGTCTGTATTAAAGCTTATCTAACAGCTCATTGGACTAATTTAGAACATTCAAGGAAAGAGAAACATTAGCACTATTTAAATGTTGAAATTGTGCTTATTGGCACCTCCCAATTCTGACTTCATAAAATATTAGGCTTGTTATTCTTTATCGACACCAACAACAACGTCAAAGCGAGAAGGTTTCATTCTACCTATTGGTTTATGCTAGCAATTTTGTGAAGACTTATCATCAAGGTAGGCATAGATACAGATGATTTATAGAAGAAGTTTATGCATTTTCCTTGTGTTTGTAATGTTAAGGTAAAAAAATACTAAGCTGTGCTAATGCAAGGAAATTGACTATGCTTTCACTTGCAAGCGCAAAAACTTAAATTAAATTAGTTTTATAAAGACGCAGAATGGGGCCACTGCAAACAGTTTGTCATTATATTTAGTCAACTTAACAATTACACGTTGACATAGTCATCTATCAGAACAAGACTTTAAAATCAGTTAAAGAAAAATTCACATTTTTTAAGGGAGGCCCCTGATATGGTTTTTGTTGTGTCCAAGCTAATACAAAAGGCTGTGAGTTCATGCCCTGCCACCCAGATGTACACAAGCCCATTTAACAGATGATATTTCATAATGTTGGTTCTGAAGTTTTTTTTTTGATCCAGAAACCTAAAATTTTGAGCACATTGAATAACCTGTTAAACTTTATTCAAATTAATTTGTTAACTAACACCACAATGAGTGACCTAAATGAATAAACGAAGCAGCAGGAGTCTATAATTACTGTTGTTTAAGTAGAGTTCACACATGAAGGATGTGTCTTTTACCAGATTATATTAAGGAGGGGTCAAAGCTGGGAGAACATGAATAGGCTTGGTTGGTTGGTTGAAAGACAAAACAGTAATTATTTCATTATGGCATGACAGCAATAATATTACAGTTGTGCAGTGTGCAGTGCGCCTATCTGTGGAACAAATGAGCTCACCCCCAGGAGAGCAGAGCGCAACACTGAGCCCAAGGTAGAGTTTGCATGGCTGTCTTTCTTTCCCTTGCTCACACACACATTCAGACTTTCTTTCCCCTTCCTCAGCTACTGTTTTAATATTCTCATTCATAGCACATGCAATTATTTTAAAAATAAATTTAGCCTAGATAAAAAAAGAAAAAAACTGGGCCTCTTGGGTGACGCAAATGACTTCCTTGTTTTTATTAGAAGACAAGGTGTTTATTAGGGGCCTTGTTGGCTTACTGCAGGAGGTTTCTGAGTTTGAGTAATTGTCCAATTAGGTGTAATTTCAGGATTGGTGCTAACCCAGGCGATTGTGCTGTAAGAGGAAGACTACCACCGGGACACACATTAATGAATCCCACTGAGACCTGTCTACCTTTAAGAAAGAGAGACTGTCTGCTTCTGTTTCGCCTTCCCAAATCTTTTTAACGAGGCATTATAACTAGGATTTACAATTGAGACAAGGCACTTCTTTCCCTCCCCCACTTCATTGTTTCTTATTCTTCACCGTCTGTGCACTGGGTTACAAAAATAATTTATCATTCATGTTATTTCAGTTCTCTGAGCAATTGCCTCTTATTCAAACAGAAAGGTTACCTTAATTGTTATGTAGCTCAGCTATTTATGCCCTGGCATAAAAATGCATGTTTGCTGCTTCATGGAAAGGTCACTCATTACAACCCAAATAACTTTTTCTCTGTCGGTGCAGTCTCCTCAAAGAGTTTGCTGGCTACTTTTCACTGGGAGATGGATCAAGGTTTTCACAAAGGTCTCCAGATGTCACCTCCTAACCAATGTGATGAACTGTCTCTGCCCCCCCCTTTTAGCATAACATTGTCCTCTCCTTCCCTAATATTAGCAAACCAGTCTTTAAAGTATTCCTAAATAGAAGAGATAACATCCTCATATTATATGTAAATGTAGCTTCATCAATAAGGCATCATTTAGTTTAGCATTTATTCTAGAAACAATGGAAAATCTTGGTCCAAAGTTGAAAGAAAATGAGAAAAATCCTAGTTTGATAACCAGGTCCATAAATATTGGACCATTATATAATGAGCATTTATGCAGTTTAGTACCCATTAGCATTTGGGAGCACTTGACGGTTTTCTGAAAAAAAAAATGAAATCAGTCAAGAACTTCATGGCAATACTTGTTTCTTCTCAGATTCACTTTTTACGTGAAGTGCTTCAGCTCACACAGTTTTAAGGTAGCAGCCAAGACTAGGTGGCCAATGTTAAGGTGAATGGTAAGGATTCAAACATAGGATCTATTTGAATGGCAATTTGGGATGCACCAATGTACAAGTTGATATTAGTCGATATTCACCGCTGACTAACACTGGCTAGTTGTTGTATTTTTCCCAGGAGTCTTTTTTGCTGTAATACCATGAAGCAAGCAAAGCACACACCACCACAGAGCGGTCCTTACATCACTGTGTCACAATCTCCAGTTCTAACAGTGCAGATAAACGAATGTGATGTGTACTGCTTATGAGTTGACTTGGTGCAGACAGGATATTCATGCTTCATCTACATTTGGGTAGTTGAGAACACTCACATGACACTACTCACCAAATTACAGATGCTTCGAAAAAAAAAGTTCCGCAAGCAAGAAAAAACTCTTCAAATTATACGCTGATATACCTGTATAAGTAATTGAATCCTGTGATGCTGCTACACACAGATCTACTACTGCTCGAGTGACGTTAACCTTCAGCTATTCTTATGCTAGCCATTCGCTGTTATTGTAATTTAGTTGCATTACTGCACTCATTACTACTAGCTTACTTTTACAAATAGCATGAAGAGTCAAGCAGCCATGTGCTCTGGTTGTTGTCTGACCAAGTAAATACAGTAAACTGAGTTCTGCAGGGTTTTACTACAAAACCACTTCTTCTGGGTACTTAATTTTGTTTGTATCATGAATTGTGTTCACATATGTCCAAACAAACCTTGCTGACACCACCAAATGACCCCTGTGCAAGAGCACCCTGAGAAAGACCAGTCAATGGTTCTTGGTTTCTGACTTTGTCTGCTTGCAAAACACACTGCTAATGCTTTAGCATTATCTATCTTTAACATGAAAACATGACTGTAGAATCACTCTTCACTGCAATATAAAATATGTCATCCAGGGTCCAAAAAGTGCAACTATTTCTTCCATCAAAACCATCACGCTCACATTCTTAGGTGAGAAATATAACCCGAAAAATAATAATCATGCTTCAGGCATTGCCGTTACAATAAACTAAAAGGAAAAACAATGTTGTTTTCATGACTTTTTTGGGTCAAACAATGTGTCAACAAGCAGCATGAGGAAAAAAGAATTCTGGATCACTTTATTTTTTAACATAATGTTGTTTTAGTTAACAAGTTCATCTTTTGATCGGAGTTGGGAGATGGAAAGGGAAACGTTTTGAATGAATGCAGGTAACAGGGCAGGGGAAAAAAATAAGGGGGGAAGAAAACATACAAGAAATATATAAACTGAAATATTAATAAAGGTGGGGACTGTGATGTTTAAACTCTTGGACAACATCCTCCTGCATGTGTTTTCAGGTCTGTTCTTTGTGGACAAATAATGGGTGTTGGGCTGGTCTAAAAAATTCAGCACACTGCATTATGTACAAAGGTCTGGCACGGAAGAACAAGGAATAGGAAGGTGACTCTATCAAAGTGGACCCTGGCCTCCACGATATGTCCACACTTGCTCACTGTACAACTCTGTTGTTGCACCTGTTTGGACTTAATGCTCCAGCAGGACACAGAGGGGAGAAATGAAGAGGGATTTTTCATCAGGTCAGGGCTGGTTGCAGCAGAAACGGTCACACACTACCTGACCAACAGACCCTCTGAGTGGACACCATGCCGGCTCACTTTCTTTCAGCCTGTGGAGAGATAAAGCGCTAAGTTGCTCATGTGAATGCCAGCCGCATCAGAAGAAAATGTGTCAGAAACTCACATCTAGTTTGGGTTCATGTCAGGGTTGCATTACACTTTCCACCCTCCCACCACCAACACCAGCACCAACACCACCACCCTCCCTTTTTTTCTCTTCATCCCTTCTCACATTAGAGCCTCTCACAGTCTCGCCACAACCACTGACACCACCACGAGCACATCACATCCTCGCAGCAGCTACCCACAGCTCATCTTCACACTAAACCTTGTCCTTCTTTCAGGCTTACGTCTCAACACTCCCTCAGAAATAAGCCATTTCAAAAAAAAAAAAAAAAAGGAAAAGATTCATGAGCAGCTGGAGCCGCCATGCTGTATAACTGCAGCCATCACAGGCTTCTTTCGTTGATACGGCCTGACGTCTCAAAAGGCTCCAGGATTCAAAACAAAATCGGGTTTTCCTGATCCAGCGACAAACTGAGCTATTGGGAAGGCGCTTTTGCTAAGACTCTTTGTGACATGATGATTGGGAGACAGGCTCAAATTCCTTATGAATATGGATGCAGCTGTTTATGCCTGAAGAAGAGAGAAAAATCAAGCACATACTTGACTGTTAATATTTGTTCAAAAATTGCTTTTCCAGAATGCTTTTGGCAAGGTAGACTATATATCTGTTTTGTTCAGGTTAGATTATTCATTTCCAGTGTGTGGGCTTGGACTGTCAGTTCATCGTATCTTAAAAAGGATTATCTGATGCACCTAGGTCTGATTTCAATTTGAATAGGTGTGAATTTATTTTGCAGTGCTCAATATCACATACAAATAAGACCCCCCCTGCCATAATCCAATTCCACCCCCACCGGAAAAAAGGGATGAAATAAGAATCTCATTATAGTGTCCTGCTTTATGTTTCCTCAAAAACAATCTTTTGAATTCAATATCAGGGTGTTTACTCCCAGCTCTTCAATGGACAGAAATGTAAGTGAACGACAGGTAATATTTTTCTAATTTCATAAAATTCAAGCACAGAAATTCATCCTAAAGCTTTAATTCATTTGGAAATAACCTGCACCTCGTGTCTTATTTACTGCCCCTGCGACACTGAATTCCTTGTGATTGAATGTGGAGGTATGAAATTAGATTGCATTGTGTGTCTCTGGCTAATAATTCCAGATGGAATAGCTCCTCACTCTGCTTGACATGATGCACCCAGAGAGAAATATGGAGGCAGAGGGGGAAAGTTAAGGTTGCCTAGGTTCATGCGGAGGCCTTAGAAGCACAATGAATCAAGCTTTCCTAAACCTTGGGAGTGGTGAGGACCTGTGTAATTTGCTGTGAGAAGTGTTCTCTGAGGAGGCGTGTGGTGCTTCTGGCCTGCCCTCTTCTGTGAGTATGCTGTGATGTGATGATAAGATGAGGTGTCCTGTTTAAGAGCTTGATTAATGGCAGAGGAAGAGATGGCCTCTCAGCACAGATACTGTTTGCCTCTTTTGAAGCACACTTCTGTTCAGACAGAGGAGCACTCCTTGGGTGCTCCAATTCATCCTCAGTCTGAGCCCCCAAATTACCAACACCACTGCCACCACGGCTCATCTTTGCTTAAGGCATAATGGCAAAGATCACGATCAATTTTCCCAAGTCCATTGGAGCAGACTCCTTCATTATGTTTAAAAACCAGTCACACCGATTGATCCGCCATGAGTGCATGGTATTGATAAATAATTAAAAAGCTCTCAGTTTAATTTGGGGGTAAGTAGAGGATGGAGAGTGCCGGGTGGGGGTCGGGGTAGGGGTTGTGTCAGGCCAGTGGGCTCTTAGTTGGTGTAATGAAGCCCGGCCCCCTGCTGTGGCACACCCAGCCGCTGCTCCCCGTCTGCCTCCCTACTTTGTCCCAGCGGACGCACAACCAGCTGGATTCGTCTGCCATATTCGCAGCAATCAATGCAATCCAGCTTGAAAGAAAGTCAATAAGATGTGTCCACTTATGCCTGAGAGAGGAGGAGATCTTTAGCTGGGGCAAAGAAGCAAAAACAACACAAGAGGTTTCATGCGTTTGGTAAGACGTGGTGGTGCAGATCATTGCAGATTTTCCATAAGCATTTGTAGATTTAAGACATACAGCCCACAAAAAATGCAATATTTCCATAAATGCATTTGAAAAGGAGGGACATTATGGTTTTGTCACAGTCTGTCAGAGCTGTAGCGTTGACAATTCACTAACAGAGGCAAGTGCGTGCTTAAGGCATTACATTCCTGCAACTGGAGGCCTTTGTTGGGATACATGCTTTGTAGTAGCCTGATGCCTGACTCTATAATGTGTGCTACCATTATAGATTTTAAATACATGTTCATGTTCATTACATGTAAAAAAACAGCACAAAGCTTTGAACTGTACAACTAAGATGAAGGTACTGTGAGGAGCTGGTTGTAAAACTGAGTAAAATTAATACTGGTAGCTATATATCACTTTAAAAAGCAGGTGACCAGAGGTAATTTATTATGTAGACTGTGCATGTGATCAAGTCAAATAGTTTCTTTTTCTCAAGACGCAAAACAACATAAAAATCAGCTTCTTCCACACTAGTGTACTTTCTATCCAAGAATATAAAATAGGATAATGAACTCTTGATTAAAACTCTGAGAGATTGATATTTGGTGCTTATCAATGCATGATATGGTTGCGACAACATTAGGATTCAATTGTATGACAACTTTGCAGGGACAAGTTTTCTCTCAGAGATGCAGTAGAGAAGTTTCATATAACTAAGTTTTCGCAACTCATACATTTTACATTTATGATACTATGCATGACAATATACTCTAAATATTGATCTGGCTGCATTATGAGATTTTGGATGGAATATTACATTTATAGTTGGTCAATGAGTATCTGCTGTGTGGGGCCAAAATGATTATCCAAGAAAGACATTTTAAACTTCTAAAACTTGTTCCGTCAAGAAGTAAGGCTTTGCTATTTTGATTGTGTTGAAAAAAGAGGTTCAGGAAAACACCGATGAAATATGCACATGCAGCATCTTGTTCAAAGACATCACATTGTATGAGACTTTTTTAGGGGAGGTATATGTGTGTGAAAGCTCAGCAGCAAGGAGAAGGTGTAGTCCAATACTCTGGGGTTCATCAGCTCATGGGGGCTTTTAATGCCCAACCTCTACCACTTCCTCCACCCCTGCTATTGCCACCTGGCTAAACCAGTTAACACTGCAGGCTGGAGGTCATGGCTCAGCGACCCTGCTGCAGACAGCTCCTGGAGGTGTGATATGAGGCCTCTGGTGGTGTGTGTCCCACAGCTTCACACACTGCTGAATGTCACTACATGCCAGTCATGGACTCACACTTCCACCCAAAACCATGGTGACTGTAAATCAGGAACAAAGCAAGGTGGACACAAGCAGACAGATGCACATGCGTACAAACAACAAGCATCATGGCAACAGAGCGAACTCAGTCTGTGTAAGAGGTGGAATGTTCATATGTGTGTGTGAGGTCCCTTTTGCTGCCTTTTGTGCAAATCAAAAAACAGTGGAAAAGAATTATTATGCTGTGTCACACTTTTTGGTGCTGATATCCGTCTAATTGATGACTTTGTGCCACATCAATCCATTATGCATAATTTAACATGGATCAAGTCCCACATTAACATAATCACCCATTGGATATTCTGCATAGTGTGACACGCTAGTGAGGAGCAGAACCCCAGCCTGAGAAAAAGTGACAGGGGAGATGCACCCCGCATGAGTAGGCAAACACACCCACACTCCCATGGACACACGTGCGCACGCATTCACCCTCACTGAGTTAAAGCTGGGATGTGGCTGATGTTAAGATGTCAGATCCTGATTCGCTTTAAGCAAATTTTAGGAGTCCAGCCTAAGCATTTTGCGTTTATTCAGAGTAGCATTTGAATAAACAACCACAAACACACACACACACACACACACACACACACACACACACACACACCAGTGAGTGAACAGCTTGGAGAGTGAGGGGTGTAGTGCAGCCTGCTTAGACGCTGCCGTTTGCAATCACTAAGCAGCTTTAGTGTCTCCTACCACAGTCCTGATTTAAAATTCATAAATGCTAATCCTTCATAATTTACAGTTTAAAAAGCAGCCCTGCTCACAGGCCCTGTGGCCACAGCTCTGTCAGAGTAATTATACCAAGGAGCCGGGAATGGACTAGTAGCAGAGACTTTCAACAGTCAAGGAAATCCCCCTCACTGGCACCAGACCCAATTACTCCAAATACCTAAACAGATTAGCAAGTCATTTTCCAGTTCAATCTGGACATAGGTGCCAAATCAGTGTTATACTTTAGTCAGGTGGGTAAATAGCATTAAAGTTGGGACATGCCTGTTTCTTATTAAGTGGACAGTATGCCAAGTAATTTTATTAGCCATTTCATTTAATTTGTGGCCCCAGCGATTGTCTTTTACAAGGTTACTTGGCTCTCTCTATTCCTCTGGTGTCAGAGGGGTGATTTGCTGCCCTCTCACTGTTCACTGACATTGTAAAGTGTATAAGCTGTACATGTGTGTGTATGTGTGTGAACGCCACTGACGAGAGGTTGCTCGCTTTGCTTTGGGGAGGTGCCAGTTTCAGAACCAAATTCTTTGTCCTTGTGAGGACAAAATACATTAGTTTTGATGTAGATTATCTGTGATTCTTTCATCCAAGGTCACTAATAGAGAGCCATTATCAAAATGGGCAGATTTCACTGTAATGGCCCACAATGACACCACAAAACCATGGAAGGTCCTGTGAAAGCGCTGCCTGCTTTACATGTGGAAGCTCTCGGTGCAAAATGGCTCACCGTTCTTTTAAATGCATAATTAAGTAGCTTTCTCAAATGTTGATTCATCTCTCATCCTGATGTTCTGTATCACTGTGAAAGAGGTGTAGACATATGTAAGAGGAAGGGATGTTCAGTAATTTGTCATTATTATGTTTAACAGCTCCGCAGCTACATTATTTTTTATATCAGTGCAGGGTGATACATGCGTCAATATTTCATTATACAACACCAAATGCAGCAGAGTGAAAAGAACAATGAATCTAAGACTTCTTTCCAATTAGGGAGCAGAAAGTTTTCAAAAGTACACTTTTTTGAAAGTGCATTTATGTTTTTACTGTTTTACTTAATCATAGATTGTGTCTACAGAGGGAGCTGCTTTGCTGACAGAGGTTATTACCATTGCGGTGGCATGGAAAAAAAAGAAAAAAAATCCAAACACTGGATTGAGAGTTGTCTGAGAGTTGGGTTAAGATGATGGTTGTTAGTTCAGTGCAATCTGCATGCAAGATGCAGGATGACTTAAGACCTAAGGCAAGCGACGAACACACAAGACAACTTGATGGATTATAGAATTGTTGCAGACTACATACATGAAGATACGGACTGATTTTTAACACAACAATTTTTGGATTAATTACAATATATGATTTGTTGAGATCACTACACCACAGACTGAACATTTGTAGTAATGATTCCATATATGTGAGACCTCACAGGGGCTCGTATCTGTTCTTACAACAAAAACAAGATAAAGAATCTGGGAAACTTATGCCCCAGCATATGTTGTTTTTAAATATCATACCTTTCTTTGGGTACCATTTTGTTTACATTTGCTGCCATGCTTGTGAGCTGTAACTCTAAATTGATGACAGCTCTTGGTCTGGTTCTCTCAATGGTTATTGCGGGTAATCCACCAGAGGCAGTCTAATTAGAAATTGTAAAACATATATATTCTTATAGAAACATATTCTAAACATACAATTAAGGAGGCTCCAATGGGAACCATAAAACTGTTGTTTGAGGGTTATTTGGACAAATGATTATGGCAAGTCTGCCCATGTAACCAAAGTCTTCGGATAACCAAAGGAGGCAAACGTGCCTTAAATCTGCCCTAAAATTGTCTTGTGTGTGACCAGCTTTACACTTTTGTTTGGATCACAAAAGCATTAATAAGTTACACAAGTTGAGATGAATAGATTTTGCAGTCAAACTTGTTGAAAAGTAATTTTTTGGAACAACAAAACATTTTTTCTCCCAACAATGACTTTTTTTGTACAAGACACTGCATGTTCTAGAAAATATACTTACATTACTATCAGCTCTCATCATCTTCATACTATGTGACAAAGTTACATCAATGAGTCAAACAAATGTTAAAACTTCATACTGCTGCCCCCTCTATACACTGCAAAGGCTTCAGGGAGATCACACTCTCTATTGTGTCTTTATTTCAGTCTGATGTCCTATCAGAGACAGCCACAACCCCAGATGAAGCCTGAGCACTGAATCACAGTGACTCTCATCTCTAAGTGAAAGAAATCTGATTTCTATTAGAGCAGATTAGGAAGACTGCGCCGGACATCATGTCACAAATCCCAAGCTTTAAAGTTTCTGTGTAACCCTCAGCCACTGGGAATGACTCGCCCAAAGCTCACACGTCTTCTTCTCTTTATTTCACCCTGTAGATCCAAATATCACAGCTAAATACTGATGCCTGCATGTGTGACTAACCTACATACACACATCAATCAACAGCAAACCCTCTCATTACTTCTACAACACTTTACTTCTTAGATAATATCTCAACCAGAAAACAAATTAGTTCATTCTACACTGTGCCCAGAGAATAGTACTAGATACAAATGTTCTTTAATTTTCAGCTGATCATTTTATAGAACCTGTGTATGTTGCTTCATTGATGTTCATTGTAATTAATGCATTTACCCATCATAGCAGTTACCTTTTAGTGGTGTTGTCAGACAAGGAGGAACTCACTTCAAAGGCACGAGGTCTTTTCCGACCAGTGTTCAGAAAAGCAGCCTTCAAGTGACACCACACTCACACATGGTAGCATATATCTCCTCCACAACATATCATGGCCTCAATGTGTTGGGCTTGCTGCGCGGCAATTTCACAACCAAATAGCTCAAAGGAGTGATAAGAGTTTCATTATTGCCGAACAAATCAAAGGCAACAAGCAGCATCATTCATAAAGCACATTTCAATATTTCACCTGTTTTAATTTCAATGTTCAACAAAGCAACAGAGAGATTGGAGACAGAGCAAGAAATAATGGAGAAGGTGTGTGGAAGTACACAAAGAAATCAGCAACCAAAAGGATATTACTTTTAGTATTTCTAGTTGTGTGTTAAAGTCTGGCTGTGTGTTGTGCAATTTTGAAAAAGAAAATCTAATCATAACAACAATACCTGACTCAAAAACCTGCCCCGAGGCTTCACCATACACTTTGGCTAAAAGCAGCTTGGTGCTTTCAAGTTTTTGAGCTTTAAAGCCAACAACAATGGCCTTAGCTAAATTCCTATTTAATGTTGACAGTACAATTTTCTTGCTGACAAAAATGAATTAGGTTTACTAGTTACCAAATGGTGTTTAATACTTTGTTCTGATTGGTCAAACCCAAAACTAATTTTCAACAACAAAAGTAACACAAGCTACTACCTCATCATCACACACATCATTTAAAATCCATCGGCAGAAATCAGTCTTCCATGTTTCCTCTCTGTCTGTTGTCATTGTGTTTAATAATAATTAAAAAAAAAGAAATCTAAAGACGGTCCAAAAGGGTAGGAAAATGTCAATAGTTACAAGAGTGCGTGTAAGGGCAGACTAAACAGCTACCAGGCTTAAACCAGGCTTTCACAAGGAAAGTGGAGCAAATCTGTCCTGCAATGCAGGCAACAACCCCAGAGTAAGGTGTACTTAGATGTTGGGACAACACCTCTTGTTCAGTGTCTGGGTCCCAGGATACATTTTTTTCTTTAACATCTGCTGTGCATTACCTTTATTTATCATTGTCTATAGTTTTGAGTGCCAGTTTCTGTTACTAGCAAGCTGCTGTTGGATGTGTTCTGGTCAAAGTAACATTGGGTTCCAGCTTTTTGTTGTTGTTGCACTTAACTGCATATTTTTACACAGGTGGTGTTGTTATTGTGTCCACCCCAAATGCAACACACAACAACCAAATCACAGTAACAGCTGCTGTGCTACAGTTACCTATAAAGACATGGCCTTGAACACACAAACAACAGTTAAGTGCATAATCATCTGATGTAACAAGGCCAAAACAGCCAAATTAAACATTTTATTCCCTCCATGAGCCTGCTCTTTTTCCACACGTCATTCAGCCTTGTACACATAAAAGGCAAAAGCACAAAGATTTACTAACGAGTAAGCACGGAGGAAGTCCAATTGATGGAAATACAAAGGGGTGGAAGACGGCTGCCTCTGGTATGATTACAAACATGAAAAAGCAGTTTTGTTGAGGTCAGGGGTAGCACATGGGGTGGCTCACTGGTAAACAGCAAGACGTTCTGGTTTTAAACACTGATGCATTAGGAAATGTTTACCACATGCAGAACAATGCAATCAAAGAGAAACTGTCTGACAAAAACATGCTTGTGTGCATATATTTGAATGATATAATCCTTTGGTTTGACATTGGTTGATGAGCCCATTCTTTTTGTGCAAAGCCATCATTTAGTCATCATAATTATTATCTCAATAAACAAAATCAGACATATAACGAAGGCAAATATAACGAAGGCAAATATAACTTGGCGCTTAATCGTAACAGGCTTGTTTGTGTAATATCTTAGGTGTATTGGAAAATGAGATACAGCAAATAGCCATTGCAAGTGATGCCCCATTTATGTTGCCATCATCCAGCCAAAATCACCAAAAATATATTAAATTAAATGGATCTTTATGTCTCATAAGGTCCAACAATTACTTTTTCCCCATGGTTGCTTTTCAGATATGTTTTGATTGTGCTATACCTTTTGTACCTTTTGGTCTTATTTAGTCAATTCACACTATGACCACCACCATTGTTGCTGTTCCTTATATCCTGATTTCAACCTGTCAGCTCTTAGGGCCTGTCTTTTTGTGGTTTGTACATGCACTTCCTGTGTCAGTGTGGGTTTCTCAGCTGTTTTTCCAAGGTTGAAAAGGAAAAAGAAACACTGAAGACAATGACGAGGACATAGAATAGTCCCTGTGGCTCTTTACCCATATGTGTCAGTCCTGTGACAGACCAGACACCTGTCTACTGTGTACTCTGGCTTTGGTACTGGACTGTTCTGCTCTCGAGATGATGAACTGTGTAAGTAGTTTACACCGTGGGAGAATGCAAGGTTTTGCAACCTGTCATGGATACATTGTTTACATGAGTTTTGAGCACATCCATTTAGGGACATAACTTCCCTCTAGCTTTGGAGCAAATCTATGGCCCAGCAGAGCAGAAAAATTAACATGAAAGTCACAGTTCTTCAATTCACATTATAACAGGTATGTATTGATCAAACTGCATTTGGACTGTACAGGTAATCCGGGCAATTAAATCTGATAAGAGAGTTAGCTTATCCCAACATCCAATCACTATGGCTCCTAGCTCAACACAATAAAAAACAAAGCAACTACAGCTTAAAGTCAACAGGTTAAGGCAGGTTAAAAAACATAAAGGGTACAGGTGACATCAGTGTCTTTCCGTTCTCAAGCTCTCATCAACAAACACAAACATCTACATTTTATTGTTGTAGGCTACAAGAATGTTGAATGAGAGCAGTTAGCAGTGTTGTGGCTGTGATATAGAAAAGAGCAGGAAGACCTACAAAGCTCATACAATTTCAGCACCAAACAAACAAAATCTAGCTCCTGTAGTGTTAGTTCTTGATCATGAGTAAACATTTTAGTGTTTCTTTTCTCCACATTTTTTAACTCACTCTCTGTACGTCATAACAACGTCCCAATCACTACTCTTTTACGCTCCTGGTAGCGCACTAGCAGACAACAAAATGCTGACACAGAAAATGTTTGTTTCCTGGTAGTCTAGTTTGTTGTAAAAAATCGTATAGACAAGTCTGTGTCAACTTTGGTAAGTTTTATAACAAGCAAAACTTTTTCTGAAAGTGTTAGAGTTCCTTTGAAAATCTCCCAAAACCTAAAAAAAAAATCCTCACGTGAAGAATTAAAGCAGGGAGCAGTCTCTGTACAAAACTGTTTTTGTTTTTCTGACCACTGATGGATCTTTTGACGGCTGTTCATTAGTTTTATAACTTTTTCTCTTACTCTGATTGATTTCTGAAAGGTGCTGGTTCAAATATATTCTTCATGAGATTTCAAAACTTTCTCATTAGATAACTTTCTGTTGGGTTAATGACACCTTCAAAAGAAGCACCAACAACTGCACTGCAGCTAATGTCTCTATTCAGGGCTGAAGACAGTGCATTTGGAGCTATACTGTCTACAGTGCTTTTTCTTTGATCTCGTTAGTCTCCGAGGCATTAGTAATAGACTCATTGCTATTGGGGGTAAAAAGGAAATTGCAACACATTTCAATAAAAGTAATTGGCCCTCATGCAGACACAAACAGCCACACATTTGCTGTCACTATGTATACCAATGTGAATGTAATTACCTTGCCTGTGAGGCTCCTCTTTCTTTCTCTCTCTCCTCCTGTGCTCTTGTATGATTATGTTTTTCTGCCTGTGTTATCTGTGAAAGAAGTGCGCTGATCAACAAATAATTCTGTGATGAGCCCCACAAATGTCCAGTTCACTTCAAACTAGACGCTGCATTTGGAGAGAAATGAGGCCCTTTGAGAGTAGAAAACTGCTAATCAATCCATTTTTTTCAGCTGGAGGGCCAGAATTTTCTTTCCTGTAATGTTTTTCTTTTAGTTTAATACTGAGCAACCACACTCACATCATTACAACATTATGACCGGTGGATGTGTCGCAGGCTATCCAGAACTACACAGTGTGACTCTTAAAATGTAATTAGTCCATCTCTCTAGGAGGGTTTTGCCAGCTTTACCTATATGCCAAAGTAAAGTGCAGTCACTTTGATGATAAAAGGGATAAAAAGGCAGCGATAAGGTGGAATGTTGAACAGAGTGAGGCTGGTGTGAGCCAGCCAGCTGAGGTCTAATTGGATGAAGGAACCCTGTTGCATGAGGCGTTCTTCCCTGAGAGTGCAGAGACATTATGAAAAAACCTCCCACGCTGCTCTCGGTTGATTCAAATAATTTATTTTTCTGTTAAACTGATGGAAATATTGCCTCTTTTCCAATAAAAGCCTGACAGCTTTAGCACTGTGACATGGCTTGAAGTCCTCAGCTCAGAGGAATTAATTGTGAATGCGGTTTGCTCCCGTCACCAGTCCTGCCCTCACAGTGATCTCAAAAGGAAAGACTGTCTCCATGGCCTGTGGTCGAGTGATCTCACTCCTCTCTTCCTTGTTTGGGGCTGTGGCTTTTGTTTTGACCGCGCTGAGAGGGAACCTTAACTGATCAGTGTGCGGCGACACAGCGGAGAAAAAGCATTGGTTCAAACAACAGGCAGAAGATCAGAGAGGTGGGAGAGTGAATAATGTGTCAGGTGCTCCGAATGAATTTAAGTGCAGAGCAGGGCTGTGGAAATACCTCTGTGTGAGGCCCTAATCAGTTGCAAACAAGGGAGGGAGAGAGGGGAAAAAAAGAGCTTTCATTCCTGTAACTAATCATTTGCGGTTTCCCAATGCAGTCAGCCAACGCCAAAGGCAGAGACTAATAAACTGGGAGGCTGTGTAGATTTATAAATGATTAATTAAGGGGCCTCCCACGGGAATTACAGCAGCTATAAGCAAAAATATTAATTAGTTGAGATGAGACTTAAACTAACAGGAAAACATTCCAGCCATGTTGGAAAGCACATGGTGGGGGCAGCTTGTTTGACTCTGAGGCTGACAAAGAGGGCCCTCACTGCTGCACCACAGAGGGTGAGGGAGGGGGCTGTGTTGAATTTGGCTGGGGGATAATGAAGAGTTACATGGAGTGTCAGACAGAGAGACACACAGGTCCTTAGTATTGAGTTGTAAGGAGAGATGACTGAGTGACTGAGAGGGTTAGGATTGGGTCTGAAATGAGTTCTCGACTGCCTCAAGTACCTCTGCACCCCCCCTCACACTGCTACATTACCATCTCTGGTTGCCTCTCCTCATGCCTGCCCTTCAGGGAGGTCTCTAAAGCCTCTCTCCTCCGCTTCTTTTCATGAATGTCAAGATGCTGAGTTTAAAGTCCTGCAGATTAAACGGGAAGTGTTGAGTTTATTCGGCATCTAATGAAAGAACTGGGTAATTTCATGCAGAGGATCTCAATGTCACAAAGCTTTCTAGCTTCCAGAGCAGAGTGTTCATATTCCCTGCTATGCACTGATAAGGTGAGAAATCATTTCACCATTTTGATTTCTGCAGCATCATTCCAGGCTGATGCTACTTGGGTGACATGAACCAGCCGAAAGAGTGACCCATCCAATTTTTGAAGGTGTGATACAGTGTAGTGAAGGTTTCATGGTGCTAAAACTATTCATGGCCAGTGTCAAATCTGATGGCTGATCTGATCCAGCTACTCTGTCATCCATCAAGTCAGCCCCCGATTGCTAGAGAGTTGGAGATTGAAAAAATAATCAGTCTTTTCTTTGCAGGTTCTGTTGAGAAACAACCCCCCTGAATCTGGGTAAAATCCTCATCAAAACAAAGGGTAGAGACAAAACAGTGGGACTGGCCTGTTGGCTTCAAGCAAAGCAAACAGGAGTTTTTCTTAGAGATAGACTTTATAATACATGCGACACTGACGTTGTAGTGTGGGGTGCAGTGAAAGGAGGGAAGAGACAATCTAGAGGATAGAACAAGAGAACAGAGCATAAAACTTAACTGTACATACACCTGTCATGCTTTTTATACTAATAGACTTAGTTTTACTTCTCAGCAGAACATCACGACGACAAAACCAAGTGTTAGTGTCTGACATAAAGTGTTGTCTTTCAATCTAAGCTTTCAGATATTACTGCAACTTTCAACATACTCTTCTTATTAAAACATGGGGGAACACCAGCATACAGGCTACAACAATGCAGGACATCAACTGAGTGGTTTGATTAAAATTTATGGGCTAAGTTGAAGGTGAAATAAAAGAACATAAGCTGAATTAAACTAATAGCGTGGTTCAACAGTGCAGCAGGCATTTGTCCTGTGGTCGTTCCTTGAGAGGGCTGGTGAATCCAGAGGAGCTCAACTATCATCTGGCTGTACTGTAAATGACTCAGATGTAACCCAATTACAGAAAAGCCAAGGAGTAATCACACCTTGAAACAACCCGATGTGTCAGTCTTGACTTCAGTTTGCTTAGCTGGTTAAAAAGAATTGGCCTCAACCATTTTCACGTTTTCAGCACAGCATCAGATGAAAAGAGTCTGAGAAGAAAAATTAGGGCCGAGTAGACACTTGAAGAGAGAGGCAGACATTCCTGTGAGCCATCATAATTGACTCACTGGAGGGCTGGGCTCTGGTGGCGCTGAGGTGCTTTAGAAGTCAATGTTCCCAGAATCTTGTGTCAAGGGTGAATACATGTTTTTAGATTTCATAAATAAATATTTCATTCAACTGTCAATGCCATGTATGTGGTGGAGGAGAGCCCTTTCATGTCACTCAGGTTTTTGGATGGCTTGGCCGTGTGTGAGAGAGAAAATTGAGGCTACTAAAGGCTACTGGCAGGAGTGAGCAAGAAAAGACTCCCATTTGAATGATGGGCAAAGAGTTGAACTGTGTTTTTTATGATCGCTCAGGGTGTCCAGCAGAATCGGAGTGACGTTTGACAACAATTAGTGGTGCAGCTTTGAGCAGTGACAGGCAGGCCTATATACAACACAAAGAAGACTCTGGCCGCCAACTTCACAGAACGTCAGACCGCCATACACATCAGCCCCATCGCAACTCCAGTGCTGCCCTGTGCAGGGACAAGACTGATATTGCAGGACAGTTTCTATTTAAGCAAATCAAAAACACTCACATACAGGCCAAATATGAAATATACTACTAGTTAACTTCAATAAAGGAAATAAAACTAACCAGCTGACATCATATACAGTCCATGCTAACAACAAGTGGACAAAGCTTTGAGACTGAACACTGCCAGAGAATTTTGTGGTAAATTGTAAAGCTGTTGGTTATAGCTGAACCAAAAAAGTTTAATAACACAATTTGGGTTCAACATCACTTGTCTAGAAGCCAGTGAAGTCTTTGGTTGACTTGATTTGATATGGATAAAGTATTTGCTCTTGCAGATGTAGCTGGCTCCCTCCTATTCAGACAAGTTTTCGCAAAGACATATGTATACGTTGACACTGCATTTGCTGAAATTTTGCCATAGGTCACCTCCATATCGGTAGTGGCAGATTGGCCCTGTAAACATGGAGCTTGTGGGTTTTCTTCATCAAAGCACCATAATTAACATAAAACTCAATTTAATAGTCCGTTTTATATTACATGATCAAAATTAGTTAGTACCTATGACAGTTGTTTTGAGTAGTAAGCTCAATGCAGTAACTGGCACTGAGTTTGCTTTCTTTTCTATATTATTGAAATGATTGATACATTAATGTGAGGAAGAAGTGCTTGAGATATTTTAACTGCACAATTTTTAACAAAGCTTATCTCAGAAAGATTTATGATCAAAAGATTGTTTCTTGTGATACTCTTTACAAAAATCCAACAGGGGAAACTAAAAATAGAGTCAAATTCCTTGAATTTCTGTACGATCCACCAAATCTCAGGTATGATGAGTAGTACATGAGACAAGTAAGCATCTTATTTGAACCATTCCAGATTATGCAGACACGAAAAAGAATAACAAACCAAAGATTGTGAACAGCGTTCATTTACACTCGTGTCCCTGGAGAAATTAGACGGAGGCGTGTTCACACAACTCACAAAAACAAAAGTGTAAACATGCCATACAAGCTCAAACAAGCAGCTTCGTTCATGTAGTGTTGGTTTCACATCATAATGTATCCCAGAGGTGTAGAATGGTTTTAAGGTCCAAGCCCTGAACAGCCAAATGAAGTTCTTCCACAGTAGTTTGAGAAAACGAACATTTTGAACATCAAGGTTAAATGTGGAAAAGGATTTATCTTAGACTATATACTGTAAAATAAAAAAGATGCTTGGCCTTCAATTTACTAAGCTTAAAGAAATAAAATAAAATAAATAAATAAATGAAAAAGAACAGGTGTATGAAGTCACCATGCTTTCAGTGACATCATGTAGCATGTGCAAAACCAACAAGCATTTACTGTTTGTTTGTCATTAGTACGAGGATGTATATTGAAGTCTGCTTTTATCTACCTCTTACCTGAGTTCAAAAGGTTCCTACTGTATTAAAAATGCACACACAGTTATTTGTGTGTATGTGTGTAATGCAGGTGTTTGTGTCTTGAGTAAATTGCAGGTAGAAGCAATGACTTCAGGAACTAAAAACAAATTTAGGCAATAATTGAATTGTAGCATAAAATTGCCCCTCCAAATAACCACAAGCTATTAGTTGAACACATTTCCCCCCTTTTACCAAAAGTCAAACACCACACATACTCACACTTGCACACATATACACACACTTTCATGCACACACACACACACACACACACACACACACACACACACACACACAATTGCACGTACGTATATGCAAGGTGGGAGAGACCTTTGAGGGTTTCACAATAGCACATTTATCCGCAAAATTAAAAATGGTGATTGATCCGTGGAATATTAACGGTCAACAGTGTTTTTCATTAAGTCGTGAAGGGGAGTGAGGGGAGGCGTTCTGTAGGAAGAAAGGGAGCAGGAAGGGAAAACAGAGAAAGCTTTATTTAATGCTGATCCTGTACTGTAAAAAGGCCCGAAGAGAAATGTAAATACTAGACTCCAATAACACGACAGCACACTAATCATATTTACAAACTATATTAAATCTGCACATTGTGTTTGCCTTGCTGAGGATTGGCTACAATGTAATTGTCATTGTTACCAGTGTTGGCTTGTGGGAAAATTTAACTGTAGTGATATAAGGTGACTGGTAGGATTATTATTACTTTATTATGACCCAGTATATGTTTATTAAAACAATTTGTCATGCAGAACAGGAGTGGAGAATGGAAACATTAAATCCTGCTCCACTCTGGCCGCAGAAATGAGTTACAATAAAATTAATGGTGGGGAGGCCTGAGCTGACACCAGAGTGGTACGTAATAACCTGCTGCTTCGTTTCATTTGCCGATCATTTCCTGTTGGGCCCTCGCCATTAAACATACATGCTGGGGATTATTGAAATAGCCTTGCGACAGCCATTGTAGAGCCGGATGTGTGTGTCTGCCTGTGTATGTGTCGTCTAACAGTGTGTTCGCATGTGTGTATTTTGGCTGCAGACACTGCTTTTATGTGGCCAGGCATTTGATCTTAAAAATACCGGCGTCATGGCAATATGCCACGGTGTGTTTGTATTTCTGGATGTGCTGTTATGAGAGGAGAGATATTAAGGACGGAGAGGCAGTCAGGCTGGGATCTAAAGTCTTAGGAGGAGGCATCATTTCACTGAGTGCCTGGGAGGGGCAAGATTAGTCTGTCAGTTCTGTCTAAAATGACTTTGAGGCTATAGCTACAGGGATGCGGCAGAAGTTTAGCCAAGGAGTTAAGTGCATTTACACTGAACAATGCCCTTCACTCCCCTTGTGGTTTGGTGTTTGTGAGGACTGCCATGGTGAGGTGGAGCCTGATTATATGACTTTAGGGGCATTTGTGCTCCTCTATGTGGCATGTTACAGCTGGGTATAACTTAAAATGAAGTATAGTATGCACTCTTGGCAACTTAACTAGCAGGCAAAAACACAATGCAGGTTCTGAATTTAAATTGTGTACCAACATCCCACATCGCAACCTGAGCAAAACAAATACTCAAGTGCTGAAGAAATGACGCACCCACGCCAGAACCCTTCAGTAGATACAGTTTTGAGATTTCATAGACAACTATTGAAAAGACTCTCTAACTTTTACTGAAACATTACATGGGTGAAAACTTAGAGTGAAAGAATCTAAAGTGCTTGCAAAGAAAAACCACACCGTAAGGAGGCTTTGAGCATCCTCGAAGGTCACTGACGCCCACCTGCATAATGTTTTCTAGTTCGCCTTCAATGGTAGGTGTTATTTTGACAAGTCTGATGATGTGAACAACTTCTACATTATTTTACTTTCAGAGTGTAAGAGAGAATAAAGACTCCACTTTTTAGTTGAAAAAGTTAGTCATAGTTTTATGTTCACTGGGGTGTCCCTGAAATTGTTTAACCACCATCCACACATATTTTGAATATCTTGCACCTTGGAGCACTGCTTCAATTTCCCTGTGTTTTCCATTGTGGCAGATTAATGTCCATCAACAGCACATTCAATATTCAAGGGCTTTCAGTATGCATAATGACTGTTTGGTGTACACTTACTTTCGCCATATTTCCAGTGTGAGCACATTACACTTACACATTATATGGACCCCAGGAAGAGTAGCTGTTAGTGGTGTGAGGAGCAAACAGGGATATAAACAAATGGCCTGATCATGAGTGTATAGCATGAAATAGAAACACATCTCTACTTCACCAGCTAAACAGGGAGATATAATAGATCTTTATCTACTCTCAAAATGGGGTCTCTATCAAAGTTTAGAGCAAATGTACAAACCCTTAAGTTCTAACAAGTGTTGTCATATTTCAAACAACAGCGCAACAAAACTGTTAATGATTACATTGCCTCATCGAGTTGTCTGGTAAAATGTTGTCTTGAATAAAGAAAAGTGGAGTTTAAAAGAAGAGCTCATCTCCAAACTGTAACTGAAAGTTAAACATGTCTTGCTTTGTCGCTACAGTGGGCAGCAAAGGATTATGGGAAGCGGCGTCTTTTTCACTAGCTTTCCAGAAACTGCTCACAGCTGGTTCAAGTATTGATAAAACAACTCAGAATACTTCCAAATTACCCAAACTTAACTTCCCATGGGAAGTTTCTGGAAAATTTCCACCCCTTTGCCACTCACCATTCAACAAAAGAAAATTCACAATCAGTGCATTTAAAGTATTGTTTATCCTGTGTTAGTATTGTGAATTGTGTCCAGTTTTCAGAGGTTATTGCATGTACTCTCGTAAATCACATGCTGACAAAACTAACAGGAATGTTTCCTTCCAAAGTCATAAAATAAATGAGCGCTTAATGTGTCTTAGTTTTGATAAAGAGGCCATTTAAGGTCAGATCAGGTACTTAAATTATATCCAAAGTGTTAAATTTATGCTACCTCCCGTGTTTTTCACAATGTGGGAATCACAGGGTCCCACATCAGTCTTCTCAATAGCGGCACTGTGCTCAAACTCATAGTACATGAGTTGTTTTTAAATGGATACTACTTCCAATTTGAAAATTAAGCCATATGGTAAAAATTACCTCAGTGCTGTAATTGGTATACATCATAGCAGCAGCAAGATCAGGGAAATGTAGTCATGGTGCAACCAAAGTGTGCGAAAACAGAAATAAAAATGTATGTGATTTAAAAAAAATAGAAAAATATCAATTTGAGACCTTATTAGTATCTTAATCAGTGGCAACAGCAGTGTCACAGATCATGGAGTCAAAGGGACAACTTCTTGACTGTGTTAATACTTTCTTTTTGAACCAATATTTTGTGTTATTGTTTATTTCTTTAGTTGGTAGCTGGCTAAAATGACAAGAACTGATTCTGAACTGTGTGGCAGGCAAGTGCTTGACCAATTTAATTCACAAAACCAGGCCTGAGGCTCCACAACAGTGATATTTCTGCCAGGCACATACACTAAATGTCTCCTTAAATAGCCCAATGAGCACAGATTTTAATTCTGTGTGGGTTTAGCAGTCTCTTAGCTCTTTCAGTGATGTTGTCATTGCAATACAGTTTGTTGTTGCAGTGGCAGGGTTCTCAACGTGGTAGCTGTGTCTCTCAGGAATTTCATAGTTATATCAAGAGGAATTGGTCACAGTAATAAGATAGAATCCATGTGATGCCATTCAAAATAGCCTGATCAAATCTCTGCTCTGTGAATCCCAGAGTATTGTGTTGTGTTTTTGAATTTACTGCTACACCAGTTATTCCAACAAAGCCTGGGTTTTCTAAGAAAAGTTTCCTTATTACACAGGATACACAAATAAACCAATGCTACCCTCTAATTCCTCAATAATTAAAAAATAAGCCTGTGTTCACCATCACATGACTCTATGTTCTGAGATGGGTCCAAGGCCTCCAACAGCCTTCGCATAAGAGGAAATGAAACATTTTTAGTTTACTGGGTAAAAAAAAGATGTTCTTGAGAATGATGCATGTCGTGCGACCCTGATTTGGACCTTTGTTCAAGGAAGATTATGGTTGGTTTCAAGCAATACACCATCTTAAAAACACAGATAAAAAAAATTATCCCAAAAATTTTCCTGATGGCTTTCTAAGTTTTACACCAGAGACGTATCCAGAGTGCCTGTACTCAATATTATTTTCATGCAAATTTACTGTCTCCACTAGTCTGCAGCTGCAGGATGGGACAATATTCAATAAACTAAAAAAAATACTTGCAAGTCAAGTTTTTATTTTTATGTATACTTCACTTGTAAACAATCTTATTTGTATTATTTGCATTAAATACAAAAACCTAAGAAAAGAATGAACCAAATCCTGCAAATTTCCTTGTGACCAGCAAGGAACAGGACATTCTGCTACCATAGCACTCTATCAAGGGGTGTAATTATCTCTATTTTCTGCATTATATGTAGATCCTGTAAGCAGAGGATTTCATTTTGGTCTGATAAACGTTCAAATTCCTGGTTGAAGCAGAAGTGGCACAGTCCACTAGTGTCTGAAAGGGCATCAGCTGGAAAAACTAGGAAACTAGGAAAACCATATGTGTAGATGGCAAAAGATGCAGTATGCAATCAGTTGTGAGGAGAATCCATGGACAATCATTTAAGAATGATTTAAATTTAAATGATTTAAATTTAAATAGTGGTATCTCTAAGAAGCCAAACAAATCGTTCTTTGATTTCAGACTGTAATCAAAGGCAATTTGGTGGGGAAAAAGTCTTGCCAGAGGTTACTTTTTGCAGACTTCTCTGAAACTACTGTCATATAGGATGGGTTCACAGATTTGTCTTTATATTGTTGCTTCTGCCTCTGGGGAGATAACAAACATGATGCTATTTTTTGGCACTCAAAATGGTTGTCCACAGTTTACAAAAAGTTATGGTTTCACTTGTTTAACCATAAGCCTGAGCCCACAGGTTAGAGGTAATTCACACTCAATACGTTTATATTCAGTTCAAGAAATGGGACAATGAGTTTTGTCAGCATGAGCCTGGACTATATAAGGGCATGTACACAGCTTAGTGCGAACACGATCCCATTTAGCGAAGCTCAGTTAACATACATAGACAATGCAATCGCAATCGGACTGTAGATAGATTTGGACGGACTCGGAAAGTCTTGGTACACCTCAACGTTCAGTGCTAGCAAATTTCACCCAGAAGAGGAAGTGGATGACCATGACGAATAGGGTCACTGCACTACAACCAAACACAAAGTAACACCGTGGCACACTCTTACACAAAATCATAGAGAGCTAACAGCTGCATTCATCTTGACCATCTTTGTCAGTTTTGTTTCCTCTTTGAGTGAACAGAAATTAGTTCAATATGCATGCAGCTTTGCTTAACAAAAAATGACAAAGCGCCGCCCATTAAAGCAGAGTGAGACTGACAGTAGAAGGAACCACCATCCACAGGTGTTATGTCTTTGTACTCAAACTTAATATGAACCTCATGTCAAGGTTGGTGTGTGAAGTACTTAGGGCACAAGAAGATTGGTGTACTAAGCAAAGAAAAACTAGATCCTAGTTAGACAAAATTAACAGTTAGACAATAATCCTTCAAAAAGTTGTATCAATTCATTTCTGAGAAAATAATAGTCTGTTTGTATTTTTCCACTTAAATCATCTTCATAAATTTGAATAATGTGGTTTCAATGATTTTACTAAGACTGTCTCTTGAAAAATGAGAGATGCGTGTCTGATTACACAGTTGTATCTAAAGTTAGCAAACTTAACTTCCTTCATCCATTAATGCTCTTTTGTGCACATTCTACGTGAGCAGCAGTTTCAGTTTGTAGTGCTATAATAAAGGCCGTCTATGAATACATTATACAAAAAATCTCCGCCAGTACTACCACTCTGCAACAGCCATTAACGTGATGAAGACATACTTAATCTGAAAGCTGAAATTATACTTTGTTACTTAGACTCTGCCATTTTTGACAAAATTACTTTCATAAAAGTGGTGGTTTTCAAATGGACAATTAGCTTTTAAGTGTGGTCATAGTGCTCTTTCCTCTTTTCCTTACGTCTACTGCCCAACCCTCATCAGTTCACTGCACTTCTCCCCCCATACAAAGCCTCTTATGGTCACATTAATGCAACTAATTACCATGTCAATCACAAGTAATGCTTATTAATTGCCCCTCAGAAAGGAGCTATTTCAAACAGTGAGCAGTGCCTTTAAAAGCTCTGCTGAAAGGCTGACTGTAGGGAAGGTTTTGAGAGAGAGAGAGCCATGTTTCAGCCCCACTGCTGGCATTAGTCAATCTGCTGTCCAGATGTCTTCCACAGGTGACAGCTGCAATAGCCTAACAAGCAAATTAATCACGGAGCTTTTGTGGCGCTTCATTTTAGGGAAACTCATTTCGTTTCATAAAAGGCTTCATCTTGTGTGAAAAATGACAAATTGCGGCCATGGAGTGATGTGGAGGACCAAGCAGCCGGCTCTCGTTTCTGTGCCGTGCCTGCAAGGTAGTGAAGAATAGAGAGGCAGAGAGAGATAGAGCAAAGGGAGAGAACTGGGCCAGAACCAGCGACGCAGTAATGAAGCCCAGCTCTGCCCCTGTGGGCTTGAGTTCTGACGAGTCTCACAGGTGGCTCGGTCAGATTAAAACCCAGCATGCTTATAAGGAGCAGGCTTTGAAGGAGGGGATACACTCTGTGGTCTGTCAGTCATTGTCCACAAATTGCAACATGGAGGACATTTTGAAAAGCTGGCCCAACATGTCTATGGTGGCAGGGAGTTTTCTTTGATTAAAACCCAGATGGCTTGTTGTACTTTAATGCTTTTTGCTTTAGATGTGACGTTTTATCTCATGGTGTAATGGTGGTCAGGATTTTGTGTCCTAATGAACAAGGAAGAAAAAAGTAGGCTGTGTCTCATTTTAGAGCTGGTCATCCCTCTCACAACATACTGCGGTCTCGAGATAGAGTTGGTAACAAATGTTTACAGCCAAATACTGTCCCCCGGAGTTAAACATTGGCAAATTGGCAAATGGCAATCAAAGAGACTTTATGTAATATTGTTTCAGGCTTCTGTTTTAAGAAGATTTCTCTCTGTAATGAAAGATTTCTGAGTATTTGTTCCTCTGAGATGTATCAGCACTGTGCACTGTGAATGCTGATAATGACCTACCAGTTCTCATCTACCAAGCAGGGCAAATGCAATGTTACTCTTCATTACATTGATAGACTCTCAGGTTTGAACAGGTCACTGCGGTGTAACTTCTGCATGTGGGTTGGATTGAAAATTTTCATAAACAGTTTGGCCCGTGTGTTAGCCTTTAGCCTGTATTTTAGCTCTTAGCCCATGTTTTAGCCTCATTCTTCAATCTCATTTTGAATTGGAGATTATGATGAGGCATATATCCTAGGGATGGGTATCGAGGACCGGCTCCTGTTAGGAATCGATAAGAAATGGTTCAATTCATCGATATCGTCAGTGTTCTTGCTTAACGATTCCTCTTTTCGATTCTTTACGCCGCAGCGGACAGAAATTACGTCCTCTGCTCTGCCTCAGTTAGCTTCACTTAGCATCTACATAACAGTTTCCCAAGAAAACTCTGATTCAGGATTTTCTGCTCAAAGTTTTACTTAAGAAACTGAACACACAAACGTACATTACTGTCTCACAAAAGATTCATATTCAATACATTTTACATGTTATACATCTACTACTGTACCGAAAACGGCAGTAAACAGCGCTAGCTGGATGCTAACAAGATATGGGGAATCCCATTGACATGCTAGCGGTTAGCATACATCGATGTAACTTCTGTTTCAAAACAGAATTTCAACTTTCATCAGAGGAACATGTCACAATTACTTTTTAAGAACAACACTGAGAACTCTATATGTCAAAATACTAACAGGTAGATGTTTTCCAACCAGAGGATTAAAGAAAAGTTGTTTTCAGGTTCTTCTTCTTCTGTCAGTTAATAGCACATCGCAAAGAACATTCAGGTTCGTACCACCACCTACTGTACAAAGGTGTGCAACATCATGCCCCCACCTTTAGATTCTGCTCATCATTTTTGTCTCTCTCAGAAAGTTGAAAAGTGCTTTCCTCACATCTCTGATCTTTCTCCAGTCAATAACACGAAATGAAGTAATACATTATCTCATGTAGCGTGTGATTTAAAAAAAAATCCTTTTTATTCATGTCCGGAAATATCCAGAACCACTGACCAATTTAAGACTTATCGACTTACACACATTATAAACTGTTGCTGACAAAGAAAACCTGTAAAAGCCTACTTTAGGAAGAATCGATAGAGAATCGGATCGATAAGCAGAATCGATAAGGGTATCGATATCAATAAAATCTTATCAATACCCATCCCTGATGTATCCAGATATGAGACTTTTTCAAGATTACTTACAAGGTACTCACAGTCCTGTAAACAAAATAAATGCCATATTGAAAAAAAGTATTAAAATTATAATGTAAAACACTAAAAATTGAGAATATTTACCTAAAATGTTTGCTTACATCAAAAAAGTTGGAGGAACATGTTTTTCTTAAAGACCACCATACTAAGACATCTGTTTCGGCGAGACACTCATAGTGACCTGTATTGGACTTATTACGTGTGATACGGAAACTCGCAGTTTGATTTTAAATTTAAAGCACTCAACACAGGTATCCACGGTTTGTATGTTGTTGTATGATTCAAATGTAGTCCACTCATATGTAAGAAGGGCTGCGTTGGATTAGCTCACATGTTGTTCTCAATAATAATATCAAACTTTGTATAAAGTAAAGCTGCTCTGTTTTGGATAAATTAAGTTGCACTAAAGATTGTCCCAAAGACAAACACAAAGTGTACTCCTTGTCATTCCTGACTGAAGACATTGTGTCTTGAAACCTTGGGATGCAGCTTAACTGTGGGAAAAGACTGAACATCAAGGAAAATGTCATGCATTTAAGGTATTTCAAACAAAAGTAGGAAAAATTGAAAACTTACAATGGCCACACAGAAGCAACAAATTAAACTTTCTGGATTTAAGAGCTTCAGAAAGCCATTAATACAAACTAGAGATAAATCCTTGAAAGCCGTCCAACAAAAACTGTAATTATCATTGTCAGAAGAAAAGAAAAGAGCACAGGGAGGCAAGAGGATTACACTCCTTCACAACAGAGGAATGTTCTGTGTTTATTTCTCTTCATTTGTTGAAAGAAATTCTGGGGTGACAGATGTCAGCAACACTTTTATAATTTAGCATAATTATCGTGTTCACTTTATTCTACCTGTGCATATTGCATTCCACATTCTTTTCTTCTAATTCTTTATTTAACTCTGTATGTGAAGAAACTCATAGCGGCCCTCTTTAATGTTTGGCCATGGTACAGAGACACAGTCCTTTGTTTTACTTTTCACAAATGCTGATTCCTTGACAAACAAGACAGTTTTGCTTAAAAGCTAAATGAAAATTTACTTTATGTATGTCTCTTGAAGCCTCCAACAAATTTTCTGATTCATTCAGATTCCTTAGTCGTTAAAAAAGTTCCAACTTGCACTCAAAAGAATTGTATTACTCCCTGCTTAAAAATTTGGGGTCTTTAAGCAGTTTTCCCCTTCTCAGATTTGTTAAAAAGAAATATCTGAGACAAGATTAACAAATGAAAACCTTTGGTATACAGAAACTGAGTTGCAGTTTTTCCTTGATACAGTTTGTGGATGTCCTTGAATCTGAAACACTCATCATCACAGTTAACTTTGATGCTTTAACCAGCTACAGAGTACAAAAGAGTACATCTTTTGTTTACAAAAAGTGTTTTTTTCTGAATCAGCCCTTTGTTACGTACTAAAAGATAATACCAAAGTTGAAAAAAATTCCAGGCAATAATCATCAAACAATTTTATCTACCTCTTTATGATGGACATTGCATTGTACTCTAGTGCCAAATAAAATCCTGATTGGGGATGACCAAACCTTACAGCATAACTTAACAGCAAAACAAACAAACAGTCAAATAAGCAGCTCAATGAGCAACCACAAACCAAATACTTTTATCGGCATATGCCAAAGCTCGCTGATGCATGATTGGACAGTGCAACAAAAAAAACAGAACGCTTTTCATACTGAAAATTGAGCCTTTCAAGTATGGGCCCTACATCATAAAGTTTTTGATTCCTTTTTTATTTATTGAGAGAAACTGTAGGTTCACACAATTTGTAGAAAAATTATCTTTTTAAATGTCATCTACAACTTTTTCCCACTTAAAGATGTTGAGTCGTTAACAACAAAGGTGAAGTGATGGTTTGATCTCGCCTTGCAGAGTTTGCTTTGCTATGGGGACCCTGGACCCTGACACCAACATGTGTTGCCTTCCCAGAGACTAAGATATGGCAACCCTCAGACCCTTTAATGTGGTCCCGCTGGTAGATATGCTCTTATCAGGACAGGCTGTAGCATACATCTTCCAACAGCCGAACACAAAATGAAAAAAAAAATTAAATGGGGACAAAGTGGGGTGATGGGTAAAAATCTTTGCACAGGTGACTTAATTCCATATGATCCACTGATGTGAAGTCAAAACTATGAAAAACCTGCTAAAAGAAATGTTTGCTGAGGATTTGAAAAAAATCTGATGAAGAGTGATTATGTGTCAAAATATTATCACATTAACCAAGTAACATTAACATAGCATTAAATCATTACCACAACACTTCACACCCCACACCCATTATTGTTGAGATTGAGGAAGCTGTCAATACAATCACAGTAAGCAAGACCCTAACATGTCTGGCTCAACCTGCTAATATTCTTATTTGCATAACCTACCCCACAGAATACATTATCCTGCATACAACCCACATGATGACTTTTAAATTAATGACTGGTTAATATTATCACATGCATTACCGCAATGCATCCAGTGAAAAAAATTCTCATCTGCCACCATGTCTGCTAAATTGCTATTTTATTTAAGACTACAGCTGATGATTGAGTTTGAATGCTGTCTTATCTATTCATTGTGTTCCACACTGATGGTTAAGTTAGACAAGATGAAAGGGACTTCAGTGAAAATATTCATGTTGACATTTTGTCCCCAGGCTGCTCTCAGCTTTGCCTGGTAGCTGTTATTTCCTGATTCTCAAGACCAGCCTGAGACAAAGTTTTTGCCACAGAGTCAACAGTAGTCACCTTGGTTTTGCTTCCGATGTTGAAAATTTCAATGAGGCTCTGACCAACCAGAATGAGTGTTTCAGACCGCTGGGTGATAACTAAAATACAGACTGATTTAGTTGACTTCAATCAGCGCAAACTGGCCCTACTCTGTAACATAGTGTTGAATGAGCTTATGTATCTGTTTAAAGGAAAAAGATGGATAATCTTCCTAGGATTTTCACTTGAAGAAGAAAGTCAACACTATCTCTCTTTCATTGGTTTCATCTGAGTTTGTTTGGTAGTGCTAGGAGTTGTGAGAAACTCAACATGAGTGAGGCGAAAAACAGGAAGTGGACTTGTGCCTACTTGAAGATACGGCAATTTACAGAAACACACACACACACACACACACACACACACACACACACACACACACTCACACAGGCGCGCACATACACACACACACACACACACACTTGGACACTGAACACCCCCCTCCCCTGAGGGCCCAGAAGCTAATTAGCTCCTAAAGCATTTATTTATCACAGATAAACTGTCCAGCAATCTCACTGGCACATCCCCAATGGAAATAAGAACTACTCATTAGTTTGTTCAATTAAGCTTTTCTTTTCCCACTTCAGCACGCCCTCCCCACATCTCCACCACGACCAGAATACACTTTTGGGTTCTGTCGAAGTTCTTTGCTTGAACAGACTTTCTTTGTATTTGCAGCAGTAAAGGTGGAAACCTTTGACATCTATTCCAAAATGTATGCAACCCAAATTAAGTTTGTAGCCTTAACATAATAAATCTGAACAAGGAAAGTCCTTGAGAGAAGAGCGATGATTAGTAATCCTACATAAAAACAACAACAATAAGGGGTGGAGTAGGGGATTAATTTGAGTTTTACATTTTACTGTAAGAGTCAAAGAGGAAGCAGCTGTGTGGTGAAGCTGTTGAATAAACTCATGAGGCAAACTCACTTCACATTGCAAACTTTTCCACACCAAGGCCTATTTGGGATTATTTTTGAGCTGAATGAACTGAATTCATATTGTTGACTCTGCCGCATTTCATTTATGCAGCATGACAACAAACTGAGAGGATCCAACTTGGTGTTGTGACAACTTGGAGACAATGGCCAATTATTCTGTGTGTTTAAAATGTACTTTTGAGGGTCTGTCTGGAAAATGTGCAGTAAAAAAGAAAGTTCATAATTCAGGTTGGATGGGTTATGTTTAATCTAGACACCAAGATACGCAGTTTATACTTCCTGATGCATTATAACCTTCAAGAAGATGCCTGGAAGCTCACTTTTATTTAATGTTTAATATGATATTTAATGTTCTGTACAGGATTTTGAGCAGTTCAAATAAAATGCCAGTTTTGTCTTTATTGCACTGTCCCCAAAAAGTGACATCTTTCTCATGCAGTGGGGTTAAATATTCATTTATGTGACTCATTTTTGTCTTCCATCATTAAGGTTTTATGCTACTCTTCTATATTATACAGTGAAGTGTAAAAAGATTTAATGAAGAACAGTACCTTTCCTTGTTCTGAATCATTTCATTAATTCATTTAAAGCAAATTGCATTTTAAGCACCACTGGTATTTGAATGTCAGAGGGATAATAGATTTGTTGGAGCAACATTGAAGTTGCTAAAATCTTCTTCTTAAGGTCAAACCCTCATCACAGGTAAAGGTTACAGATATTCCCAGCAACCCCCGTCTTTTGTCTTTCTTTTTTCCTTTCACACCAAAATACTCAGCAGCACAACAGTCATCAACATTGCATGGAGGTAAACTTCTATGGTCTGCTGATGAATGTGATGAACTTGGAGAGGTTTTTTTTTTTTTACTTTCCACAGGCCTGAGTGTCTATCCCCTGAAGACAGAATTGCCGAGACACCACGAAGGCAATATTTGGCCCGTTCCATCACTCTAATTCACTCCCTGCGCATCCATATTTCATTTGGCCTCGGCTTTAATGAAAGTCGTGGCAACTTCTCCACCACTGGAGTCTCTAAGCGCACACATTGTGCAGAAAAAAATCATAAATAAGGACATTGGCCTTCATACAAAACAATATTGTAGGGAATGAGGCCCTAAAGTTGGGCAGAGAAAGGGGGAGTCAGTACAATGTAGCTGGGGAGGCCATCTGCCTTGCTATCTCCCATCTGAAGTCCCCACTCTTCACTCCCACCCTCCCTCCCTCCTTCCCTCCACTGCACAGACAAGTGCCTGTTTATCCCAACGCCCTTCAGAAGACATTTGCACAGGTCTCATGTGCAATCCTGTTATCTTCCACTGGCCTGAATATGCTCAGATTTTAAGTAGGGTTTGCTGTGTTGAGTTGGGCGTTCACATCCCCAGGAAGCAAACATGACATCCCCACTAAAAGGCTGATGGGACACTGGGCTTGGCACTGTGACTGTTACCTGCATATGCATTAGGTTAACGCAACTGTCTTAGATACAACACTGGTTTAGCAGAAAGACTACAGTGCTATACAGTGATGATCTGACTCTATGGGATATTGTTTGTGTGAAAAGAAACCTTTCCTGTTTTAATTTTGCCACCTGTTTAAACTATTTTATTATGTGATACTTAAAGTTATCAGTAACCTCTTTTTGAAGATTTTGGAGGCTCCAATGGATTTATCCAAAACTTTAACTTTGTTAACTTATTTTTGGTACCACTTAAACATCTGTGCTAGACTAAGACCAACAGTAATTTTTTTTTTAGCAACAGGTTTTTTTCATCTTTGTCTCTGATTTTGGGATGACATACTGGATCTCATCAGAAATATTTTTAGAGATGGGTACCAAAGACTGTACTTTTATAGGTACTGACCAAATCCCATCACTAGTACCAAGTGCCAATTCACATAAAATTGAATTTTGGTATCCCAACTCATCTTTGTGACTGGGAGGGAGTCGAAGACCAGGCAACTTTTCAGGCCTCACATGTGTGGGGCGTACACAGATCTGGGTTTTAAGTTGTGCATTGTTGAGAAAAAACACTGTGTACTTGTATTAATGTATTAAGCTATAGTTAACTGTATTTAAGGATTTTCATGCTGAAGAAATTTGTAAAACAACTGGGATGTTACTGTACACACAGCTAAATGTTGTTAGACATATTTCTTAAAGTTTGTATGTTGAGGAATAAATGCTCAATTGAAATATTTTAAAATTTCATTTTCAAACAATTTGAAACACAAAAGTACCAAAAATTGGTACTGTTGAGTACCAGATTCCTAGTTACCGGATATTGGTTCCATATCAGTCCCACCTCTTAAAATTTTACTCTTTTAAATTAAATAGACATGTAATTAAACAATGAAGAATAGTGCGGTGCCTCTGAAGTGCTCATCTGCAGAACATTAGAGTCTAAGTCTGGACTATTTCTATTAAAACAGTGGTAGTCATAAAAGGGTCAGCTGTTCTAGAGGTCCCACCATTGCAGGAACCGCTCTCTCTACTATTTTGATCAACTACTCAACTGCTTTCTATGTCTTTCACGTACTTTTGTGCTGCTAGTAGCCCAGTTTGAATTTGTGTACCATTTTTCCGTAGGGAACAACTGAAGCTTGTCACAGGCTCTATCTTCAGCTGAGAAACAGAGCTTGACTGCAGGTTACAGACATAAATGTTAAGATGCTACTTTTGTTTGCAATTGATAGGTTTAGCTTTAGACTCAGGAAGTGAAACAATGATGTATTGTGGACTCAAATGGTTGTGTTGGTTACACACAACTTGATTTCACCAAATCTTCTTCTACAGTTTTACATCTAAATCTTAAATGCACTCAAAAATTCTTTTAAACTTTTTTGACACTGAAGATATGTCACTCACTATGCTGTTGCTTCTGTATTGACCAAATAATGGTTCTTTATATCCATTTACAATGCATTTCATAGTACTGCAGGACCACAGTGCCCCTACAGGAGTATGGCTATATAACAGGGAAAACAAAAGAATCCAGGCTTGTCTAAACTGATACTGCATTGGGAAAGAACAACACACCAATGGTTTTACTTTTTTTTTTTTTTTTTTTAAATTAAAGTTTGGGTCCTCTTATTCTGTTTCTTGATGTGATGCTTTATATTAAGGAAGTAATGATGTCATCAACATGTAGCCAAACAAGCCTCTCTATGGTGTAAATAAAGAAACCTGAGCCTTTGTGATGCTAATAAGCAAACTGCAAGGTAAACTAATGTAGCATACTAACCTAAGCATTACATAACAAAGCTTTAATGTCACTTCTGATGTAACCCTCATGGACTATACATCTCACAAGATGAGGAATCCTTGCTACATACCTGTCTACGTAGAGTAGAGATATTCAGGATCAGCTTTAGACCAAGCTTGATTTGTATTTCCTCATGTATTCTTTCACAGTCTGTTTCAGGTTTCTTGTTTATCATTAAACCCACTGCTCTCCCCTCTCCTGATCTTATAATGTAAGAGAGAAAAATACTTTTAAAGTGTGCACAGATTGCTGGTGTCCACTTCATTCGATGTAATCTTTGCTCTTCTGTATGATACCACAGATCGCAGATTTCATTCACTAGATGTGCATGTTCAACTGTGGAGCTGAATTGATTTTCAGTGACAGTTACCAGATCAATAAAAGCTTTAAACTATGCCGTCATTACTCTATTCAATAATTCCTGATAATTACACAAAACACAAAATGAAGCAGAGGAAAGTGAAACAAAAACACTGACATTGTTTTTCTAAAGCAGAATAATACCGTAACCTTCATTTTAGGATGGATTTTTATGGGACCATTCACTGAGAACAGATCACAGTATAAAGAATCATGTAATGCATAATTAAATATAATATTCTGATGTTTCTCAAAAGTTTATTTTTGAGTTTAATATGTTTCTCAGATGCTTGGTGATGGAAATAAAGCGCTGCAGGAAATATCATTTACCTGCATTTGCTGGAATAAATGTATCAACAAGGTTTCAAGTCAACAGTCTAAAAACAAATACAGCTCAGTCTATTATCCTATTACAGCCACTCAAAGCGGTATGATGCAGAGAGAGAGATAAAGAACAGGCTGGGTCCATCAGAGGACATTAAAAAGGGCCAGCTCTGACTCTCTGCTTTCACACAGACCCAGCAGAGCAGGGGCCATCTGAGTACAGCAGGCCCGGATCACTCAAAGCCTGCCGAATTGTACAAATAAATTGCTACCAAACTCACATGCTCCTGTGTACATAATATAACAGTGTGCTAATCAAACACAAACAACGTCTGAGCAGAGATAAATTATTTTCTGATAATTAAAACAAAACAATTAATACGTTAACAAAACTTGGCATTTAATATTCCATGCACCCTTTCTCAGCATTTTCAGCCATCAGGCATCAGTTTCACGATATTTTAATAAAGAAAAGTCCCTATTTAATGTGGAATTTGAGCAGTATTTAGGAAATGGTATACTGCAGAAACTCTCTCAAATTGTTTCCTGCAGGTGAAGACTGACATGTAACGACAAAGTGTTTTCATTTGAATTGCAGCTCTAAAGAGGATAGCCACAGATGAAAATGAGGAGGAGAAAATGCACATTACAAATATCCCCTCAAGCTGCCACTTTAAAGACGCATGCTCAGCATAAGGTATTCACTTTGCAGATAAAGGCAGTCTTTCCACTCATAATCTAAGTATACAGTAATGCATCATTTTCTGCCAGATAGTGAGAGAAGAATTAGCTCAAATTATTTAAAGTTTTTGTTAATTACTTTTGAGGCCTGAAGCTGTTCGTGCTTCAGAACTGCTGCAAAGTTTACAGCCACTCGGTCACATTAGCTGACTTATAATTCAAGCACTTATCACCCAACTCTGAAGCACTGCTTTATGAAGCATCCAGCTCTTTATCTGTATGTACACCTCCAATGTGATCACATGGCTAAATGATATTTCTGCTAACACTCATCCCTTAAATTAAAAAAAGCAGTGGGCGTGCATTTCTGCAGGCATAATCTTACACTCCTGATCTCAATGGGGCATTTATGGAGGGTTTTATAACTCTAATTATCTTAAGCCATTACAGTATATCAACTTTTAGTAGTCCATTGTATACCCAATATGCATCAACTGGACAGAAGCCTCAGTGGCACAGAATATTTATCTCAAATTATAAGGCACAGCAGCTTAACTTTAGTTGAACGCAGAGCTTAAGGCTGACACAGTAATGAACAGTGTATACTGTTTTGTTAATAGTGATATTGTTACTGTGGAGCTGTGTTACTTTTTAATCAGTCACAGTGAGCCAGAGCAGCATGAGGGTAGCCTTAGTGTCAAAATGTGACACCAAGGTTTTATCCTCCATCTGTTACTCAGGGGTTACATTTGCATACAGAGTACACAAAGTACAGCAGATAAATGATACTAATAATATACACATGGTAACATTAACTCAAAAACAAACCAACAAAGGCATGCAAAGACTGGGTAAAGTCAAGATAGAACAATTACAGGTCTGTGGCATTCTGTAGAATCACAGCACTTCACCTGAATCACCTTATTTAGCAGTTATCTGTAATACACAACATATTATATGATTTTACCTCTTTTTACTTTTCATAAACATTAAAAATATAATTCTTATTGTTGATCAATCAATCCATATGAAATAACATCACTATATCACTTTTCCACATTTATTAACAGTGTAAAACCAAACTGTGTATGATTTGCAGCTGAGCAATAACATTTCAAATTCTTGATCACAATATGTGACTGTTTATTGCTTCTTTTTTCCAATGTTGTTGGTCCTGCATTCTTCAGTGCTATCAAACCATAATCAGCCTATCAATGGCTAGTATTAACACTTTCACTGAGAGGCAATGTGTTTTCAATAAATAGTTGTGCATGTAGAATCTTTACATACTTGCTGAAAACTGTTGTAAACTCGTTGTTAACGTTTCATAAACAAGTTGTAAATAATGAGAGAGTGATTACATTAGGGCCCTGTATTTTTAGGGTATTAAAAAGATAGGAACAGGTCAGAATATAGAAAATGTTTTGGTAAAGTTAAAAAAAAAAAAAAAGAATGAATAAAAAAATAAGGGCCCCCAGTTCTGCAGCAGCTAGCTCCGGCCCTGACAAAGCTGTTAATGTTCTGAAAAGAATGTGCAAATTGCAGAAACGAGTCCAAGTGTGGGCAGAAAACACTTCTGGTACTTAGAACCAGTGATGGAACAAATTTGGTCAAATTGGTAAAGTGCCCAAAGGGAGGAGGGAGATGTTCCACGGAAAACCAATTCCAAGCTTGGGTGAGCTCAGGATTGTTTGGAAACTCTCCAATCTGGGGGCCTGCATTGAATTGCGTGTCAGGCAGAGACTGTTAAATAAGATTAGAATAAGGACCAAGAGAGCAGCACAGGTACTCACAGGATGGCTGTGTAATGTCAAACCACAGTCACTCTTTAACAGACATACATCTGCTGTGGTTGTAACAGAGAAATCTTACATGAAGTGACATGTAAACTCAATGGACGAGCGAAGGAAACATTAGAGGTTTTCAGTGCATTTTGAGCTGTGTTTGGAAGAAGTCCTGCTTTCCTGCTTTGATTTATTCCTTGTAGCCCCAATTAGGCTTGGCCCACTCCTGGAGGAGTTGCAAAGCTGACGATGGATATGTCATGGGATGTTATGATCAAAGCAGAAAGAAAAAGACAGTGAGAGAAAGGAATCTCATTCACGTTCAGTTTTATGAGGCCTCCAACAGACTTGTAAAACAGCGTGTAAATGCAGCCATTTCCAAAGAAATGCAGCTTAAATCTGGAAAAAGCCAAATGAAAACCCTAAAATGAAATAAAGAGTCACATTACCATCTTTTGATGAGCATACAAGTATATTTATGTGGCAGGTAGAATTCTTCAATCCTACAAATACTGACTAGCCTCCGACTCATTTCCCTTCAATTCACTTTATTAATGAAAGTGAATTGAAAGGCTTTGGACACTGTAATCGTTGTACACATACTATACCACGTGTAACAATATCAAGATGTCCAGCACTTCAGTGTTTAATTAAAAAAGGATCAGTTCTGAAGAAATATGATAACATCAAAATCTCTAACAGCTCCAGCTTTACACTCCTTTGAGCTCTGATTTTGGCCTCTACCAACTTAAAAAATATTCAGCTCTTTAGCGTCAACATGCTTTGATATTCTCCCAGCATATTCAAAATCTTTCTGCTGTGTGTTGCTGTAAAGGTACAGAAGGTTTTAGAGCTTATTTTCTTAAATAGCTGCCAACATAACTACAGAGGTGAGTGATAATTCAAATAACCACTGATTTCAAGGTCTCCAACATTTTAAAATTGTCGCAGTTTTCAAATGTTACTGTAGTAAGTGTTCAAAGAGGATAACAGTTTTGGTTGATGTGCAGGGAATTCACAGTTAAATACAAGTAGGTGGAATTAAAAGGCCACCTTTCTTCCTTTTATCCTCAACTTAGTGCTGTTTGACGGAGACAGATGGGGAAGGTAAATCAAGGCAGCTGAGTGGAGAGCACTGCTGACAGCACATTAGAGCCTCTCTCAATGAACTGTCACAAGTGCACATTGAAAGTAAAGTTTGATCATACGTGGCTGCTGTCCTGTCAGACATCCTTAAAAGCAAATGGGGCCTAAGTGCTGCAGAGCTCTGAATGAGCCTGAGATGACAGTTGTAGTCAGTGCAAAGAGAGGGCACAGGCACTCCATCCTCCCCGCTGCAAAAGGACAATGAGGTGAGGAGGACTCCGGCAGCATTTCTCGCCCTGCACCTTCACCCTCGCAGTAAAAGCATCTGACAAAGTGTCAGTCTTACACATCATCATTCGCGTCATTAAGAGCTGGGGCTTAACTTTTATGCTGCTTGTGCAAAAAGGTTGTGAATCTGTGAACATCTACTCAGCAGGAACATTTTTTTTTTTTTTTTTTGCCAAATCAAAAGTTTTAAAGCTTTTTTGGCAAGTGTGAAACATTTCAATTTTTCATGTTGGGCTAAGAGTGTTCTTAAGTTGACTTCAATATAGTTTTTCTTCATACTATTGATTACCAACTGTTTTGTTGTTATCAATAGGCCAACATCAGAATCATTTTGATGTGGACATTAGGTGCCAAATTTTTACGTTAACAAGCATGACAATATCTGCAGCAATGTCCCAGACAACTCTGATTAACCCTCTATGTGAATTACATTTTTACATAACATTACAGAACATTGTAGAACAGTGCCCGCTTGTCAAGGTTTCAGAAGCAAAACCATAACTAGCAAAAAAAAAAAAGTCAGTGATATTACTCATTTTGCACTAACTTTAAAATCATATGCTTGTGCACATATTAACAGAAGTGTGGCCTTTGGGCAACATTTCACATCAGACTGCCCCCTGTCAAACAATGAATATAAGTTCAATCATCAAACAGAGGATACTCCCTAAATAAACTGAATTTAATGAAAAAAGAAAGATAGCACAGTTTTAATTTATAAGATAAAATCTGACATTAGCCAAGGCTTAATTAATAGCTTTGTAAAGCTTCTGCTAATCACTACTTTTGCCAGAATGCATAATATACAAGTGGAGTACTTCTTAAAACCAGTTTTCACTTATTCTACAAATCCTGTAAAAAGTGTAGATAAGTTGCAGATCAAGTTGATTAGATAACACTTGATTGCAGCTTTGAAAAACATAATCTGTGATGAGGCCAAGGCTTAATTTGTCTGATTGGAGAGCTGACCGCCTTAAATTACAGGAAGCACAATGGGCTGGTTTCTGTGGGAATAGGTAAAGTGGTCTGTGCTGAGTATCTTTAATGAATAACTTACAGGCCCTTGGACCAGCAGCATTTAGAGCCTTGTTTACCCAAGCCCGAACCTGCACTCCGACACTGTACGCTACTTCACTCTTCCATTAGGGTGTGTGTCGAGGCCCATGCCCACTGTTTAGCCTGGCGCAGAGGTACTTCTAACTGTAGGAATTTGGTCTCCCACATATTCTGAAACCCACTTCTGCTTGCTTCCCAGCGGGCCAGCATACCTTATCTCTGATGCAAAAGAGCACTTTCATAAGTGCCCTGCTGGAGAGGGAAAACACACAAACAAAGAAATATTCAGACATAGATTGAACTTTGTTGTTCCCGACCAATTTGTTTGGTAGGTGGTAGTGGGCAAATGGGCTGTTTTTCCAAATGGAATGCTTTACACACTTAAAAAATTTACAGGGTGGGTGAGTAAAACATGTACATTGAATGTGGGATCATCATTATGGCATTAAAAATGTAAACATTTCTGGAGGCCTTTTAGAGTCCCTGTGTGAGCACATTGTTTCTACACTGATGCTTTCAGTGTTGACCATTTAACACTGAAGTCATAACCGTCCTCGGGGGAGATTCCCCTCTAACAAAGAGGATAACCTAGTTCAAACACATTGAACAAAGGACAACTGCAGAGCAGAAATGGTCTGTAAGTCCATCTCATTCCAACTCAGAGCTTTTTAGTCCATGCTCTTGAGACAGACATCACCTCGAGTCTAAAGGTTGGTCTGAACCAGGAGAAACAGCCATTAGGAGTAATTCAGCTGCATGAAAGTAGTGTCTGACAGGTCCACTCTCAGTGACAGACGCCATTAGAACCTACAAAATGTGATACTGTAACTTTAAGGTTTTATCATTTCACCCTTTCACTCTTGCAGCCTATCTGCTCCATTATAGGACAACACTGCTTTGTTTTCACAAATATAGCTTATGTGATTAACTTGGTACATTTAGAATAACTCTTTCTCGTTCAGCTAAGTGAGCTTTTAAGTCCGTTTTCTTCTATGACTTCCCCCTATGAGACTTGCCTTGTAACATTAGTTTTATACAGTGTGGTGTCAATATCCTCTAACGTCAAAATAATATGTACTTGTCCCTGTTTCTGAGAGCAGTAGAGTTTCCGGAGCTTTGAATCAAGACTCAATTCCTTGAGCCCCTCCAAACTATGAAAGCTATGAAAAAGCACATTTTCATCGTCACCACAGTTCAGATGACAATTACGACAGCCCAGGTTTAATCATAGAATCGGGTAGTTCATTTTCTCAATGTCAACATGAAACCTTGTCAAAAAATGAATTCTGTCTTTCTCTCGGGAGATAAGCAGGCTCCAGTGCACCGGGCTCATTCAGAGGAAAAAACTTGCAGGTCACAAGGCAGCGACTTGCATGTTTTCTTATTTTTTTTCACCCTCTCGGTCTATCCTCCCCCTCTCCTTTTTCTGAAAACCACCCAAGAAGAGATTAATCATGAAGGGAAAACTCAACTTCACCCTCTAGCTGCAGGTCACAGTTCTTATTTCGTGTGGAATTGGCTTTCGGAAAGCAGAAGGCCTGCCCGGGGGGCAGGGACCTGATATGAGAGGAATTTGAGAATGAAGCAGAGGGGATTGATTAGCCCACTTCATATCCCACACTCCGTAAGCACAGTCCAGCTGCAATCTAACACACCGCTGAGCTGAATAGACAAGAGAAATTGGATTCCTTCCTAATATTTAACCTTCAAGTCAGCTCTAACAGCTGTTGATGGGTTGCTCTACCAGGTAGTTACAAGAGGACTTTTTACACGTTACATAGAGAGGGAATAGCAAAGTGGGAATGTGATGACTTTTCTGTAGGATATTCAATTACAACGGTGCAAAGAGCAGCTAGGCCATTCAAGCACATCATCTGCATGCAACTGCACTGAGGGATTTAATTTTACACCTCTACTTGTCTGAACAGGCTGTGTGAGTGTGTGTGGGCACACACATATGCACCACTTGCATACACGTGGGGTAATGTGCACACACACATGCACAAACAGGCGTGCACCCATATATACAGAGCAATTAATGCTGTGAAAGTGGAGTGTGCAGCTAATGGATGGATCATATACAGCCATAATGACTTACTTTGATGTTGGTTGTCAAAGTAGACCTATTTTAGACTCGGAGCAAAGCTGCTTGAAAATATCCTGTAATGCTTCCATTCTTTTATCTCTTTTCACAAGCAGATGTCGGAACAAAGAACGATTCCATCACTTCCTTTCCATTAGATCTGAAGAGTGACTACCATTTAGGTTTCTATTTTTTTCTTCTTCTCCACTACGAATTCAGCTCAATGTACAAAAAATATGAAGAGTTGACTCATAAATGATGCATCTCAGTGACTCTGTGACCACATTAGACACCAATGAACATTAAGTTGCTTCATTTAGAGGCCAGTCTGATCATATCCACCCACCATCTCTTGTGCCAGCCGTTGGGAAGTGTTGATAAGAGAGCAGGATGTCATCAGGCTCTTTTCTCAACTCATTAAACCGTACAGTTTATTCCAAGCAAAGTGTTGCCCATTTGAATGAGCACATTAGCAAATGTCTTATGATAATTAAGAGCTTGAGTTACAGAATTGCAGAATCGGATTCATTAGTTGAGTCACACATTTTTTATTAGCACCTTATTCTGTTCCAGGGCTGCAGCAATGCCTGACAGCATGCAGCTTTTCCTCACACCACACAATGAGGCCTAGAAATTTAAACTTCATGATTAGAGAAAAGGGCATATTCTAAAACTTCACAGCATGGATTTAAAAAGAAGTGTATTTAAAGTAAATTCAGCCGATTTTCATGTTCCCTGTGAGAATTTAGGTCAATTTGCTGGAGCATATTTCAGGCGCGGGAAAGCAATCCGATAAAGTAGTCTGGTACAAATCTATAGATAAATGATGCTTCACATTCAATTACAGTGAGGATTTTATCTTTACTTTCCAATGATTTTGTCAATTAGTCAACACAGTGTTCCTTAATTCATCAAGGACTCTGGCCTGGTGTTTGTCAGGGTGTAAGCATTATTAGATTAGTAAGCTAAAGGAAAAGAAAGAGAAAGGGAAAACGCTTTTTTTGTTTTGATAAAGTCACTAATTATTGAAAAATCGACAATCTACTGAAGACAGTTTGCTGTTATTCAGTAATCATCCGTGCCTCTTGAAGTAAGTTCATGGGGGTAAACAAAACAAAGCTACTAACCAGTCACTTATTCCTTGAGTTTTTGACACATTCACTTTCAAACACATACACAGCACACCAGGCCAATCCACTGGGGACCTCGCGCAGAAACCATGAAACTATACTCACAACACAAAATTAATTGGTGAAGAAAATAACTAATTCTGACATTCCCTGAAGAGGTTCTTTCATCTTATAAATAGTGGCTGCAAACTTGAGGTTTTTTTTGCTTAAATAACACAACACTGCAGATGATAGGATTCGTTTGGCTTAACCCCAGGGGCAGAGAATGACAAAGAAACACTTGTTTAGCAACTGCATAACTGGGTCCCAACATGGGCCTGTGACTGCGCCACAACCTCACCTAGAAACCCGCTCCAGTTGCACCGCGCCTCTCCAAACAACAGGCGATAGAGTCTGTTGGGATGCAGTGTCCCAGAGATGGCACCGGGAGCTCACACATAAATTAGTCTTCATTTCCCAATCTCTCTTTCTACTTACACCGCTGCTCCTCCCCTCTCCCCCTCATTTGTCCCTTGGTTTCATCCCATCACAGTTCATGAAAAGGAGAGCCTGAAATCCAAGTTTCCTCTTCCAATCACAATCTGTATTTCCTTTCCTGGGGCTGCTGAGTAGACCTCTACATCAGCTTCATAAATCAAGAAAACAATGCTTAATTCAAATTTGGGAACTTTAGGAACTGGAACTGTAAAACAACTGAGCGAAATAAAGTTTCCTTCATAACCCAGCATCAATCCAGGACCCACAACTTTGTCTGGTATCTTTTATAGCAGTTGTGTTATAGTATTAGCTGCTAGTAAGGTGTTAACAGTGGAGACACTCCCTCCAATCTGTCCGTCTAATGGGAAAAAGGGAAGATAGAGGACCCTTGTGTGTTGACTCTTTCAAATGCCGCCCCCACCAAGTCCCTGCCTTCCCAGACAGTCACACTCTGCGTTGGCACATCATTTGCTATTGCCACAAATGCAATCATTAATTTACCCTTCCCAGTGAAACTTCATATACCCATGACACATTTTTTCTTTGTCTAATTAAATATAATTTTGAAGCTCTTTAAATCCAACTTCATCCAAATGCACAATCTAATTTTTCATTTGCTTTTGTACATGATATAAGACATCAAGTCAATAATTTATTAAATTACTTTTCCCATTCATTTTCTTCTATCTATAATTGATCTCTCCAGTTGAAATTCTGTTGTTCCTCTTACTCAGCCGGTCTGCGGAGAGACTGCGTGACATCACTGTGAACAGGGCTCGTTCCTCCCCATGCCCCCACTGGATATCAAACACACACATACTCATTCTTACACTCACACAGAGACATAAAAACACACACACACAGTCATTTGTGAGCTGCCTGTCATCCTTTCAGTGTTTATGCATTGGGTACATTCTTAACTCTTTGTTAACATCTGGTTGTACCTTTCTGATGTAGGGTTAGGAATAGATATTTGACATTTGTCTTTCAGTTGTTTACTTTTTTTGGGATGCATAAATTTGCTTTTAGCCCGACTTTCTCTGAGTGTACAATATTTCCTTGAGGCTAGATGGCATTAAAACTGGTACTGTTGAAATCATATCAATAATGGTATCAATAATGATATCAGTATGAATACTGCTAATCCATACAGACATTTATGGACACTCCTACTGATGCTACTTTCCATTATCTGTCATGAAAAAGAACGACCAGACATGACGACAGATATGTTCCATGCAACACACATACGGTTGTGCTCACAAGTGAAGATGCCCTGGCAGAATCTTGGCCATTTTTTCAGTTAATATGAATGATAACACAAAACCTTTTCTCTCACTCATGGTTAGTGGTTGGGTGAAGTAATTTATTGTCAAACAACTGTGTTTACTCATGACCATTGGAGTAAGTAAATATCCTCATCCACAATTACCACAAAAGATTTCAAGCTGTCATTGATGTCAAAGGGGGCAATACACGGTAGTAGGAACTGGGGTATGTAAACTTTTGATCCGGGTCATTTTGGAAGTTTCTGTTTTCATCATGATTTTAAAAGAGTAAACACAGTTTTTTGTCAATAAATGACTTTACCCAACCCTTTGTGTTTCCATTCACATTCTCTGAAAAATGGCCAAGAAATCATAAATTCTGCCAGGGTACGCAAAACTTATGAGCACAACTGCACAATGCTGTACCTCGCCTGGACTGAGAAACTTGTCTCGTTGGACACTGTAAAAAGGTTGAATTTCCACATTCCGATCTTAAGTGATAGGTAAGGGCCAACTCGAATTCTTTGGTTAATGTAGATCAGCATTCAAGCTCACCTGAGCGTTTGCTGACACTGAGCCCAATATATAGCAAAAAGTTTACACATAAGTAATGTAGAGTAACCAAAAATTTTTAGTCTTCCTGACTGTATATCAGTAGTAAAAAAGAAGACACTGATGTCATCAGTGTGCAGCTCAAGCCAAGGGGTCAAACTTGGTTGGATGAACAGGTATGGCCTTGCAACAACTGTGAGGTTAACCCTCAATGGGTCAGCCGAGGTTCAATCCAACTTGTGGCACTTCTTCTACGTCACTCCAACTACACTACAAAATCACGTCTATGCGGCTAAAAGCTGCAGTTCATTGGGTATCAACTTGAGGCTGGCTGCAGAAAGACTGGAAATCGCATACACATAAAGTGACAAGACATAAAGTGTTGAAAAACCTATTTACAGCCTGTTTCAACAAACTGGCTTGGGTCTTAATCTCTAATTTCACTATTGGCACACACTGTATATGGAGTGAATTTTTCTTCTAACTCAGTGGTTTAGAAGATATTAAGATCACTATTTTGCACAATCAGAGGCACAGCTCAGCTCACGTGATTGATAGGCACCTTATTGTTAATTTTAAGGAGGCTTAAAGCCCGTGTCAGTATGGTCAATATGGCCCCTGCCGACAGTTGGCTTCATTCTTCTGTATCACAAACAGACGGGTGACACAGTACTGTTTTTTTTTTCATCCTGAAAAATTGTTGAATGACCACATGTGCAAAAGTGTGCTGTAGGTAGATGAGTACACCTGGGTTGCACCTGCAAGACAGTACAAAAGCAAATGGACTTTAGATGACAAGTAAAAAGCCAAAAGTCTGTAGAGTTTACACCTAAACCACAATGAGAGTTTGAGTTGGGGTGTTTTAAAATTGGTTAAATTACACTGCAGATGGACTGGTCCTAACCCTATGCAGAAAACTATGGCCTAGCTTGCATGCAGTTTGTCACTGAAAGAGTGAGCTGTCAAGCATCTGTTGTTGCTAGTGCAGTCTTAAGTAATGTGTTCCACTATCATACTGAACTGGATATGTGGATTGGTATGATGAGATCTTCACTAATTGTTGAAACAATGAGTAAGATTTTTTAGTGTGCCAGGTCTTTGACTTCTGAAGTTTGTACACTGGGCACACATTTCATGATTGTACTTGCATTACCATATCTGTAAAGCCTTTATTTCAATCAAGCCAAGAGCAAAGCCTAGCTTACCTTTCCATCCTTCATCAAAGCAGGGACCACAGTGGCACCTGTTCCTTTGTTACCAGTTCATCTTGGTTTTGTGTCATGTTTGAGTCAAAGCAAGAGTCATGAGGGTCAGGGTTAACCCTCTTAAGCCAATTGAGAGTCTGGTCACTCTCTGCCTGTTGTATGGTGATGGGCAGAGAGTTTCTATTTTCTATCACATTAACAAAGTACACTTTTCATAACTGCCCTTTGAGGTTACATTTTCTCTTTATAAAAGTCACCAAGAGGTGAGATAGTGATAGATGCTAGAAAAGTGTTTACAACTACATACATCTACTGGTATTATAAAAACCTGACAATTCTCTGTCAGTTGGCGAAACCACAAAAAACTGAAAGTGGTTTAGCTTTGAATGACTGTTCACAAAAGCTGTAGGTATGAAGCATGTGTTAATGTTTGGACTTTATTAGAAACCTCACTGGCTGGAGAGCAGTCCCTTCAGTGTCCACATGAAGCTGGCTCTAAAAATGAGCCAATTCCCATTCAATTGCATACACATATGTTAAAATTTAATACCAAATAAAACATGGTTACATTCCAATACAAACACTGATTCAACCATAAACGGGTCATTTAATTTTATTTTCATCAAACTCTCCTGTTTAAGCTTCATCGAATTAAAAGCAAAATAAAGGTGTGGCAGTTGGACGAAGTACAAACTAATCATAGATATTGGGACTCTTGTAATTGACCAAGACTTCAAATTTTAAACTGTACATACATCCACAATTACTCTGAGGATTCAAAAAATATAGCAACTGGAGCGTGTAGAGTTTGGCAAGATGTTATGCCTCTCATCCAAGAACCTTCAACAAATCTTCCTTGGACGAGAGGAGAAACATCCTCACAAGCTCTGCGTGTTTCTGTTGCTTTGTTTTCTTGAGTCTTAAGAATAGCCGTGACCTGGATGAATGAGAATCTACATGGACAACCACATTTTACTGAACTGCACAAGGCTGTCTTATGGTACACTATCTTTGTTGTATTACTCAAATTTTTTTATGATTACTTTTCAAAAACCAGCTGTACAAAAGAAGAAAAAGAATATCAAGTGCACATAAAGTCAAAAGAAGAATGACATGAATGAAATAATTATCTTGAAGCCACCAAAATAACTGTTTCATGTTTTCCACCTTAACAATTCAAAGTCTGCTGTGATGATCAAAGAACAAAGGTCTGACAACAAGGATAGACAAGGAGCAGTCTTGAAAATTGGTCTATAATTAAATGTTTACATAATTCGACGGTTCATTTTGGTTCATTTTAAAATTCAAGTGCCTCACAGAGACAATTTCCTCTCCCTAATTACAATTTCCTTTCAGTCTGACATTTACAAAGCAATCTTCAGATCTCTGGAAATGCACTTTTGATTCATTATTTCTGCCTTCATCACAGTACTTAGTGACAAGAAATGAGTTTATAAAATAAGATCTCATATTATCACGGCCTTTGACCTGTGCAGCTGACTCATTATTGCATGTCAGAGGAAAGCTGAACATTTTTGACAACCGTGTACAGTAGAAGAAGATCAGAGGGAGAAATGGGTTGATTCAATCCTCCCAAAATGCGTCTCTGCTATTGAAATGAACTGCAGGGACATCAAACATTTGAGGCTTGCGTAGCCTTCAGAAGGAAGACAGACTAAATTATTTGATGCCATCTGAGGCTCACATGTGCTGGGGATCACAATACAGCTGGTTGACACACTGGTGATTATTCATGGCACTCAACACTTATTATCCCAGAGAGACTGAACAATGCTTTTCTGTTGTGGGAAGTGAACAGTTGGAAGTTCTAACCTCTCCCAGAACAATGCATTTCTCTCAACACAACAGAGGACTGCAGGGATGCAGACATCTCTGTCTCCCTTGGGTGTAATCTGACTTGGATAAATATTTGCCATGCAGTCTGAACATCACACAGAACCATTGTGATGCTCTTGTGAAGAGGGCTGTGATTGCTTTACTCTGCTGCAGATGGATTTAAGCCTTTAAGTGACTTTTACTTAAAACGTTCTTTCTTTACTAAAAAAAGAAATCTATATCAAAACAATAAAAAGTGAGATGGAAAAACTGAGTAATAAATTGAATGTTGGACAATAACTTATAAAAAAACAATTTAAGACATCAAGGTCTTAATAAATCTCTCTAAAAGAACTTTAAAAATGCCAATACCTGGGTTATTAGTTTTATCCTCTTTTATGACAGCGCACAAACACATGGGTTAAACTCTGGCAGTGACACAAACAATATTGCCTTGTCTTTGAGGTGCACCGGAAAAGCTGTTTTCTGATTTTCTGCTTACCCCACAGCAAGCTGGCCTATGTAGCTTGTGTTTTACCATCACACACATCCATCACTTAGTCAAGAATCATATCAATACTTGCCCATTTCCCCATTTGGGGAGAGCCGAGTAGATCAATTCATTTAAAAGGAACCACAGCCAGACATCCGTTTTAGAGATTAGAGCATATATTGGCTAGTCATCTGATGGAGGGTTTAAGGTTCATTAAGTCAATGGAATCTTTAATCAATAGGCAAACTTAAAGTCCAGGCTTTTACGGCCCATTTTCTACTGCACGTCTAGTAACATGCACTCACAAGACACAAAGCACTAAACAGATTTCTTTTTTTCTCCCAAACTTTGAGTACTTTGTCCTCGGTGAAAAGCTCATCCAAGAAGAAACCTGGGTTATTTGGTTTGAGGAATTTCAAGAGGCAGGTGACACATTTAGAGGAATGTCAGTCCCAAGGAAGAGGTTTACAAAGTCTGTTTGTTAAAAAACTGCAGCATCCATGTTAAAGCACAACAACAAAGGATCCATTTAAAAAGTCAAAAAGCAACTAATATGTGATAATTAAAGACATAGTTGTCACACACTGTCATATCCATACAGTACAGTCCAAATGACAACAGAGTCCTCAATCAGTGGCATATGTAAATCCCCAGACTCAAGTTTTTTTTTTCTTACTGTCCAGCACATCCCTCCAAGGCTAAATCATGGGGGCATACACCAGTCGTGATTCTTAAGTGTCACTTGTGTCCACCTGAATTATTGTTTGTGTGTAATGCAGGGGGAAGAAGCAGCATGCAATGAGGAGTGGTTGTGCCCTCTGATTGATTGTTAAGTGTTGTCCAGGAGCCCATTGCCAGACTCCACTTAACGGCCTGCACGGCAGAAAGCAATCAGTGGCTGTTACTAAGGGTCTCGTGGGGACGGGTCCGGTCATGATTGATCTTCAGTGGATCTCTGAAGATGTCTAAAAGAGAACTGGGTTTCACCAGAGCCGAGTTCAGGTCAGGGAGAGTGGCCTCAGACTTGAATGTGTCCCTGAAACTTTGTATAGCTCAACTTATAAAAAAGCCAAAGTCCCTTATAATGACTGAAATTCTTGTTTGGAGGAAATGAGATGTCTTAGTGTGTCTAATCATGGGCAATATTTTCCTGTGAGGGAGGTCAATTGGCATGACAAATTGTGTGTATTTGCATACATTATTCATTCAGCGTGTTAACTGGAAATTACTGCATGACGCAGTATTTTAACCATAAAGTAAGTCCCAGTGGATATATAGCATATCTCCTGGCACTGTTGTACCTGATGACACACATGCACGGTAACAAACGCACACACACACATACACACATACCCAGAGCTACCGCAAGAATCAGGCAGCAGAGCTGTCGGCTCTCCAGTGGCGTGTCAATGTGTTCAGTGACCACAACGCCTGGTGTTAGTCTCATTACAGAGGGATCAAAGGGACATGAGCTTCATAGCAGCAGGGACTCTCTTCAGCCCCCTGAGAAGCAACTCCTCCTCTAATCTCAAAGGTCACATTTAGTCATTCAAATATAAAACAGAATAACATCCCTTGCACCCATGTGACCTACTGGAGACTCCACCAGAGCAGAGGAATGAGAGAAAAAAAAGTCAAAACCATTCCACCCAATCGTGGTAGAGGTAGCGTTTGCATGTAAAACAAACTGCAGTTTCTCATTCTGCATTAATTAGCCTCTTAGGGGCCTTAAAACGATGGTGATGACCCTGTTGATATTTAATCTAGAGTAGACGGTAATTTGAATATTCAATTAATATTCCGGGGCCCTGTACCACATACAAACAATAATCCTAATTATGACGCTGAACGATGATTTGTCCTTGTATAAAGTTATTATGACTGAAAATAGTGCAAACACTGCAGACACTTAGCGCCATCTCTACATTTTGCATATCTTCACTTTGCTCTCATGTCAAGGACAATACTCTCACACATGCACAGCCATGAATATTTTCTCTTTAACCGACTATACATTCATTGTCTTTATGATTTCCACAATTTCTTTATGATGCTGTTCATACATAATGTTTTATGTGTAAATTAATCACTTTAACATTTAGTGTGTAAAGTACTGCTGTGCTAAAAGGCACAAACACGGGATCTTTGCAATTAAAATCACCCCAGTGGTTTTTTGTTACGGAATTTAGTTTCCACTCTTTGAATGACACAGTGAGTGGACAATGATGGTGGCAGCTAATAACACTGCAGTGCCAGCAGCAGTTCCTCGTGATCTGAGCAGCTGTTCTGCAGTCTATATTGGCCTGTTCCTCAAGTGGAGAAAAAAAAGAGCAACCTAGATGAGAATTTTTTGCTTCAGTGGCTATTGAAAGATGAGGCAATAAACTGCTAAACTTGAGTAATCACACACTCCCTGAGGAATTTCTCAAATGGGGATGGTCAAAAAGCTTGAAATTTGAGCCCCCTCGCACGTGGCCTAGGCTTTAACATTTGATGAGATTCATTATTGTGGGGAGCTGAATACAAGTGTCTTCTGTTACAGGGCCCACCATTAAAAGTTCCCACCAGTGTGCATTTCCATGCGAGAACGTCAATGGGATTAAAATCTCAATTCACCCCAGTCAATTCTCCAGTAACAAGATTTCATTAAAAGCAGGCAGTGAGGAAAATGGACTCGAAAGCACTGAAACAGCTGGACTATAAATTATAAAAATGTGCTTTCTGCTAACTGAACACACCTTCAGCTTGCAGATGCATTATTATTTAATGTTTAGAGGAGCTGGTTTTATGTAAATTGAAGTCTTCTATTCTCTCCAGTCCCCTTCTCAATGCCAGGTACTTCCAAACCAAGCAAAGGGAGAGATTATGCAAACCAATTAACATATGAAAATAACGTATTAATATACTGTCTCTGAACTGTATCCAATCAGTTCCTTTTCACTGGCGTGTGTACAAAACAATTAAAATTAAATTTATACTGCTCTTCCTTAACATATTCTGCAGCAAATGGAGTCAGTGAGCAAATGCTGACAAAAGTTTTACAGGCCTGTGTTCTTCCTTAAAGGCACACTGACTTTAAGAATATTTATAAGAAGCTGTGCTAATAAATTCAAGTCTTTGTTTCTCCCTAATGATGTGTGCATCTGAGACAAAGCAGTGAAATCCATAGCGGTAGCCAGGTGTTAATGAATGGCTTACATTATGCTGTCCGCTAATTACTACTGCACCATAAATAAAACACAAGACAATCAATTAGAGGTAGACGTGTGTTTGTTAGTCATGGGTAGCAACTTCCTCCAGGCCAAGGCTTTGCAGCAGACCTGCCTCTTCAGGGTGTAATTTTAAAACGGATAAGTTCAGATGAATCACATTTTGAATGTTAGTGTTTCTGAATGCACTTCAGGCGATCTATTTCCACTCTTTCACTACAAGTAAATTCAAATTTACACAGCCTCCACTGAAAGGTGAGAAAACTTCTAAGATCACATGAAGCAGAAAGTCCTTTCCACCAAATTAGACAAAAGAAATCAAACAGGCTGCTATCATCCCTCTGCCTTTTAATGGAGCTTTGCAAAAAGGCTTTCTCCTCTACTTCACACAAAGCTCCTCCAGTTTCCCAGACACCAACTGGCTGACGTACTACACTTGATTTGAACCAGGGCAGGGGAAATCAGAGTGCATTAACACTGCATGTAGAAGGCACTAACCGAATGATCGCAGCATTATGCGGCCTCTGGCCTGGCCTATCTGCGTAGTTTGATGCATAATTTGAGCATTAATGTAATTTACATTTTAACACAGTCCCAAAAGTAAACTGATTAGTTGATAGTTATCTACTAATGTGCCAAGAGGACCCACATGTCACTTGCATGCAGGCGGAGGGACAGGATTACACATGACAAGGTTGGCCTTGTAGGAAAACAGACAAAGAGACAAAGCTTGCCAGAACCAGAGACACACAAACAGACGCACCCACCCACCCACACACCCACACACACACACACACAAAAACACACACACACACACAAAAACACCCTTACAAGGTAAATGGTTGTTGTTCGGGTTTGCTAGTGTAGCATTTCTGTCTATGAGGATCAATCTTTCTTTTTTATTTTCAAGGACGTTCAAACCGATCATACCAATAAGGAGGAGAATGTTACAATAAATCTGGAGGACATAACAAAAGGTGTTCAGTTGTGTTTGCAGTCCTCAGACCACTTGGTAATGTGTTTTATTGCAAAATGTGAGGAGAGGTTTGCCTGCCAGACATCACATTAATCTAAAATTCAAATTCAAAAACTTATTAAAAGTATTTCTGGGCCATCAAATGTCTTTTATCTCTTTTCATTCTTTATCATGGGACAAATTAGTGCCCCTGTAGATGACAGAAGCGCTTTCAAAAAAGTGCAAGAGAGTTGCAGTCCCATGATGCAATGCTCCCAGCGGTTACATCTGCTCCATTCTTTCATCTTTCTTCATTGTTAGGTGGGAGCTGTCACATTAGGAGGAGAATCGTGGCTCCTTCCCACCCCCAAGTACCCCCTTTTTTTCCCATTCCAGCAGTTGGCAGGGTGGCAGGCCTATACAAAGGAGCGTGCACCAGGAGCACAGAGGGGAGCACCGTTAGAGGAAAAACAGTTTGGGAATTAAGGTCATTAATTTTCCACTTTCAAGGGCTGCCACACAGAAGGAGATAAAGTCAGCATAAATATTCCGCCGAAGTTTCTCCTGTTTTTCTCCTCTCCCCATTTTCATCGGCAGCCCATTTATCTCCGTGCTGTCAATTAGAGGCAAAAGCAAAGAACTAATTAGGAACTGTGCAATTTTAATTAGCTGTTTTGATAATTAAACTAATTGGTTCCCTTGTGTTTCTGCAATGTGTGCTGAGAACTTTTTTGATATCTGGGCAGCAGATTTTCCATCCGCTGGTTAATTAGTCACTTTTGCATTAAAAAGGAGCCTTCCTTAATAGCCTTAATTTGCAGTGAAAAAGAGAATCTACCATCAATAATTTGTGTAATTGGTAACCGTTTGATTGTAATTTAGAGGCACGGCCGGACAGCTCGGCATGTCTAATTCCTAATGACTAGGATTAAAGTTGGATTAACTGTTTGGGAAAGGGATTCACTCTCTCCTCTCCCCTACCCGCCAAATGACACCTTGTCTGCATTTGATTGGTCATGAAATTCAAATTGACTAGGTGAACAGCAGGGCTTATATCATCCCTATTACTTCCTATATGGTGAGCCTGTCAGGATGCATCAAAAAGACTCCAATAATTCCTATTTTCCACCCACCGCCTCAGGAGCTTCATGAGGAAGAGAATAAAAAATGGTTACAATTTATTGTGTGATGTGTTAAAGCTCTGCTATCAAACCCATTTGTGTACAACTCTGTGGGGAAAACATGGCCAGGAACAGCCACTAGGAGGAGCACAACCTTAAATCACAGGATAAGCAGATCTCTCTCTTCACTCAAACTTTATTCATGTATCAGGTAAGTTTTTTTCGCCTGAGACTGAACAATTCACAGCCCCTTCATCTACACACAAAGAAACTGAATGTCTCTAAATCAGATGCAAACATACACTGAATACAAAAAGGTGACATTTCCACCTTTTGCTTGGTGTTTTGGTGCTTCCCTACAGTAGCAGAAAGATCAGAGGGGATCACACTGATGTGAGGGGATCACACAGGTGTTAACCTAAAGCCAGAACACATTTGAATATTGCCAGAAGCTGGACAACCTGGACTGTAAGCATATCATTCAGCATCTTACCTATCAGGCACCATCTCTATACTTTTACAACACAGAGCCTTGTCAGTAGTCTGATTAAAAAGCCCCATTCATCCCACTTAGCTAGAATACAATTAAGGGACATGGCTTTAAAAGCCCAGCCCTGGAGCCTCTCCCCATCCCACATAAAAGGAGCACTCTCCACTGAGCCTGGCCTGTAAATATCATGTTTGATATGAGGTTTTAATCTGCTTAGCCATTCTGAACTATAGAATGGGCTCATCCTCTCTGTGAAACCCCCGTCCAATGGCTATGTGCCTGAGGAGGAATAGGAACACAACACTAGTGTGCTATCTGATTAGGTGGGGTTAATTACAGAGCACTGTTTTGTAGTGGCTGCATTTGAGAGCCGCCCATAAATAGATGGGCATGGCTAATGCATGCTCAGAAATGAATTTTAATTAACTGTGTATCAGAGAGGCCCACTCAGGGGCTTGTTTCTAGTATGTAGTGACCCTACTGTTGGATGTGGAGTGGGGAAGGGTCTCCACCCAAGACACTGTGAGAGGGGCTGAAGAGTACATCGTGGCCTGTATGAGCCATGGATCACAGGAAGACGTAATATTGTGTCCTAACACAGAGGTAACGTGTGTAGTTTCTATTGATAATATACTGATTACATTGATGGAAAGCCATCGTCCAACCTGATTAAAGAGTTAGACTGATGGTCTCTGTATCTACATCATGTTTGAATTGGAGTTAGTCCAATATCGATCAGAGATACACCAATCCAACTTTTCAAGTCCTGATTGAGGTTCCATGACGAGATGACTGCATATATTGTTATATATCGACATACCGACATATCATACAATCAAATACTGAAGTAATGGCCTTGTTTATTAATATTTAGTACTGAGCCTGTAGCCCAATGATAAACATAGTACCACTTTTGTCTGGTCATTTATAAATTGTGTGAGTTCACGAACCAGGTTTGACATCTGGGCAACTGAGCCAACTCCCATCATCCCTGAGTCTTTACACGCCAATTTTGTTCCTTCTCTGGAAGTTGTCATTGTATTTCTTCACATTCTAATATCAAATAGCTATTTGAGGTTGAGCCCAGAAGATACTGAACCATTTTTCCTCTTTCTTTTCTAGCTTTCTGTGTGATTGGATTAATTATGTGTCACTCACTTTGCTAGAGGTCAGCAAACATACATTCCCGGCCATAAG